>JAZKJV010003536.1:0-635875 GCA_037367405.1 Ottelia alismoides | reverse complement strand
TAGACCCTGAAGCTCTGGTGTCATCCCACTGAAGAAGCTCTGAACTAGGTTCGGCTTCGAAGATGTCGTGGTGTGGGCATCTATCCAGAAGCTCTCTGAACCTCTCCCATGCTTCGTGAAATTGCTCATTAGGGAGCATGGAGAAGTTGTTGATCAGGGCCCTCGCTGCATTCGTCCGCCCGAGTGGATAGTACTTGTTCAAGTACTCGGTGCGGAGCTGATCCCAGGTGTAAACAAACTTCCCTAGATGTTCAGCCAGGCGGCTGCTCTATCTGCCAGTGAAAAAGGGAAGGCCATCATTCGAATCGTATCTTGGTCCACATGACGGTCGTGGACAGTGCTGCAGATCATCAAGAACTCCTGGAGATGGAGATGGGGTTCCTCAGTGGCAAGCCCGTGAAAATGAGGGAGCATCTGCAGGGTGTTCGGAGGGAACTTGAAATCCCCCACGATAGCAGGCACCACCACCCAATGATGCATCAGTGTAGATCCGGGGTTGTGTAGCTCCCGCATCGTTTCTCGGTGGTCCTCCTCCGGCGGCGGCTGCGCTGCAGCAGCTGCTGCTGCGGCTGCTGCCTCTGCATCAGCGTCAGGAATGTGGAACCCGTCTCTAAAGACGCGCGTCTGCAAAATCAGATGAGCCCAACTCAGGTTCTGTCAAATCAATTCGTCTCTCCTCGGGCTCATGTCTCTCAGTAGGAAAAGAAAGGGGTCGAGGGGGGACAGGGTGGAATCGTACTCGGGCCCGGAGAATTGGTCTTGACTCTCGCGGGCCAACCTAGATGATGGAGTTGACGCGCCTGAAAGCGGTGCAGCCAGAGGCTGCCTAAGAGATCGTCTACCCATCATCTTGATCTTGGCGAGTAAGGCGGATTGGATCTGGAGAAAAAAATATGATCACAAGCAAACCCCTTGTTCACCAACTCAACACAATCTGAAGACCGTGAAAGCTCGGTCAATTTATCTTGTCGATTTTATTTGGTGAACACACAAGATATCAGAGCGATTAACGTGACCTGCTGGGATACCCGATACTCTCTCAACCGACTGTCCCGCACAGAAGAGTCGGTAATCAGTCGAGATGAGCACCGGAGGGCTTTACCTAGTGTTCGGGTCACTCTCTCGCACAATCAAACCAAACAATGAGGGGGTTGCTCTCCCCAAGACAAATTTTAATGTGAGTGTCTTTTAGGGTCAATAGTGTTATCCAGTCCCAATTTTTATTGTTTTTCTTTTTTAAATTTTTTTTTTTCAAAAATAAATACAAGCGCCTAACGGTTTTTCCGATTCTCCTGATGATTAAGTCAAACACAGGGGGAGAAGACGAAAAGACGAGAGCGCGAGAAAATCAATGATGCATGCAGAGAAAGAAATGCGTACCTTGTCTCCAGCACTCTACATGCAAGTGATCCGCGCAGAAATTAAATACAGAATTAAACTACCTAAATGATGCAACGAGAAAAACCGAATCCTAGATGAGCAACTTCTATTGATCGTGAAGAACAATAGTTAGCTAACCGAATCGAAGTCCGGAGTCCGATCTTGGGAGTCACTCGGTGCCCGCCACACGGGTCCTGCCAGCGCTGTATGTGACTCCTCACGGCACGTGGTCTCAAATCCAATTAAACTAACTTTTTCAGTGAATTTTATTAAGGTCCAATTACGTTCTATAGGAACAGATATTCTATTAAGTGTTGGGCCTTAGATATCTACGTCACAATCATCAAAAATTCCTAAATTAGGGGCTCGAGAAAAACCGCGTAAACACCGGAAAAGGCAGCTAGCTATGAAAACCACGATAAAAGCCGCGAAAATCCAAATGGGTCCCCCGAGCACACCGTGCTCAGCGAAACAGACCCGCTAAGTTACAAATGTCCACAAGTCCAAAGTCCAAGTCCTAAATTATACAAAAAAAATGTTCTCTCTCTCTCCCTAAGTAGAAAATTTCTTCTTCTTCTCTCTCTCCCTCTTGCTCTTCTTCCCGTGCGGGTCCTCTAAATAGTAAGCTCCAAGTCGTCCAAGTAGTACCTCGCACAAAAATCAAAGAGAGATGGTCAGAAAACAATAATAATATAGAGAGACAAAAATAGAAGAATGAAAACTGACTACAAAGCCGTGCTCCCCGGCAACGGCGCCATTCTGATGACACAAAAATTCACCCGAACGACTGAGGTAGAAAATAAATCACAATGTCGTTGTCCTCAATCGCTCAGAACGTGTCAATCAAGAAAAATGAACCACAGATAAAAATAAAACCAATGAATCACAGAGAAGTGGTCCTGCTATAAGATTAACCTGGTATAGCTCCCAGGGTCGAACTCAAGGAGCACAGATTGGCTAAATAGCCTACGATGCAGTCAGAATCCAAGAGAGTCTTTTTTAGGGTTTTATTTGTTTTTATAATTTTTTTAGATTTTTAAAAGATAAGAAAATAAGAGGAAAGGGAAAACAATGCAACTTCAACAATTAAATTACACACACCAAAAATAAAGCAAAAATTTCAGAAAATTGGTTTTTATGTTTTAAATGTTTTTACTGTTTTTGGTGAATTTTTGGGATTTTTTCTAATGAGTAAATTATTTATAGAAAATCAACAATGCGAAAAACAAAGGGTACTGTCCAGCAAGGCTTAAGACCCAAAAATAAATTAATTTTGGATCTCAAAAAGCCCTAAAGGTAATTTTCCTATAAACTATGAAGCACAAGGAAAATTTAGGCACCCTAATTATTGTTTTTGGATTTTTAATTTATTTATTATAATTTTTATGGGTTTTAGGAGTTTTTCAATTTTTAGGGTTTTTAAGAGGTGAAAAGTAGCCAAAATTGGCTAGAAAATCAAGCAACCAGTAAACAACAATATCTAATTTTTTTAGAATTTTTGGTGGAGTTTTTATATTTTTTTGGTATTTTTAAAGTCAAACAGTAGCAAAAATATGGGTTTTTGAATTTTTAAAAATAATAAATGAAATCCAAAATGTCCCCAAAAATCATAGAAATTCTTACACCATGGCAGGAGCCATGTGTCAAAATTTCATTGGATTTGGAGGTCGTTTGATATTTTATTCAAAAATAAAGTGGGGCACTGTGCACAGGGACCTAAGTGCAAATACCCAAAAGTTCTGGGGTCCTGGTGCAAAATACCCAGCAAGTCACGCGCTTCGCGCGTGGCTGGGGCACACAGGGACCATATTGCAAGAAAAACCAAGTCCTAGGGCTATTTGATAACTCGTATCAAAAGCCCAGGGGTATGGTTGCAAATTCCCAATAAATAACGCACATGCGCATATAAAGTGTTCACAGGGGTATAAATGCAATTTCTCAAAAATATTCATTCATTGCATAACATTCCAGAACTACAGGGCTAAAGATGCAAATAACCCAACAAAACACGTGACGAAGCACGTGGGTCTCTACTGGCAGGGGTATAATTGCAAATAAAATTAAGCGCGAGGGTCTCTGATGCAAATAACCCAAAAATTAAACAACTGAATTAAAAATTACAGGACTAAAAAGAAATGGACAAACTACGAGGGGGCCCTATGATATTTACCCCTTTATTAATAGCCGACGGTCGGATGAGCGCCACGTGGGAGATCTGACGGCTGGGATGGGCGGCGCTTCTTCTCTCTTCTCTTCTTCGGCTCGATCGACGGTCGAGGTGAGACCACGTGGCTGATCTAACGTCGCTGGGCTCTGGTGTCTCTCTCCTCGGATGTAACGGTCCAGATGAGATCCTCAGATGGATCGACGGCTACTGCTCCTCCTCAGATGAACGGCTAGGATTAGAACTGGAGCGAGGGCTCATCGGACGGCTCTGGAAGATGGAGGAAGAACTCGACGCCGGCGAACTTCGCCGACGTCCTGCGTGAACTCCGGTCCTCCTCAGCTGCGCCTGAAGGTCGGAGAAGATCCGCTGGACTGTCCCGCAGCTGTTGGTGGTGGCCAAGGGCCCAACCGAGCCCTGGAGGGGCTCCGGCGAGGCCTAGTGGCTCGAAGCTCCTGGCTGAATGGACTGGAGGCTCAGACACCTCCTTTGGACCTGCAAAATGGTCAAGAAGCTTCGCGGGTCGAGGGCAAAGTGCCTCGACCCGGTTAGGTGGCGTGAAGGTGATCGGTGCGGTGGGGCGGAAGAGCTCCGGCGAAGCGACGGCGGTGGAGCTCAACTCCCAGATCCTGTGCGATCTGGGTTGTGCGAATGGGTGAAGAAGGTGCGTGAGGGTACGGCGAAGGTGATGGTAGGGTCGGAAGGTCGAGATGATACGCGAGGTGGCCGGAATCGGAGAGATGCGTCGGAGATGGAAATTGGGCGTAATCTAAAATTAAACGAAATAAAAGAACTAATCAACTACCTGATGGCTGCTGGAGACTGTGCTGGAGCTGGTCTTGCTCCTGGTCGTAGCTTCGAAGGGCGTCAAGGCCTGAAGCTCGATGCTCAACGCCGGCGGCGGAGCAAGGACGGCGAAGTACGCCGGATCGATGGATATCGCCTCCTCGCCTCACTGCAACAAGGGCAAAGCTTGCTGTCACTCTTGCGGTGCCAATGGAGGTCACGGGGAAGAAGGAGATGGGCCAAAGATGCGGCGCGGAGGCGGCGGAGGGGAAGAATATATAGAGTGACCGGGCGATTAGGGTTGCGGGTGGACAGCGATGGAAAGCTTCGATTTCGTGGCGAAGGATCCGGCGAGGGAGAGGGATGAATGGCGAAGAATCCGGGCGCGGGGGTTGAGTGGGCGACAGCCTGGAGCGCGTGGGAAAAATCGGGGAAGAAGGCGCGGCACGCAACTTCCAGAAAAGGAAGGAGGTCGCGGGGGAGTTGACCGGGGTCAACATTCCCCCGTGGACCAACCAGAAGCTGCCACGTGTGCCCGGTTTTTGTTTTATTATTTTAGGGTAGAAATAGGTCGAATTAGAAAAAACTTAAAACATGAAATATTTTTCTTTTATTTTTTTCTATTTTTTGGTGATTTTTAATTAATTTTTGGAAATAAAAATAGGTTAGCTCTATATATAGGTATTTGTACACTATATGGATTTTTATTTTTGATTTTTATTTGTTATTTTTAGGTGTTTTTATGCTAATTTTGTATTTTATTTATTTACAAGATAAAATATGGAATAAAAGAATATTTTTATTTGATTTTTATCACTTATATACAAGGGTGAAATAAATATATATATACATTTATACACATGGTATTTATACAATGTATTTTGGTATTTTTCATTTTGTAATTTTTATTTGATTTTGTTTTGTTTCTTGTTATTTATTTTATTTACAAAATATGCCATACAATATTTACAAAAAGTTTTAGAAAATAAATGAATTTATTTACAAGGTTAAATAAATACAAAGGTGTGGTTTATGCACATGGTGAAAGGGTGTCTTTTTGCTTTTTAATTTTTATTTTGTTTTTGATATTTTCTAAATATACACAATATAGACAAGGATATTTACAACATATTTTTGGGTGAGGAAAATATATAGTTTTATTTACAGAAGTATATACACATATGTGAGCCCTATCTCCCTCTACTTTGGCTTTTATGCGGTCAGGCCCATGCTGAGCCCTCCCTTGGGTTAGGTTGCTCAATATTTATTCTAAATATTTCCCTCTTTTTCTTTTTGCTCTTTATTCTTTTTATTTTTGCACAAAAACATGCTAATTATAGGTTTTTACACAATGCACGCTTCTGGTAATTATTTGTATTTACACATATCTACATGTATTTGCAAAGGTTTTTGTAGCTAAAATAATAGAATAAAGAGTGATGAATGGGTATTCATCAGCTACCCCAAGTCAAGGAAGACTGCCTCCTCACCACCTCATCTGTAGAGAGCTCGGTGCAAAGTGCTGGTGTCCAAGTAAAGACATTGCCTATATGAGTCTTGTGTTGTTGTTAAGTGCTCTACTCAGGCTCATTGAGATGACATGTGATCATAGCCTAGTGGACTCAAAGAATTAAGTCACCATGGACCTGAAAAGCCTTAAACCTAAGCCCTATAAGGTTCCTCTTATAAATTAGGTGGATTAAGATCTTAATCAAGCTCCATTTCTCAATTTGATTCCAGGCTAGTTTAAATGTCAACTATCATCCAGAAAAACTATATACATATGTACAAAAGATGCTATTTACACAAAATTTTACAAACATGCAAAATTTTTGAAAAATGTTTTGAAATCATGAATGGATGATGCATGAAGTGCAAGTTTTGCAAAAGGTATTTACACACATTTACACAAGATTTTTGCAAACTTTTGATTTTCAAAACATTTTGGAAAAATTTTGTACTATATACATAATTTTGATAAGAAAATATTTACACAAGCTTTACACAAAAGGTTTTTGAAAACATTTTTACAAAAATAATTTGTACACTAGCTATTTATGTGCAAATAAAAGAAGGTTTATGTACATGAAAATTTTTTATTTTTTGTGGTTTTTAAGGTTTTTAGCCATTTTATTTATTTACACACTCACACAAAGTACGAGTTATGGCTAAAGTATATATGAAATATATACACCCCCCCTATACTTAGCTCGAACGATGTCCTCAGAGTCAAGAGCGATGAAGAAGACATAACTTGTGCTAGGTATAGGGAAGTGAAAAGGAAGGCTATATACAAAGACGAATGAATGAATAGAAAGTCAAGAGGATCTCGGGTCTTCCCCCTATACTTAGGATCAAGTAATCCTAAGTATAGCGGGCTGTACACTAAGGGAAAAACCGAGTGAAGAATGTACATGGTCTACCCCCCATACTTAGGGTAAAGTATCCCTATAGGCAACCGACCAGGGGTAGACAGAAACAAAAGGAATACCCAAAGGTCCTACATCCCCCCTATACTTAGGGTAAAGTACACCCTAAGTATAGCATAATCAAAGGATGAATAAAGGGATGTGGGACTAAAGAATGTGATGATATGGACATCTGGATCTATACAAGTCAGAAGATCAGTGAGAATCAGGCGTGAGATGCAATAGATGTGAGTCAAAAGACCACATCTCACGCAAAATGAATCGGGGCAACATCAACGACCCGTGGCTCATGATCTAGAAATGGCTTGAGCCGTTGGCCGTTCACTCGAAAGGTACTCTCAGAAGACAACTCGGATATATCAATGCTACCGTTGTCGTGTACCTTTCTCACCAAGTAGGGTCCCTTCCACTTGCTCTGTAGCTTCCCTGAAAATAAACGAAGCCTAGCATCAAACAACCATACTCTCTGTCCAGGCTCAAAATGCTTGTGGCTGATGTGAGAAACATGGCAGTCCTTCACTCTCTCCTTATACTGTAGGCTGTTTGAGAAGGCGGTATCTCTCAACTCCTCCAGGGCTGCTAACTCTGCCCTCCTCTGGTCTCCTACACCATCTGAATCCATAAGTATCTCAGTGACTGCCCAAAATGACCTATGCCTCAGCTCAACAGGCAAATGGCACGGCTTGCCATACACGAGGCGAAAGGGAGATGTGCCCAATGGTGTCTTGAAAGACGCCCTATATGCCCACAAGACCGAGTCCAAAAGCTGTGACCAATCCTTTCGGTCAGGACGGACGACTTTTTGCAATATAGTCTTGATCTCCCTATTTGACACCTCGGCTAGACCCTTCGTCTGTGTATGGTAAGGTGTAGCAACGCGATGGTCTATGCCGAACTCGCTAGCAAGGGCCTTCACCTGGTCGTTGATGAAATGAGACCCCCCATCTGAAATCAATACTCGAGGTATCCCGAACCACGTGATGATGTGCTTCCTCAAAAATCTGCAAACTGTCCTCGCATCAACGGCTCGGGCGGGGATAGCCTCAACCCAACGACTAACATAATCTGTGGCTAATAGAATGTACTCAAATCCCTGACTCTTAGGGAATGGACCCATGAAATCGATGCCCCATGCGTCAAAAACCTCACAGAAGTGAATGGGCTGCACCGGCATCATATCATGCTGTCCACAAGTGCCCATCCTCTGACAATCAGTACACCTCTTCACGAACTCATCAGAGTCCTTGAAGAGGGTAGGCCACCACAAGCCAGATTGGAGCACTTTCTGTGCCGTTCTCCTCCCAGAATGATGTCCTCCTGCCTCAAGCTTGTGGTAGTAAGTGAGGACGCTATGGTGCTCCTCCTGAGGAATGCACCTACGCTAGACGCTATCCCCTCCTTCGTGGTAAAGGATGGGATCCTCCCAGTGGTAGGACTTGGCCTTCGTAAGGAAGGTCTCAAGCCTCTGCCTGGGCCAATCTTGTGGGACTTTCCCAGCAACGAGAAAGTTCACAATATCGGCATACCACGGGAGTGAGGCGATAGCAAGGATCGCCTCATCTGGGAAGGTCTCACAAATGGGATCAATATGCTCAGACTCCTCAGGCTGCTCTAAACGGGAGAGATGATCCACCACCACATTCTTGACTCCAGGCTTATCCTTGATCTCAATGTCGAACTCCTGGAGTAGAAGGATCCATCTAGTCGATCTGGCCTTGGCATCCTTCTTTGCCATGAGGTATCAGATGGCGGTGTGATCAGTATACAAGGTCACTCTGGATCCAATGATATAAGATCTGAACTTATCTAGGGTGAATACTACGACTAGCATCTCCTTTTCTGTGACTGTATAATTCCGCTGGGCGGAATCCAATGTGCGGCTAGCGTAGTGGACAACAAAGAGGACTCCATCCCTCCTCTATCCCAGCACGGCCCCCACGGCAAAATCGGAGGCATCCGTCATGATCTCGAATGGGAGAGACCAATCAGGCAGCTAAAGAACAAGAGCCTCTATAACACACTGCTTGAGAGTCTCAAAGGACGAAAGACACTTGTCATCGACAAGGAACTCGATGTCTTTCGTCAAGAGGTCAGTCAACGACCGGGTAATCCTGCTGAAATCATGAATGAATCGCAGGTAGAAACCGACGTGCCCTAGAAATGACCGTAACTGCCTCAAATTGGACGGCAATGCGAGTTTTCTAATGACATCAACCTTTGCCGGATCAACCTCCTTGCCCCTGTTGGAGATGATGTGGCCAAGCACCGTCCCTTGAGTCACCATGAAGTGACTCTTCTCCCAAGAAAGCACCAAGTGAACCTCTATACATCGCTGGAGTACTCGGTCTAGGCAGTCAAGACAGGAGTCGAATTCGTCGCCATAGACCGAGAAATCATCCATGAAGACCTCCAAACACTCCCCTACCATGTCCGAAAAGATCGACAACATGCATCTCTGGAAAGTCGCAGGGGCATTGAATAGCCCAAATGGCATGCGTCGGAAGGCGTATGTGCCGAAGGGACAAGTAAAGGTGGTCTTCTCCTGGTCCTTAGGAGCGATGGCCACCTGGTTGTAGCCCGAGTACCCATCCAGGAAACAGTAATGGCTCTTCCCTGCCAGTCTTTCAATGATCTGGTCAATAAAAGGCAGGGGGAAATGGTCCTTCTTGGTGGCCTGGTTGAGTCTCCTGTAGTCAACACAGACCCGCCAAGAGGTGGGTACTCGAGTAGCAATATCCTCTCCCGACTCACTGATCACAGTCGTGATGCCCGTCTTCTTGGGCACCACATGCAAGGGGCTGACCCACTTGGAGTCAGAAATGGGATAAATAAAATCTGCGCTCCACCATTTCGAGATTTCCTTCATGACGACCTCTCTCAGGTTGGGGTTCAACCGCCGCTGGAACTCACGCGACGGCTTCGCCCCATCCTCGAGATAGATATGGTGGGAGCAACGTGATGGACTAATCCCATGGAGATATGCTACACTCCATCCGATTGCCTTGCGGTTCTTTTCAAGAACCCCCATCAAACGGGGTTCTTGCTCTCCAGTCAGATCGATGGAGATGATGACTGGGTACATCTCAGGCTCACCCGCAAGGAATCGATACTTCAGCGAAGTAGGGAGCGGCTTCAACTCTGGACAGCTGGGTGCTGGTGGATCTGGCCCCTGAAGTGTCTCTGTGTATGCTGCCAAATCTATATGGGAGAACTGAAACTCTCTCTCAATCTCAGGAACTGGAGAAGGCTGCTCTGACTGACTGTCTCTGCTCTGTTCGGCATCTACCTCCTCCTCAGCTGTAGGCTCTGTGGAACTCATGTCTGGCATGTAATCCTCGTAATCTGCCCAATCAGACTCTGAATCCGAGGGATCTGCATAAAACAAGGTGGCATCAGCACCACCATCATCACAAAAATCCATGTCACGGTCAAGAACCTGCTCTGCTGCCACTGAAGTATCCTGAACCAGGGCTGTGCTCTCCAAGCTCTCCTCTGTTGTCATCTCTATATCAGCAGTGTCTGAAAATGAGAGGATGGCCTGTGCTGCTGGGTCTGCCCATACTGCCTCGTTGTCTGTGATCACAAAGTCGCAGTCCTGGTGGATGTCTAGCCCGGCATCTGTTAGCTGCTCTGTATCTGAAGTCGTCTCTGAACATGATCTGGCTCTATAGTCCTCGACCGTCTCTATTTGTACACTTTCGCCCTCGACGCGAAAGTATACCTTCCCACTATCATGGTCAGTCACTGCCTTGGCTGTGGCCAAGAACGGAAGACCGAGAATGATGGGGGTATTGGTCACTGAATCAGGGATCTCCATGTCCAACACTACGAAGTCCACGGGGAATTGCAGGCCCTGAATAGTGACGACAACGTCTCGCAACAACCCCTTCGGCCTCTTGACAGATCGATCAACAAACTGAAGGACTGTCCTGCTCTGTCTAAGAGTGCCCAACTCGAGGCAGTCGAGAAGGGCTGTCGGAAGGAGGTTGATAGACGATCCGCTATCTAATAGAGTCCGGTCGAACCTCTGCTCTCTAATATGACATCTGTCATATGGGGCTCCTGAATCTGGCCTCTTGGCCGACAGACGGTTCTGGATCGCGAAGCACGTGGCTTTCGTCAGCACATGGATCTCTGAGTGGTGGTTCCTCCTCCTCCTCCTGACTGTAGTCATGTCTCTCAACGAATGCTGGAGAATGGGGATGTCCTGTAAAGCCTCCTGAAGGGTCAGTTGGATATGGAAACGATCAATCATGCTCTCGCTGAACTCTTCCTGCTCTCTCTTTTTTGGATCTTTTTCTTTTTTCTTCCCCTTCCCCATCTGAAGGGCTCTAGGGAAGGGGATAACTGGGTCCTTCTCAAATGAAGGACTAGGAAAAGGTCTAGACGGCTCGATGGCCGGATCCACACATACATCAAGCACCACAGTGGGACCAGAATTCACTAAACCTTTTCCTTTATTCACAATATGGTTCCGAGGTACATCAGAACGAGGAAAAACAACAACTCTCTCAGAATGAGCATCGGTGGCCTCAGTACCACCACTGGCTGGATCTGCTGGACGTCTCGCGGTCTCAGCACCGCGCTCTGGCTCGGCATCTCGGGTGGCATCAGTACCACCTCCTCGAACTGGTGAAATGGCGGCCTCAGCACCGCCTGTGGAATCAGCATCCTTGGTGGCATCGGTACCACCATCATCAACATGAACGGCCTCAGTATCGCTCTCCTGCTCCTCATCTGGCGCCCTAGGTGTGTCCTCGTGATGTCGCTCAGATGAGGCGCCGCTGCCGGCTGGTGTCCTACCGCTCCTAAGTGTGACAAAATCAGCATCAAAAAGGTCTGCAGACATATCATCAAATGGATCACTAGGAGTGGCATGCTCAGTGTAAGCTACCTGCTCAGATTTCCGCTTCAGGCTGTTGGGATTCAGCTCGATCTGGGCAGGGATGACGGCCTTCCCTCTCACAATGTCCCGCATCTCTTGGCGGAACTCGTCCATCTCCCGTCTGAAAGTAGCCTGCTGGTCCGTGAGGAGGCGGGCTATATCGTCCAAGGTGGGGCTCTCGTATGGTGGACCATGGGAGCCCGACGGGTAGCCTCTATGGTAATGAGGCTGCTGGAACTGGTGCTGCTGAGAGGGGTAAGTGGGAGGATGCTGCTGCTGGTGTGACTGGTGAGGCTGCTCTCGCCTCCAAGACTGTCCCTGCTGATAGGGACGAGGAACGAAGGATGACTGCTGCTGCTGCTGTGAAGGGTAGACTGGGGGCTGCTGCTGTGAAGGGTAGACTGGGGGTTGCTGCTGCGGCTGGTGATCTCTCTGCTGGCTGTACTAGCCTCCCTGACCAGATAACTGCTGCTAGGGCTGGGCACCTCCGTTCCCCCACCTGAATCCGGGATGGTCTCGTCGGACCCCAGGCTGAGGACAGTCATACCAAATCCCGTTGACATCCATCAACGACTCTGTATCGTACTGGGGTGGCGGTAGCACTGCCAGAGGCAGATCCGACTGGTATACCACCATCTGCAAGTCTGGAGATGGTGGTGACTGGTAGGAAGGCTGCTGCTACTAGTACGGCTTCACCTGTACAAGGTGAACATGTCTAGGCTGCTGGTGTGAGCTGGAGCGCTGGGACGAGCTGCTGCTGCCGTCGGTATCGCCTCGCGACTGAAGACGGGGCTGGGAAGCCGTCTGTGCCTCCTGGAGACACATGAGCTGGGTCTTTATGTCGCTCAGAGTTTGTGCCATCTCCTCCATCTGAGTGATGCCCTGGCACTGCTTCTTCTCAATCAGCTCCATCCGATCCAACTTCTCCCTAATGATACCCATATCCGCAGCGGATGACTCTGCCTGTGCTGCTACTACTGCGGATGAACTGGATGGACCGGCGTCGACCCGTGCTATCCTCTGGTACTGCACAGGTCCTGGCTGCTGCTGGGGTCTATCCTGAGTGTACAACCTGGTCTGGGACATCACCATGTAGTTCTCGACCATCTCCTCATAGAAGGCCCAGACCTGGTCGTGATCCTTGGCGAAGTAAGACCCGCCACAAGAAGCGTTCACCAAGCCCTGGAGCTCTGGTGTCAGCCCGCTGAAAAAGCTCTGCACAAGGTTGGGCTTTGAAATATCATGGTGCGGGCATCGATCAGTCAGCTCTCTAAACCTCTCCCATGCCTCATGGAACTGCTCGTTGGGGAGCATGGAGAAGTTGCTGATGAGGGCTCTCGCTGCATTGGTCCGCCCGAGTGGATAGTACTTGTGTAAGTACTCGGTGCGGAGCTGCTCCCATGTGTAAACAAACTTCCCCAGGTGCTTCAGCCAGGTGGCTGCTCTGTCGGCCAAGGAAAAGGGGAAGGCAATCATCCGAATCATATCCTGGTCCACCTGACGATCGTAGACAGTACTGCAGATCATGAGGAACTCCTGGAGGTGGAGATGGGGCTCCTTAGTAGCGAGTCCGTGGAAGCGGGGGAGTAACTGCAAGGTGTTCGGGGGGGAGCTTGAAGTCCCCCACGATAGCTGGAAGTACGACCCAGTGGTGCATCAGCGTCGATCCAGGGTTGTGCAACTCTCGCATCGGTCTCGGTGGTCCTCCTGCCGCGGCTGCTGCTGCGGCTGCTGCATCTGCATCATCCGAGATCCTCGGCCCGTCTCTCCTCTGCTCTCGCTCTGCTCTCATCTGCTCCATCTCTCTCCTAATATCAAGCATGAATGCCCCCTGATCCCTCAACTGCTGCTGAACAGTCTCGAGGGAGGCGATCAGGGTGGAGTTGATCGTGCCCTGGTCCAGCACAAAGTGCTCAGGCTGTGGACCTCGGGAGTGATCCTCGGAACTGCCGGCCATGGCGTCTGCAAAATCAAATGAGCCAAACTCAGGTGCTGACAAATCTACTAATCTTTCCTCTGGCTCATGTCTCTCGGAACCGAAAGAAAGGGGGTCGAGGGGGAACAGGGCGGAATCATACTCAGGCTCGGAGAGCTGGTCTCGGCTCTCGCGGGCCAACCTAGATGATCGGGTAGACGTGCCCGAAAGCGGTGCAACCAGAGGCTGCCTAAGAGATCGTCTACTGATAACCAGCTATTCGCGAGGGTCTCCATGAATAATAAAAAGTGTGTCGCTGAGGCGACCGCTCACAAATCATCCAGTCAACCAGCAATTAACCCACAATCCAAAAAATACAACAATCAAGCTCAAAAATAAATGTGAATTAATCTTTATTTACTCTACCATGAAATGTACAATGACAAGTATGTAGAGGTCGAACCACAGAGAGCAATACAAAATGTCATAGCCTACATGTAAATCACAGTCATCCTTCTGTGGGTTTTCTTTTCTGATTTTATATTATAATTATAATTATTAATCATATATTTATTAATTAATTTATTGAATGTAATTAGGTAATATATATATAATATAATATAAATAAAAATACATGTAAACCTACAAAGGGTTAGTATATAGCTAATAATACTTACAATCTATATATAGGTTTATATAAATACAGTAAAATAAAAAAATAAATAAATATATATATATATATTTCTTTTTTTATATATTTTATATATTAACACTAATGGGAATTCATGTAAATAAATGCATATATATAATATATTTTTTCTCCTTTTTTTCTTTTTGGGAAATACCTATATATACATAAAGTGGTACTATAATATTTACAGAAATACTTAAAAATAGTCAAAAATCAAGGATTAAAGTCTTTTTGAATTTTTCATCATTTTTTACTGTTTTTGTGATTTTTTTGGGATTTTAGAGAATACTTTTAATATTTTTAACTAGCTAAATAATAACAATCAGTGGAATAAGGTTTGGCTGTAATAAAAAATGAACATTAAAAATAGTTACTAGCCTCAAAATTTTTCCACACAATTTTTCTCATAAAGATAATAAAATATAGCATAAATAGGGCCTGAGTTTATATTTTTCTGATTTTTCTTTGATTTTTAATATTTTTTTGAAGTTTTTGGGTATTTTTGCATTTTTAAGGTTTCCTTTTGAGATTTTTAGGGATTTTTGGACTGACACTAGAATAGGACAACATACACCATAGGAATTTTTTTTTAGAATTTTTAGAGGCATTTTCATTTTTTTTGGGGTTTTATAAATTAGACAGGGAATAAAAGACATGTTTTTGATTTTTAATAAATGCAAAAATGCAACAAAATGCGAAACTAAAAATATGGCGTGGGGTACACTAACAGGAGCTTAAGTCTATTTTTGCAAGATTTTTCGATTTAATATGGAGCACAAAATAAATAGACAAAGCATTCAAACATTAAATGGCCTGGCAGGGGTACTTTTGCAAATAAAACAGTTCACAGGGGCATACATGCAAAAATTACAATAAAAATACACTTTAACTTTTATTTTCAGGACCATTTAATAAATACAGAAACCCGGCGGGGTTTAGATGCAAAATTTCACGCGCCTCACGTGGGACTGCACGTGAGACGCGGAAGGACTAAAGTGTGAATATGAAAACATCAGGGGGTCCAACTGCAATTTTTACAATTTATTTACAACTAAAACTTTTATTTTTGGGTTTAAATTCTAGATACAAAAAGCAGGGGGGTGAGATGTGAAATTTACCCCTAAATACAGCGTGGCATCCAACGGCGCTGCTCTCTTCACTTGCCACGCGTCGTCTCCTGATCGCCCGATGACGCTTCGCCGATGGGGGGCTGAGATTAGATCAGCCCAGCTGATCTGACGGTCGATGCAATGCTCCATCGGACGGCTCCTGTTGAATCTGGGACGGCCCTCCTGATCCGACGGCGCTAGAGCTCCCAGGAAGAACTGGGACGAAGCTCGCGCCTGGCAAACTTTGATCGAGGAGCTCGGGCTCCTCCGGGGCTCTCCGGTGCGTCTGAGGTGCTCTGAAGGTAGCTGGAAGCCTCCCGCGTCGACTGATGGCGCTTTCATGGCTCCTGGGGGTCCGAGTCGATGAAGCGAGGTCGAAGAAGGAGAAGACCCCCAGGTGCCTCTTCCCGGATCCGTGCGAGTCCAGTTGGGCTCGATTCTTCGAAGTACCTGCACAAGAAGAACCGCGGGCGAGAGAGCTTTCTCCTCGACCCGGGGTTTTGAAGCTACGATGCAAAATGAAGGTGGGTGGAGGGGCTCCGGCGAACGGCGGAGGAGGAGCCCCGATTCCCCAGGACCTAGAGTCCTGGGTTGGATAAATGTGCGCAATAGATGAAGAAGGCGTCGAGGAACGATATGGGGTGAGCGAGGAGGTCGGAATCAGTCGGGACCAAAGAGGAGAAGTCGCCGGAGCTGAGCTCCGGCAAACTTCGAATTTCGATTTTTAAACTACAGGAGTTAACTAAAACCTAATCTAATGACTGGAATGAAAAACTAACATCTAAGACTAACTAAAAATGCATAGAAGGTCAGCTCTTATACTTGGGGGCCTCCAGGGAGCAGGGCGGACGCCGGAGCTTCGCCGCGACAAAATCTCCTTCCTCCGACCGAGTCAAGGTGCTGGGCTGCTCCCCCTGTCACGAGGAACAATCCAGGAGCAAGATCTAGGCTTTAGGTTGGAATAAAAGTGGCCAAATTCGAGGAAGGAAGCGGAGCTTGTTATTTATAAACATTGGCAAGGGGCCTTATTACCCGGCGATTATTAACTGATCCAATGAACATCTCGTTGATCTATGATTTTGGCGGGCATCATGGAAGATTAGGGAACAATTCTTGTGAAGGAAGCGTTGTCGATTGATGGATGGTGTGCCCGGGAAAAAGGCATGAAATCGGGGGAGTAGACAGTTCAGAGACGCCAGGCGAGGGATGGGACAGTTGACCTGGGAGTCAACGTTGGCCGGCGCCTCATTGGGCCACGTCAGCCGCTACGAGACAAAATAGCAAATCTGAAGGAAGATTGATTTATTTGACGCCCTAAATGATTTTATTATTTTTTTCTTATAAAATAAAAATGTGTATTATTTCATCTAGTATTTATTTATATTTTTATTGAATTTTTCGAGGTGTTTTGTTATAGTTTTATTTGGATAATATGTATATGTATGTATTTACATGTATTTTCATGTATTTTATTTTTAATTTGTATATCTTCTTTTATTATTTTATTGGCTTATTTTATAAATTCATAATTTATTTTTGTGAGTATAAAGATATTTTTGTTTGATTTTTATGAGTTTATGTATATTTTTAAATAAATAGGTATAGATGTATGTAGGTATACTTATAGGTATTTTATCTATGTATTTTGTACACTTAATTTATTTAATATATTTTCTTGATTTTTATTTTGGTTTTGTATTTGTAATGAGTTATGTATACATTATTATAAAAATATAGAAGAGCAAAAGAATCAAGGATTAAAGCCCTTTTTATTTATAGATAGGTACATATCATAGGTATTTTGTCTATGAATTTGTAGACTTATTTTATTTTACAAATTAATTTTGGTTTTCTTTAGCTTCTCTCATGTGTATGCATTAAGTACATTATTTACAAAATTCTAAAAATATGAATGTTTACAAATAATGAATATTGAATAAAATGAATATTTTAATCAGTCCTATATACAAGAAGGGCCAGAAACCTAACTTCTGCATATGGACTCCAAAAATTATGAAACCAATTTTATAAAATAGTTTATGGAATGCTATATACAATTAAAGGTGAGTTTGGGTGATTTGGAGTTTTTATTTGCAAGATATGGGTCTGTGAAAAGTTGAGATTTTGGCTTTTTATTCTGTGTATAAAATGTACACTGGGGATTATTTTTGTACAAACTCAATTTTGCATTTTTATTCATATTATTATCTACAACTTTCATGTACAAAGTTTCTTTATTTGATGAATAAATAATTATGTACAAAATAGGTATCAAAAATGCATAAATAAATGCATGAATAAATGAGGTATTTATTGTACACTATCCCTTATCTCTCCCTACTTTATTCCTTGTCGACCAATACCATGCTGGCCTTGGTCTTGGGGTTTGGGTCATAAAATATTTACAATATTTTATTCCTTTTTCTTTTCTCCTCTTTATTCTATAATTTTGGCAGTAAAACCTTATTTAATGTAAAATAAATACAATGAATAATGAATGCTATTATGTACAATTTGATGCTATTTGCATGCATTTGCTGGGCTTTTTGAGGCCAAAATGATAGAATAAAGGTGATGAAATGGAGATTCATCACCCCCCTATACTTGCCTTTGCTAGTCCCTAGCAAACACATGCAATAAGTACGAAAAGAATGAAGAAAAGAAAAAGGAGAATCAAAGAAAGATAGAGTGAATACGGGTGCTTTCAGTGCAATGCATGTCCTTACAAAATCTAAATTTGGAGCTCCTGTCAGACCTTGGGTGTGAATGTGTGTGGAACCTAGTCGGGAACCAGCTCTAAAATACAACAGCCTTCGATAGTCACAGAACTCGGTTCAACCCACCTCAATAGCCAGGTCAGAACTAGTCTACATCATACGCAAACCCTTATAACTATGAAGCTGACTTGTACGGTGTAAGTGATAGTGGCTTTCCCCAACTGAAATGATAAAGGAGCTGACTTCTCCAGAATGACAACCCAATGATTCCCTAATCCAACAGCTCTTTCCTCGAGGAGCAGGGTATTCCCTTCTAAGTTCAAGTGGCAACCAGCTCAAGAGGAGGGGGTGAAGAGAAGAATGGACGGTAGCCAGTGTAGCTACCTATCCCGAGATGCAAGACCAGTGTAGTCAAGTCATCCAGCTGCAGGCTCAACTATTTGTCTTTGGAACTCAAGCTTGCTTATTGACTTTGTACATACTTTGCAGGCATTTTACTTTTGTACAGGCCTGACCATTTTTTTTACACACTATTCACAGCAGCATTTACATAAGGAGTTTTTCCTCTTGAGCCAATAGACTATCCCTCTTTTGAAGCTTTATCGCAACCCACATCTCCTGTCTTTAGACCTCATAGCTATTGAATCAGGTTGGGGTGCACTTCCCTCCCTAGACGAGGACGAATGTTTTCACCCGTGTGCGTCTCAGACTGGCAAATCCAACCCCCTCACCACTCCAACTGAGTTGAGCCAAGTGAAAAGTGCAAGTGTCCAAGTTAGGTCACGGTCGGCAAGAGTCATACGTGTGTCTCGAAAAGTTCTAGTTAGTCCACTGAGGTGACTTGAACCCAGCCCTGATTTCTCAAAGAATTAAGTCTGTATAGACCTGAAGTACCTTAAACCTAGTTCCCATAAGGTTCCAGTGCAGTTAGGTGCGGTAAGGTCCAACCAAGCTCCAATTTGAGACTTTATTAGACTGATTCAATCATCAAGCTCACTCAAAAAGAATACGAATGGTATGCTTATGCTATGTACAATGAATGATGCAAATTTTTCACAAAAAGTTTGGAAAGAATCAAAGAATGTTTTTACACAAAGAATTTTTTTGCAAATAAACTAAGAACTGGACATACACAGAAAGTATATACAATTATTTACACGGGCGTGCTGCTTTATTCACAAAATGTATGAGTTTCTAAAAATTTTACATGTTTGAATGGAGTAGTTTATTTAGAACTGTACAGAAAGGATTGTATGTGTCTTATTTATGATTTACAAGAGTTTGTAAGAGTGTTCTTATTAGGTTTTCAAAATAATTTTGCAAACTATAGTACACAATAATTTTCGCAATCATTTACACACATTTGAAATCTATTTTTGTAAAGATTTGTCACACTATATATGTATAATTTTCACAATAGTTTTGACAAGCATTTTTCAAAATATTTGCACATAGGTTTTTCAAATCCTTTCTTTCACATAAAGAAAAATTTTGCAATCAAAATATTTTCACACATTTGAAATCATTTCACATCAAATTTTTCAAAACTGGTCACACTATTTTTCAAATCATACTGTATAGGTCTCTGATTTATTAATCAGTATGTACAAAAGAAGAAAAAACAGTATTTGATGCATAATATGGTTTTGGTTCTTTTAGGCTTTGTTTGGGCTTATTTACTATTTACAAATGAGAGATTTTTGTGCGGACTCCTCAGACTTATTTGAGAATTATTTTCACAAGGATTTTGAAAACTATAGTCCAAAATAATTTTGCAAACATGTTCACGCATTTGAAAATCCTTTTACAAAGGTTTTACACAACATAGATAGATTTTTCAAAACAATTTTGTCAATCAAAATTTTCACAATCATTTGCACACTGATTTTCACACATTTTGCTTTCACTCAAAGAAAATAAATTTTACACACAAGACTAATTTTTCAAACGTTGAATACTTGTACACACTATTTTTAAACAAATTTCACAAAACTTTTCAAAAGAGAATGTTTCGCACAAAACCTTTTTCTGACTCAATAATCAGTATAATTACAGAGTCTGAGGAACTCACAATCATCTTTCATTATTATAGAGCTACTTTTTACATTTTATTTTATGTTGAAGTGATCTTTTAATTTTCAGTATGAGTTATGGCTTTTAGTATATACAGGGTATATACGACCCCCCTATACTTAGCTTGAGCTATGTCCTCATAGATCGAAAGTAAAATCAAAGACATAACTCGTACTGAGTATAGACAGATCTAAAGAATAAATATGAAAGAAATGAATGAATGAGAAGTTGACCGTCCCCCCCCCCCATACTTAGGATCAACTAATCCTAAGTATAGCAGATTATACAAAAAGCAGGGAGGGTCAAGGGTGGGAATACACAGATCGTACTCAGATTGTCTCCCCCTATACTTAGGGTAAGATACTCCTAAGTATAAACAAGAAGAGGAGACAATGGAGAGGATCGGAATGAAATGAAAAACTCGGGGTGCACATCCCCCCTATACTTAGGACCAAATGCGTCCTAAGTATAGAAAACTGTCTACAAGGGCGGCACCTTTTGTTATGAACAAAAAAAAAATAGAAAATGAAAAGAAGAAAAGAAGAAAATCAGATAAACAGTTGTTGAATGGCATAGTCTGAATCTTTCGATGCCGCAGGTGCTGTGAATGTGTCATCATGGTGCATTAGCTGAATAGAGTCAACAACGACCAAGAATGCATCTGGTTCGAGATAAGGCTTCAGTAGTTGGCCGTTGACGACGAAGGGCTGTGCGTCAGGAGACAAATCTGATATCGCGATACTGCCATTGTCACGCACCTCACAAACTCGGAATGGCCCTGTCCACTTACTCTTTAATTTGCCGGGAAATATCCGTAACTTTGCATCAAATAGCCACACTTTCTGTCCAACGTCGAAGGTCTTTCGTCTGATGTGCCGGTCATGCCAGCGTTTCACTTTCTCCTTGTACATCAAGGTGTTATCGTATGCGCAGTCTCGGAATTCCAAGAGCCTGTTCAGATTGTCTTTTCTCTTCTGACCACTTCTTCGTGAGTCCAAGTTACAATTGTTGATTGCCCAAAGAGATTTATGAATTAATTCCACGGGCAGATGGCATGGTTTCCCATATACAAGACGGTAGGGTGACATGCCCAGGGAGACTTGTAGGCCGTTCGGTACGCTCATAGAGCTGAGTCCAAGAGTTGAGACCAGTCTTTTCTGTTCGGCCTAACAAGTTTCTGCAATATGGTCTTGATTTCTCTGTTTGATAACTCTGCCATGCCATTGGTCTGCGGATGATAAGGGGATGCGACACAGTGATCGATGCCGTATTCCTTCGTTAATTTCTTGACCTCTTTGTTGATGAAATGGCCACCCCCGTCTGAGATGAGAATCTTTGATATCCCAAACCGCGAAATGATGTTCTTCCTCAGAAACTGACAAACTGTTTTGCTGTCGGCGGCTCGGGCGGGAATAGCTTCAACCCAACGACTCACGTAATCGACAGCAAGAAAGATGTGCTCAAAACCTTGACTGTTAGGGAAAGGTCCCATGAAGTCAATGCCCCATGCATCGAAGACGTCGGCTATCTGAATAATTTTTAGAGGCATTAAATCTTTGGCAGTGAGTGTATCTTTCAGTCGCTGACAGTCAATGCATCTTTTAACAAAGTCCGCTGCATCCTTGAATAATGTGGGCCACCAGAAGCCACACTGCAATACTTTCGCTGCCGTACGATCTCCAGAATGGTGCCCACCAGATTCGAGCGAATGACAATGCTCGAGGACACTTGATTGCTCTGTCTGAGGGATGCACCGGCACCAAATACAATATGCTCCTTCTCTAAATAGAAGAGGATCTTCCCACTGGTAGAAGCGGATGGTCGACATGAATTTGTTCTTCTGGTTCTTCGTCCAATCCGAAGGTATTACCCTAGAGGTGAGGTAATTGACAATGTCAGCATACCAAGGGAGAGAATCCACTGCTAAGATAGCTTCATCAGGGAAGGTTTCTGTGATCGGTGCATTGCTCAGAGGAGACTCATGCTGCTCTATTCTGGATAGATGGTCTGCTACCACATTCTGAACTCCAGGTTTGTCTTTGATTTCCAGATCAAATTCCTGGAGGAGAAGGATCCAACGAATCAGTCTTGGCTTGGCATCCTTCTTCTGCTGTAGGTACCGGATAGCAGAGTGGTCCGTGAAAATTGTGACCTTCGACCCCAACAAATAGGATCTGAACTTCTCTAAGGCGAAAACCACAGCCAGCAGTTCTTTCTCTGTCACTGTATAATTTCTTTGAGCTTCATCCAATGTTCAGTTGGCATAGTGAATGGCATAGGGCGCCTTATCTTTCCTCTGTCCAAGAACAGCTCCGACTGTAAAATCTGACGCATCGGTCATTATCTCAAATGGAAGAGTCCAGTCGGGAGGCTGTAAGATTGGAGCCTGAGTGATAAGCTCCTTCAATTGATTGAAAGCAAGGAGAACTGGCTGATCAACAATGAACTCAGTCTCCTTGCACAAGAGTTCTGTCAGAGGTCGGGCAATGCGGCTGAAGTCCTTAATAAATCGTCTGTAAAATCCCACGTGCCCCAGGAATGACCTCACATTCTTTACTGACTGAGGTGGCTGAAGGTTTGAAATGACATCCACCTTGGCTGGGTCGACTTCCATGCCACGTTTGGAAACGACATGGCCCAGCACAATACCTTCTGTAACCATAAAGTGGCTCTTTTCCCATGAGAGCACTAGATTGACTTTACGGCATTTCTGAAGCACTCTGTCTAGGTGCTCAAGACAAGCATCGAAACTATCACCATAGACAGAGAAATCGTCCATGAACACATCAAGAAAACTGCCTACCATCTCGGCGAAGACTGCTAGCATGCATCTTTGGAAAGTTGCAGGTGCATTGCATAATCCAAAGGGCATCCTCTTGAAGGCGTAGGTGCCGAACGGGCAAGTGAAGGTAGTCTTTTCTTGATCCTCAGGAGCGATCGCCACTTGGTTGTACCCGGAGTACCCATCCAGGAAGCAGAAGAACTCCTTGCCTGCTAATCTCTCCAGAACTTGATCAATGAATGGCAAGGGGAAGTGGTCCTTCTTGGTTGCTGCATTAAGACGGCGGTAGTCAACACACACTCGCCAGGATGTCGGTACCCGAGTTGAAATTTCCTCTCCTTTATCATTTGTAACCACGGTAAGCCCAGATTTCTTTGGAACTACATGCAGTGGGCTTACCCATTTTGAATCGGAGATGGGATAGATGAAGCCTGCGTCACACCATTTAGTGATCTCCTTCATGACGACGTCCCGAAGGTTAGGGTTCAACCTTCTCTGGAATTCGCGGGACAGCTTGGCATCTTCTTCTAGATAGATATGGTGTGAGCAGAGAGCTGGATTTATCCCTCAGAGGTCTGATACGCTCCAACCAAGTGCCTTGCGGTTCTTTTCTAGAACCTCGAGAAGTCGAGATTCTTGATCCGGATTCAGCCTGCTGCTGATGATGACCGGATACATGTGTTCTTCACCCGCAAGGAAAGCGTACTTCAGGCCTACAGGAAGTGGCTTGAGTTCTGGTTTTGATCTGTCCACTTTATCTGTCACTTCAGATACCATGTTGGTGGTGGAATGCACCTTGAGTCTGCTACCCTCCTCATCATTCTGTTGAGATCCCGGAAATGCACCGAACGGTTCTACACTAAGCTAATCATGTTCGGTCTGGAGTGAATGCTCAAGAAGATGTGCCTGCATCTGAGAATCTGTCTCCCAAGAATCATTGGAGCATATGCTGACTGTGCTTTCCAAGTCCTCCTCAAGAGTGAGGATTTCTCGGGTCCATGGATCGTCCAGTGATAACTCTGAATCTCTGATCTCTGCGATAAAATCACAGTCTGCTTCTGATGCTGCCTGGCTCTCATCAGTCGTGGCATTCTGCTCTTTGTTCATGTTTATCGTGATTTGCTGGGTGTTCGAGCTGAAAGTGATCTTCCCAGACCCGTAATCAACCACGGCGCCTGAAGTACGGAGGAATGGCCTGCCAAGGATGATAGGGGTCTAGAGCAGGGGTGCAGGTGAGTCCATATCAAGGACTACAAAGTCAGCTGGGAATTTCATCTCCTGCACGGTAACTTTCACGTCTTCCAACAGACCTCGGGGCCGCTTGACGGATCGGTCAGCGAACTGAAGGATCATGCGTGTCTGCTTGAGCGGTCCCAGCCCGAATTCTTGCATTATAGACGAGGGCAGAAGGTTGATGGAAGAACCACTGTCAAGAAGAGTACGCTCGAAAACCTGGTCAAAAATCACACAACTGATGAGAGGTGCTCCTGTATCATGCTTTTTCTGGGGGAGGTTGCTAATAGCTGCAACTGTGGCCATGGAGAGAACGTGCTTTTCTACTTCTCTGCGTCTGTTGTCTTGCACTGGGCGACGCCTGTTAGTACATGCCTCTTTCAGTCCTTTCTTTACAGCTGGCATGTATTCCACGGCCTTCAACAAGGGAATCTCAACAGTCAATTTATCCAAAATCTCCACAACACCTGGATCTGATAATGCCTTTTTTCGTTTTGCAATTTTTTTGGAATTTTGTATTGCATACGGAAAAGGAATATTCACATTACTGGAAGGAAAATTAGAGTTCTTATTTACATCAAAATCATCGCCCACAGAATGTTGTACATCCGGACTACAAAAAGGAGTACAAGCTGAATCTAAACATGTTGGTGCTGCTGGGCGGTCAAAAAGAGTAGCGTCAGCTCCATCGGCTGGCGAGGGATCGGTTGCTGCTAGCGGCTCCTCCAAGGCTGGCGCGGCTTTACTGCTGCTACAAGCGTCTTTTTGGTGTTTTTGCTTTTGCTGATTTTTTTGTATTTTTGGCTGAGGTTGATGCTGGCAAGGCATGACGGCTAGACTGGCTTCTCCTTCCTCTTCCTCCTCACCCGCCCCTGGAGCTGGTACGGTTGATGTGGAAGATGAAGATCCACCTGTTTCTTCATTCACCCCACTGGTAGTAGCAGGCAGAGGCAAGGCCCTACCGCTCTTGAGAGTAATAGCATTAGAATAAACAGTAATATCATTTTCAGACACGGACTGGACATCACATTCTACCTGCTCTTTCTTCTTGAAATTGTTGGGGTCGGCTTCGACCTGCGCTGGAATAGTGGTTCGGGTGGCGGTCAGGTCGTCAAGCCGTTTTGTCATCTCCGCCAGCCCTTTAACAAGCTGGGATAGACACTCCATGGTGGGACTAGCAGGGGACATATCAGAAGACTCAACATGCAAACCACGCTGCTGTTGGGTAGATGGGTGGGGAGGCTGTTGTTGGTGGTGCGGTGGTGTAGGAAGTTGAAGTTGTTGGTAAGACGGCGGAGGATACTGCTGATATTGTGGAGAGGGAGCAGCCGCGTACTGGTGATACGGCTGCGGATGGCGGTACTGCGTCTGCTGTTGATACGGAAAGTTCTGCCTCCATTGCTGTGCAAACTGGGGAGGCTGCTGGTACTGTTGGGGCTGCTGGGAGGATTGACCAAAACGACCACCCTGAGGTTGGTGGTACTGTCGGTTGGCAAATTGCTGACCCTGGGGTTGTCCCTGAGGACGGGTCGACTGTGCATCATTACTCCATACCCCATTAACTTCTTGGATAAGGGGCGGTGGTGGGAAGACTAGATCAGGAATAGAAAGGAACTCTGGCTGGTAGATGACCATCTGCTGCTGCGGCGGGCCCTGGTCGGGTGCCTGCACGTAGTACACGTGCTGGACTGCCGGTGGCTGCTGGCTCGGCTGAGGCTGATGTTGCGGTTGCGGCTCGTCCTTCTTCTCAGCGGGAGCGTCTGATGGTGTAGCCGACTGGACAGAGTTGATCGTACCGACCAACAGCTCGAGGTTCTTGTTGATCTGATCTAGCTTATCCAGGTTCTGGGTCCTCTTCTCGATCACAGCGAGTTTCTCGAGGTCCTGTGATCGCTTCTCAATGATATCTACCTTAGAGAGATGGCCCCCGATGATGCTGAGGTTGGAGCTCTCATCTCTCTCTGCTTCCTTGGATGCAGCCATGTGAACTTGTTTCTGGAGAATCTGGGGCTGCTTCTGGTATGCCTTGGATGAAGAGAGGGCGGCCTCTCCTTCGGCCATTTCTTCAAAAATTTGCCAGACAACATCTTCATCCTTGTTGAAATGGGAGCCCCCACATGCTGCGTCCACGAGCCTTTGATTTCAATGTTTAGTCCTTCAAAGAAATGATGGACCAAGCTGGTCTTCGGGATATCATGATGGGGACACTTCTCCTGCAGATCAGTGAATCTCTCCCAAGCCTCGTGTACTGACTCATGTGCTCCTTGGGAGAAATTACTAATACGTGCTTGCATCTGGTTGAGCCGACCGAGAGGGTAGTATTTGTGCAGGAAGGAAGACTTCAACTCCTCCCAGGTCGTCACGACCTTTCCCATGTGATTGACCCAATAGAGGGCCTTGTCCTGTAGACTGAAGGGGAAAGTCGTCATCTTGACAATGTCCAGGGGGACATTCGGATAGTGGGTGGTGCGGCAAATGCGGGAGAATTGCTGCAGGTGAATGTACGGCTCTTCGTTTGTGTTTCCATGAAAGGCAGGGAGAAGGGCTATGAACTGGGCTTCAGCTCAAAGTGAGCGTGTACCGGTGGAATGAGAATCCACTCGGTCATCTGGCTGTCTCCCGGATTGTATGTTTCTTTTAGTGTCGGCTTTGGTGGTGGTAATTCAAAGTCATCATCAGGAGGATCATCACCTCCTCCACCTCCACCTCCTCCTCCCCGGCCTCCTCTGCCTCTGCGTCCTCTGCCATCGTCACGGTTCATCATGTCATTCAACATATCCTGGAACGCGGTTTGTGTCAGGTCCTGCTCGGTCAGCTGCTGTTGTATGGCCTGGATAGATGCCAACAACTGTGCATTAACTTGATTTTGATCTGGCACCTGTCCCTCTGGTACGGGTGGCTGCTGACCCTTGTCCTTTCATCCTGGAGCCATGTCAGGGTCTGAGTCGGACGAGACGAACTCCGGAGTAGTCTCCAGGGCTCGCACTGGCTTCTATCTGCAGAATGAGATAGTCGGAATCAGATCGCTTGCAATTAACTTTCATCTGCCATGATTAAGCTGGAATTCAGGTCAACCCCAGTATGTTGTTAATGGGAAAGGGATGTAGACTGTAATCGACTCCCATTCACAATGGCGGAAGCGGGACAAAAGTGATCCCAGTTTATTGGGTGGCCAAGAGAAAGGTAGAAAACGAGGAGTCTGGAGATCGATCCGCAAAGTCTGGATCGGTTTCTCGGGAATCGCCTCGAAATTATTGGCGGAGTTGAGTCTATGGAATCGATGTAGGTGTCGGCATGGTCTCGACGAAACCATCCATGGATCAACTTCGCGAAGCGAGAGAATGTCGGATTGTTGGAAGAATGATACGATGGTCAACGAAGAATAAAAGGAGTGTAAAACAGTAGAAAGGCTCGGTTGAGCGGGGTGGTCAAAGGGAGAAACAATAAAATGTGCGCAAATGCGCGGGACTTGATCTTTGAACCTTAATCTAGATTCATACAAACGCAATACAAAAATCGGGTTCACCAACTCACGCCATGTGAAGCCGTGAAAGTTCGGCTATTTGTTATCTTTTCATTTTTAGAGTTGTGATTTTCAGGCATATCTTATAACAAGTCCTTAGCACGCTACCCTATAGGAGAGAGAGTACTGCCGGAAGAGTATCCCGTACTTGTCCTCCTCCTGTGTAACCTGTAGTCTGTACTTTTTGGAGTCCTTGTAACCCTTCCTGGATCCCTATTCAGCCAAAGAAAAGAGAGAGGAAGCCGATAGGCGAAACCAATACTTCAGTTCTCGCTCGCAACGGAATCACCCGTGAGCGTGCAAGAACCTACTCGGACGCAGGACGATGAGACAGACACCCCCGTGAAGGCGTGGCCTATGCTCAATACTTCGGACAGGGTCGATGCTCTCACAATAGAGAGTCACCATTGGTGACCAAGTCCTACTCGCCTACGTACGATAGAAGCGCCATTACTTCGGAAATCCAGGCGATACACAAGGCAGTTGCAGACTGGGTTTTGGGCTTTAATCCTTAGGGGTCGCACTCGCTCAAGGGAGTAGGGTTTTGGTCCCCCTCCAAGGTACCTGAAAACAATGAGGGCTTTATGAACCCGGTACAATGATAGTCCATTACGAATTTTAATTAAGGTCAAAGTTTATTTAGCAGTCCCCTTGTTTTAAGTTTTTGGGTTTTCACTTTTTTTGGATCTGTTTCATACCAGCGCCTAATGTTTTTGTAGATTTTTCATTTAAGTCCTAGGTGCTCAAAATCAGAGGGAGATAGCGGAAAAGCCATGCAAGTGATTCCATGATGGAAATCTCACCATTGAACCGAATGATGCATGCTGAGTTAGAAGACTTACAGTGCATCCCAGCTCTCTCCATGCGGTATGCAAAACAGAATTTTTAAACCTATATACATGTCGATATGCAAGGCACAAAATCGCCCTAAACATAAGCTTCTATTAGCGTGAAGAACCATAAGCCGCTAATTCATCTCTAGCCCAAGAGAGTCCGGTCTTGGCTCACCCCTCCTCTGCTCAACAAATTGAGGGTAGGAGAAAGCGCTTTACAGGGTTCGCTACGGTACAGAGGGCTAAGAGACAAATTAACAACTTGTTTAAGTTTGACTAGATCCAAACGAAGTAAACTATAGGAACATGCATTCTTATTAATGTTTGGACCTAGCTACCGAGTCAAGCAACCTATATCTAGGGGCTCCAAGCACATAAAACAAAATAAAAGAAAGGCGAAAAGCTCAAAACTTCGGGAAACAAAATGAAAGAAGGCGATTAAAACTCGAAAAAGCCGCGATGAGGCCCCCAGGTGAACAATCACCTGGGCACTGGACCTCATTGTGAAGAGTAGAGTCCTGTTTATATACATGCCAAAATAATCTCTCTCTCACCATAAATTACAAAATAAATAATCCTGAATATCTAGCTCTAACTAAGGCACATCTCCTTGCTTCTTTGGTGCACTCTCCGGATGGTCATGAGGAGAAGACCATCCTCCTCCAAGCTTGGCTGCATTGGCCTCCTAAGAAGCCATCCTCGCGTGGCGGTCCCTTGCATCAAAGTCACAAAAAGAATGCATTAGTAAAGCTCAATCAATTAAATAGAGCAGAGAAAATAATCACAAGACATAAATCAATTAAGCATGGTGATCAATAGTAATAAAAATAGCTGCTCACAAAAATGAATATTAAAGCAAATTTTTTTTCTTTCTTTTTTTTACAAGAATGACAAAATAATTAGGCTATGCTCATTGCTCCCCGACAACGGCGCCATCTGATAACCAACTGTTCGCGAGGGTCTCCATGAGTAATAAAAAGTGTGTCGCTGAGGCGACCGCTCACAAATCATCCAGTCAACCTGCAATTAACCCACAATCCAAAAAATACAACAATCAAGCTCAAAAATAAATGTGAATTAATCTTTATTTACTCTACCATGAAATGTACAGTGACAAGTATGTAGAGGTCGAACCACAGAGAGCAATACAAAATGTCATAGCCTACTTGTAAATCACAGTCATCCTTGTGTGGGTTTTCTTTTCTGATTTTATATTATAATAATTATTATTAATTATATTATTATTAATTAGTTTTTTTTGAATGTAATTAGGTAATATATATAATATAATATAAATAAAAATACATGTAAACCTATAAAGGGTTAGTATATAGCTAATAATAATTACAATCTATATATAGGTTTATATAAATACAGTAATATATATATATATATTCTTTTTTTTATATATATTATATATTAACACTAATGGGAATTCATGTAAATAATTGCATATATATAATATATTTTTTTCTCTTTTTTTTCTTTTTGGGAAATACCTATATATACATAAAGTGGTACTATAATATTTACAGAAATACTTAAAAATAGTCAAAAATCAAGGATTAAAGTCTTTTTGGGTTTTTCATCATTTTTTACTGTTTTTGTGATTTTTTTGGGATTTTAGAGAATACTTTTAATATTTTTAACTAGCTAAATAATAGCAATCAGTGGAATAAGGTTTGGCTGTAATAAAAAATGAACATTAAAAAAAGTTACTAGCCTCAAAATTTTCCACACAATTTTTCTCATAAAGATAATAAAATATAGCATAAATAGGGCCTGAGTTTATATTTTTCTGATTTTCTTTGATTTTTAATATTTTTTTGAAGTTTTTGGGTATTTTTGCATTTTTAAGGTTTTCCTTTTGAGATTTTTAGGGATTTTTGGACTGACACTAGAATAGGACAATATACACCATAGGAATATTTTTTTAGAATTTTTAGAGGCATTTTCATATTTTTTTTGGGGTTTTATAAGTTAGACAGGGAATAAAAGACATGTTTTTGATTTTTAATAAATGCAAAAATGCAACAAAATGCGAAACTAAAAATATGGCGTGCAAGGGTACACTAACAGGAGCTTAAGTCTATTTTTGCAAGAATTTTCGATTTAATATGGAGCACAAAATAAATAGACAAAGCATTCAAACATTAAATGGCCTGGCAGGGGTACTTTTGCAAATAAAACAGTTCACAGGGGCATACATGCAAAAATTACAATAAAAATACACTTTAACTTTTATTTTCAGGACCATTTAATAAATACAGAAACCCAGCGGGGTTTAGATGCAAAATTTCACGCGCCTCACGTGGGACTGCACGTGAGGCGCGGAAGGACTAAAGTGTGAATATGAAAACATCAGGGGGTCCAACTGCAATTTTTACAATTTATTTACAACTAAAACTTTTATTTTTGGGTTTAAATTCTAGATACAAAAAGCAGGGGGGTGAGATGTGAAATTTACCCCTAAATATAGCGTGGCATCCAACGGCGCTGCTCTCTTCACTTGCCACGCGTCATCTCCTGATCGCCCGATGACGCTTCGCCGATGGGGGGCTGAGATTAGATCAGCCCAGCTGATCTGACGGTCGATGCAATGCTCCATCGGACGGCTCCTGTTGAATCTGGGACGGCCCTCCCGATCCGACGGTGCTAGAGCTCCCAGGAAGAACTGGGACGAAGCTCGCACCTGGCGAACTTTGATCGAGGAGCTCGGGCTCCTCCGGGGCTCTCCGGTGCGTCTGAGGTGCTCTGAAGGTAGCTGGAAGCCTCCCGCGTCGACTGATGGCGCTTTCATGGCTCCTAGGGGTCCGAGTCGATGAAGCGAGGTCGAAGAAGGAGAAGACCCCCAGGTGCCTCTTCCCGGATCCGTGCGAGTCCAGTTGGGCTCGATTCTTCGAAGTACCCGCACAGGAAGATCCACGGGCGAGAGAGCTTTCTCCTCGACCCGGGGTTTTGAAGCTACGATTCAAAATGAAGGTGGGCGGAGGGGCTCCGGCGAACGGCGGAGGAGGAGCCCCGATTCCCCAGGACCTAGAGTCCTGGGTTGGATAAATGTGCGCAATAGATGAAGAAGGCGTCGAGGAATGATATGGGGTGAGCGAGGAGGTCCGAATCAGTCGGGACCAAAGTGGAGAAGTCGCCGGAGCTGAGCTCCGACGAACTTCGAATTTCAATTTTTAAACTACAGGAGTTAACTAAAACCTAATCTAATGACTGGAATGAAAAACTAACATCTAAGACTAACTAAAAATGCATAGAAGGTCAGCTCTTATACCTGGGGGCCTCCAGGGAGCAGGGCGGACGCCGGAGCTCCGCCGCGACAAAATCTCCTTCCTCCGGCCGAGTCAAGGTGCTGGGCTGCTCCCCCTGTCACGAGGAACAATCCAGGAGCAAGATCTAGGCTTTAGGTTGGAATAAAAGTGGCCAAATTCTAGGAAGGAAGCGGAGCTTGTTATTTATAAACATTGGCAAGGGGCCTTATTACCCGACGATTATTAACTGATCCAATGAACATCTCGTTGATCTATGATTTTGGCGGGCATCATGGAAGATTAGGGAACAATTCTTGTGAAGGAAGCGTTGTCGATTGATGGATGGTGTGCCCGGGAAAAAGGCATGAAATCGGGGGAGTAGACAGTTCAGAGACGCCAGGCGAGGGATGGGACAGTTGACCTGGGAGTCAACGTTGGCTGGCGCCTCATTGGGCCACGTCAGCCGCTACGAGACAAAATAGCAAATTTGAAGGAAGATTGATTTATTTGACACCCTAAATGATTTTATTAATTTTTTCTTATAAAATAAAAAATGTGTATTATTTCATCTAGTATTTATTTATGATTTTTATTGAATTTTTCGAGGTGTTTTGTTATAGTTTTATTTGGATAATATGTATATGTATGTATTTACATGTATTTTCATGTATTTTATTTTTAATTTGTTTATCTTCTTTTATTATTTTATTGGCTTATTTTATAAATTCATAATTTATTTTTGTGAGTATAAAGATATTTTTGTTTGATTTTTATGAGTTTATGTATATTTTTAAATAAATAGGTATAGATGTATGTAGGTATACTTATAGGTATTTTATCTATGTATTTTGTACACTTAATTTATTTAATATATTTTCTTGATTTTTATTTTGGTTTTTTATTTTTAATGAGTTATGTATACATTATTATAAAAATATAGAAGAGCAAAAGAATCAAGGATTAAAGCCCTTTTTATTTATAGATAGGTACATATCATAGGTATTTTGTCTATGAATTTGTAGACTTATTTTATTTTACAAATTAATTTTGGTTTTCTTTAGCTTCTCTCATGTGTATGCATTAAGTACATTATTTACAAAATTCTAAAAATATGAATGTTTACAAATAATGAATATTGAATAAAATGAATATTTTAATCAGTCCTATATACAAGAAGGGCCAGAAACCTAACTTCTGCATATGGACTCCAAAAATTATGAAACCAATTTTATAAAATAGTTTATTGAATGTTATATACAATTAAAGGTGAGTTTGGGTGATTTGGAGTTTTTGTTTGCAAGATATAGGTCTGTGAAGTTGAGATTTTGGCTTTTTATTCTGTGTATAAAATGTACACTGGGGATTATTTTTGTACAAACTCAATTTTGCATTTTTATTCATATTATTATCTACAACTTTCATGTACAAAGTTTCTTTATTTGATGAATAAATAATTATGTATAAAATAGGTATCAAAAATGCATAAATAAATGCATGAATAAATGAGGTATTTATTGTACACTGGCCCTTATCTCTCCCTACTTTATTCCTTGTCGACCAATACCATGCTGGCCTTGGTCTTGGGGTTTGGGTCATAAAATATTTACAATATTTTATTCCTTTTTCTTTTCTCCTCTTTATTCTATAATTTTGGCAGTAAAACCTTATTTAATGTAAAATAAATACAATGAATAATGAATGCTATTATGTACAATTTGATGCTATTTGCATGCATTTGCTGGGGTTTTTGAGGCCAAAATGATAGAATAAAGGTGATGAAATGGAGATTCATCACCCCCCTATACTTGCCTTTGCTAGTCCCTAACAAACACATGCAATAAGTACGAAAAGAATGAAGAGAAGAAAAAGGAGAATCAAAGAAAGATAGAGTGAATACGGGTGCTTTCAGTGCAATGCATGTCCTTACAAAATCTGAATTTGGAGCTCCTGTCAGACCTTGGGTGTGAATGTGTGTGGAACCTAGTCGGGAACCAGCTCTAAAATACAACAGCCTTCGATAGTCACAGAACTCGGTTCAACCCACCTCAATAGCCAGATCAGAACTAGTATACATCATACGCAAACCCTTATAACTATGAAGCTGACTTGTACGGTGTAAGTGATAGTGGCTTTCCCCAACTGAAATGATAAAGGAGCTGACTTCTCCAGAATGACAACCCAATGATTCCCTAATCCAACAGCTCTTTCCTCGAGGAGCAGGGTATTCCCTTCTAAGTTCAAGTGGCAACCAGCTCAAGAGGAGGGGGTGAAGAGAAGAATGGACGGTAGCCAGTGTAGCTACCTATCCCGAGATGCAAGACCAGTGTAGTCAAGTCATCCAGCTGCAGGCTCACATATTTGTCTTTGGAACTCAAGCTTGCTTATTGACTTTGTACATACTTTGCAGGCATTTTACTTTTGTACAGGCCTGACCATTTTTTTTTACACACTATTCACAGCAGCATTTACATAAGGAGTTTTTCCTCTTGAGCCAATAGACTATCCCTCTTTTGAAGCTTTATCGCAACCCACATACCTGTCTTTAGACCTCATAGCTATTGAATCAGGTTGGGGTGCACTTCCCTCCCTAGACGAGGACGAATGTTTTCACCCGTGTGCGTCTCAGACTGGCAAATCCAACCCCCTCACCACTCCAACTGAGTTGAGCCAAGTGAAAAGTGCAAGTGTCCAAGTTAGGTCACGGTAGGCAATAGTCATACGTGTGTCTCGAAAAGTTCTAGTTAGTCCACTGAGGTGACTTGAACCCAGCCCTGATTTCTCAAAGAATTAAGTCTGTATAGACCTGAAGTACCTTAAACCTAGTTCCCATAAGGTTCCAGTGCAGTTTGGTGCGGTAAGGTCCAACCAAGCTCCAATTTGAGACTATTAGACTGATTCAATCATCAAGCTCACTCAAAAAGAATACGAATGGTATGCTTATGCTATGTACAATGAATGATGCAAATTTTTCACAAAAAGTTTGGAAAGAATCAAAGAATGTTTTTACACAAAGAATTTTTTTGCAAATAAACTAAGAACTGGACATACACAGAAAGTATATACAATTATTTACACGGGCGTGCTGCTTTATTCACAAAATGTATGAGTTTCTAAAAATTTTACATGTTTGAATGGAGTAGTTTATTTAGAACTGTACAGAAAGGATTGTATGTGTCTTATTTATGATTTACAAGAGTTTGTAAGAGTGTTCTTATTAGGTTTTGAAAATACTTTTGCAAACTATAGTACTCAATAATTTTTGCAATCATTTACACACATTTGAAATCTATTTTTGCAAAGATTTGTCACACTATATATGTATAATTTTCACAATAGTTTTGACAAGCATTTTTCAAAATATTTGCACATAGGTTTTTCAAATACTTTCTTTCACATAAAGAAAAATTTTGCAATCAAAATATTTTCACACATTTGAAATCATTTCACATCAAATTTTTCAAAACTGGTCACACTATTTTTCAAATCATACTGTATAGGTCTCTGATTTATTAATCAGTATGTACAAAAGAAGAAAAAACAGTATTTGATGCATAATATGGTTTTGGTTCTTTTAGGCTTTGTTTGGGCTTATTTACTATTTACAAATGAGAGATTTTTGTGCGGACTCCTCATACTTATTTGAGAATTATTTTCACAAGGATTTTGAAAACTATAGTCCAAAATAATTTTGCAAACATGTTCACGCATTTGAAAATCCTTTTACAAAGGTTTTACACAACATAGATAGATTTTTCAAAACAATTTTGTCAATCAAAATTTTCACAATCATTTGCACACTGATTTTCACACATTTTGCTTTCACTCAAAGAAAATAAATTTTACACACAAGACTAATTTTTCAAACGTTGAATACTTGTACACACTATTTTCAAACAAATTTCACAAAATTTTTCAAAAGAGAATGTTTCGCACAAAACCTTTTTCTGACTCAATAATCAGTATAATTACAGAGTCTGAGGAACTCACAATCATCTTTCATTATTATAGAGCTACTTTTTACATTTTATTTTATGTTGAAGTGATCTTTTAATTTTCAGTATGAGTTATGGCTTTTAGTATATACAGGGTATATACGACCCCCCTATACTTAGCTTGAGCTATGTCCTCATAGATCGAAAGTAAAATCAAAGACATTACTCGTACTGAGTATAGACAGATCTAAAGAATAAATATGAAAGAAATGAATGAATGAGAAGTTGACCGTCCCCCCCATACTTAGGATCAACTAATCCTAAGTATAGCAGATTGTACAAAAAGCAGGGAGGGTCAAGGGTGGGAATACACAGATCGTACTCAGATTGTCTCCCCCTATACTTAGGGTAAGATACTCCTAAGTATAGACAAGAAGAGGATACAATGGAGAGGATCGGAATGAAATAAAAAGCTAAACTAATCCTCGCCCGCTCGTTTACTCTCTCACGCTCTCTTGCGGCTCCGTGTAGAAGGGAGCCGCCTCCGAGTCTCGCGGTTGCGTCGGCTTCTCGAATGCTGCCGCCTCGGTCCTCGGGCCCTCGCAAGAAAGAAACAAGTGGTCAGACCAATAAAATAATCAAATAAGGACAAGAAATAAAAGACAAGGGTATATGTGCAAAAATGACAAATAAAATAAACAAACAAAAATCAAACAAAAACAAAAATAAAAGAAAATAAAATAAAACAAAATAGAGCAAAAATAAAATAAAAATAAAAAGCCACGAAAAGCCGCGGAAAATAAAACAAAAAGAAAATGAAAAAGAAAAATAAAAAACTACTAAGCCGTGCTCCCCGGCAACGGCGCCATTCTGATGAGCCGAAATTCGATCAATCCGGATCAGGTTAAAATATCACTCGGGTCGTTGCGACCCGGATCGACGAGAACCTCAGCTCAATCAAGAAAATGAAGTTCAGACCACCAAAATCAAAGAAAATCAATCAAAACACGATAGCGGTCCTGGCTATTGGATTAGCCTGGTATAGCGACCCGGGTCGGACTCAGGGAGCACGTGATGGCCTTGCGGCCTACGAAGTAGTCAAAAATAAGATAAAAGGAAAGAAAAGGATATTTTTGGTGGAATTTTAGTCTTTTTATATTTTTTTGGATTTTTAATTAATTAAGAAAATAAGGAAAACAAGAAAACAATCAACTTCAAGCAATTATTTAATGCATCAAAAATCAGCCAAAAATTCCAATAAAAATGTTTTTGTGTATTTTATGATTTTTACTATTTTTATGAATTTTTGAGATTTTTCTGATTTTTATTTAATTTTCTAAAAATGAAACAAGGTAAGAAACTGAAGACAATGTCCAGTCAGGAGAAAAAGGCCAATTTAAAATGCAAAAGGGCCTGTTTAGCTCAGGAAAATTTGGGCACTAGATTTATGATTTTTGGATTTTTAGATTATTTATTAGAATTTTTATAAGATTTTTAGTGTTTTGTGATTTTTATGAGTTTTATATAATGCAAAATGGCCAAAATTGGCCAGAAAATCAAGCAAGCCAAAACAAACAGTAGCTATTTTTTGTAATTTTTAGATAAGTTTTAATATTTTTTTGTGAATTTTTAAAACAGACAGTAACAAAAATGACTGCTTTTGATTTTTAAAAAATATCAAATCAAAACAAAAATGTCTCCAAAAATTCTAGAAAATTTTATAACATGGTAGAAGCCATGTGTCCAATTTTCATTGAATTCAGAGTTGATTTGCTATTTTATTCAAAAATAAAACTTAGGTACTGTGCACAGGGACCTGAGTGCAAATACCCAAAGCTCTGAGGGGTCCGGTGCAAAATTCCTAAGGAATCACGCACGTAGCGCGTGCCTGGGGCACTCAGGGACCTAAATGTAAACAAAACTAAGTTCTGGAACTATTTGGTAACAGGTACCAAAAGTCCGAGGACTTGTTTGTAATTTACCCACAAATAAATGCACATGCACAATTAATTCACGCACAAGGGTATAAATGCAATTACCTAAAATTATTCATTCATTTCATAACCATCCAGAACTACAGGGCTAATGAAGCAAAATACCCAACAAAACACCCGTCGATGCACGTGCTACACCACAAACAGGGGCATAAATGCAAATAAAGTAAAGCTCAGGGTCCAACGTGCAATTGTACCGAAAATAAAACAACTAACTAACGTATTTACAGGACTAAATGCGAAATAAAATAAAGAGAAGGGCCTAAGGGTAAATTACCCTTTATTAAGTCGAGGGTCGGATGGCTGCCACGTGGGTAGATGGACGGCTGGGAATGGGTGGCGCGCAACGAACGAACCCTCGTCGCGATCTGACGGCTGGGAAGAGCCCACGTGGAAGATCAGACGGCTGCAAAGCGTCGTGGGTCTGCGAAGGGAGGCCTGGCTTGGATCGGACGGATGAGGCACAACCACGTGCTGGATCTGACGGTGGAGACGCGTCGTGGCTAAACCTTGCTGGATCGACGGTGGAGATCGACCCACAAAGGATATGGCGGTCAGTGCTGCTCCTCGAATGGACGAACATGATCAGATCTGGAGCCCGAGGTCGATCGGAAGGCGGAGAAGGATGCTGGACGAACAGGGCTCCGACGAACTTCGCCGGACTCGTGACGGCGTTGGTCTCCTCCTGGAAGCTCGCTGAAGATCAGAGAAGGAAGCTGCGGGCCCTCCGCGTCTACTGGAGGCCTCTGATGACTCAATGGAGCTTCGAGGAGCTCTGTAGAGTTGGGCGGAGGCGGAGCTGCTGAACCCAATGGCCCGTGCCCTCAGATGGGCTTGGATGAACCTGCAAAGTGTGTCAGCAAACTCGCGGGTTGAGGGCAAACCGCCTCGGCCCCGTTAGGCGGAGTGAAAGTGGTTGGTGAGGCGTAGTGGTCGAGCTCCAGCGAGGGGGTGGACGGAGGAGTTCGAATCCCCAGCTCCTGTGCAAGCTGGGTTGAGTGGAAGTGCGGAGAAGATGCGCGGGGGAAGGGCGAATGCGATGATGGATTCCGATGATCGAGTGGAAGGATGAGATGGTCGGAATCAGCGATATTCGGCGACGACAAAAATTGGGGGAAAATCAAAATTCGGGAAATAGAGAAGAAATCTAAGCTACATGGGTGGATGGGTCGACTGGGGACGAGCTTGGGCATCTCTGGGTCCTTGCCTTGAGGACCGTCGTCGTCCGAGGCTCTGGCTCCTGCTCTGGGCGGAGCACGGCGGAGCAAACTCGCCGGATCAGTGTCCCCTCACTCCCTCCTCGCTGCAACACCCTCTGGGGCGAGCTGTCACTCTCGGCAAGACGGTGGAGGTCACTGGTGGGGGAGCGAATGAGCCAAAGATGAGGAATGAGGTGGCGGAGCTCGAGATTTATATGGGTGCAGGTCCGGCTAGAAGTGATCGGGTAGGGCAATCGGGAGCGCGGACCCAAGGCGGGTGTGCCGGCGAGGATCTCGGATGTGGCAGGGACGAATCGGACCCGGGGTTTAGGGGAGAAGGGATCGGGTTTAGGTGCAGAAATTAAGAGAAATCGGGTCGGACACCTAATACCCGTGGGAAGTGGTCCTGGAGGGGGAGTTGACCGGGCGGTCAACGTCCCCGTGGACCAATAGGAAGCTGCCATCTGGAAAAGATTTAAAAATTCAGTTAAAAATAGAAAATGGCCGAATTATATAAAAGTCAAAACATGAAATATTTTTGTTTTACTTTTTTCTATTTTTAGTGATTTTTAATTAATTTTTCAAAATAAAAATAGGGTATTTACATAGTAGGGCTATATATAGGTATATATACAATATAGGATTTTTAATTTTGATTTTTAATTTGTTATTTTTGTGCATTTTATCCCTATTTTATATTTTATTTATTTATTGAATAAAATAAGTAATAAAAATATATTTTTATTTTATTTTTATTTTATTTTTATTATTTATATACATAGGTGAAATAAATACATATGTACATATATATACATGGTATATTTACAATGTATTTTTGGGTTTTAAATTTTGTTATTTTTATTTTGTCTTTGTTTTAATAGTTTTTATTTTATTTATTTAAACCATAAAATATAGAGTATTTACAAATTTTATGGAATTTAATTTTTATTTATTTACAGGGTGAAATAAATACAATTGAGTGGGCTATATACATGGTGAATGTGCACAAGTGATGTTTTTGTTTTCTTTTTAATTTTTCTATTTTTATCTTGATTTTATATTTATAAATATATACAAGTATTTACAAGCCTATTTTATTCTATTTTTAGAGGAAAATAGTTTTATTTTATTTACAACTATATTTACACACATGAGCCCCTATCTCCCTCTACTTTGGCTTTTATGCGGTCAGGCCCATACTGAGCCCTCCCTTGGGTTAGGTTGCTCAATATTTATTCTAAATATTTTCTCTCTTTTTCTTTTTGATCTTTATTCTTTTATTTTTGCACAAACATGCTAATTATTACTTTTTACGTCATGCATGCTTTTGGTAATTATTTATATTTACAAATATTTACATGCATTTGCAAAGGTTTTTGTAGCTAAAATATAAGAATAAAGAGTGATGAATGAGTATTCATCATGGAATCGTTGGATCAGAGAAAGATCCAATGACCCAGAGCGCGGGCGGATGCTGCAAATATAAGCGGGGACGTGGCTCACCCAGAACGGGCCACGTGGCCCAATCAAATTATTGCAAAAGTAAAGTTTATTTTTGAGGGTCTAAATGGCCGAATTTGAGAAAACTCAAAACATGAAAGTTGTAGATCTCGATAAGATCTACAAGTTTCATGTTGACCAAAAGTAAAGAGGAGGTCATCTGTAGATACAAAATATTTTTGAGGGTATTTTTAGGGTTAAAAATACCACGAATTTTTCTTTTGCCATTTTTTTGTGATTTTTAATTTATTAGGGACTCTAATAATTACAGGACTTTATCTGGATTTTATTGACACAACTTTAAGCAAGGGGGTTAATAATGGAAAATTGTGATGATGAAATCGGGTTTCATCACAGGGACACTTGTACACTTGGCCTTTATCGGGGTCTGTTTCGCCGAGCACCGGTGTGCTCGGGGGACTTCATCGCGGTTTTTGCCGATTTTGTTTTCTCGACTTTTCTTTTGTTTTTGATTCTCAAAGAATTTGGCTCTTAGACTTAGGATTTTCTCTTTAATTGTGATGTAATTAATTAAGATCCAATCCCTAATTATCTACCTGCACCTATAGATCGTAATTGGACTTAATTAATTAAATCACTTGAAAAAGCTAATTTGGTCACTTGAGAGGTCACGTGCCGCTAGAGGCCGTATACAGCGCATGCAGGATCCGTTGTGGCGAACACCGATCGGCATCAGAGACCGGATTCGGACCTCTCTCTTTGACCTGTTAGCTACGGTTCTTCGCATGTAGAAAATTTCTCATCTAAGGTCGCTTTCTTCTTGCATCATATAGGTAATTTAATTTCTATCTTTTATTTATGCATGGATTACCCTGCATGTAGAGTGCTGGCCACATGTACGCATATCTGACTTTGCATGCATCATCGTGTTTGACCGTGCATCAGCTTTTTCGACTTCTCCACCTGTTTTTGGACTTTAAGTAAATTAGGAGAACGAAAAATTCGTTAGCCATTTGTTTATTATTGAAAAATACATAAAAAGGTGAAAACCATAAAATTGGGACTGCTAAACACACTTGATCCTAAAAGACACTCAACTTAACAATTTATCTTGGGAGAGCAATCCCCTCCTTGTTTGGTTTGCATGCAAGAGAGAGTGACCCGCACACTAGGCTAGAGCCATGCCTGATCGTTCATCCGACTACTGGTCTTGGGGTTAGTCATTCTCCAGACTCCGATCTCCGGTAAAGTGGGCCGCGATATCCTTAACAGAGCGAGTTGATCGGGTAGCCGGTAAACGGTCCGCAACTTGTACTGGTTGGGAAAGATCTAGCTTTGGGATTGGGCCAGTCTCCCGAGAACATCGGCTTCCTACCAGCTCGCTTAATCGCCCTACTAGACTGAATTATCACCTTAATAAAATCGATAAGATAAAAGACCGAACTTTTACGGTCATCAACTCTCAATGTTGAGTAGGTGAATTGGGGGTTTGTTTTTCTGATCTTGTTTGTTTCCAGATCCCATCCGCCTTCCTCTCCATATCACGATGACGGGCCGGAGGTCCCTTAGGCATCCCTTGGTTGCACCGCTTTCGAGCACTCCACCCCATTCATATAGGTTGGTTTGTAAGAGCCCATACCTGCTCTCAGAACCGAGTTCGATTCCGCCATGTTCTCCCTCGACCACTCTTCTTCCAGTCTCGAGGTGCCTGAGCAAAGATCGAAGCAGATATTTGTATATTTGACGACACCTTAGTTCGGGTCTTTTGCCTTTGCAAAGACCTAAGAGATGGCCAGCAGCGAGGAGTGCACCGATGGACCAGCCCAGACCACCACGTTTGTTCTAGACCAAGGTGCCATCAACAACACCCTGTTAGCTTCCTTGGAGACTATGCAACGACAGATCAGAGACCAGGGGGCTTTCATGGCTGATATGCATAGGGAGATGGATCAGATGCGAGCTGATAGAGGAGAGTAGAACAGAGCCGGTGGTGGAGAGATACCAGAGCTAGGAGGAGGAGATGGAGGACAGCCAGAGGAGCCACATGGGCCAGTCCGACCAGCCCGCCCTATGAGAGAGTTGCACAACCCTGGTGCCACTTTGACACGCTGTTGGATTCAGCTTCTGGCGATCCTGGGAGATTTCAAGCTCCCTCCTCAGACAATCCAGTTGTTGGCCAGATTTCACGGGCTAGTCACCAAGGAGCCGCATCTACATCTCCAGAAGTTTGAGATGATCTGCAACACGGTCCACGACAGATATGTGGACGAGGATACCATCCAGATGATGGCCTTTCCGTTCTCCCATGTCGATAGAGCAGCCTACTAGCTGAAGCATTTGGGGAGATACATTACTTCGTGGGAATAGCTCTGGAACGAGTACTTGAACAAGTACAATCCACTCGGCCGGACAAACGCATCGCGAGCCCTCATCAACAACTTCTCCATGCTTCCCAACGAGCAATTTTATGAAGCATGGGACCACTTCCTAGAGCTCATCGATCAGTGTCCACACCATAATATATCCAAGCCCAACCTTGTGCAGAGTTTCTTTTGTGGGCTGACACCGGAGCTGTAGGGGCTCGTGAACGCATCTTGTGAGGGATCCTATTTTTCCAAGGATGAGGACCAGGTCTGGGCCATATATGAGGAGATGGACGAGAACTACACCGTCATGTCCCATACCCATCTCTATAATCAGGGGAAGCCCTCACCCCAGGTCGTGTCCTATCAAAGGATAGCACGGGTCGATGCAGATCCTTCCACGTCATCAGTAGCCGCAGCACAGGCAGAGTCGTTGGCCGCTGATATGTGCATCATCAACGAGAAGCTAGACTGCATCGAGATCATTGAGAAGAAGCAGTGCCAGGGCATGTCACAGATCGATCAGATGGCACAGACGCTGAGTGACCTGAAGACCCAGATCATGTGTCTCCATGAGGTACAAATGGCTTCTCAGCCCTGTCTCAGGTCAGGGGCTGACCCCAGTAACAGCAGCTCGACCCAGCCCTCCGCCCATTATAGACAGGTCCACCATATTCAGGCAGAACCGTTCCAGCAGCTGCAGCACCAGTGCGTCCAGCCACCACCACCTCAGAACACTCAGATTGTGGTGTACTGGCAGGATCAGCCCCTGGCAGTTCTTCCTCCACCTCCTTTTGAGCAGGAGCTGTTGATGGAAGTCAACAGGATTTGATACGACCGACATCAACCCGGGATTCGCCGAGACCATCCCGGATTCTGGTGGTCGATCGGAGGTACCGCATCCCAGCAGCAACAACCTCCAGTTTAGGGTGGGTAGTTCAGCCACTCCCACCACCAGTAGCAGCTCCAGTTTCCACGCCAGCCATAGCAGCGGCAACATTACCAGCAGGTTCCTCGTCCCTACCAGTAGGGACAACCATGGAGGCAGCGCCAGCATCAACCTCAGCAGTACTCTCAGTATCCCCCTCATCCTTCCCAACAACAACCTTACTTCCAGAGAGGCAACCTGATGAATCCACGATTCATCGTCTTTATTCTTTTATTTTAGCATCATTTCCTTAGTCAAACACCTGTAAATACCACTAATTGCATAAAATTACTATTTTGCATGCATTTGTTAATATTGCATTTTTAACACTTTTTGTACATAAATAAAAGAATAAAGACGAAAGAAAAAGAAAAAAGATGTGTTTATACAATAAATACAGACTGACCCAAACCCCGAGAGAAGGTCAAGACTTGACCTAATCGATCAGGAATAAAGTAGGGGGGAGATAGGGTCTTCTGTCAGAAAAACCAAAAATATTTTCTAAATATTTTTCCTGTATATTTGTACAAAACTTGCATTATTTTATTTGTACATAATTGACTTCAAATTAATTATTTTTGTAAACAAAAGTTGTAAATAAAAATGTGTTGTAAATAATAAAAATAAGTATAAAATAAAATAATGCATATATGACAATTAATCACCCTCAGATAAAGCCGCAATGTGATCATTGAAACACTACTTCCGACTCCATACGAGCTCAAATCAAACCAAACTCACTTCCTTTGTAATATAAATTAAATTATCTTTCAAATGGTTGTGATTTCATAATTTTTGGAGTTACGGTTGAAAAGTCGGTTTTCTAGGACGTTTTGTGTAGTTTTCCCATATACTTGTTGTATATATTTTATTCATATTTATTTTTATACATAATGTATATAATTATAAATATTGTTTTTATTAAAAATAAAATAAAAAAATAAAAATAAAAAAATCTTTTGTAAAAATTATTTCCTTATTTGTACATATGTACATTGTATTATATGTGTATAATATACAACTAACTTCCTTAAATAAAAATCACCAAAAAAAAATTATCTAATATTATTTAATTAATTTAATTACGAAATTTGTAATTAGTTATTTGATTTATGTGAATTATTTGATTTATACACTTACCACGTATATAGGATTTTATTTCATACCTTAATGACTACCATTACAGTGGCTAATTGATTTTTGGAAATTATTTAATTTATTTATTTTAAATAATTCTGAAATTCGTTTTTAATTAATTAATTATTTTATTTATTTTATTATTTTATTAATTAACCACTAAACACTTTCCTTATGTGTGAATATCTTCCATTTTTTATTTTTGTCTCTTTTTAATGGGCTCCTCCTCCTCATTCACTCCTTGATCGATCTTTGGTGGAGAGGAGCCCGATCTCCGAGAGTTTTCTGGTTGAAGAAGGGTATCTAGCCTCCGAGCCATCCGGTGACAGCGCGTCGGCCCTCGTCGAGGCCATAATGGCATTTCCGACCTCAAGGTGAGATCCACTTTTATTTCTTGTCTTTTCTCCAAGGTAAATCGTAGGCTTAATTTTTGCGTAGATGTAGTGATTAGTTTTTAGATCCAGAATCACAAAAATATTTACCACACTTTTCAATCTGACATCGAGTTTTCTCTCCATTTTCTTTATCTCCACACGTTCTCATTTCTACCTCACGCAACCTTCCGCCTCCGACCACGCACGGTGGTCGGAGACACGAATCTATCTCCCATTTCACGGATCCGAATCCATTCATCCCTCTTATTTTGTGCATAAATAAATAAAAAAATAAAAAATATATAATTATTTTTCTTGTTTATCTAATAATTGTTTTTGTAGGGAAAATAAGAAAAATAAAAAAATACCTTTTTCTATCTCTAACATTTGTTTTGCAGGTAAAAAAATAAAAAATATAGTTATTGTCTTCTTTTTCTAACATTTTGTTTTGCAGGAAAACATTAAAAAAACACAAAAATAGATTTTTTATTATCTTATTACAGTAAAAAAATAAAAACAAAAAATAAAAATAAATAAAAAGTTGCAGGTCCCAACGCCGCCTCTCCGCCGAGGGGGCTGTTCTTAGCGTGACCCCCCCAGGCCGTTCAGACCTCCCGTGACAGCGCCCGCACTGCCCCCGGTCGCGCGCCCCCGCCATCTCGTCGTGCCTCTTCACAGACCTCCCCATCGCGGCAGCGGGCCCCTCGTCCCCGCGCCTGAAGCCGACGCCCCGCGACGGCGCGGCCCTCCAGCGCGTCCTACTCCTGCGCCGCGGCCGACCACCTGCAACACCCTCGCTGCCACGTGGGCCGCCCTCACCCAGCACCGCAGACCCCGTGCGGATCCTCCACCGTCCGGCGCGCTCCACCGACAGCCGCCCTGTATGGCCTCCACCTTTCAGCCCGTGCACCCCACACGCCGTTCCCGCGCCCGTCCACCGATCCACCGGCGCCGCCCCGTAACCCCGCGTACCCCCTGCTTCCTCCATCAGATCCGCGGGAGGCGGGCGATGGTCCTTGTGCCATCCCCCTTTGCTTGCTTGAGAAAGAAGAATCGAAGGAGGTACAGAAACCCTAGGGGGAGTTTGATTAAAATAAAAAAATTGGGATAATTGCGGAAAAGCTCCTGGTAGTTTACATAAGTGCAAATCAGCCCCTGTTTCCAACTTGAGCAAGTGCAACGCATGCATCCATTGGGTAAATTGCAAGTTCTGACCCGTGTCTATTTTGTTGTTCTAATGTGATGCTCAAACATTGAATAACTTCAAATAAGTCCATGTATTCCAAACTTTAACTTTGCATGCATTTTTCATGACAATAAATGTTTTTATGATTGCGAAAATTTTGTGAAAATTTGTGTGAGCTCCTGCCGTAATCTTTGTCATTGTATAAAATTTTCATTATTTTTATTGTTTTTTGATATATTCAAAAAAAATAAAAAAAGTAACGTTTTGCATGCCCGAAATTAAAAAATTCATAAGAATTCGAAAGTTGTCCTAAAAATTCCAAAAAAATTACTGTAGGTGTGTTTTGGTGTATTTCAATTTCTTTCAAATTTTCATGCATTATCTCTTTATAAAAACCAAAAAAATTGTGAAAAACGAAAATTATTTAAAAAAATGTAGATAATTATAGAAAAAAATCCAAAAATTGTGATTTCAGTTTCTGATTGTAGATATTTCTTTGTAGTTTATTTTAAAAATAATCCCCATGAGTATTGGGCACTGAAATTATTTTTAAGTTGCAAAATACTCTCGGCTGTGCACTATTTGCTTCGTTTTGCACGGTTTGATTTTTTATAAAATCACAAAAACATCATAAATTTGCAAAAAAATGTCGAAAATATTTTAAAATATATAAAACACAAAAATATTTTCTCTGTAATTTTCTGAGCATTTTTTAATATTTTGAAAAATACAAAAAGAGTGTGGTGTGTGTGTTTTTATCCTTTGTGCCTTATTTGAAAAATACAAAAAAATATAAATTCAAAAACCACTAAAAATTAGCTTGGAAATCTGACTACTTAATTTTTAAATCGTGCTCCTTATGTTCGACCCTGGTCGCTATACCAGGTAAAAAGAATAGCGAAAGCCGCTTACATTTGCTTTTATTGATTTATATTTCATTAAGTGGTTTAAATACAAATTTTTCTCGATTGACCGCGCTTGGTGATTTGGGTCACAACGACCATTGTTTATTATTTGCTTAACCCGAGTTGTCAGATGTGTCATCAGAATGGCGCTGTTGCCGGGGAGCACGACTTTGTAGTCATACTTCATTTTTTGTGATATTTGTCTCTCTATATTATAATTGTTTTCTGACCTTCTCTCTTTGACTTCTGTGCGAGGAACTGCTTGGAGGACGACGTGGAGTTTACTTTTTGAGGACCCGCACAAGAAGAAGAGAAGGGAGGAGAAGAAGAATTTTTTTTGAGAGAGAACAATTATTCTTGTAATAACACATGACTTTTGAACTGTTGGACACTTGGACTTTTCTCGGGGTCTGTTTCGCCGAGCACCGGTGTGCTCGGGGTACCTCAACGCTGTTTTTCGAGTTTTAAATTTAGTCGTCATAACTTGCTATTTGATTTTCGTGGTTTTAGCCCCTAGACGTAGGAATTTCCGGTTAATTGTGACGTAATATTCTAAGGCCCAACACCTAATTGCTTATCTGTTCCCGTAGAACGTTATTGGACCTTGCTAAAAATAAAAATTTAAAAGTTCTTCACGATCAATAGAAGTTGCTCCTCTAAGGCCGATTTCCACGTGCATCATATAATTAGTTTACATTATATATTTAATTTATGCACGGATCATATTGCATGTAGAGTGCTGGAGTAAGGTACGCATTTTTCTATCTCTGCATGCATCATCGTGTTTGACCGTGCATTAGCTTTCTCGACTCCCTCCCCCTGTTTTTGGACTCAAATTAATCAAAGAGGAAATCAAAAAGCTCGTTAGGAGTTGTTATTGAAAATATTCAAAAAAAATCAAAAAAAAAATTAAAAATTGGGACTGCTAATTGAACTTGACTCTAAAATTAAACGTAACTGATTCTTTATTGTATTGGGAGAGCAACCCCCTCATTGTTTGCATTTTTAATTGCTCGCGTACACACTAAGGAGTAGTGCCCAAATCCTTTTAAAGCCTCCTAAGTGTTTGTATAACTTTGTCTTATCACTAAACTCTAAAATTGAAAAGATAAAAGACCAAATCTCATGGTCTTCACATTGTGTAGAGTTGGTGAATCGGGGGCTTTGCATTGCGTTTTATATGTCTTTGGTGTGAGTCGGTTAACATCATTTTTAAATCATTAGCAATCATCTTCTATCTCTCTCTCTCTCCCTCTCTCTCTCTTCTTTCTCACCTTCTATCTCTCTTTCTACTATCCCATCCTCCCTCCCTTCATTTCCCTCTCTTACTGGTTTTTGCTTTCCATTCCAGCCGAATTTTACGGTTTCTACATTTCATACCCATCATTCCCGCCCACTCTCTTGGGAGGTCGGAACTTCGTCTGATTTCCCATCTTCTCCCTACCCACCCTCCCATTCGAGACATGCTGTGAGTGAAGCTCGAGGAGACCAGATTGACCAAATATGAGACACAGATGTTTACCTTGCTGAGATGAGAGTGCATCCCATAGGCGATCATATGGTGCAGTTGTGTGCTTTAGATGACTTCTATCTTAGGATGATGGATGAGAACCAAGATCAGGAAGCACAATCCGCTTCTACTTTGAGACCCTTCCTTTTGGATTTAGAGTTAATTGATCTACTGCCGAAATTCTTTGGGGAAGTGCATGAGGAACCTTATTTGCATATCGATGAATTTGAGGATATTTGTAGACCACGATCATATTCGGATATCACTTCTGAGGAAATGATGTTGACTACCTTCCCATTTACACTTCAGAGTAGAGCCAAGAGTTGGTACAAACAATTGGGAAGGAAGATTACTACATGGGGAGATTTACGATCATTATTTTTTGCAGAGATTTTACCCCCAGCGTAGAGAAGAAATTATGCGGTCTTGTATTCGTGATTTTTCAGTCAACCCCCAGAAGCCATTGATAGATTCATGGTTGAGGTTATGAGAACTTTTGAAGCGATTTCCGGATCATGGATTTCGATGAATGACCTTATCCACATTGTCATGAGGGGGAGGACCGCAAAGCAGATTTCATATGTTATTACCTCGTGTGATGGTTCACACCACTGTCCCGACCTGGAATTAGTTGAGAGCATCTTGGATACACTTTCAGTCATTCCATATTCACAAGATGACTTATTCAAGACAACACATGAGGGAGAGATAACAACAGTTGAGTGTGTGACACACCCTGTCGATCTTGACATCACACATCGATCAGAAGATATGGATGCTGATACTTTTCATATGATGGATGTGTTGCCTATTGTTGTGAGTTCCCAGAGCCGGACATTGGTTGAGGACCAATTGGATTTACAGTCAGATTTTGAGCCAGTCCCGCTCTTTCACGTAGTAGATTCTTGGATTCTAGATTTCTTAGGAGCCCAAGAAATAGAGGAGGATCCCACATCTCAACCATCCTTTGAGTCATTCCAGTGTCCATGCCCAATAGATTCAGTGTATTTTCTTCAGGATATCTTCTCAGATTCAGAGATATATTTGGATTCATCTCAGCAGAGAGAGCTTGATGAGGGACTGATTTTTTATTCGACAGACCTTGCTAGTCCCATATTTGAGCCATGTGTCCTCCCATTTGATGAGGTCGATACATTTTTGAAGGACATGACATTTGACAGCATTGATCCTCAATTTCCTGATGATCGGCATTACTCCTCGAGGGTTATCTGCGAGAGGATGCCATGGACCATATGTACCCGGTTTTACTTTCTAAGAGTGCATCTGATCTATCGGATCACGAGACCGAGTATTTTGATTTTTCTGATAATGAGTTTGAGGTTTCTCTCCTAGACGACCCTCGTGAGGATGACCCGATCTTTGAGGTATTCGATGATTTCACTGATTTGTCTACATTATATGCATCAGATATCAACCTTTCTAGTGAGTCTCCTGATCTTGATCTTCCATATCTATTCGAGACTGTGATTAACGTGGAGGATTCACTGACAGATCCTTCCTTATCCACGTTCGACTTCTTCGGCTCTGCCCTTTCACTCCATACAGACCTTGAGCCGATGATTTCTTTTGTGCTACCGGAGCCCGATTTCATCTGCCCACATATTTACACGGTAGCAGACACCCGCCTAATTGATTACCTGGGTGTCATCATTTCCTCTGTTGAGTTCGATGTTGTTCTCCCACCGAGACGACAACAACAGTACGATATTCGCCTGACAGATGCCGTCCTGAACCTTGATACGGCGTTATCCTAACATTTGTGCCCAGCTAGGGGCGTAAACTCTAGCGCTTGTTGAGAGGCACCTCAACATTTTTCACAACTGTATAGATCCATCTGTCCATATCTTACATTCTTTCTCACACCCCCATATCCATCACATGATTATTTCATACTTAGGGTGTACTTTACCCTAAGTATGGGGGGGGTGTTAGACTTGTGATTATTCGTTTGATTCTTTTTACCTCTATTTTGCTGCCTATACTTAGGGATATTTTACCCTAAGTATTGGGGAGGTAGACTTTGTACATTATACTCCTCGATTTTCCCTATGTGTATAGTCTACTATACTTAGGATTACTTGATCCTAAGTATAGGGGGAACGCCGACTTTAATTGATTATATTCTTTTATTCGTCGTTGTAGCATAGTATTCTTTTAGCTTCCCAATACTTAACACGAGTTATGTCTTTCTTTCCAGCTCTTTGATCACTATGAGGACATAGTTCGAGCTAAGTATAGGGGAGTGTCGTATATATTGTATATATACTTTAGCCATAACTCATACTTTCATATTTTTAATATGGCTAAATTACTGTGTAAATACTCAAAAAAACTAACTAACTAATAAAAAGATGCAGATATTTCTTCAAAATTCTTTTTGTATATACTGATTAATAAATCAGGTTAAAATATTTTGAAAAGTATTTTGAAAGTAGTTTGAAAATCTATTTGAAAAATCTTTTGCAAACTATTTGAAAAATGTTTGAAAAATATTTTCAACCTTTGTAAAAATATTGTGTTTTGTAAAAATTTTCTCTTTGTGTGAAATAAAATTATTTTTTAAAAAATATTTGCAAATGTTTGGAAAAATGGTTGAAAAATTATTTTGAAAATCTATATATACTTTTTTGAAAAATGTTTGCAAAAGAGTTTTCAAATGTGTGTAAATGTTTGTAAAATTGTTTGAAAAAAAACTATTTTGGACTATAGTTTTCAAAATGGTTTGTAAAAGTATTTGCAAATAAATTTGAGGAATATATGCAACACAAAATAAAAAAATCAATAAAAAATAAAAAAAACAACTATGTATATACCTGTATAAATTACTCAAGTTGTAAATTCTTGCATCTGATTCTTGTAAATAATTAACTCACTCTTATGTAAATATATATCTCATCCCTAACTTTTTCTAAAAAAATTTGTATGATGTATATATTACTAACCTTTAGTTTTTAAAAAAACTACAAAACCCAAAAGTTTATAGAAATTTGAAAAAAACACAAAAAAATTCTTTTTGCATGTGCATCATTTTTCAAAAATCCATAAAAATTTCAAAATTTTGAAAATGGTTTCACAAAAAGATTTTGTTTTCTTTGCATTGCACATATTTTTTGCATTTGCATGAGCATTTTTTAGGATGATTTTGACATTTAAACTAAGTCTAGAATAAATTTGAAGAATGGAGCTTAGTTGGACCTTAATCCACTTAATTTCAGAGGAACCTTATAAGATTTGGAGTTAAGACTTTTCAGGTCCCAGTGACTTAATTCTTTGAGTCCATAATACTATGTTCACATGTCATCTTGATAAGTCTAAGTAGAATATTTAACAACACAAGCATGATTCTTTCAGACCGTGGCTTACCTTGGACAATGCACTCTACACGTAGCTCTTCATGGAGGAGGTAGTGAGGGGGCATGATCTTTTGGCTTGGGGTAGCATACGAGGTTAGTACATCTAGGCGGATCCTCTCGTCCTCCTCTAGGGAGGGAAGTGCGTCTCAACCTGGTTTGGTGATGTTGAGGTCTAAAGACGGGATGCTGTGGGGTTGCAATAATGCTTCAAAAGAGGGATAGTCTACTGGCTCAAGAGGAAAAACTCCTTATGTACATGCTGCACCTTGTATATATTATCAAAAAAAAGGAAAAAAATGCAAAATCTCCAAAAGTGGACATGCTTGATAGAAAAATAAAATGCCTCCCGGAGTGTATGTACAAGTGAAAAAAAGAATAAGAGCTTCAAAGTCAAATATTTGTGAGCTTGCAGCGGGTGACATGGCTACACTGGTCATGCATCCAAGGATAGGTAACTACACTGGTTACCGTCTATTCTCTTCTCCACCCCTCTTCTTGAGCTGGTTGTACTTGAACTTAGAAGGTAATATCCTCGCTCCTCGAGGAAAGAGTTGCCAAACTGGGGGATTAGAGTTACCTTGTTGAGAGAGGCTGTTTCTTTGCTACTTTTGAGATGAGGAGCTATATTTCACTTACACGTACAAGAAAAGATTCATGGTCATAAGAATTTGTGTATGTAGACTTGTTCCGATCTGACTGTTGAGGAGACCTGAATAGGAGTCTTATGGAACTTAGAGGCTGTTAGGTTTTTATTCCATTTCCCATTAAGGTTCCGGCACACTAATAATCTGAAGGTCTAACAGAGCTCCAGACTACATTTTTATGAAGATAAGTTTAAAAGTCAACATTGTTCTAACTTCTTTCCTTTTTCTTTTCTTTTTTTTGATTTCACTTATTTTCCAAATAAGTGTTTGCTAAGGGACTAGCAAAGGTAAAGTATAGGGGACTGATGAATCCACGATTCATCGTCTTTATTCTTTTATTTTAGCATCATTTCCTTAGTTAAACACATGTAAATACCACTAATTGCATAAAATTACTATTTTGCATGCATTTGTTAAAATTGCATTTTAAACACTTTTTATACATAAATAAAAGAATAAAGACGAAAAGAAAAAGAAAAGGACGTGTTTATGCAATAAATACAGACTGACCCAAACCCCGAAAGAAGGTCAAGACTCGACCTGATCGACCAGGAATAAAGTAGGGGGAGATACGGTCTTCTGTCAGAAAAACCAAAAATATTTTGTAAATATTTTTCCTGTGTATTTGTACAAAACTTGCATTATTTTATTTGTACATAATTTGACTTCAAATTAATTATTTTTGTAAATAAAAGTTGTAAATAAAAATGTGTTGTAAATAATAAAAATAAGTGTAAAATAAAATAATGTATACATGACAATTAATCACCCTCAGTTAAAGCCGCAATGCGATCATTGAAACACCAATTCCGGTACCATACGATCTCAAATCGAACCAAACTCACTTCCTTTGTACTTTAAATTAAATTATATTTCAAATGGCTGTGATTTCATAATTTTTGGAGTTACGATTGAAAAGTCTGTTTTCTGGGGTGTTTTGTACAATTTTTCCATATACTTGTTGTATATATTTTATTCATATTTATTTTTATACATAATGTATATAATTGTAAATATTGTTTTTATTAAAAATTAAAAAAATAAAAATTAGAAAAATAGTTTATAAAAATTATTTCTTTATTTGTAACTATTTACATTGTATTATATGTGTATAATATACATTAACTTTCTTAAATAAAAATCACCAAAAAATTAATTATATAATATTATTTAATTAATTTAATTTAATTACAAAATTTGTAATTATTTATTTGATTTATTTGATTTATACACTTACCATATATATAGGATTTTATTTCATACCTTTAATGACCACCATTGTGGTGGCTAATTGATTTTTTGGAAATTATTTAATTTATTTATTTTAATTAATTCTGAAATTCGTTTTTAATTAATTAATATTTTATTTATTTAATTATGTTATTAATTAACCTCTAAACACTTTTCTTTTGTGTGAATATCTTCCATTTTTTTATCTCTTTTTAATGGGCTCCTCCTCATTCACTCCTTGATCGATCTTTGGTGGAGAGGAGCCCGATCTCCGAGAGCTTTCTTGTTGAAGAAGGGTGCCTAGCCTCCGAGGCGTCTGGTGACAGCGCGTCGGCCCTCGTCGAGGCCATAATGGCATTTTCGACCCCAAGGTGAGATCCACTTTTATTTCTTATCATTTCTCCTAGATAAATCGTAGGCTTAATTTTTGCGTAGATGTAGTGATTAGTTTTTAGATCCAGAATCACAAAAATATTCACCACACTTTTCGATCCAACACTGAGTTTTCACTCCATTTTCTTTATCTCCACACGTTCTCATTTCTACCTCACGCAACCTTCCACCTCCGACCACACACGGTGGTCGGAGACACGAATCTATCTCCCATTTTACGTATCCGAATCCATTCACCCCTCTTATTTTGTGCATAAATAAATAAAAAAAATAAAAAATTATATAATTATTTTTCTTGTTTATCTCACATTTGTTTTTGCAGGGAAAATAAGAAAAATAAAAAAATTTATCTTTCTCTATCTCTAACATTTGTTTTGCAGGTAAAAAAATAAAAAATATTGTTGTTGTCTTCTTTTTCTAACATTCTGTTTTGCAGGAAAACATTAAAAAAAACAAAAATATATTTTTTTATTATCTGATTACAGTAAAAAAATAAAAACAAAAAAATAAAAATAAATAAAACGCTGTAGGTCCCAGCGTCGCCTCTCCGCCGATCTCCGCCGTGCCCATCGGGCCTCCCAGCCGTGCCCACGCGGTCCCTACTCTCCTGGACCGCCGCACCTGCCGCTGATCAACCGCCCGCGGGCGGCCGTTCTCAGCGCGACCCCCCAGGTCGTTCAGACCTCCCGTGACAACGCCCGTGCCGCCCCTGACCGCGTGCCCCCGTCGTCTCACTGCGCTTCTTCACATACCTCCCCACTGAAATGCATCCCACTACCCTTGTTAATTCGATCAGATTAATGTTCAAATTAATTAAGAATGTTCGTTGCAGTCGGATAATGAGAGCAGTTCAAAAACCACTTTTAACTAAAACAAGTTAATCTCGAGCGACAATTTTTTTACTTGGGCAAGCTCAAGGTCGAACTCAGGGAGGCAGCTGTCTCCTTAGGTAAATTAATAGCAAAGTCCAAGATTTGATTTTCGGGGAAGAATTTTTTTTATGCAAGACACATGCAAGATCTAGCCAGTTTGCAAGTTAATTCAGAAGGGTGATCAAATCAAGTCCAAAAATTACGAAACTTGGCCAGATGATGAAATGAGATAAAATTAGACTACCCTAAATTTTGGAATTTTCTGACACTAAATAAAATTATCGTGAATTAAATATGAATGCAAGGTGATTTTGACTAAATTAATTTCAATAAATATCAAATCACAATATTTTTGGGAATAAAAATTATCCTAGATAGATCTGAAGGTGAGGAATCCATGAAAATTATCAAACCTTAATTTTGATGTGAAATGAATCTATTAAAAATTAATTGAGCAAATTACAAATTGAATTATTTAGGCCTCAGGATGCGTGCTATTGAGATGAAATTTTTATGCAAGGTAAAACTAATTATCCTAGATCTAATGTGATTTTTGGGGTATTTTTGGAGTCACAAAGAAATTACTATCAATTAAGAGGTGAAATTGGGCAAAATATAACAAAAATGAACCAATTAATTAATAGAAAATTCTACTGATATTACAAAAATATGCCACATGTCACATAATGAAGAGGACAATGTAAGCTATACAATGCAATTTTCCAAACTAAAAAATGAATTAATATGAATGCCTAAATATATGTGCAAAGACAAGGGTATAAATGCAATTAAAAAAATTAAAATTGTTGAAAATAAAACATGCTGACAGGGACTAATGTGCAATTACCTATAATGTAGGGGGATGGATGCAATTTCTCTACGGGACATGTGCTCCTCACGTGGGGTCGCCTGGCAGGGACTGGAATGTAATTTTGAAAATCTTCAGGGGACTCGATGCAATTTGCCTGGGATGCACGTGTGGATCATGTGAGGGTCCCTAGGCTCGGGGGTCTTCGGAGGCTCGGAGCGAGGCTCGGGCGGCTCTAGAGGTTCGGATCTGGCTCGGAGTTGCTTTGGTTGATCCGAGCCCAATGGTCAGGGAAGAAGCTCGGATTGGGCGACGTGGACGGATCTGGACCATGGGAACAAAGATGATCCAACGGTGATGAAATGCTAGCGCATGGCGTGTCTTGAACCGTTGGATCAAGATCGATCCAACAGCCTTTGAAGCTCGATGAAGAGGGCGACGTGGACGACCGAGCACCGCTGGATCGGTATGAATCCAACGACCCTCGGATATTCTGGCATTTGTCGACGTGGCATGATCAAGTCCGTAGGATCAAGGATGATCCAACGGCTGCGGGACAAGGCGACGTGGATGGCTCCTGGCCGTTCGATCAGGAGGATCGAACGGCTGCTGGCTGTCATCCCTCAACGGCCCTCCGCCTTCTGCGGTGGAGAGGGCTGGGCTCCGGCGAAGCTGGCCTAGCTCTGCCTCATCCTCCCGTCGTCGGCGAAGGACGCTGAAGGCTCTGGCGTAGCTCAGAAGGATCGTGGAGGGGCGGCGAAGCATCCGGCGACGTTGGCTGAGGCTGGAGTGACCTGGAGGCCGTTGTCAGTGGAGCTCAATGCTGTGCCGGTGAAGTCTCCGACCAATCAAGAGATGGTACCTACAGGGGGTTAGAAGATAGCCGAAGCACGCGTTTTGACCGTGGAGTGGAATGGAGTGTGATACGAGGCCTATGAAGCTGTGAAGGTGACCGGTGAGCGAGCTTTGCCACGGTGGCGGAGCTGGCGTCGGTGGAAGGTGAAGTCCCTCGTCGGAGGAGACTAATGGTAGCGCGAAGATCAGAGCTCCGTTGCGGAGCTCAGGGAATGGTCGACAGAGCACGAAGATGCTCGTGAAGGGCAAATTAAATCGGAGAAGATAAAGGAAAAATAAGAAGGAGATTGAGGGAGAGATAGAGGAGTCTACCTGGGGTCAGAAGCTCCGGGGGAGCTTCCAGGTCTTCACTCGAGGGACGGTAGAGGGCCCGAGCTCACGCAACTCGTCGGAGGAGCTGCAACACGGCGTGGCGACGTCGTGGATCTTGCCGGAGGTGAAGTCTTGTCTTCACTCGGATTTACACTCAATTGTTGTCACCAATAGGTAGCTCTGAGCCCGAGGATACCTCTCGCAATGGCGAATAGGGGTGAAAGTGGCCAGAGGTGGCTGATTTATAGGATGAGGGTGAGGACAGGGATGGCTAGGAGGTGGTGTTCATGGATGTCGTGGAGCGACTCTAAGGGTTGTCATGGAGATCGAGGGGGCTGGAGAGGATGAGGGATGAGTGGGCTCCATCGTGGTGGCGACAGTGGTCGGAGAAGGTGGTTGGCGTGGATCCCAAAATAGAAAGGGGGCGTCCCTTTGCGCACGGTGGAGAACGTGGGCGCAGGGCATGCAGAGGTTGACGATGACGTCCCGACCGTTGGATCTCGCGATCCAATAGTCCAGATGGAGGTGCGGATCGATGCCTGAGATCTGATCGAGGGCGCGACATCGGAGGGTGCACAGAGTACCACATGGTGGACTCTTGGCAAAGCGCGAGCGGGCGGTCCAGATTGCATCTGGAGATCGATCGGAGGGTCAAGGTCAGTCACGGGTTTGGATGGTGAAGATTGGATGTGAGATGAGCCATCGAACGGTGGAGAAGATGACACGTGGCACAAGGGGGAAAGAGGCGCTAGCGGATGGCTTGGATGAGAGCTGGGACGTGATCAGTCGGTGGTGAATTAAGGCGGACGTGGAGATCACTGGGACGTTGGATCTAGATGAAGATCCAACGATCCAGGGTGGGAGCGGATATGTTAAAGGGAGCGGGCCACGTGGCGTGATGACCGAAATATCACCAAGACACGGGTGAAAGAAAATAGATCAAGGGTCGTTTACCCAGATCTCGGAAGTCAATCGGCCAATCAAGAAAAAGTAAAGCAGACCACCAAAAGCAAAGAAAAATCAATCAAACACGATAGCGGTCCTGGCTATTATATTAGCCTGGTATAGCGACCAGGGTCGGACTCAGGGAGCACGTGATGGCCTTGCGGCCTACGAAGTAGTCTCAAAAAGAAATAAAATAAAAGAAATGTATTTTTGGTGGATTTTTAATTGTTTTTATTTTTTTGGATTTTTAATTAATTAAGAAAATAAGAAAACAAGGGAAACAACCAATTTCAAGCAATTATTTAATGCATCAAAAGTCAATCGAAAATTCAAATAAAAATGTTTTTGAGTATTTTATGATTTTTACTGTTTTTAGTTAATTTTTGGTATTTTTCTGATTTTTATTTAATTTTCTAAAAATAAAACAAGGCAAGAAACTGAAGGTACTATCCAGTCAGGAGTAAAAGGCCAATTTAAATTGCAAAAAAAGGCCTTAACACTCATGGAGGTAATTTTCTTATAAACTAGAAAGTTTAAAGAAAATTTGGGCACTGGATTTATTGTTTATGGATTTTTAAATTAATTATTAGAAATTTTATGAGTTTTTAGGTGTTTTTCAATTTTTATGAGTTTTATATAATGAAAAATAACCAATTTGGTCCGAAAATCAAACAAGGCAAATGACACAATAACTAAGTTTTTCGTAATTTTTAGATGAGTTTTAATATTTTTTGTGAATTTTTAAAACAGATAGTAAAGAAAAAGCTTGTTTTTGAATTTTTAAAAATATCATATAAAAGCAAAAATGTCTCCAAAAATTCTAGAAAATTTTACAACATGGCAGGAGCCATGTGTCCAATTTTCATTGAATTTGGAGTGAGTTTGATATTTTATTCAAAATTAAAACCTAGGTACAGTGCACCGGGACCGGTACGCAAATAATGAAAATTCTAGGGGGTCCGGTGCAAAAATCCCAAGAAGTCACGCGCAAAGCGCGTGTCTAGGGCACTCAGGGACCTATTTGCAAACAAAATAAGGTTCTGGGACTAATTGGTAACAGATACCAAAAGTCCGAGGGCCTTACTGTAAATTACCCACAAATAAACGTACATGCACAAATCAGTCCACGCACAGGGGTATAAATGCAATTATCTAAAAAGATTCATTCATTTCATAACAATCCAGAACTACAAGGCTATCAATGCGAATATCCCAGACAAACACGTGTCGATGCACGTGACTCACTATAGGCAGGGGTATACATGCAAATAGCATAAAAGACGAGGTCCAACATGCAATTTACCTAACACAAATAAAAGACAAAAAATATTTACAGGACTAAAAGGAAACTACACTAAATCTAAGGGCCTAAGGGGTAATTTACCCTTTATTAGGTCGACCGTCAGATGGGCGCCACGTGGTGATCCATCGGCTCAGGTGCGCTGCAGCTCCACCTCTACGATCGAACGGTCCCAATCGCTCCTCCTCAGATCAACGGTGCTGGCAGTTCCTGAAGCGAACGGTGGCGATCAAAACTGGAGCAGGAGGAGCATCGAATGGCTGCGGAAGATGGAGGACGAACTGATGGCCGACGAACTTCGTCGGCTCGTCACTGGTGCTGGTGTCCTCCTCGACGGCCTCTGAAGATCGACAAAGAATCGTGCAAGCCTTCCGCGTCCAATGGTGGTCTCCGATGGCCCGACTGAGCTCCGAGGAGCTCAGGCGGAGTCGGCGGAGGTCAAGCGCTTGCTCCTGGATGGTCGGGCCCTCAAATGGGCTCGACTGGCCCTGCAAGTCACAGCAAAACGCTCGCGGGTCGAGGGCAAAGTGCTTCGACCCTGTGAGAGGGGGTGAAGGTGACTGGTGAGGTGGGGCGGTCGAGCTCCGGCGAGGGGGTAGACGGTGGAGCTCGAAACCCAAGCTCCTGTGCGAGCTGGGTTGAATGGAGGGGCGTAGAACGTGCGCGTGATGAATCCACGATTCATCATCTTAATATCTTGATCTTAGCAAAATCCGTGAGTAAATTCCCAAATAAATGTCCATAAAATCAATAAATTAACAAAATAACTCTTGTAAATAAAACACACTAATTATTGTATATTAGATTGTACAAAATAAATTACACATAAAAAGCCGCAAAAATAAAGGAGTTTTATACATGTAAATAGCCCAAAACTTTATGTATTTTTAATAATTTCATTTCAACTCCTTTTTGGCTAATTCTTTCTCTAACTTGTTCATAATAATGTATATAAAAATACAAAAATACAAAACAAATTTTACCTTAAATAAATGCTCCTAGATCCCAAAGAGAAAAAAAGCCGTAAAGTCCAACTTCCAAGCTAAATTCCCGCTCCGTATGAACTCCAAATTCACTAAACTCACTTTTAAAGTTCAAGTTAGAAAATTATCTATCCAACGGAAGTGGTTTCATTAAAATCGGAGCTCATTTGCAAAAGTTGGGTTTTGGGACCTAGATGTACATTGTATACCTTGTATATACGCATTCTTTCTTTAATTTTTATTTTATCTTTCTTAATTATTAAAAATACAAAAATATCATGCTTGTGTTGTATTTTATTTATATTATTTTATTGTATTTTTCCGTTGTAAATATCTCTTATTAAAAAGACAAAAAAATTACATATTAGAAAAGTAAAAAAAATGTGTACATGTTGTTTGTCTTCCCTTGTAAATTGTCCACTATCTATTTTATTCTTTTTTATTCTATTGTAATTAAAGTAGATAACTTTATTTCATTTTATTTATTTAATTATTTTACATTCTCTACAATAACCACCAATTCAACTCCATTACTCCACCATATTTTCTAACTTCTAATTCAACTCCACCATTTTATTAACCTCCATCCCACTCCATCTTAATTCTAACTTCCATTTTTTCTTCTTCTTTATATACCTCTCATTCTCCTCAATTTTGCCTTTGATCCATCTTTATGTGAGGAGAGCGTAGTTCCCAGAGTTGAATCGGTGACAGCGACGCAACCGCGGTCGAGCGACGACGGCCCTCTCTCCGGTGTGATCCGTTGGCTTTTTGGCCAACATCGCAGCCGCAACCGTGCGCTGCTCGAGCTCATCGCACGTCGGCGTTCGAGCGAAGACCGTGCTCACGAGAGCACATCATAGGCATCCATTCATTGTAGGTAATTTTTCTTTTCATCTTATCATCATTAGTATCCTTGCATTTTTTTAAGCACATCACATTACCACCACCAACATCATCTTTATTTTCATCACTTCTTTATCACATTACCATCACTCCACCACATTTTATTTCATCACATTTTTTTCCCATCATGTACATCCTCTAAGTAACAAAAAAATTTAAAAAAAAAATTCCATCATTACGTCTTCATTTGTTTCATATCATCCCTTCCATCACCACCGTTATAACACCATCATTTTCCCCCCCATTAGTTTATCATCATCACCACCACCAATCCATTTTATTTTTTTTATTTTTTTGTCAATCATATTCTCTATCTAATCAAAATTAAAAAAAATATAAAAAAATTAAACACGAAAAAAAAGATTTTTATTACAGCAGAAAAAAAAGAAGAAATCAAAAAAAAATTAAAAAAAGGGGGCAGCAGCACCGCCGCCCCTTCCCCTCCACACGAGCAGGCGGTGCCGCCGCCCATCCTTCAGCCACCGGCCGTCGCCCCCGCCATCAGCCGCGCAGCCAACAACGCCCCGCACCTCGCCGGTCGCCATCTCCTCCACCGACCAGGCGGCGCAGGTCCCACCGCCGCCGCACACCTGCGAGCCACCGCCCCTCGGCCGACTCCGCCTCGCCACTCTCCTCCACCTGCGAGCCACCGCCCCTAGGCCGACGCTGCCTCCGCCACCCGCGCCAGCCGCCGACGCTACGTCGCCGCCTCCTCGCGGCCGCGTGCCCTCCGTCCTCCCCTTCCCCGTTGGACTAAAAAAATCTAAAAAAATACCGTTTGGATATCTAGATCTTAAATTTGTAAATTAACCCCGAAGTTGTTCCTTTGCCTCCCTGAGTTCGACCCCGGACTTGCCCGGGATAAAATTAAGCCGAGACACTCTTCACGGAGATCTTCTCTCGGTTCTGACCGAATCGCTAAGTACACGTGCTACAACATGACCGAATTATATATCATATTTAGAGACGAGTGTGATGGTGCGATCCGATGATCAAATGGAAGGTGGGTGTGGCCGGAATCGATGATGGTCGGCGACGTCGAGATTTGGGGCAAACTGGAAATTAAAGAACAAGGAAAAGAACCTAAGCTACCTGGATGGAGGAATCGACTGTGGAGGAGCTGGGCTTGCTCCTGGTCCTTGCCTCGAGGACCGTCGGCGTCCGAGGCTCTAGTGCTACCTCCAGGCGGCGCACGGTGGCGCTTGCTCGCCGGATCAGTGGTTCGAGCACCCTCTGCCTCGCTGCTACACCACCGGGGTGAGCTGTCACTCTCGCGAGGATGATGGAGGTTACTGGGTGGAGAAATGACGAGCCAAAGATTCGAAAAGAGGTGGCGGAGCTCGGATTTTAAATGCCCAGGGGTCCGGCTAAAATCGATAGGGTAGGGCAGCATGGAGCGCGGGCCCCGGGGCGGGCATGCCGGCGAGGGTGTCGGATGTGTCGTGAGTGAAACGAACCCTGGGTTTAGGTGCAAGGTGGTCGGGTTTAGACGCCAAAATAAGGAGAAGTCGGGTCGGGCATCTTAAACCCGTGGGAAGTGTCCACAGGGGGAGTTGACCGGGCGGTCAACATCCCCGTGGACCAATGGGAGGCAGCCATTTGGAAAAGATTTGGAAATTCAATTAAAAATAGTAAATGGCTGATTTAATAAAAACTCAAAACATGAAATATTTTTGTTTTAATTTTTTCTATTTTTTTGGTGATTTTTAATTAATTTTTCAAAATAAAAATAGGATATTTACACTTTATGCTACATATAGGTATTTACACAATATAGGATTTTTATTTTTGATTTTTAATTAGTTATTTTTATGCAATTTTATTCCCATTTTATATTTTATTTATTTATAGTATAAAATTAGGAATAAAAGGGTATTTTTATTTTTTTTTATTATTTATATACAATAGTGAAATAAATAGGTATATACATCTATGTACATGGTATATTTACAATATTATTTTTGATTTTTAATTTTGTTCTTTTTATTTTGTTTTTGTTTTTGTTGTTTTTATTTTTTATTTACACCATAAAAGATAGAATATTTACAAAATTTTTGGAATTTTAATTTATTTATTTATAGGGTGAAATAAATGTGGATGTGGTAGTATGTACATGATGAATATATACACTAGTGACTCTTTTTACTTTCTTTTTAATTTTTCTATTTTTGTTTTGATTTTTATGATAAATATATACACAATATATACAAGTCATTTTATTCTATTTTTTTAGAGGAAAATATTTTTATTTTATTTACAGGTATATTTACACATATGAGCCCCTATCTCCCTCTACTTTGGCTTTTATGCGGTCAGGCCCATGCTGAGCCCTCCCTTGGGTTAGGTTGTTCAATATTTATTCTAAATATTTCCTCTTTTTCTCTTTAATCTTTAATCTTTTATTTTTGCACAAAAAACATGCTAATTATTACTTTTTACACCATGCATGCTTTTGGTAATTATTTATATTTACAAGTATATACATGCATTTGCTAATGTTTTTTGTAGCTAAAATATAAGAATAAAGAGTGATGAATGATTATTCATCACCCCCCTATACTTAACTTTGCTAGTCCCTTAGCAAACACTTATTTGAAAAAGAAGTGAAAAAGAAGAAAGAAAAAGAAAAAGAGAAGAATGTACATGGATTAAGGTTGATTATTAAACTTGCCTTCATTAAATTGAGGTATGGAGCTTAATCATATCTTTAGATTATTAATGTGTCGGAACCTTATTTGGACTTAAGCTTAAAACTCAACAGCCTCTAAGTTCCACTAATCTCTAATCAAGACTCCTCAATGCTCCAGATCAGAACAAGTCACCAAACACAAACCCTGAAGACCATGAATCTTTCCTTGTCCTGTGAATGTGAGGTATAAGCTCTCCACCTCAGAAATGGCAACTTGACAACCCTCCCCAACAAGGTAACTCTATGACCTCAATCCGGCCACTCTTTCCTTGAGGAGCGGGGTATTCCCTTCTAAGTTCAAGTTCATCTGGCTCAAGAAGAGGAGGAAGAAGAGAATGGACCATGGCCAGTGTAGCCATTTATCCTTGGGAGCTTGACCAGTGTAGCCAAGTCTCCCTGCTGCAAGCTACATAAGGTGGGACATGAATCTCAAGCTTTGCTTATTGCACTCTATATACATACTCCGGTGGGATTATCATTTTCTCTCAGGCCCACCACTTTTTTTTGGAGTTATTTTCTTTTTGCATTTTTTTAAGTGCATCTATACAACATATACATGTGCAGCATATAAATAAGGAGTTTTTCCTCTTGAGCCAGTAGACTATCCCTATTTTGAAGCTTTATTGCAACCCACAACTCCTGTCGGTAGACCTCATGGCAACCAGATCAAGTTGAGACACACTTCCTTCACTAAAAGAAGAAGAGAGGTTCCGCCTAGAAGTACTACCCTCATATGCTACCCCAAGTCAAGGAAGACTGCCACCTCACCACCTCATCCGTAGAGAGCTCGGTGCAAAGTGCTGGTGTCCAAGTAAAGCCATTGTCTATATGAGTCATGTGTTGTTGTTAAGTGCTCTACTTAGGCTCATTGAGATGACATGTGATCATAGCCTAGTGGACTCAAAGAATTAAGTCACCATGGACCTGAAAAGCCTTAAACCTAAGCCCTATAAGGTTCCTCTTATAAATTAGGTGGATTAAGATTTTAATCAAGCTCCATTTCCCAATTTAATTCTAGGCTAGTTTAAATGTCAACTATCATCCAGAAAAACTATATACATATGTACAAAAGATGCTATTTACATAATATTTTACAAACATGCAAAATTTTTGAAAAATGTTTTGAAATCATGAATGGATGAATGCATGAAGTGCAAGTTTTGCAAAAGTATTTACACACATTTACACAAGATTTTTGCAAACTTTTGATTTTCAAAACATTTTGGAAAAATTTTGTACTATATACATAATTTTGATAAGAAAATATTTACACAAGCTTTACACAAAAGATTTTTGAAATCATTTTTACAAAAATAATTTGTACACTAGCTATTTATGTGCAATAAAAGAATGTTTTTTTGCAGGCAAATATTTTAATTTTTGTGACTTTTAAGGGTTTTTAGCCATTTTTATTTATTAACACACTCACACAAAGTACGAGTTATGGCTAAAGTATATATGAAATATATACACCCCCCCTATACTTAGCTCGAACGATGTCCTCAGAGTCAAGAGCGATGAAGAAGACATAACTCGTGCTATGTATAATGAAGTGAAAAGGAAGGCTATATACAAAGACGAATGAATGAATAGAAAGTCAACAAGATCTCGGGTTTTCCCCCTATACTTAGGATCAAGTAATCCTAAGTATAGCAGGCTGTATACTAAGGGAAAACCGAGTGGAGAATGTACAGGGTCTACCCCCCTATACTTAGGGTAAAATATCCCTAAGTATAGGCAGCAAAATCAGGGGTAGAGAAGAACAAAAGGAAACTCAAAGGTCCTACATCCCCCTATACTTAGGGTAAAGTACACCCTAAGTATAGCATAATCAAAAGATGAAGAAAGGGATGTGGGACTAAAGAATGTGATGATATGGACATCTGGATCTATACAAGTCGGAAGATCAGTGAAAATCAGGCGTGAGATGCCATAGATGTGAGTCAAAGGACCACATCTCATGCAAAATGAATAGGGGCAACATCAACGACCCGCGGCTCATGATCTAGAAATGGCTTGAGCCGCTGGCCGTTCACTCAAAAGGTACTCTCAGAAGACAACTCGGATATATCAATGCTACCGTTGTCGTGTACCTTTCTCACCAGATAAGGTCCCTTCCATTTGCTCGGTAGCTTCCCTGGAAATAAACGAAGCCTCGCATCAAACAACCATACTCTCTGTCCAGGCTCAAAATACTTGTGGCTGATGTGAGAATCATGCCACTCCTTCACTCTCTCCTTATAATGTAGGCTGTTTGAGAAGGCGGTATCTCTCAACTCCTCCAGGGCTGCTAACTCTGCCCTCCTCTGGTCTCCCACACCATATGGATCCATAAGTATCTCAGTGACTGCCCAAAGTGACCTGTGTCTCAGCTCCACAGGTAAATGGCACGGCTTGCCATATACGAGGCGAAAGGGAGATGTGCCCAATGGTGTCTTGAAAGACGTCCTATATTCTCACAAGACCGAGTCCAAAAGCTGTGACCAATCCTTTTGGTCAGGGCAGACGACCTTCTGCAATATAGTCTTGATCTCCATGTTTGACACCTAGGCTAGACCATTCGTCTGTGGATGGTAAGGTGTAGCAACACGATGGTCTATACCGAACTCGCTAGCAAGGGCCTTCACCTGGTCGTTGATGAAATGAGACCCCCATCTGAAATCAATACTCGAGGTACCCCGAACCGCGTGATGATGTGCTTCCTCAAAAATATGCAAACTGTCCTCGCATCAGCGACTCGGGCGGGGATAGCCTCAACCCAACGACTAACATAATCTACGACCAACAGAATGTACTCAAATCCCTGACTCTTAGGGAATGGACCCATGAAATCGATGCCCCATGCGTCAAAAACCTCACAGAAGTGAATGGGCTGCATCAGCATCATATCACGCTGTCCACAAGTGCCCATCCTCTGACAGTCAGTACACCTCTTCACGAACTCATCAGAGTCCTTGAAGAGGGTAGGCCACCACAAGCCGGATTGGAGCACTTTCTGTGCCGTTCTCCTCCCAGAATGATGTCCTCCTGCCTCAAACTTGTGGCAGTAAGTGAGGACGCTATGGTGTTCCTCCTGAGGAATGCACCGACGCCAGACGCTATCCCCTCCTTCGTGGTAAAGGATGGGATCCTCCCAGTGGTAGGACTTGGCCTTCGCAAGGAAGGTCTCAAGCCTCTGCCTGGTCCAATCTTGTGGGACTTTCCCAACAACGAGAAAGTTCACAATATCGGCATACCACGGGAGTGAGGCGATAGCAAGGATTGCCTCATCTGGGAAGGTCTCACAAATGGGATCTATATGCTCAGACTCCTCAGGCTGCTCTAAACGGGAGAGATGATCTGCCACCACATTCTTGACTCCAGGCTTATCCTTGATCTCAATGTCGAACTCCTGGAGTAGAAGGATCCATCTAATCAGTCTGGCCTTGGCATCCTTCTTTGCCATGAGGTATCGGATGGCGGTGTGATCAGTATACAGGGTCACTCTTGATCCAATGATGTAAGATCTGAACTTATCTAGGGCGAACACTACGGCTAGCATCTCCTTTTCTGTGACTGTATAATTCCGCTGCGCGGAATCCAATGTGTGGCTAGCGTAGTGGATAGTAAAGGGGACTCCATCCCTCCTCTGTCCTAGCACGGCTCCCACGGTAAAATCGGAGGCGTCCGTCATGATCTCGAATGGGAGAGACCAATCAGGTGGCTGGAGAACATGAGCCTCAATAACACTCTGCTTGAGAGTCTCAAAGGATAAAAGACACTTGTCATCGACAAGGAACAAGGTGTCTTTCGTCAGTAGGTCAGTCAACGGCCGGGCAACCCTGCTGAAATCATGTATGAATCATCGGTAGAAACCGACGTGCCCCAGGAATGACCGTAACTGCCTCAGATTGGACGGCGGTGCGAGTTTTCTAATGACATCTACCTTGGCCGGATCAACCTCCATGCCCCTGTGGGAGATGATATGGCCAAGCATCGTCCCTAAAATCACCATGAAGTGACTCTTCTCCCAAGATAGCACCAAGTGAACCTCTATACATCGCTGGAGTACTCGGTCTAGGCAGTCAAGACAGGAGTCGATTCCGTCGTCGTAAACCGAGAAATCATCCATGAAGACCTCCAAACACTCCCCTACCATGTCCGAAAAGATCGACATCATACATCTCTGAAAAGTCGCAGGGGCATTGCATAGCCCAAATGGCATGCGTCGGAAGGCGTATGTACTGAAGGGACAGGTAAAGGTGATCTTCTCCTGGTCCTCAGGAGCGATGGCCACCTGGTTGTAGCCCAAGTACCCATCCAGAAAACAATAATGGCTCTTCCCTGCCAGTCTCTCAATGATCTGGTCAATAAAAGGCAGGGGGAAATGATCCTTCTTGGTGGCCTAGTTGAGTCTCCTGTAGTCAACGCAGACCCGCCAAGAAGTGGGTACTCGTGTGGCAATCTCCTCTCCCGACTCACTGATCACAATCGTGATGCCCGTCTTCTTGGGCACCACATGCAAGGGGCTGACCCACTTGGAGTCGGAGATGGGATAGATAAAATCGACGCTCCACCATTTCGAGATTTCCTTCATGAAAACCTCTCTCAGATTGGGGTTCAGCCGCCGTTGGAACTCACGCAACGGCTTTGCCTCATCCTCGAGATAGATATGGTGGGAGCATAGGGCCGGACTAATCCCCTGGAGATCTGCTACGCTCCATCCGATTGCCTTGCGGTTCTTTTCAAGAACCCCCATCAAACGGGATTCTTGCTCTCCAGTCAGATCGGCGGAGATGATGACTGGGTACATCTCAGGCTCACCCGCAAGGAATCGATACTTCAGCGAAGTAGGGAGCAGCTTCAGCTCTGGATAGCTGGGTACTGGCAAATCTGGCTTCAAAAGAAGCCACGTGTATGCTGCCAAATCTGCCCGGGAGAATGAGAACGTACTCTCGCAAACTGGATCTGAAGAAGGCTGCTCAACTGAACTGTCTCTGATCTGCTCGGCATCTACCTCCTCCTCAACTGTAGGCTCAGTGGAACTCAGGTCTGGCATGTAATCCTCGCAATCTACCCAATCAGACTCTGAATCCGAGGTATCTGCATCAAACAAGGTGGCATCAGTACCACCATCATCACAAAAATCTGTGTCGCGGTCAAGAACCGGCTCTGCTACCACTGAAGTATCCTGAACCAGGAATGTGCTCTCCAAGCTCTCCTCTGCTATCATCTCTGCATCAGCGGTGTCTGAAAAATGAGAGGATGGCCTGTGCTGCTGGGTCTGCCCATACTGCCTCATCGTCTGTGATCACAAAGTCACAGTCCTGGTGGATGTCTAGCCCTGCCTCTGTCAGCTGCTATGTATCTGAAGTGGTCTCTGAGCATGATCTCTCTCTGGCTCGGCTGTCCTCGACCGTCTCTATTTGTACACTTTCGCCCTCGACGCGAAAGTATACCTTCCCGCTATCATGGTCAGTCACTGCCTTGGCTGTGGCCAAGAACGAACGACCGAGAATGATGGGGGTATCGGTCACAGAATCAGGGATCTCCATGTCCAACACTACGAAGTCCACGGGGAATTGTAGGCCCTGAATAGTGACGACAACGTCTTGTAACAACCCCTTCAGCGTCTTGACAGATCGATCAGCATACTGAAGGACTGTCCTGCTCTGTCTAAGAGTGCCCAACTCGAAGCGGTCGAGAAGGGCTGCCGGAAAGAGGTTGATAGACGATCCGCTATCTAATAGAGTGCGGTCAAACCTCTGCTCTCTAATATGACATCTGACATTAGGGGCTCCTGAATCTGGCCTCTTGGCCGACAGATGGTTCTGGATCGCGAAACACGTGGCTTTCGTCAGCACATGGATCTCTGAATGGTGGTTCCTCCTCTTCCTCCTGACGGTAGTCCTGTCTCTCAACGAACGCTGAAGAAGGGGAATGTGCTGCAAATCCTCCTGAAGAGTCAGCTGGATATGGAAACGATCTATCATCTACTGGCTGAACTCTTCCTGATCTCTCTTTTTTGGATTTTCTTTTTTCTTCCCCTTTCCCATCTGAAGGGCTCTAGGGAAGGGGATCACTGGGTCCTTCTCAGATGAAAGACTAGGAAAAGGTCTAGACGGCTCGACGACCGGATCCGCACATGCATCAAGCACCACAGTGGGACCAGAAAAAACCAAACCTTTTCCTTTATTCACAACATGGTTCCGAGATACATCAGGGGAAGGAAAAACAATAGATCTCTCTACATGAACTCTGGTGGCCTCAGTACCACCAGTGGCTGGATCAACTGGACGTCTCGCGGCCTCAGTACTGCGCTCTGGCTCGGCATCCCGGGTGGCATCAGTACCACCTCCTCGAACTGGTGAAATGGCAGCCTCAGCACCGCCTGTGGAGTCAGCATCCTTGGTGGCATCAGTACCACCGTCACATCTCGAGCGGCCTCAGTACCGCTCTCCTCCTCCTCATCTGGCGCTCTAGGTGTATCCTCATGACGTCGCTCAGACGAGGCGCCACCTGATGGTGTCCTACCGCTCCTAAGTGTGACAAAATCAGCATCAAAAAGGTCTGCAGACATATCATCAAATGGATCACTAGGAGTGGCATGCTCAGTGGAAGCTACTTGCTCAGACTTCGGCTTCAGGCTGTTGGGGTTCGGCTCGATCTGGGCAGGGATGGCGGCCTTCCCTCTCACTATGTCCCGCATCTCCTGGCGGAACTCGTTCATCTCCCGTCTGAAAATGGCCTGCTGATCCGTGAGGAGGCGGGCTATGTCATCCAAAGCGGGGCTCTCATGGGAGCCCGACGGGTAGCCTCTCTGGTAATGAGGCTGCTGGAACAGGTGCTGCTGCTGCTGAGAGGGATATGGGTGTGGTGGATGCTGCTGCTGGTGAGTCTGCTCGCGCCTCCAAGACTGTCCCTGCTGATAGGGACGAGGACCATAGGATGACTGCTGCTGCTGTGGTGGTGGGTACACTGGGGGCTGTTGTTGCGGCTGGTGCTCTCTCTGCTGACTGTACTGGCCTCCCTGACCTGACGGCTGCTGCTGGGGCTGGGTACCTCCGGTCCCTCACCGGAATCCGGGATGGTCTCGTCTGATACCGGGCTGAGGGCGGTCATACCAAATCCCGTTGACATCCATCAACGGCTCTGCATCGTACTGGGCTGGCGGGAGTACTGCTAGAGGCTGATCAGGCTGGTATACCACCATCTGCAAGTCTGGAGATGGTGGTGACTGGTAGGTGGGCTGCGGCTGCTGGTACGACTCCGCCTGTACAAGGTGAACCTATCTAGGCTGCTGGTGTGAGCTGGAGCGCTGGAACGAGCTGCTGCTGCTGCCGTGATCGCCTCGCGACTGAAGACGGGGTTGGGGAGCCGTCTATGCCTCCTGGAGACACATGAGCTCGGTCTTCATGTCGCTCAGAGTCTGTGCCATCTGCTCCATCTGAGTGATGCCCTGGCACTGCTTCTTCTCTATCAGCTCCATCCGATCCAACTTCTCGCTAATGATACCCATGTCCGCAGCTGACGACTCTGCCTGTACTGCTGCTACTGCGGACGAACTGGAGGGACCGGCGTCGACCCGTGCTAGCCTCTGGTACTACACGGGTCCTGGCTGCTGGGGTCTGCCCTGAGTATACAACCAGGTCTGAGACATCACCATGTAGTTATCGGCCATCTCCTCGTAGATGGCCCAGACCTGGTCGTGATCCTTGGTGAAGTAAGACCCGCCACAAGAAGCATTCACCAAGCCCTGAAGCTCTGGTGTCAGCCCGCTGAAAAAGCTCTGCACGAGGTTGGGCTTGGAAATATCGTGGTGCGGGCATCGATCAGTCAGCTCTCGGAACCTCTCCCATGCATCATGGAACTGCTCATTGGGGAGCATGGAGAAGTTGCTGATAAGGGCTCTCGCTGCATTGGTCCGCCCGAGTGGATAGTACTTGTGTAAGTACTCGGTGCGGAGCTGCTCCCAAGTGTAAACAAACTTCCCCAGATGCTTCAGCCAGGTGGCTGCTCTATCTTCCAAAGAGAAGGGGAAGGTAATCATCCGAATAGTGTCCTGGTCCACCTGGCGGTCATGGACAGTGCTGCAAATCATGAGGAACTCCTGGAGGTGGAGATGGGGCTCCTCGGTGGCGAGCCCGTGGAAGCGGGGGAGTAACTGCAAGGTGTTCGGAGGGACTTGAAGTCCCCCACGATAGCTGGAAGTACAATCCAGTGGTGCATCAGCGTCGATCCGGGATTGTGCAACTCCCGCATCAGTCTCGGTGGTCCTCCTGCCGCGGATGCGGCGGCTGCTGCCGCTGCGGTGGCTGCTGCGGCTACTGTTGCGGCTGCTGCATCTGCATCATCCAGGATCCTCAGTCCCTCTCTCCTCTGCTCGCGCTCTGCTCTCATCTCCTCCATCTCTCGCCTCATATCCAGTATGAATGCTCCCTGATCCCTCAACTGCTGCTGAACTGTCTCGAGGGAGGCAATCAGGGTGGAATTGATCGCTCCCTGATCCAACACAAAGTGCTCAGGCTGTGGACCTCGACTGCGATCGTCAGAACTGCCGACCATGGTGTCTGCAAAATCAAATGACCCAAACTCAGGTGCCGATAAATCTGTTAATCTCTCCTCTGGCACTGGTCTCTCGGAACCGAAAGAAAGGGGGTCGAGGGGGAACATGGCAGAATCATACTCGTGCTCGGAGAGCGGGTCTCAGCTCTCGCGAGCCAACATAGATGAACGGGTAGACGCACCCGAAAGCGGTGTAGCCAGAGGCTGCCTAAGAGATCGTCTACCCATCATCGTGATGTAGCGAGTAAGGCAGATGGGATATGGAGAAACTATGATCAGAAAACAAACCCCTCAGTTCACCAACGTAACACGAGCTGAAGACCGTAAAGGCTCGGTCAAATTATCTTGTCTATTTTATTATGGTGAACAAACAGAATATCAGAGCGATTACGTGACCTACTGGGATACCCGATGCTACCCCAACCGACTGTCCCACACGAAAGAGTCGGTAATCAGTCGAGAATAGCACCGGAGGGCTCTACCTAGTGTACGGGTCACTCTCTCGCACAATCAAACCAACCAATGAGGGGGTTGCTCTCCCCAAGACAAGTTTTTTAGATCAGGTGTCTTTTAGGGTCAATAGCTTAAACATTCCCAATTTTATGGTTTTTCTTTTTAATATTTTTCAATAAAAACAAAAGGCCTAACGAATTTTTCGATTCTCCTGATTATTAAGTCAAAAACAGGGGTAGAAGACGAAAAAGCCGATGCGCAAAGAAATCAATGATGCATGCAAGGATAGAAATGCGTACCTGTCTCCAGCACTCTACATGCAAAGTGATCCGCGCAGAAATGTAAAGACTGAAAGAAACTACCTATATGGTGCAACGGTAAAAACCGAATCCTAAGCAGGCAATTTCTACTCAAAGAACCATCTAACTGGTCACCGGTCCTTCAAGCCAAAGGGTCCGGTCTCGGTCTACCCCTCCTCCTCCCGACACATCGGGTTCAGGAGCAGCGCTTGGCAGGGCAGACTACGGCACGTAGGCTACGAAGGGAGTGAGTCAGTTATTTTTATTAATGATTTATTAGTAGGTCCAATTAACGCACTATAGGAATATGCAATCAATTAAGTGTGGGGATCCTACTAATTACGGCACAGTCAAGGAGAAAATCCTAAATCTAGGGGCTTGAGAAAAACTGCGTAAAACCGTAAAAGGCAGCTAAGAAAAACAAAACCGCGAAAAATCCGCGAAAAAACCTAAGGGTCCCCCGAGCACATCGGTGCTCGGCGAAACAGACCCGCTACAAAATCGAAGTCCACAGTTTGTCCCTGTATTATTACAACAGTTCAAAATAATCAAAAATAAAATCTACTCTAAGACTCTCCCACTCAGCCTCTCTCTCACGCTCTCTTGCGGCTCCGTGCAAAAGGGAGCCGCCTCCAAGTCCCGCGGTTGCGTCGCCTTCTCGAAAGCTACCGCCTCGGTCCTCGGGCCCTTGCAATAAAGAAGACAAGGGTTCAAACCAAGAATGATAATCAAATAATAGCATAAAATGTAAACAAGGGTATATGTGCAGAAATGACAACGGTATATGTGCAGAAATGACACATAAAATAAACAAGCACAAATAAAAATAAAAGAAAAGAAAAGAAAAAGAAAATAAAACAAAAATAAGTGAAAAATAAAAAGCCACGAGAAGCCGCGGACTCAGAAAAAGCCGCGGAAAGCCGCGAAAAAGAAAATGAAATAAAAATAAAGAAAAACTACTAAGCCGTGCTCCCCGGCAATGGCGCCATTCTGATGACCGAAAAATCACCAAGACACAAGTGAAAGAAAATAGATCAAGGGTCGTTGCGACCCGGATCTCGGAAGTCAATCGGCCAATCAAGAAAAAGTAAAGCAGACCACCAAAATCAGAGAAAAATCAATCAAACACGATAGCGGTCCTGGCTATCAGATTAGCCTGGTATATCGATCAGGGTCGGACTCAGGGAGCACGTGATGGCCTTGTGGCCTACGAAGTAGTCCCAAAAAGAAATAAAATAAAAGAAATGTATTTTTGGTCGATTTTTAATTGTTTTTAATTTTTTTGGATTTTTAATTAATTAAGAAAATAAGAAAACAAGGGAAACAACCAATTTCAAGCAATTATTTAATGCATCAAAAATCAATCAAAAATTCAAATAAAAATGTTTTTGAGTATGTTATGATTTTTACTATTTTTAATTAATTTTTTGGTATTTTTCTGATTTTTATTTAATTTTCTAAAAATAAAACAAGGCAAGAAACTGAAGGTACTATCCAGTCAGGAGTAAAAGGCCAATTTAAATTGCAAAAAGGGCCTTAACACTCCTGGAGGTAATTTTCCTATAAACTAGAAAGTTTAAAGAAAATTTGGGCACTGGATTTATTGTTTTTGGATTTTTAAATTAATTATTAGAATTTTTATAAGTTTTTAGGTGTTTTTCAATTTTTATGAGTTTTATATAATGAAAAATGACCAAATTTGGTCAGAAAATCAAACAAGGAAAACGATACATTAACTAATTTTTTTTGTAATTTTTATATGAGTTTTAGTATTTTTTGTGAATTTTAAAATATACAGTAAAGAAAAAGCTTATTTTTGAATTTTTAAAAATATCAAATAAAAGCAAAAATGTCTCCAAAAATTCTAGAAAATTTTACAACATGGCAGGAGCCATGTGTCCAATTTTCATTGAATTTGGAGTGAGTTTGATATTTTATTCAAAATTAAAACCTAGGTACAGTGCAAAGGGACCTATACGCAAATAATGAAAATTCTGGGGGGTCCGGTGCAAAAATCCCAAGAAGTCACACGCAAAGCACGTGTCTAGGGCACTCAGGGACCTATTTGCAAACAAAATAAGGTTCTGGGACTAATTGGTAACATGTACCAAAAGTCCGAGGGCCTTATTGTAAATTACCCACAAATAAACGCACATGCACAAATCAATCCACGCACAGGGGTATAAATGCAATTATCTAAAAAGATTTATTCATTTCATAACAATCCAGAACTACAAGGCTATCAATGCAAATATCCCAGACAAACACATGTCGATGCACGTGACTCACTATAGGCAGGGGTATACATGCAAATAGCGTAAAAGACGAGGTCCAACATGCAATTTACCTAATGCAAATAAAAGACAAAAAATATTTACAAGACTAAAAGGAAACTACACTAAATCTAAGGGCCTAAGGGGTAATTTACCCTTTATTAGGTCGACCGTCAGATGGGCGCCACGTGGTGATCCATCGGCTCAGGTGCGCTGCGGCTCCACCTCTACGATCGAACGGTCCCAATCGCTCCTCCTCAGATCAACGGTGCTGGCAGCTCCTGAAGCGAACAGTGGCGATCAAAACTGGAGCAGGAGGAGCATCGGATGACTGCGGAAGATGGAGGACGAACTGATGGCCGGCGAACTTCGCCGGCTCGCCACTGGTGCTGGTGTCCTCCTCGACGGCCTCTGAAGATCGGCAAAGAATCGTGCAAGCCTTACGCATCCAATGGTGGTCTCCGATGGCCCGACTAAGCTCCGAGGAGCTCAGGAAAAGTCGACGGAGGTCAAGCGCTTGCTCCTGGATGGTCGGGCCCTCAGATGGGCTCGACTGGCCCTGCAAGTCACAGCAAAACGCTCTCGGGTCGAGGGCAAAGTACCTCGACCCTGTGAGAGGGGGTGAAGGTGACTGGTGAGGTGGGGCGGTCGAGCACTGGCGAGGGGGTAGACGGTGGAGCTCGAAACCCAAGCTCCTGTGCGAGCTGGGTTGAATGGAGGGGCATAGAACGTGCGTGGGAAGACGGCGAGTGTGATGGTGCGGTCCGATGATCGAATGGAAGGTGGGTGTGGCCGGAATCGATGATGGTCGGCGACGGCGAGATTTGGCGCAAACTGGAAATTAAAGAACAAGGAAAAGAACCTAAGCTACCTGGATGGAGGAATCGACAGTGGAGGAGCTGGGCTTGCTCCTGGTCCTTGCCTCGAGGACCGTCGGCGTTCGAGTCTCTGGCGCTACCTCTAGGCGGTGCATGGCGGCGCTTGCTCGCCAGATCAGTGGTTCGAGCACCCTCTGCCTCGCTGCTACACCACCGGGGCGAGCTGTCACTCTCGCGAGGATGATGGAGGTCACTGGGTGGAGAAATGACGAGCCAAAGATTCAGAAAGAGGTGGCAGAGCTCGGATTTTAAATGCCCAGGGGTCCGGCTAAAATCGATCGGGTAGGGCAGCGTGGAGCGCGAACCTCGAGGCGGGCATGCCAGCGAAGGTGTCGGATGTGTCGTGAGTGAAACGGACCCTGGGTTTAGGTGCGAGGTGGTCGGGTTTAGACGCCAAAATAAGGAGAAGTAGGGTCAGGCATCTTAAACCCGTGGGAAGTGGTCCACAGGGGGGAGTTGACCGGGCGGTCAACATCCCCGTGGACCAATGGGAGGCAGCCATTTGGAAAAGATTTTGAAATTCAATTAAAAATAGTAAATGGCTGATTTAGTAAAAACTCAAAACATGAAATATTTTTGTTTTAATTTTTTCTATTTTTTGGTGATTTTTAATTAATTTTTCAAAATAAAAATAGGATATTTACTCTTTATGCTACATATAGGTATTTACACAATATAGGATTTTTATTTTTGATTTTTAATTAGTTATTTTTTGCAATTTTATTCCCATTTTATATTTTATTTATTTATAGTATAAAATTAGGAATAAAAGGGTATTTTTATTTTATTTTTATTATTTATATACAATAGTGAAATAAATAGGTATATACATCTATGTACATGGTATATTTACAATATTATTTTTGATTTTTAATTTTGTTCTTTTTATTTTGTTTTTGTTTTTGTTGTTTTTATTTTATTTATTTACACCATAAAAGATAGAATATTTACAAAATTTTTTGAATTTTAATTTATTTATTTATAGGGTGAAATAAATATGGATGTGGTAGTATGTACATGATGAATATATACACAAGTGACTCTTTTTACTTTCTTTTCAATTTTTCTATTTTTGTTTTGATTTTTATGATAAATATATACACAATATATACAGGTTATTTTATTCTATTTTTTAGAGGAAAATATTTTTATTTTATTTACAGGTATATTTACACATATGAGCCCCTATCTCCCTCTACTTTGGCTTTTATGCGGTCAGGCCCATGATGAGCCCTCCCTTGGGTTAGGTTGCCCAATATTTTATTCTAAATATTTCCTCTTTTTCTTTTTAATCTTTATTCTTTTATTTTTGCACAAAAACATGCTAATTATTACTTTTTACACCATGCATGCTTTTGGTAATTATTTATATTTACAAGTATATACATGCATTTGCAAAGGTTTTTTGTAACTAAAATATAAGAAAAAAGAGTGATGAATGAGTATTCATCATGGCGCAACCAAAGGGCGCCACGTGGCCAGCTGTGAGTGGACGAAGAGAAAAATAATATTAGAGGGAGAGGAAGGCCGAATCTGGAAAAACCCAAAACATGAAAGTTGTAGATCTCGATGAGGTCTATAAGTTTTATGTTGACCAAAAATGGAGATGAGGTCAAATGTGATACAAAAATAGAAGAATACAAATATACATATGTATAGTATACAAGAAGGCCCAAAAACCCAACTTTTGCCTACGAGCTCCAAATTGAACGAAATTAGTCTCATTTTGAAGGGTCTCTGAATGTATATTACTAAGAAGGTGGGTAAATCTAATTCGGAGTTGGTAAGAGAGATATAAGAGCATTCTAAGGTCCAGAGGGTTTAGGGCTTTATTGGGTATTTTACAAGAGAGAACTCTGGCCTTCTTCCCTATATTAATAATTAATGGTGTTCATACTATAAGGAAGGTGTTCTTTTATTTTGGAGGGGAGATAATACAAATGAATAGGTGGATATTTTACAGTGGATTTTACACAAGGAATCAGCTTCTTATTTAAATGCAAGGATGAATGATAATATGCATATTTTGTGGATTGATGCATGAATGCTATTTATGCAAGATAAAGGGAAATATGAAGCTAAATACCCGGGGACAAAGCTTTATTTTCAACTTTAAGAGTGATGAATAACAGATTCATCAACCCCCTATACTTAAAGCTTGCTCTTCCCTGAGCAACTAAAACGAAATGCAAAGGTGAAATGATTTTGGGTTCCATACCAAGGTCATGACCAAAAGTTGAAAATGGAGCTTGACTCAACCTTTGGATTAATTGTGTGGCGGAACCTTATTGAGATCTGAACTTAAGACCTAACAGACCTCAAGTTCCACAAGTCTTCTATTCAAGACTCCTTAATAGTCAGGTCAGAACAAATCCTCAAACGCAAATTTCTAATGACTATGATTTTTACTTGTACTGTGTAAGTGAAATGTAACTCTCCACATCAGAAATGGCTCAGAACCAGCCTCCTCTAACAAGGTAACTCAAATAACTCGGTCCAGTAACTCTTTTCTCAAGGAGCGGGGTATTCTCTTCTAAGTTCAAGTGCAACCAGCTTAAGAGGAGGGGGTAGAGAAAAGAATGGACGGTAACCAGTGTAGCTACCTATCCCAGACGCCTGACCAGTGTAGCCAAGTCATCCAGCTGCATTTTCTTTGCTAATATACATCCTCCGACAGGTATTTTATTTTCACTTGGACCTGTCTGATTTTTTTTGAGTTTCTTTTAAACTATATACAAGGTGCAACATGCACATCAGGAGTTTTTCCTCCTGAGCCAGTAGACTATCCCTCTTTTGAAGCATTATTACAACCCACAGCGTCCCGTCCTTAGATGTCGACACCACCAAACTAGGTTGAGATGCACTATCCTCCCTAGAGGACGGATGTTTCCACCCGTGTGCTACTCCAAGATAAAGGATTCTACCTCCTCACCACCTCATCAATGAAGAGCTACGTGCATTATGCTTGTCCAAGTTAGGTCATTATCTAAAAGAATCACGCGTGTGCACGAAATATTCTACTTAGACTAATCAAGATGACATGTGAACATAGACTTGCAGACTCAAAGAATTAAGTCACTTGACTTGAGAAATCTTAACTCCAGTTCCTATAAGGTTCCTCTGAAATTAGGTGGATTATGGTCAAATCAAGTCCATCCTCAATATCTACTCATAACTTGGTTCAGAACCCACTAGCTTTTCACCTTGCATATGCAAGATATGCGGATGAGATGCAGATGACATGCTATGAATGAAATGCAAGACTCTTTTTCTTTCTTTTCTGATGTAGAGATGATATGCAAGATTAAATAAGAAGCTTTTAAATTTTTCACATTTTTTTCAATTATTTGGTTACAACAATTTACAAGAGTATTACACAAGTGTATTTTACAAAAAAACTTTCTCCAAATTTTACCCAGCCCGTAATTATTGCAAAATATATACAAAGATACGTGAAAGTACGAGCTTTGGGTAAAGTATATATGTGATATATACACGCCCCCTATACTTAGCGTGTGCTATGTCCTCAGAGCACGGAAAGCGAGGAAAAAGACATAGCTCGTGCTAAGCGTAAGAGAGCCAAAGAGAACAAAAAATGTAAAGAAGTCATCCTGCTCCCCTATACTTAGGCTCTAGCAGCCTAAGTGTAGAAGAAGGACAAAAAAATGGGGCGGACGAGGTCAAGAAGAGAAGTGGATGAATATACAATACGGGCATCGGTCCCTCCTATACTTAGGCTCAGGTCAGCCTAAGTATAGGGCTGGAGGTGAGTATGAGGACCAATGTGATCTGGAGGATGTATAGAGACTCGACTCAAGTGGCTCATCCCCCCTATACATAGGATATGGTCATCCTAAGTATAGTCCAAGATGGTGATCAATGAAACTGGGATGAGTTGCAAGAGTCGTGGGGGAGAAAGGTCAGAATGTATAGGAATGATGGTATATACAAGTGAGTCGGTCTGAATCTTTCAAGATGCTACTGATGGCTAGAGCTCACTGCTGCAAGGTCTCATGCGCGGCTCGAGGTGTATCTGCTGAATCTGTCTCGCGCATGAATACAATCTCCTCAACATGGACTAACTGCTCATTGGATTCGACGAAGTGCTTCAACAGTTGCCCATTCACTAGGAATGTCGGTGCGTTATCTGCAAGATCTGAGATCTCGACACATCCACTATCATGCACCGTACGGACAATGAATGGGCCCGTCCACTTGGACTTCAAACCTGCCTTGGAAGATCTTCAGCCTAGCATTAAACAACCATACCTTCTATCCAGGAACAAAGGTCTTTCATCTGATATATCTATCGTGCCAATGCTTAACCTTGTCCTTGTACACCAAACTGTTGTCATATGTGCGGTTTCTGATTTCCACAAGCTCATTCAAATCCATATCTCTCTGCTTCTGCCCAAGGTGTGTATTCCAATTGACCTTTTTGATTGCTCATTCTGATTTATGCACTAGTTCCGCGGGAAAATGGCACGCCTTTCCGAATACCATTCGGAATGGGGAGGTTCCTAACGGTGTCTTGTAAGATGTCGTATACGCCCATAGGTCTTGATCCAAGATCTGAGACTGGTCCTTCCTGTCTGGGCGGACAAGCTTTTGCAATATAGTCTTCACCTCCCTATTCGACACCTCAACCATACCATTGATCTGTGGGTGGTAATGACTAGCGACACGGTGTTCCATGCCGTTGTCCTTTAGGAGTTTCTTCACCTCCCGGTTTACAAAGTGGATACCCCCATATGATATCATCATTTTGGGGATCCTGAACCTAGAGATTATGTGCTCTCTGATGAATTTACAGACATTCCTGCTGTCTGCGGCTCAGGTCGGGATAGCCTCCACCCACCTGGATAGATAATCTACCGCAAGGAGGATGTACTTGAATCCATGGATAACAGGGAATGGGCCCATGAAATCGATGCCCCAGGCATCAAAGACATCACAAATGATGACATGCTACATTGTCATCTCATCCTTGGAACCAACGGTTCCTCCCATTCTCTGGCATACTGGGCACGACTTCGCAAAGGTGATGGCATCGCGAAACAGAGTCGGCCAGTAAAAGCCACACTGAAGTACCTTCCATGCGGTCCTCTTCCCGGAGTGGTGTCCTCCTGCCTCCAAGCTGTGGCATAAAGAAAGGACACTCTGGTATTCCTCGTGAGGAATACACCGTCTCCAGACACAATCTGGTCCTCAAAGAAAAGGATCGGATCCTCCCAATGGTAGTGTCTAGCATCCGACTTCAGTCGGTTGATGTGTCTCTTGGGCCAACCTTCGGGAAACTTCTTGGAGACAAGATAGTTCATGATGTTGGCATACCATGGGAGTGAGTCGACAACAAAAATCGACTCGTCAGGGAAGGAGTCTCGAATTAGTGAATCCTCGGAAGTATTGATATCTTCAAGATGAGAGAGATGATCAGCTACTACGTTCTTCTTTCCAGGTTTATCACGGATGTCCAAATCAAACTCATGGATAAGCAAAATCCACCGAAGAAGATGCACCTTCGCGTCCTTCTTCTCCATCAAGTATCGTAGCGTTGTGTGGTCAGTGAACACGATTACCTTGGATTCAATTAAATGAGATCTGAACTTGTCCAAGGCAAACACTACTGCGGGCATCTCCTTTTCCGTAACTGTATAGTTACGCTGAGCGGTATCAAGCACTTTGCTTGCATAGTGAATTGCAAATGGGACGCCATGCCTCCTTTGTCCTAACACAGCCCCAACAGCAAAATCTGAGGCGTCCTTCATGATCTCAAAAGGTAGAGACCAATCTGGGGCTTGTAGGATCGTGGCGTCCATGATCATTCCTTGTAATAGCTTAAATGCCTCAAGACATTTGTCATCAACAACAAACTCCATGTCTTTGCCTAAAAGCTCAGTTAGCGGTCGGGCAATCATAGAAAAATCCTTGATGAATCTCCAATAAAATCCGACATGCCCGAGGAACGACCACAACTTCTTAATGTTGATTGGTGGTTGGAGTCGTCTGATCACATCCACCTTGGCAGAGTCAACCTCCATTCCTCTCTTGGAGATGACGTGCCCCAACACAATGCCCTCCGTCACCATGAAGTGACTTTTCTCCCAGGAGAGCACCAGATTGACCTCACAACAACGTTTGAGGACTCGGTCCAGATTCCTAAGACAGAAATTGAAGGAATCGCTGTGGACCGAGAAGTCGTCCATGAAGACTTCCAGGAATTCGCGGACCATTTCAGCGAATACAACAATCATGCACCTTTGAAAAGTACCTAGAGCATTGCATAACCCAAAGGGCATGCGTCTGAAAGCATAGGTACCAAAAGGGCATGTGAACGTGGTCTTCTCCTGGTCCTCCAGAGCTATGGCTACTTGATTGTAGCCCGAGAACCCATCCAAGAAACAGAAGAACTCTTTCCCCGCTAGTCTTTCTATGATCTGATCAATGAATGGTAGGGGAAAATGATCCTTCTTCGTCGTGGCATTCATGTGTCTGTAATCCACACAGACGTGCCACAACGTGGGCACTCGCGTCACGATCTCCTCTCCATCCTCGTTGGTGGTCGTCTAAATTCCCGACTTTTTCGGGACCACATGGATCGGGGCCACCCATTTAGAGTCAGAGATGGGATAAATGAAACCCGCGTTGCACAATTTCTCTATCTCCTTCTTCACTACCTCTCGTAAATTTGGATTCAAATGATGTTGGAATTCACGAGAGGGTTTGGCTTCATTCTCTAAGTAGATATGGTGCGAACACAGAGCGGGATTTATCCCGTGGAGATCAGAAATGCTCCAGCCTATCGCCTTGTGATTTTTCTCCAGGATCTCTAGCAAGCGAGATTCCTGCTCCACGGTTAATCGCGAACTGATGATGACCGGATATTTCTTGTCCTGACCGACAAGGAAGGCGTATTTCAGTGTTGTGGATAAAGGTTTGAGCTCAGGTAAGGTGTGATCGTCTAGGAAATCTGGCTCAATCGAATCTGGTTCGGTGTTGGAAGTGGCTGGATCTTTCTCTGTAATTGCTGCCACCAAGTTATTCGGCTATGGAGTCGAATCGTCAAAGGTCTCCATGCAATCAGCAAAAGCCACGTCCGACTCGTCATCCTCATCTTCCGATTACCCTAAAGAGGGAAGGACTGAGAAGCCTAGTTGGGCCTCTAAGTCATCGAAGATGTAGGGGGATGCAGGTTCTGAGCTGTACTCGTTTCTGAGGACCTCGCAAACTGACTCATGCACGAGATCATCTCCGGAGGGGAGGGACTCATCGGTGCTGGCTGGGTTCTGTCTCCATGGCCCAACTGTGTCTACATGGTCGCAGTCTGCTTCGGTTGAAGAATACTCGGTCTCAGAATCCGGTCTCTGCCATCTGGTTTGCTTCATCTCCAGTTCCTCGTCTCCGCCTGGAGTTTGGAGCTGGATTTTCCCGATCTTGTAATCAAACAAGGCCCCCGCTGTTCTGAGGAAGGGCCTGCCTAAGATGATCTGGGAATCTCTCCAATTACGAGGGGTTTCCATATCCAGGATAGTGAAGTCCACCATGTATTCCTGACCCTCGACTTTGCTGACAACATTCCTCAATTCTCCTTGGGACCTCTTGGTTGATTTATCAGCGAACTGCATGAGGGATTTAGATTTCCTAAGAGGTCCGAGATTAAGCCGCTCATAGAGGGTTGTAGGCATTAAGTTAATTGAGGAGTTGTTGTCTAGGAGAGTGCGTGCAAACGTAATGTCATCGATATAACTCACCACATAATGTGAACCCATGTCTCTTCATTTCCTTGAAACGAGTTCTTTATTGCACAAGTCATGGCTACTGACAGATTGTGTTTCTCAACACGGCTTTTGGTCTTCCTGCTAACCCTAGTAGTGTGCATCTCACCTTAAGGTACTTCTGAAATGCAGGAGTCATTTCCACGTACTTGTCAAAGGGGATTGTGACCTTGATATGCTTGTTGCAAAATTCTGCCATCTCAGGGTCATCTTTTTGGATTTTTTTTTAATTTTCTTCGTTCCACCCTTAAGAGCTCGGGGGAAAGGGATTATTGACTCTAACTCAGGTTCTGAAACTGAAATGTTTTCATTGAAAGCTGAAACTGAGTTCTGTACAAGACTTGGACTCTGAAACAGACTCGGACTCTGACTCTGACTAAAAGTAAAATGCTGTGGCGAAACCGATGATGCATCTTCCGTGACTTCTGGACAGTCCTCCTCAGATGGAGGTGCGGGCTCTTCATTGGTTTCGTCGGACTCTCCGCTGGTGCAGGTTTGCTGCTGCTTCGAGGACCCAGAAGTCCTCTTTTTCTACCGATGGTGGTGATGATGGTGCTGCTCCTCTTCTTCCTCCAAGTTCTCCTCAGGTAGAGACTTGGCGGATCCTTCCTTCGGTGCCCATGCCCTATCAGGTATGGTCACGGTCCTTCCGCTCCTGCGAGACATATGATTCACATTATCATACGAAAGGATCTCATGTTCAGATAAAGAATTATCTGAATAATATACCTGATCACGAGGTCAGTTCTGGCCTTGAGTTAAGTTGTTCGGGTTGGCCTGAACCTGGGCAGGAATTGGGGTCTTTGGCACCATTTGTTGGTCCTGGGTATGAGAGACACGATTCAGATCGGTTCTCATATCCAGATAGTCATTCTGGATCTGTCGGACCCTATCAGACATGGTCTATATCACCAAGGTTAGGGACTCCAATTCGATGGGCTAGGCTTGCTGATGCTGACTTGCGGATGAGGTTTTGTATTGGCCCTGCTGGCCATGCCAATACTGTTGCTGCTGGTGGGACAGTGTCGGGCCCTGCTGGTCCGAGTGGAATGTGCGCTGCTGCTGCTGACGCTGGTACCCTCGTTCGAGCCTGGACTGAACAAAACACGGTGCTTGGACGGAGCTGGTTTCCTGGTAAGCTGGGGAAGGTCGGTGAGGCTGACCATTCCCCTTCCCCAACTGTCTACCGACGGGGTCACGGCTATACCACAGCCCGTTGATCTCGAACACTTGCGGAGGCTCCTCGTATCCGGTCTCTACTTGTGGGGGTGCATGCTGGTCCTGCTGGGTGTAAGTCTGATCCTCTACCCAGCCACCTTGAGGCCCCGGTGCCTGTTCCTGTATGAGATGAACTCGGTGTACATGTACAGGTGGTGCAGAAAGGGCAGGTAGCTTCATCTTAGCTACCTTCTCAGTAAGTTCCTCCACTTGCTTCGGCATACGTGAGAGAGACTAAAGGTCAGTGACCCTCTTGTGGATCTGCTCGACCATAGTTAACTTGTCAGCTATCATCCCCATGCTGGGGATGAGGTCCTCAGTCAGATCTGCTACAGTCCTCCTAGTTGTCTCGCTGGATAGGAGTGAGGGAGACAACTGATTGGCCCTGGTGGCTTATGACCTGCCTGTTTCCGCCATATGCTCTAGTATCTTCCATACTGCATTCTCGTTCTTATCTAGATAACTTCCTCCACAGGAGGCACTGACTACTGGGGTCATGCCACAAAACAAGGTCTGGACTAAGATCGCCTTAGAAATGCCATGGCAGGGACATTTCTGAATTAGGTCATTGAACCTATCCCAGGCTTAATGGAAGGGTTCACTGGGTCCCTGGAAGAAACTAGCGATCTTGGTTCTCATTTGATTAGTTCTACTGAGAGGGTAGAACTTCTTCAGGAATAAGTCCTTGAACTGCATCCAGGTTGTACATATCACCCCTAGGTTCTTCAGCCAATGTACTGCCTTATCTCCTAAGGCAAAAGGGGTGGCCTTCAATCTAATGTAATCCTACCCAATCTTAGGATGACTAAGGTTGTTGCAAACCAGCTCGAAGTCTTGGAGGAAGGCATATGGTTCTTCATGGGCATTTCCGTTGAACTTCGGTAGCAGGCTAAGGAAGTGGGGGCTTGAGCTCGAATGCTTATGGGGGAACCGTTGGTGCCAACCAACTGTGCATCTCGTTCTCCGCTGGGTTGTAGGCATCAACCATTGGTCGGTCGATTCCTCCTGTTGCAATTATCTGTCCCATTCTAGCTGTGAGATCTGCATTTTGCTGTTCGGTTGTGGCGAGGCGGTTAAGAATCTGTCGCAATGCGTCCTCATCCAGTGGCTGTTTAGGTGGCATCTTGTCCTCTAGTCCTGGGTGTAAAACATGGTCTGTGTCAGAGGACAAATCAAGGAAGGGATTCTTACCGAGGCGATGGTCTTCCTCGGTACGCTCGGAGGAGTGGAAAGGGTTGGTTTGAGAGTAACCACCTTGGGTGTAAGGGAACCAGTACTCAAGAGGGTCATGAGTCCTGGGTGGTTGATGACCCCGGAATTCGATGCGGTTATATTGACTCACAAGGCGAGTCAACAGTCGGTATTTGACCACACAAATCCCGAAATTAATCAACAATTAACCTACACTAAAATCAACAAATTAGAAACAATGTGGAGTTAAAATTTATTTTTAACTCTGCACAAATGATGTAAAGGGCAAGTATGCAGAGAGTTCGAACACAGGGAGCAAGCAGGGTAATCCAAGCAAATGAATGCACAAGTGTGTGAGTGTGTGAAGTGTCTACACTAAGCAAGCAAGCAACTACAATTTTTGTGGGTTTTTAATTTTTAATTTTTAATTAATTTTTTTTTAAATATTTGATTTTTAATTTTGTATTTGATTTTTGATTTTCTGATTTTTATATTTTATATTTTATATATTTTTTTTTTCCAATGTTGGAAATTAAAGGCAATGTAATACAAGGCAAAGTAAAATATTAATAAACATGCACAAAAATACTCAAAAATCCAGAAAATAAATGTTTTTGGTATTTTTAAGATTTTTTTACTGTTTTTATGATTTTTGGGGGTTTTTCAATATGTTTTTGATATTTTTAAAAGCTGAAATAAAGCAAACAGTGGAAATAAGGGCTGGCTGTGATAAAAAAATGCAAGTTAAAAATACCAACCAGTAGTCAAAATATTTCACACTATTTTTCTAATAAAGAGAACAAAATTAGGAATAAACAGAAGCTGAGTTTGCTATTTTTGGGTTTTTCTACTATTTTATATATTTTTTTGAATTTTTTGAGTGTTTTTAATTTTTTTAGTGTTTTTCTTTTGAAATTTTTAATGATTTTTGGACTGACACTAAAATAGAGTAAAATAGACACTAGGTAATTTTTTTGGAATTTTTAGAGGGGTTTTACTATTTTTTTTGGTATTTTCTAAGCTAGACAGTAGGAAAAAGACCTGTTTTTGATTTTTTATAAATAATGAAAAGTGGTAAAATTGAAAACTAAAAATAGGGCGTCAAAGTATAGGACAACAGGAGCTTAACCCTATTTTTGTGGAATTTTTGGGGTTAAAATGATATTTTAATTAATTAGAACAAGACTCCAATCATCAAACAGTGCTGGCAAGGGCATACATGCAAATAGTGAAACATCCAGGGGCATGTACGCAATTTTTCCACAAAATATTACTCTGAAACTTGCATTTTAAGGATTAAACACAAATATCCAAACCCGCAAGGGTGTATGTGCAATTTACCCACAGGACGCGTGACTTGCACGCGCCTGGGAGGGGTATTTTTGCAATATTACAAAGCTCAGGGGGTTCGATGCAATTTCTCCAAAATATTACAACTTGACATAAATGTTCATGGACTTAAACGAAATACACAAACAACCGAGGGTATCCTTGCAAAATGCCCACCCCCTCACGTGTACAGGTCACGTGAGGTGACGTGGCGAAGGACCCGAATGCAAATATCGAAAGTACGGGGGTGTTTGTGCAAATATTACAACACTTTTACACTACAGCCAAAAGTTTAAATATTAAAAAGTAAATACAAAAAGTGCGAGGGTTGGGGTGCAAAATACCCTCGCTCGAGCGCTCTGCAGGTGACGCGTGGCGCGCATCCAACGGCTGGCGGCGATGAACGATCCAACGGCGGGAAGCGGACCACTTATCCACGTGGCAGCACGGAAGCGGTCGATGACGGTTGGCGTCGACGTCTGAGATTAGATCTCAGAAAGAGATCTGACGGTGGCAGGGCATGGACGATCGGACGGTCGAGGCTCGAACTGGAGCTGCGGCTCGATCTGACGGTGGAGAAGCGAGGAGGAAGAACGGGGAAGAAGGCCGGCGGAGGCGAACTTCCCCGACTCCGATCTCGCTCCTTCGGCGGTGGATGGGCTCCAAAATGGAGCTGCAGCTTCCTGGAAGGTCCCTCTATGGACTGGACGGCTCGGATTCGCCGGAGGGATGTCGAGATGCGGGCGTGAAGGCGGCGGAGCTTCACGCTCCAGGTATCTCCGGCGAGGACTCAAAATGGCCCTCCAGGTGCGTTGACTGCGCTTGGACCTGCAAAATAAGGTGAGAGGGTCCAGGGCAAGTTGCCTGGACCCCGCGGTGGCGACGAGGTGGCGTTGAACGGCGGATGGGAACTCGGCCGGAGTTGCGCTCCGGCGAGGTTGACGAATCGGGCGATACAGGCGATGAGACTTCGAATTTTTTTTTGGGGTTTTTGATCCTAAGACTAAGACTAAGCTAATGCACGAAAAAGAAAGGGGTGAAACGGCATCCTCGACGGTGTAGACCGGAGAGAAGGGTACCTCGACCGCCGGAGTTGCGGGAGGTGGTGGAGACGCCTCCGACTTCGCGCGCCTTGGCTGAAGGGCTGGCGGTGGAGCTGTCACCTCCACGGAGCTCAGGAGCACGGGAATGGCGCTGAAGGGTGGACCGAAGGTGTTCAAACCTGGGGAGGAAGATGGGGGGTTGGTTAAGTAGGTGGCGATGGCGTCTCATTCAAGCGAGCTCCACGCGCGAATGATGGGGATCTGGCGTGATTTGAAGAGATGGCGTGGGAGAGGGATGATCAGAGATGAATTCCCAAGAAGGGATCGAGGCGTGAGGATGGATGGATCGAGCTCGGAAATTGGGTGAAATCGGGGCGAAATCGGGCTGTCAGAAGGTGGCAGGCTTTGGTCGGGGGAGTTGACCGAGGTCAACTCCAGACCGCACCTGGTTGGTCCACGTGGACCAACCAGGAAATTCAGAATGGAAATTATTTGTAAAATCAAATTAAAATAGTAAATGAATTTATTGATTTTAGGTTATAAAATAAAAAATGTTTGTTATTTTATGAAGAATTTTTTAGTGATTTTTATTTATTTTTCTGAGAATTATTTTTACAAGTTTGCATTTATACCCTTTATTATATATAGATCTATATACTTTAGTATTATATTTTTATTTAGGCATTTTTAGTATTATTATCTATGTTTATGATTTTATAAATTTATAACATACTTTTATATACATGAATATATTTTTATTTCATTTTTCTGATATGTTTTGTATGTTTAATAAAATAAAAGTATAAAAAGTATAAGTATAAGTTTAGGTATTATACCTATGTATTTATACAAGTATTTTTATTTTGTGTTTTCTTTAAGTTTTTATTCTTGTTTTAATGTACATAATTATTATAAGTATTATTTACAACATTATAAAAACATAAAAATGAATAAATAATGAATAAATAATAAATTGAATATTTTATTCAGTACAAGTGTACAATGTGGGTCCAAAAGTCAACTTTCAAACCGTAGCTCCGCCAAATGCGAAACCACCACCATTGGGTAGATTATTTCATTCTATATACAATTAAAGGTGAGTACACTGCATTTGGAGTTGTCGTTTGTGAGATACGGGTCTGGGAAGTTGGGATTTTGGATTCTTATTCAGACCATATCTTTTTGTCTGTACATTCTTTTCCTGTGAAATCAATTTTGTATTTTTCTTTATTAAATTATCTACAACTTTCATGTACAAAGTTTCTTTATTTGATGAATAAAAAGTGAAACCAAAAATAGGTCCCAAAAATGAATAATAAGAAAAATGAATAACAAGTGAAGGTATTTTGACTGTGTTTTTGGCCTTATCTCCCCCTACTTTATTCCTTGTCGACCTATTCATCGAGATGCCTAGGTCTCGGGGGTTTTGGGTCATAAAATATTTACAATATTTTATTCTTTTTCTTTTCTTTATTTATTCTATAATTTTGGCTTTAATTACAGTGATTTATACACAATCTGAATGCACATGCATGGATGCTAAGATGATGGTTTTAATGCTATTTACAGGCATTTGCTAGGGTTTTTGGTGCCAAAATGATAGAATAAAGATGATGAAATGTGGATTCATCATCCCCCTATACTTTACCTTTGCTAGTCCCTAGCAAACACTTATGCAATAAGTGCAAAAAGAGAAAAGAAAGAAAAGAAAAAGAAGAAAATTAGATTACGTTTAATTATCGAACTTGTCTTCGCAAAATCAAAGTTTGGAGCTTAAGTCGGACCTTTGGAATTTTAGTGCGGTCGGAACCTTAATGAGAACCAAGTTTGAAATCCAACAGTCCTTGAGTATCTCAAAACTCTGTCCAAGTCTCCTCAATAGCCAGATCAGAAGTACATCAACTCATACGCAAACTCTTACGACTATGAATCTGACTCGTACAGTGTAAGTGATATGTAGCTCCCCACCTCAGAAGTAACAAAGAAACAACCTCCCCCAACCTGGTAACTCTAATGCCTCGGTCTAGCAACTCTTTCCTCGAGAAGCGGGGTATTCCCTTCTAAGTTCAAGTACAACTAGCTCAAGAAGAGGGGGAAGAAGTATAGACTTTTGGAAGCTCAGCCAGTGTAGCTAAGTCTCCCGCTGCAAGCTTCATGAGATGTAACATGGATACCATAAGCTTTTGCTTTATTGGACTATATACACTCCGGTGGGGTTATTAAATTTTCAATCCGACCCACCACTTTTTTGGAGTTCTTTTTGCTTTTTTTTTTTTTTCAATTGCATCTGTACAACATATCTACATGGTGCAGCATATATACAAGAAATTTTCCTCTTGAGCCAGTAGACTATCCCTCTTTTGAAGCTTTATTGCAACCCACGGCCTCTGTCTTTAGCCTTCATCACCACTAGACCAAGTTGAGGTGCACTTCCTTCACTATAAGAAGAAGAGAGGTTCCGCCTAGAAGTACTACCCTCATATGCTACCCCAAGCTAAAGGAAGCTGCCTCCTCACCACCTCGTCCATGGAGAGCTATGTGAATGGTGCAGGTGTCCAAGTTAGGTCATTATCAACAAGAGTCGTGCGTGTGCTCCGAAATACTCTGCTTAGGCGGTCAAGAATCCATTGAACTAAGTCCCGTTATCCTCAAAGAATTAAGTCAACTAGACCTGAAGTACCTCAAACCCAGTTCCTATAAGGTTCCTGTTATTAGATAGATTATAAGGTCCAATCAAGCTCCTATCTCCGGATTTTACTTAGACTTGTTCAACTATCAAACTCAATCCGAAAAATGCTCATGCCATGCAAATGCAGAAAATATTTTTGTGATACAATTTTCAAAGATTTTGAACTTTTTATGAATTTTTGAAAAGATGATGATGATGCACATGCAGATGCAATTTTTTGTATTTTTCAAAAAGATCTTTCAAATGTTTTTGGAATTTTTGAAAACAAAAAGTTTTGGCTGAAAACTAGGTTAAAATATGTACATGGGAGTGCTTCTTATATACAAGAAGTGGATTTTAAGCATTTACAAGGGTAAGTGGTCAATTTTATACATATATACATAAGATGGATTTTTTTTTCTTTTTTTTTTTGTGTGTGTGATGTGAATATTCCCCAAACTTATTTGAAAATAATTTTCACACAATTTTTGAAAACTATAGTCCAAAATAATTTTTACAAACATTTTACACATATTTGAAAATCATTTTGCAAAGGCTCTTCAAACAGTATATATAGGTTTTTTCAAATCATTTTCGCAACCATTTTTCAAACCATTTGCAAATCATTTTTCAAACATTTTATTTCACACAAAGAAAAGAAATTTTTACAAACCACACATTTTTACAAAGGTTGAAAACATGTAGCAAAATATTTTCCAAATAGTTTTCAATAGATTTTTCACAAAGATTTTCAAACTATTTTTCAAACATTTTGCAGAAACGTTTTTACCTGATTTATTAATCAGTATATACAAAAAAGAATTTTTAGGAACAAAACATCTTTTTCTTACGAATTTTAATGAATTGTTAAAGAATTATTAGCCATATTTATACGAAAGTACGAGTTATGGCTAAAGTATATACACAGTATATACGACCCCCCTATACTTAGCTTGAGCTATGTCCTCATAGATCGGAGAGAAAAGAGAAGACATAACTCGTACTAAGTATAGACAAGTCTAAAGAATAAAGGAATAAATATATGAAGCAATGAATCAGAAGTTGACCGTCCCCCCTATACTTAGGATCAATTAATCCTAAGTATAGCAGACTGTACACAAAGCAGGGAGGGTCAAGGGTGGGAATGAACAGATCGTACTCAGATTGTCTCCCCCTATACTTAGGGTAAGATATCCCTAAGTATAGATAAGAAGAGGAGACAATGGAGAGGATCGAAAAGAATAGAACAACTCGGGGTGCACACCCCCCTATACTTAGGACAAAGTACGTCCTAAGTATGGATACTGTCTACAAGGGCGGCAACTTATTGATAGATTAAGAAAACAGAAAAGGAAAAGAAGAAAAGAAGGAAATAAATTAACAGACGAAAGAGTGATATGAACAGATGGTTTGTACAGCGGAAGATGGAAGTGATCACCATGTACGAGATGCAGATGATATGAGTCAAAGAACACATCTCATACCAGAAGAATGGGGGCAGCGTCCATGGTCGGCGGATCATGATCTCGATATAGCTTTAGGCGTTGACCATTGACGCGGAAGGTGGACGAAGACGACGGTTCGGATATATCAATACTGCCATTGTCATGTACCTTCCTAACCACATACGGACCTTTCCACTTGCTCTGCAACTTCCCTGGAAATAATTTCAGCCTGGAATCAAACAACCATACTTTCTGATTTGGCTCAAACTGTTTATGGCTGAGATGCGAATCGTGCCATGTCTTCACTTTTTCTTTGTACTGTAGGCTGTTGGAAAAGGCTGTGTCTCTTAGTTCTTCCAGGGCTGCCAATTCTGCTCGTCTCTGATCTCCTACACTCTCGGGATCTAAAAGTAGCTCAGTAACTGCCCAAAAAGATTTGTGCTTGATTTCCACTGGCAAATGGCACGGCTTGCCATAGACGAGACGAAAAGGAGATGTCCCCAATGGATTTTTGAAAGAAGTCCGATAGGCCCATAGGACCGAGTCCAAAAGTTGTGACCAATCCTTTCAGTCTGGGCGGACAACTTTCTGCAAGATCGTCTTTATCTCCCGATTCGATACTTCAGCAAGACCATTAGTCTGAGGGTGATAAGGAGTGGCAACCCGATGGTCAATACCGAACTCGTCAGCAAGGGCCCTAACTTTGTCATTGATGAAATGAGACCCCCCGTCAGAAATCAAAACTCTAGGTATCCCGAACCGTGAAATGATATTTTTCCTCAAGAATTTGCAAACGGTTTTAGCATCTGCGGCTCGGGCGGGGATGGCCTCAACCCATCGACTGACATAATCTACAGCGAGCAAAATATGCTCGAATCCCTGACTCTTAGGAAATGGGCCCATGAAATCAATCCCCCATGCATCAAAAACTTCACAGAAGTGAATAGGTTGCATGGGCATCATGTCTCTCTGTCCGCAGGTTCCCATTTTCTGACAGTCAGTACATCCCTTCACGAACTCATCAGAATCCTTGAAGAGAGTAGGCCACCATAGGCCGGATTGAAGCACCTTCTGTGCTGTCCTTTTTCCTGAATGATGTCCTCCTGCCTCAAGCTTGTGGCAGTATGTGAGGACGCTATGCTGCTCTTCTTGAGGAATGCACCTTCTCCAGATGCTATCCCCTCCTTCATGATAAAGGACGGGATCCTCCCAATGGTAAAACTTGGCCTTAGCTAGGAAGGTCTCAAGTTTCTGCCTGGGCCAACCCTGAGGGACTGTCTTGGCAACAAGATAGTTTACAAAGTCGGCATACCATGGGAGAGAGGTGACAGCTAAGATCGCCTCATTTGGGAACGTTTCCGTGATAGGTGCGCTGGGCTCAGATTCCTCAAGATTCTCCAATCTGGAGAGATGATCCGCCACTACATTCTTAACTCCAGGCTTGTCCTTAATTTCAATATCAAATTCCTGAAGTAGAAGGATCCATCTGGTAAGACGTGCTTTGGCATCCTTCTTGGCCATTAAATACCGGATGGCGGTATGATCGGTGTAAACAGTTACTCTAGATCCGAGAATGTAAGATCGATACTTATCAAGAGCGAAGACTACGGCCAGCATCTCTTTCTCAGTCACAGTGTAATTCCTTTGAGCGGCATCTAAGGTCCGGCTGGCGTAGTGAATGGCAAACGGTAATCCATCCCTCCTCTGTCCAAGCACAGCCCCAACGGCAAAATCTGAAGCATCCGTCATGATCTCGAATGGAAGAGACCAATCGGGTGGCTGAAGGACAGGAGCTGAAACGACCATATTCTTGAGAGTCTCAAATGATTCAAGAAACTTATCATTAACAATAAACTCGGTGTCTTTGGTCAGCAAGTCGGTTAACGGTCGGGCAATTCGACTGAAGTCCTGAATAAACCGTCGGTAGAAATCGACATGCCCCAGAAAAGACCGTAACTGACGCAAATTGGACGGTGGATTGAGTTTTCTGATGATATCCACCTTGGCAGGATCGACCTCCATGCCCCTGTTGGAGACGATATGCCCAAGGACCGTCCCTTGAGTCATCATGAAATGACTCTTCTCCCAGGATAAGACTAGATTGACCTCTATGCAGCGCTTCAGCACACGATCTAGGCAGTCAAGACAAGCATCAAACCCGTCGCCATAGACCGAGAAGTCATCCATGAAGACCTCTAAACAGTTACCCACCATGTCCGAGAAAATGGACAACATGCACCTTTGGAATGTCGCTGGAGCGTTACATAGACCAAAGGGCATCCGTCTGAAAGCATAAGTCCCAAACGGACAGGTGAATGTCGTTTTCTCCTGGTCTTCGGGCGCAATGGCCACTTGATTATATCCAGAGTACCCATCAAGAAAACAGTAATGGCTCTTCCCGGCTAACCGCTCGATAATCTGATCAAGGAAGGGCAGCGGGAAGTGATCCTTCTTGGTGGCCTCATTTAATCGTCTGTAGTCCACACAGACCCTCCAAGAAGTTGGTACTCTGGTAGCGACCTCCTCTCCGAACTCGTTGACAACTGTTGTGATACCCGTCTTCTTGGGCACCACATGTAGCGGACTTACCCATTTTGAGTCGGAGATGGGATAGATGAAATCAGCACTCCACCACTTTGAGATTTCTTTCATGACAACCTCTCGAAGATTCGGGTTCAGCCGTCGCTGGAATTCGCGCGATGGCTTAGCGTCATCCTCGAGATAGATGTGGTGGGAGCACAGCTTCGGGCTCAGCCCTTTGAGGTCAGCTATATTCCAACCGATTGCCTTGCGGTTTCTTTCAAGAACCTCCATCAGACGAGATTCTTGTTCTCCAGTCAAGTCTGCTGAGATAATGACTGGGTGCATATCTGGCTCACCTGCAAGGAATCTATACTTCATTGACTGCGGCAGAGGTTTCCTTTCAGGGCAACTGGGAGGTGGCAGATCTGGCTTCTGATATGTCTGGGTGAATGCAACCAGGTCTGCATGAGAGAACTCTCGCTCGGCATGAATTTCTGACGAACGGCGGCTGACTGAATTATCAATGTACTGTACGGGCTCGCACTCTGTCATGGTTGCTGGTTCAGAATGAATCAGACAAGACAACGGATCATCAAAATAGGCCCAATCAATGTCTGAATACGAGGGATCAGAAATAGAAGAACAGGAATTGAAATCATCGGCACCACTCGTCACGATGCTGTCAGCCTCAGGCGTATCCGTATCCAGGAATGTGCTCTCCCGACTTTCGATTGCCATGAGCTTGAGGTACAATGATTCGGTAGGCAAGGCGAGAGTCGGTGCTACAGGGTCTTTCCAGTTAGATTCATCATCAGTCATCTCGAAATCACGAACCTGGTGGATGTCTAGCTCTTCCTCTATCATTGATGCGGCTTCGCTTGACTGCTCGGAGCATTCTAACTCTCTGGCTCTGGTCTCCTCGATCGTCTCTATTTGTATGGTCTCGCCCTCTACGCGAAAACATACCTTCCCGCAATCGTGGTCGGTCACCGCCTTGGCTGTGGCCAAGAATGGACGTCCTAATATGATGGGGGCATCAGTTACCGACTCAGGGATCTCCATGTCCAACACAACGAAGTCCACGGGGAATTTCAGGCCCTGAATGGTAACGACCACGTCTTTCAACAACCCCTTCGGCCTCTTTATCGACCTATCAGCAAACTGAAGGATTGTTCTGCTTCGATGAAGAGTGCCGAACTCAAATTGCTTGAGTAAGGCTGCCGGGAGGAGATTGATTGAAGAGCCGCTGTCTAATAGAGTACGATCAAACTGTTGCTCTTGAATCTCGCATCTGACATAGGGAGCTCCTGCATCTGGTCTCTTGGCTGGCAACATGTTCTGAATGGTGCAGCAAGTGTCATGTGTGAGCATATGGATCTGATCTCTGTGCCTCCGCTTTCTTCTGACAGTGGTTGTCTCTCTCAGATTCTTTTTGAAGAAAGGGATATGCTCAAATGCTTCTCGTAGAGTCAGCTGAATGTGAAATCTGTCAATCATCTGATTGTCGAACTCTACCTCTTGGTTCTTTTTGGGATTTTCTTTTTTATTCCCCTTCGCTCGGCGAAATGCCTCTGGGAAGGGGATAGTAGGGGCCTCCTCAGAAGGAGGACTAGAAATAGGTTCCTGTGCCTGTGAAGAAGGAGAATCCATACCAACATCATCATTCAATACATATGGATCCGTAATTTGAACAGAAACCTTTCCTTTATTCATATTTTTGTTGTTTTTGTTTTGATCACAGTCCAAAGATACAAAATGTGGTGACACCACAACTGGAGTTTCAACAAAAGGAGATGTGGTGGCCTCTGTACCACCACTGGCACCTGTCTCTGCGGCATCAGCACCGCCTTCATGTTCTGCATCAAAAATGGTGGCATCAGCACCACCGTCTTCTATATCATCATTAGCGGCATCAGCACCACTCTTCTGCTCTTCTGGCGCTCCTGGTTCTGCATCCGGTTGTCGCTCAGAAGAGACGCCGCCGGCGGGTATCCTACCGCTCCTAGTAGTAACAACATCAGCATCATAATAGATATTATTCACATCATTCTCATAGTCACTAGGAGGGGTATCCTCTGAAAACTCTACCTGCTCAGGCTTCCTTTTGAAATTATTAGGGTTTGGTTCGATCTGAGCGGGTATGGCGGCTTTGCCTTTGATAATATCTCGCATCTCCTGTCGGAACTCATCCATTTCTTGTCTGAAGGAGGCTTGCTGTTCGGAAAGCAAGCGGGTAAGATCATCGAGTGCTGGGTTCTCAAAGGAATGGGGCTGAGAACCGGATGAGTTTCCCTGCTGGAAACGAGGCTGCTGCTGCTGGTACTGGGGAGGCTGGTTCTGAAAACGCTGAGGCTGCTCGCGCTGCCTCCACTGCTGTCCCTGATAGTTGGGACGAGGACCACTGTGATATTGCTGTGGTTGGGCATACTGGGGCTGCTGGTGTTGCTACTGTGGCTGGTTGTTCTGGTATCCTTGGGCAGGGTTCTGCTGTTGGGAAGAGGATCCACCGTTGCCCCAACGGAATCCGGGGTGATCCCGGCGAATTGCGGGCTGAGGGTACCGGTCGTACCAAATCCCATTGACTTCCATCAACGGTTCCTGCTCAAAGGAGGGTGGAGGTAGAACTGCCAGTGGTTGCTCCGGTTGATAGACCACCATCTGCGTGTCCGAAGATGGCGGTTGCTCTGGATGGTACTGCAGTAAGGGAACCGGCTCTGCCTGAATATGGTTTACCTGACGGTATGAGGTAGAGGCCTGGTTGGAGTTGCTGCTGCGGGATGCAACCTGTGACCTGGGAGGTTGTTGGGAGTGCGATTGGGCCTCCTGAATGCACAACATTTGAGTTTTGAGGTCACTCATGGTTTTGGCAATCTGGTCCATCTGGGCCATGCCTTGATTTTGTTTCTTCTCAAGGATCTCCATGCGGTCCAGCTTTTCACTGATGATGCCCATGTCGGCTGCGGCTGACTCGGCTTGGGCTGCGGCTACCGACACTGTGTTGGGACCGGCATCGATGCGAGCGATCCTCTGAAATGATCCCGCTCCTTGCGGGGGCTTCTGCTGTGTATAGACTCGGGCCTGGGTCATCACTGTGGAGTTTTCTGCCATGCCTTCGTAGATGGCCCAGACGTCGTCCTCTCCCTTGGAGAAATAAGACCCACCGCAAGAGGCGTTCACTAGCCCCTGCAGCTCCGGTGTCAGCCCGCAAAAGAAACTCTGAACGAGATTGGGCTTGGAGATATCATGGTGGGGACACCGGTCGATGAGCTCTCTGAATCGATCCCAGGCTTCATGGAATTGTTCGTTTGGGATCATGACGAAGTTGCTTATCATTGCTCTCGCTGCGTTGGTCCGGCCGAGAGGATAGTACTTCTTCAGGAATACGGTCCGGAGATCTGCCCATGTGTCCACGAAACGCCCAAGATGTTTGAGCCAATAGGCGGCTCTGTCAACCAAAGAGAATGGAAAGGCGATCATCTTGATTGTGTCCTCGGTCGTCAACCGATCATGGATGGTGCTGCAAATCATCTCGAATTCTTGGAGGTGGAGGTGCGGCTCTTCGGTCGGCAACCCATGGAATTTGGGTAGCATCTGAATTGTGTTGTGCCGAAGCTCGAAGTCTCCATGGATAGGTGGGAGTCGAATCCATCGGTGAGTGAGGGATGAAGCTGGGTTATGCAATTCCCTCATGATGGTCTGTGGCGGTCTCTCGCCGCCTGGATTGTCTCCTCCTGCGTCTGGTCTCCCTCCTCCTCCACCTTCTCCGCCAGCACGGTCTTCTCTCATCTGCGCTATCTCTCGCATGAGATCACCCATAAATGTTCCCTGGTCTCGGATTTGTCTCTGCATGGTCTCCAGGGATGCTAGCAACGAATTGTTGATGGCCGCCTGATCAAATCCAAATGGATGGTCATCTGGGTGATCGCCTCTGTCTTCCATGACTGGATCTTCTGTAAAAGCAAAAGAGGCCATCTCAGGTGCTGTAGAATGATCTGAACTCTGTGATGCACTGAATTCTGAAACAATTGGACTGATAGAAGGAGAGTGGGAAGAATGGTCGAGGGGGAACAAGGCGGATGTATACTCAGGCTCGGAGAGCGGACTCTCCGAGGTAGTCCTAGATGAATAAGGAGGAGTGCGGGATAGCGGTGCCGACAGGGTCGGCCTAAGAGATCTCCGTCCCATCATCTTGATTATTAAGAAGAGTAGAGGAAAGGCAAGAGAAGAAGAAGAAGAATAAGAGTAAGATGCAACAAAATTGCGCACAATTGTGCTGTGTTTTTGATCTTGACCTAAACAAATCTAGCAATCAAACACAAGGCAAGGGTAAGTTCACCAACTCAACACATGAAGCCGTGAAGGTTCGGCTTTCATCTTTTCAATTTTTAACTTGATTCAGATATTTATCTTTGAACGAGTCCTTAGAACGCTACGCCTATAGGAGAGAGAGTACTACCGGAAAAGTATCCCGTACTTGTCCTCCTCCTGTGTAACCTGTAGCTTGCACTTTTTTGAGGTCCTTGTAACCCTTCCTGGATCCCTACTCAGCCAAAGAATAAGAGAGGAAGCCAATAGGCGAAACCGATACTTCGGAACTCGCTCGCAACGGAATCACCCGTGAGCGTGCAAGAACCTACTCGGACGCAAGACGATGAGACAGACACCCCCGTGAAGGCGTGGCCTATGCTCGATACTTCGGACAAGGTCGATGCTCTCACAATAGAGAGTCACCAATGTTGACCAAGCCCTACTCGTCTACGTACGATAGAAGCGCCAATACTTCGGTAATCCAGGCGATACACAAGGCAGCCACAAGCTGGGTTTTTGGCTCTAATCCTTACGAAGCGCTCACCTCACTTGGAAGGAGACCTTCCCATGCAACCTGAATACAAGTGAGGGTGTTACTCTCCCCAAGCAATGAATCCAATTACTTTTTTTATTTTGGTCAAGTTTTCTTAGCAGTCCCTTTTTTAATTTTTTTGGTGTTATCGCTTCTTTTGAGAAAATTCAAACAAGCGCCTAACGGTTTTTGTATTTTCTTTATCCTACTTTGTTCCAAAAACAGAGGGAGAAAAGAGTCGGAAAAGCCGTGCAAGTCGACACAAAGATGGAGATCTCACCTTTGTGCCTAAATGATGCGTGCAAAGTAAGAAGACTTACAGTGAATCCCAGCTCTCTCCATGCGGGATGCAAAGCAGAAATTTATAAACCTATACTACATGCCGGTATGCACACAGAAATCGTCCTAGATTAGGCAACTGCTAGCGTGAAGAACCACAAGTTGATTATCAACTCCCAATCCGAGTGTCCGGTCTTGGCTTACCCCTCCTCTTCTCGACACATTCGAGTTCAGGAGTAGCGCTTGATGGGGCTTGCTCACGGTGCGTGGATCAAAAGTAGATAACCAACTGTTTAATTAGTCTAAGTCCAAATACGCACTATAGGAGCATGCAAAAATAATTAGGTGTTTGGACCTACTCTAATCGAGTCAAGCAGGACCTAAAACTAAGAGCTCAATCCACAAAATAAATGAAAAAGGAAAACAAAACCGGAAAATGACAAGCGATGAAAATTCGTCAAAAACCGCGGTGAGCCCCCAAGTGAACAAACACTTGGAAATTGGGCCCGGTAGTGTCCAAGTTCAAGTCCAAGTGTACCTGTATTATTACAAATTAATAGTCTCTCTCTCTCACAAAAAAATAAATGCAAGCTAGACTACCACTCAATCTCACTCCTCCTGTTCTCTACTGCCGGCTTGGCTAAAGAATAGCCGGCTCCGCGTCCCAAGGTTGCTTCGGGTCACCTAAGCGATCCGCCTCGCTCCGCGGTCCCTCGCAAGAAGACAAAGAAGAGATGGTCAGATAACTCAATCAAGATATATCAAAATGTAAGAGATGAAAAGCAATGCTATGGTAAACAATCACACAATCAATAAAGAAATAAGCTACTCGTTGTTGCTCCCTGGCAACGGCGCCATTTGATGACCCCGGAATTCGATGCGGTTATATTGACTCACAAGGCGAGTCAACAGTCGGTGTTTGACCACACAAATCCCGAAATTAATCAACAATTAACCCACACTAAAATCAACAAATTAGAAACAATGTGGAGTTAAAATTTATTTTTAACTCTGCACAAATGATGTAAAGGGCAAGTATGCAGAGAGTTCGAACACAGGGAGCAAGCAGGGTAATCCAAGCAAATGAATGCACAAGTGTGTGAGTGTGTGAAGTGTCTACACTAAGCAAGCAAGCAACTACAATTTTTGTGGGTTTTTAATTTTTAATTTTTAATTAATTTTTTTTTTAAATATTTGATTTTTAATTTTGTATTTGATTTTTGATTTTCTGATTTTTATATTTTATATTTTATATATTTTTTTTTCCAATGTTGGAAATTAAAGGCAATGTAATACAAGGCAAAGTAAAATATTAATAAACATGCACAAAAATACTCAAAAATCCAGAAAATAAATGTTTTTGGTATTTTTAAGATTTTTTTACTGTTTTTATGATTTTTGGGGGTTTTTCAATATGTTTTTGATATTTTTAAAAGCTGAAATAAAGCAAACAGTGGAAATAAGGGCTGGCTGTGATAAAAAAATGCAAGTTAAAAATACCAACCAGTAGTCAAAATATTTCACACTATTTTTCTAATAAAGAGAACAAAATTAGGAATAAACAGAAGCTGAGTTTGCTATTTTTGGGTTTTTCTACTATTTTATATATTTTTTTGAAGTTTTTGAGTGTTTTTAATTTTTTTAGTGTTTTTCTTTTGAAATTTTTAATGATTTTTGGACTGACACTAAAATAGAGTAAAATAGACACTAGGTAATTTTTTTGGAATTTTTAGAGGGGTTTTACTATTTTTTTTGGTATTTTCTAAGCTAGACAGTAGGAAAAAGACATGTTTTTGATTTTTTATAAATAATGAAAAGTGGTAAAATTGAAAACTAAAAATAGGGCGTCAAAGTATAGGACAACAGGAGCTTAACCCTATTTTTGTGGAATTTTTGGGGTTAAAATGATATTTTAATTAATTAGAACAAGACTCCAATCATCAAACAGTGCTGGCAAGGGCATACATGCAAATAGTGAAACATCCAGGGGCATGTACGCAATTTTTCCACAAAATATTACTCTGAAACTTGCATTTTAAGGATTAAACACAAATATCCAAACCCGCAAGGGTGTATGTGCAATTTACCCACAGGACGCGTGACTTGCACGCGCCTGGGAGGGGTATTTTTGCAATATTACAAAGCTCAGGGGGTTCGATGCAATTTCTCCAAAATATTACAACTTGACATAAATGTTCATGGACTTAAACGAAATACACAAACAACCGAGGGTATCCTTGCAAAATGCCCACCCCCTCACGTGTACAGGTCACGTAAGGTGACGTGGCGAAGGACCCGAATGCAAATATCGAAAGTACGGGGGTGTTTGTGCAAATATTACAGCACTTTTACACTACAGCCAAAAGTTTAAATATTAAAAAGTAAATACAAAAAGTGCGAGGGTTGGGGTGCAAAATACCCTCGCTCGAGCGCTCTGCAGGTGACGCGTGGCGCGCATCCAACGGCTGGCGGCGATGAACGATCCAACGGCGGGAAGCGGACCACTTATCCACGTGGCAGCACGGAAGCGGTCGATGACGGTTGGCTCGACGTCTGAGATTAGATCTCAAAAAGAGATCTGACGGTGGCAGGGCATGGACGATCGGACGGTCGAGGCTCGAACTGGAGCTGCGGCTCGATCTGACGGTGGAGAAGCGAGGAGGAAGAACGGGGAAGAAGGCCGGCGGAGGCGAACTTCCCCGACTCCGATCTCGCTCCTTCGGCGGTGGATGGGCTCCAAAATGGAGCTGCAGCTTCTTGGAAGGTCCCTCTATGGACTGGACGGCTCGGATTCGCCGGAGGGATGTCGAGATGCGGGCGTGAAGGCGGCGGAGCTTCACGCTCCAGGTATCTCCGGCGAGGACTCAAAATGGCCCTCCAGGTGCGTTGACTGCGCTTGGACCTGCAAAATAAGGTGAGAGGGTCCAGGGCAAGTTGCCTGGACCCCGCGGTGGCGACGAGGTGGCGTTGAACGGCGGATGGGAACTCGGCCGGAGTTGCGCTCCGGCGAGGTTGACGAATCGGGCGATACAGGCGATGAGACTTCGAATTTTTTTTTGGGGTTTTTGATCCTAAGACTAAGACTAAGCTAATGCATGAAAAAGAAAGGGGTGAAACGGCATCCTCGACGGTGTAGACCGGAGAGAAGGGTACCTCGACCGCCGGAGTTGCGGGAGGTGGTGGAGACGCCTCCGACTTCGCGCGCCTTGGCTGAAGGGCTGGCGGTGGAGCTGTCACCTCCACGGAGCTCAGGAGCACGGGAATGGCGCGGAAGGGTGGACCGAAGGTGTTCAAACCTGGGGAGGAAGATGGGGGGTTGGTTAAGTAGGTGGCGATGGCGTCTCATTCAAGCGAGCTCCACGCGCGAATGATGGGGATCTGGCGTGATTTGAAGAGATGGCGTGGGAGAGGGATGATCAGAGATGAATTCCCAAGAAGGGATCGAGGCGTGAGGATGGACGGATCGAGCTCGGAAATTGGGTGAAATCGGGGCGAAATCGGGCTGTCAGAAGGTGGCAGGCTTTGGTCGGGGGAGTTGACCGAGGTCAACTCCAGACCGCACCTGGTTGGTCCACGTGGACCAACCAGGAAATTCAGAATGGAAATTATTTGTAAAATCAAATTAAAATAGTAAATGAATTTATTGATTTTAGGTTATAAAATAAAAAATGTTTGTTATTTTATGAAGAATTTTTTAGTGATTTTTATTTATTTTTCTGAGAATTATTTTTACAAGTTTGCATTTATACCCTTTATTATATATAGATCTATATACTTTAGTATTATATTTTTATTTAGGCATTTTTAGTATTATTATCTATGTTTATGATTTTATAAATTTATAACATACTTTTATATACATGAATATATTTTTATTTCATTTTTCTGATATGTTTTGTATGTTTAATAAAATAAAAGTATAAAAAGTATAAGTATAAGTTTAGGTATTATACCTATGTATTTATACAAGTATTTTTATTTTGTGTTTTCTTTAAGTTTTTATTCTTGTTTTAATGTACATAATTATTATAAGTATTATTTACAACATTATAAAAACATAAAAATGAATAAATAATGAATAAATAATAAATTGAATATTTTATTCAGTACAAGTGTACAATGTGGGTCCAAAAGTCAACTTTCAAACCGTAGCTCCGCCAAATGCGAAACCACCACCATTGGGTAGATTATTTCATTCTATATACAATTAAAGGTGAGTACACTGCATTTGGAGTTGTCGTTTGTGAGATACGGGTCTGGGAAGTTGGGATTTTGGATTCTTATTCAGACCATATCTTTTTGTCTGTACATTCTTTTCCTGTGAAATCAATTTTGTATTTTTCTTTATTAAATTATCTACAACTTTCATGTACAAAGTTTCTTTATTTGATGAATAAAAAGTGAAACCAAAAATAGGTCCCAAAAATGAATAATAAGAAAAATGAATAACAAGTGAAGGTATTTTGACTGTGTTTTTGGCCTTATCTCCCCCTACTTTATTCCTTGTCGACCTATTCATCGAGATGCCTAGGTCTCGGGGGTTTTGGGTCATAAAATATTTACAATATTTTATTCTTTTTCTTTTCTTTATTTATTCTATAATTTTGGCTTTAATTACAGTGATTTATACACAATCTGAATGCACATGCATGGATGCTAAGATGATGGTTTTAATGCTATTTACAGGCATTTGCTAGGGTTTTTGGTGCCAAAATGATAGAATAAAGATGATGAAATGTGGATTCATCAGTGGTCCAAGGTGCGCTTGGGCCGATGAAGAGGAGTTTCATGGGGGGCTTAATGAGAGATTGGTGAATAAAGAGTCGATATCCCCCCAGTCACTCATCTTGATTGGGCGAGAAGAATCGGTAGTCCTAAGTGAAGATAGGATTTGACTCCTACCTAAAACAAACAATTCAATCCAAGACCCTGGGTTCACACTCAACACAGTGAAGGACCCAAAACGGAGTCCAATTAATCTTGTTAATTTTAAATGTTATTTTTCAAGCAAGATAGCAAGGATTACGCGGCCTAGAGGGAAGTCGGCTCAGAGCCGGATGCGTCTTCCCTGTTTAACCCGTCGCCTAAGATACCGCCGGTCCTTCCTTTCTTCGCTCCTATCTTAAGTTGATGGATTCAAAGACCTGCCCCTATCTACCTGCAAGCAGGCGGAGGCTGACAAGGCCGGAACTTCACCCTGGGGGGTTACTGGCAACTTTTTACAAAATTCCGCAATTTCTCCCCTATCTACCTGAGACAGGCGAAGGCTACTTGGTACTAGTCAGTGAACCTTAAAAATTCAACTTGTGATATTTGCTAGGATTTGTCGGAATGTGATATGGAAGGCGAGGATTTGGGCTCTGCCTTAAGGTGTTCACACACACTCAAGTACCCTCACTCAGCCTGAAAACAAGGTCGGGGATTAGTCTCCCGCAAACAGATTTTCCAATTTTATTATTTTTTTGGGTCAATAATGTTAGCAGTCCTGATTTTAAGTTAAGTTATCACTTGTTAGTCCAACTACACAGTACGCCTATCGTCCAGTCCCAATTTTCATTTAAATAAAGTTTGAAAAAACAGAGGGGGAAATTGAGGAAGCCGATGCACGAGAAAAGATGATGCGTATGCTGAGTAGAGAATACTTACAGTGATCCCTTCGCTTTTATGCAGGATGCAAAACAGAATTGAAATCTTTTACACTATATGCAAATGCAGGCGATAAAAATCCATTCCTAGACAAGCAGTTATATTAGCGAGTGAAGCACATGTTTTTTTGACTAGATCTGCGGTCTGAGTGCGTCTTTTAAGTTTATTGTGTGGTCCTAAAAATTTACGATCACAAGCAAACCCTAGAGTGGCTCGAAGAGCCGCTAGTGCAAGCCTAATTTACCATTCAAACCACACAGCAAACAGGGACACGTTTCTACTATCTTTACACACGCGAGAACCCAAACGGGAACCGCTGGAAATGATGAGAAAAAATAAAGCAATAAAAAATACAAGTTCTCTCAAATCACTCAAGAAATTAAAATCCCGATTCCTCGAAGAGTCTTCGACTCCTCGCGTTCCTCGCACAAAAATAACTTGAGGTCAGAGAATGACACAAAAATGCAAAACTTAAAAGACAGAAAATATTCCCAAGAAAACAGGGGCTCAGACTACCCAGGGATAGAAAATCAAACACTTAGAAATAACTGCAAATTAACCTAAGCTGTGCCTCCCTAGCAACGACGCCATTTTGAAATGTGTCCCACTACCCTTGTTAGTTCGATCAGATTAATGTTCAAATTAATTAAGTATGTTCGTTGCAGTCGGATAACGAGAGCAGTTCAAAAACCACTTTTAATTAAAACAAGTAAATCTCGAGCAGCAATTTTTTTTACTTGAGCAAGCCCAAGGTCGAACTCAGAGAGGCAGCTATCTCCTTAGGTAAATTATTAGCAAAGTCCAAGATTTTATTTTCGGGGAAGAATTTTTCTATGCAAGACACATGCAAGATCTCGCCAGTTTATAAGTTAATTCAGAAAGGTGATCAAGTCAAGTCCAAAAATTACGAAACTTGGTCAGATGATGAAATGGGATAAAATTAGACTACTCTAATTTTTTTGGATTTTTCTGACACTAAATAAAATTACTGTGAATTAAATATGAATGCAAGGTGATTTTGACTAAATTAATTTTAATAAATATCAAATCACAATATTTTTGGGAATAAAAATTATCCTAGATAGATACGAAGGTGAGGAATCCTGGAAAATTATCAAACCTTAATTTTGATATGAAATGAACCTATTAAAAAAATTAAGCAAATCACTAATTGAATTATTTAGCCTCGAGATGCGTGCAATTGAGATGAAATTTTTATGCAAGGTAAAGCTAATTATCCTAGATCTACTTTGATTTTTGGGGTATTTTTGGAGTCACAGAGAAATTACTATCAATTAAGAGGTGAAATTGGGCAAAATATAGCAAAAATGAACCAATTAATTAATGGAAAATTCTACTGATATTACAAAAATATGCCACGCATCACATAATGAAGAGGACAATGTAAGCTACACAATGCAATTTTCCAAACTAAAAAATGAATTAATATGAATGCCTAAATATGCGTGCAAAGACAGGGGTATAAATGCAATTACAAGAATTAAAATTGATGAAAATAAAACATGCTGACTTGGACTAATGTGCAATTACCTATAATGCATGAGGGTGAATGCAATTTCTCTACGTGACACGTGCTCCTCACGTAGGGTCGCCTAGCAGGGACTGGAATGTAATTTTGAAAACCTTCAGGGGCCTTGGTGCAATTTGCCTAGGATGCACGTGTAGATCACATAAGGGTCCCTAGGCTCGGGGGTCTTCAGGGGCTCGGAGCGAGGCTCGGGCAGCTCTGGAGGTTCGGATCTGGCTCGGAGTTGCTTCGGTTGATCCGAGCCCAAAGGTCGGGGAAGAGGCTCGGATCGGGCGACGTGGGCGGATCTGGACCGTTGGATCAAGATCGATCCACGGCCTTTGAAGCTCGATGAAGAGGGCGACGTGGACAACTGAGCACCGCTGTATCAGGATGAATCCAACGACCCTCGGATGCTCTAGCGTTTGTCGGCGTGGCATGGTCAAGTTCGTAGGATCAAGGATGATCCAACAACTGCGGGACAATGCGACGTGGATGGCTCCTGGACGTTCGATCAGGAGGATCGAACGGCTACTGGCTGTCGTCCTCCAACAGCCCTCCGCCTCCTGTGGTGGAGAGGGCTGGGCTCCGACAAGGCTTGACTAGCTCCTCCTCATCCTCCTGTCATCGGCAAAGGATGCTGAAAGCTCTGACGTAGCTCAGAAGGATTGTGGAGGGGCAGCGAAGCATCCGGCGACGTTGGCTGAGGCTGGAGTGACTTGGAGGCCACTGGCGGTGGAGCTCGAAGCTGCACCGATGAAGTCTCCAACCAATCAATTGATGGTACATGCAGGGGCTTAGAAGATAGCTGAAGCATGCGTTTTGACCATGGAGTGGAATGGAGTGTGACGTGAGGCCTATGAAGCTGTGAAGGTGACCGGTGATCGAGCTCCGCCACGGTGGTGGATCTGGCGTCGGTGGAAGGTGAAGTCCCTCGTCGGAGGAGACTAATGGTAGCGCGAAGATCAGAGCTCCGTTACGGAGCTCAGGGAATGGTCGATGGAGCAAGAAGATGCTCGTGGAGGGCAAATTAAATCGGAGAAGATAGAGGAAAAATAAGAAGGTGATCGGGGGAGAGATGGAGGAGTCTACCTGGGGTTAGAAGCTCCGGGGGAGCTTCCAGGTCTTTGCTCGAGGGACGGTAGAGGGCTCGAGCTCACGCAACTCGTCGGAGGAGCTGCAACACCGTGTGGCGACGTCGTGGATCTCGTCGGAGGTGAAGGCCTGTCTTCGCTCGGATTTACACTCAATTGCTGTTACCAATAGGTAGCTTTGAGCTCAAGGATACCTCTCTCAATGGTGGATAGGGGTGAAAGTGATCGGAGGTGGCTGATTTATAGGATGAGGGTGATGGCAGGGATGGCTAGGAGGTGGTGTTCGTGGATGTCGTGGAGCGACTCTAAGGGTTGTCATGGAGATTGAGGGGGATGGAGAGGATGAAGGATGAGTGGGCTCCATCGTGGTGGCGTCAGTGGTCGGAGAAGGTGGTCGGCGTGGAGCTGAAAATAGAAAAGGGGTGACCCTTTGTGCACGATGGAGAACGTGGGTGCAGGGCGTGCGGAGGTTGACGACGACATCCCGACCGTTGGATCTCACGATCCAACGGTCCAGATGGAGGCGCGGATCGATGCCAGAGATCTGATCGAGGGCACAACATCGGAGGGCGCACAGTGTACCATGTGGTGGACTCTGGGAAAAGCACGAGCGGGCACTCCAGATTGCATCAGGAGATCGATCGAAGGGTCGAGGTCAGTCGTGGGTTTGGAAGGTGAAGATTGGATGTGAGATGAACCATCAGACGATGGAGAAGATGACACGTGGCGCAAGGGGGAAAGAGGCGCTAGCGGATGGCTTGGATGATCTAGGACGTGATCAGATGGTGGTGAATTAAGGTAGACGTGGAGATCACTGGGCCATTGGATCTAGATGAAGATCCAACGGTCCAGGGCGCGGGCGGATAAGTTAAAGGGAGCGGGCCGCGTGGCGCAATTAGAGGGCGCCACGTGGCCAGCTGTGAGTGGATGAAGAGAAAAATAAGATTAGAGGGAGAAGGAGGTCGAATCTGGAAAAACTCAAAACATAAAAGTTGTAGATCTCGATGAGATATACAAGTTTCATGTTGACCAAAAATGGAGATGAGGTCAAATGTGATACAAAAATATAAGAATACAAATATACACATGTATAGTATACAAGGAGGCCCAAAAACCCAACTTTTGCCTACGAGCTCCAAATTGAATGAAATTATTCTCATTTTGAAGATATATGAATGTATATTACTAAGAAGGTGAGTAGACCTAATTTGGAGTTGGTAAGAGAGAGATAAGATCATTCTAAGTTCCAGAGGGTTTACGGCTTTATTGGGTATTTTACAAGAGAGAACTCTGGCCTTCTTCCCTATATTAATAATTAATGGTGTTCATACTATAAGGAAGGTGTTCTTTTATTTTGGAGGGGATATAATACAAATGAATAGGTGGATATTTTATAGTGGATTTTACATAAGGAATTGGCTTCTTATTTAAATGCAAGGATGAATGCTAAAATGCATATTTTGTGGATTGATGCATGAATGCTATTTATGCAAGATAAAGGGAAATATGAAGCTAAATACCTGGGGACAAAGCTCTATTTTCAACTTTAAGAGTGATGAATCACAGATTCATCACCCACTGTGGCGGCGGGACCCTCGTCCCTACCAATTATGAAATTTGTGAAAAATGAAAGTTCTTAAAAAAATTGTAGATAATTATAGAAAAATCCAAAAATTATGATTTCAATTTCTGATTGTAGATATTTCTTTGTAGTTTATTCTAAAAATAATCCCCATGAGTATTAGGCATTAAATTATTTTTAAGTTGCAAAATACTCTCAACTGTGCAATGTTTGCTTTGTTTTGCACTGTTTGATTTTTTTATAAAATCACAAAAACATCAGAAATTTGCGAAAAAAATACAGAAAATATTTTAAAATATATAAAACACAAAAATATTTTCTCTGTATTTTTTTGAGCATTTTTGAATATTCTGAAAAATACAAAAAGAGTGTGGTGTGTGTTTTTATCCTTTGTGCCTTATTCGAAAAATATAAAAAAATATAGATTCAAAACCACTAAAAATTTGCTTGGAAATCTGACTACTTAGTTTTTAAATCGTGCTCCTTATGTTCGACCCTGGTCGCTATACCAGGTAAAAAGAATAGCGAAAGCCGCTTACATTTGCTTTTATTGATTTATATTTCATTAAGTAGTTTAAATACAAATTTTTCTTGATTGACCGCGCTTGGTGATTTGGGTCACAACGACCATTGTTTATTTATTTAACCTGAGTCTCAGGCGTGACATCACAACCCGTCTGGTTCTCATGGGCTAGCCTATGAGAACCCAACACTCGACGAGTTAGCCCGCCTTCTTTCTAATCAGCAGGTCACATTTAGGTAGGAGATGGACGAGTTCCGTCAGGAGATGAGGGAGATCATCAAGGGCAACGCCGCCATACCCGCTTAGATCGAGCCAAACCCGAACAACATGAAGAGGAAGTCTGAGCGGGTATAGTTTACAGAGGTTACCACTCCTAGTGGCTCATTGGGTGATATTGCTTCATATACATTTGATGCTGACTTTGTTACACTTAGGAGCGGTAGGATGCCAGCCGGCGCTGCCTCGTCTAAGTGATGACACCACAAGGATGCAGGAGTGCCAAACGAGGAGGATAGCAGTGTTAATGCCGCTCATGATGATGAGGATGACGGTGGTGCTGACACCACCAAGGATGTTGATCCAACCGACAGTACTGAGGTCGTCACATCCCTAGTTGCAGGAGGTGGTGCTGATGCCACCAGATATTCTGATGCTGAGACAGAGTGCAGTCTGATGTCGTGATTCCAGATGCTGCGGGGTTAGTGAGGCCAACCCTTCTATTCCAGTTGTATTTCCTTCAGTTTCCGTATCTCAAGACTTTACAGAAAACTCCAAAAAAATTAATAAAGGAAAGAGTTCTTCATCTTCGAGTCCATATGTGATGCATGATGATATTTGTAGAGATTCTACTTCTTCTCAGTAGCAGGGACCCATTCCTAGCCCTCTATCTGAGGAGGGCCCATCCATCCCTTCCTCAAGCACTCTGCTTGGCTAAGGGGAATAAAAAAGAAAATCCAAAATAATCCCAGCAGTTAGAGTTCAGCCAACAAATGATCGATCGATTTTAGATTCAGCTGACTCTAGAGGAGGCACTTGAGCACATCCCCCTCTTCCAGAGGAACCTGAGAGAGAAGACCACCATTCGCAGGAAGAAGAGGAACCATCATGCAGAGATCCATGTGCTCACTCATGCCACCTGCTTGGCCATTCAGAACCATCTGCCAGCCAAGAGGCCAGATGCAGGAGCTCCCTATGTCAGATGTCATATTCATGAGTAGAGATTCGATTGGACTCTATTAGACAATGGCTCTTCCATCAACCTACTTCCGGCAGCCTTACTCGACCGGTTCGAGTTTGACCCTCTTCGATAGAGCAGGACAGTCCTTCAGTTTGCTGATAGATCTGTCAAGAGACTGAAGGGGTTGTTGAAGGACGTGGTCCTCACAATTCAGGGCCTGAAATTCCTCGTGGACTTCATTGTGTTTGACATGGAGATCCCTGAGTCTGTGACTGATACCCCCATCATTCTAGGACGTCTATTCTTGGCTACAGCCAAGGCGGTATCCGATCATGATAGCGGGAAGGTATACTTTCACGTCGAGGGAGAGAGTATACAAATAGAGACGATCGAAGAGACCAAATCACAAGATTTAGCCTGCTCAGAGTAGCACAACGATTCAGAACAGATGACAGAGGCAGAGAGAGATGTCCACCAAGACTGCGACTTTGTGATTACTGATGATGAAGCCGCTTGGTCTGATCCCATTTTACGAACCATCCTCTCACATCCAAATACTACTGATCCACAGACTCCATCAAAGGAGAGCTTGGAGAGCACACTGTTGGTAGAGGATTAATTCGATGTTGCGGACCATGTTCAAGATAGTGAGGCAGATTATATTTCTGGTGATTCAGATTCATATCCCTCGGAGTCAGACATAGACTGGGTCAAATTTGATGAGTTGATACCTTATCTGATTCCCACAGAGCCAACAGTTAGGGTGGAGACTGAGCCGACACAGATGACAGATATGCCAGTAGGGCAGTCTACACCAGCTTTTCATGATCAGCGAGAGTTCTCCCATGCAGATTCGGTTACGTTCACTCAGACATTTCAAAAACCAGATTTATCAGCTCCCAGTTGCCCAGAACTGAAGCCTTTATCGCAGTCGCTGAAGTATAGATTCTTTGCGGGAGAGCATGAGATGTACCCAGTCATTATCTCAACAGATTTGACTGGAGGACAAGAATCTCGTTTGATGGAGGTTCTTGAGAAGAACCGCAAGGCGATAGGATGGAGCGTAGATGATCTCCAAGGGATAAGTCCGGCCACGTGCTCCCACCATTTCTATCTCGAAGAGGACGCCAAGCCATCGCGTGAGTTCCATGACAGCTGAACCCGAATCTTCGAGAGGTTGTCATGAAGGAAATCTCGAAATGGTGGAGCGCCGTTTTTATCTACCCCATCTCCGACTCTAAATGGGTTAGTACATTATATATGGTGCCCAAGAAGACGGTCATCAATACAGTTGTGAGTGAGTCTAAAGAGGAGATAGCTAACCGGGTACCCACTTCTGGGAGGGTATGTGTGGACTATAGATGATTGAACCAGGCCACCAAGAAGGATCATTTCCCGCTGCCTTTTATTGATCAGATTATTGCGAGGCTAGCTGGAAAGAGTCATTACTGCTTCCTTGACGGGTACTCCAGCTACAATCAGGTGGCCATTGCGCCCAAAGACCAGGAGAAGATGACATTCACCTCTCCGTTTGGGATATATGCTTTCAGACGGATGCCCTTTGGTCTATGTAACGCCCGGCAACATTCCAAAGGTGCATGTTGTCCATATTCTCGGACATGGTGGGTGACTGCTTAGAGGTCTTCATGGTTGACTTTTCAGTTTATGGCAATGTGTTTGATGCTTGTCTTGACTGCCTAGATCGCGTCCTTTAGTGCTGCATTGAGGTTCATCTTATTTTATCATGGGAGAGGAGTCACTTCATGGTGACTCAAGGGACAGTGCTTTGTCATATAATCTCCAACAGGGGCATGGAGGTTGATCCGGCCAAGGTGGATATCATCAGGAAACTCAATCCACCATCCAACCTGCAACAGTTACTGTCTTTTCTGGGGCATGTCGGTTTCTACCGACGATTCATCCATGATTTCAACAGGATTTCCCGACCGTTGATTGATTTGCTGACCAAAGATACCGAGTTCATTATAGATGATAAGTGTCTTGCATCATTTGAGACTCTCAAGAGTCTAGTTGTTGAGCCTCCTATCCTTCAGCCGCCTGATTGGTCTCTCCCATTTGAGATCATGACGGATGCCTATGATTTTGCCGTAGGGGCCGTGCTGAGATAGAGGAGGGATGGAGTTCTTTTTGCCATTCACTACGCTAGCTATATATTGGATGCCGCACAGTGAAAATACACCGTCACTGAGAAGGAGATGCTAGTCGTAGTTTTTGCCTTGGACAAGTTCAGATCATATACAATTGGATCTAGAGTGACTATCTTCACTGACCATACCACCATCAAGTACCTCATGGCAAAGAAGGATGCCAAAGCAATACTGACTAGATAGATCCTTCTACTCCAGGAGTTTGATATTGAGATTAAGAATAAACCTGGAGTCAAGAATGTGGTGGCGGATCATCTCTCCTGATTAGAGAATCTTGAGGAATTTGAGCAGACTGATCCCATTTCCGAGACCTTCCCAGATGAGGCGATCCTTGCTATCTCCTCACTTCCATGGTACACCGACATTGTGAACTATCTTGTTGCTAAGAAAGTTCCACAAGGTTGGCGTAGGCAGGGACTCGAGACCTTCCTCATGAAGGCCAAGTTCTACCATTAGGAGGATCCCATCCTTTATCATGAAGGAGGGGATAGCGTCTGGCGTCGGTGCATTCCTCAGAAGGAGCACCATAGAATCCTCACATACTGCCACAAGCTTGAGGCAGAAGGACATCATTCTGGGAGGAGAATGGCACATAAAGTGCTCCAATCCGGCCTATAGTGGCCTACCTCTTCAAGGATTCTAATGAATTCATGAAGAGGTGTACTAACTGTTAGAGGATGGGTACTTGTGGACATCGTAATATGATGCCGATGCAACCCATTCACTTATGTGAGGTTTTTGACGCATGGGGCATCGATTTCATGGGTCCATTCCCTAAGAGTCAAGGATTCGAGAACATTCTGTTGGACGTGGATTACATGAGTCGTTGGGTTGAGGAAATTCCCGCCCGAACTGCAGATGCTAAGACTGTTTGTAAATTTTTTAGGAAGAATATCATTTCACGGTTTGGGGTGCCTAGAGTATTGATATTTGACGGGGGGTCTTATTTCATCAACGACAAGGTAAAGGCCCTTGCTAGCGAGTTCAGCATAGACCATCGAGTTGCCACTTCATATCATCCTCAGGCCAATGGTCTTGCTAAAGTATTGAATAGGGAGATTAAGGTGATATTGCAGAAGGTAGTATGCCCAGACTGAAAGGATTGGTCACATCTTTTGGACTTGGTTTTGTGGGTATATCAGACTTCCTTCAAGACTCCTTTGGATACATCTCCCTTTCATCTCGTTTACGGCAAGCCCTGTCATTTACCCGTGGAGATTAGGCACAAGTAACTTTGGGTTGCTACAAATATCTTATTGGATCCAGTGTGTATAGCTGATCAAAGGAAGGCAGAATTGGCAGCCCTGGAGGAGCTTAGAGACACAACCTTTTCAAGCAGCCTGTAGTATAAGGAGTGAGTGAAGATATGGCATTATTCTCATATCAACCATAAGCAGTTTGAGCCAGATCAGAGAGTATGGTTGTTTGATGCCAGGCTTAGATTTTTTCCAGGGAAATTATAGAGCAAGTGGAAGGGACCATACCTGGTCTGAAAGGTACATGACAATGGGAGTATCGACATATCCGAGATGTCATCTGAGTCTACCTTTCGTGTTAACAGTCAACGTCTCAAACCATATCTAGATCATGAGCCACTGGTCGTTGACGTCGCCCCGATTCATTTTGCATGAGATGAAGTCTTTGACTCACATCAGTTGCATCTCATGCCTGATTATCACTGTCTTCCGCTTTGTATAGATCCAGATGTCCATATCATCTCATTCTTTAGTCCAACATCCAATCTGCATCTTGTGATTATGCTATACTTTGGGTGCACTTTACCCTATGTATAGGTGGGTTGTAAGACTCTTGATTATTCACTCGATTCTTTTTACCTCTATTTTGCTGCCTATACTTAGGGTGATTTCATCCTAAGTATAGGGGAGGTAGACCCTGTACATTATCTCGCTCGGTTTTCCCTTTTCATACAATCTGCTATACTTAGGATTACTTGATCCTAATTATAGGGGGGAAACACCGAGCCCTCTTCATTCTATTCTTTGATTCGTCGTTGTAGTATAGCTTTCCTTTTCACTTCCTATACTAAGCATAAGTTATATCTTCTTCATCGCTCTTGATTCACTCTGAGGACATCGTTCGAGCTAAGTATAGGGGGTGTCGTATATATTACATATATACTTTAGCCATAACTCGTACTTTGTATGAGTGTGTTAATAAATAAAATGGCTAAAATCCTTTATTTAAAAACTTTAAAAAATTTAAATTTTTTCGTGTACATAAAAATTCTTTCTTGCACATACATAACTATGTATAAAATTTATTTTTGTATAAATGTTTGTAAAAATGATTTGTTTGTAAAATTAGTGTAAATATTTTGGTATCAAAATTATGTATATAGTATAAAATTTTTGTCAAATGTTTGGAAAACAAAAGTTTGCAAACACTTGTGTAAATGTTTGTAAATAGTTTGCAAAACCCCTGCATTCATGCATACATCCAAACATTTTTCAAAATTTTTGCACATTTTCAAAAATTTTGCATAAAAACCTTTTGTATATGCTTGTACAGTTTTTCTGAATCATAGTTGACATTTACACTTGCTTGGAATTAAATTGAAAAATGGAGCTTGGTTAAGACATTAATCCGCCTAACTATAAGAGGAACCTTATAGGACTTAGTGTTAAGACTTTTCAAGTCCATTGGTGACTTAATTCTTTGAGTCCACTAGGCTATGATAACATCTCATCTTGATGAGCCTAAGTAGAACATTTAACAGTGCACACATGACACTCACAGACAATGACTTTACTTGCACCAGTACCTTACACATAGCTCTCTACGGATGAGGTGGTGAGGAGGCATTTTCCTATGGCTTGGGGCAGCATACGAGGGTAGTACTTCTAGGCGGAACCTCTCATCTTCTTTTAGTGAAGGAAGTACGTCTCAATTTGATTTGGTGGTGTTGAGGTCTAAAGACAGGAGTTGTGGGTTGCAATAATGCTTCAAAAGAGGGATAGTCTACTGGATCAAGAGGAAAACGTCCTTATGTATATATCTTGTACCATGTAGATATGTTGTACATATGCACATCAAAAAAATGTGCAAAAGAAAGAAAAACTCCAAAAAAGTGGTGGGTCTGATAGAAAATGAAATACCCACCGGAGTGTATATAGCCAAACAAAGCAAAGTTTATGTTACCCATTCTCATCTCATGAAGCTTGCAGCAGGAGACTTAAATACACTGGTTGGGCTTCAGGGATACATGGCTACACTTCTCATGGTCCATTGATGAGCGTCCCGAGCGACTAAGGTAAGAAGGTATCAATGGTCGTTGCGACCTCAACCTCTCGGGTCAGACTCAATCAAGAAAATCGAAGACCACCAATAAAAATAAATCAATCAAGCAAATCAAATAGCGGTCTCGCTATTTTATTTTACCTGGTATAGCTACCAGGGTCGAACACAAGGAGCACGGTATGCCTAGGCTACGAAGTAGTCAAAAATCCAAATAAAATAAAGAAATAAAATGAAAGGTGGTTTTTATATTATTCACAATTTTTTGTGATTTTTAAAATTAAGAAAATGAATAAAAGAAATAAAAAAGTCACAATCATGCAATTATTTAACACACCAAAACATGTTAGAAAATTAAAATTAAAATATTTTTTGGTTTTTATAAATATTCAAGTGTTTTTGATATTTTTCTTGGATTTTTCTGGTTTTTAGTTAATTTTATGAAAATAAAACAAGGCTAAAAATGCTAACTACTGTGCAGCCAGAATCTAAAGGATATTTAAAAATACTTAAATAGTCTATAAAATTCCAGCAACAATTTTATGAGAAACTAAAAATAAAAATCTAACTAGAAAAATAAATTGCAATTTTTTTAAATTTTTAGAAATTTGTAATGATTTTTCTAAGTTTTTTAGTGTTTTTCAATTTTTATGGTTTTTATAAACCCAAATGCAACAAAAATTGGATTGAATCAAAAACACAACAAAACAAGCAAATAATAAATTTTTAAGATTTTTAGAGGTTTTAGTATTTTTAGTTGATTTTTCAAATTAGACAGAAGCAAATTTTGAGGTTTTTGAATTTTTAAAAATACTAAATGAAAACAAAAAGAGCCCAAAAAGTCATAGAAATTTTTACCCTATGACAGGAGCCACGTATCCAAATTTCATGAAGTTTGGATGAAATTTGCTATTTATTCAAGCCAATCAAAAACACACAGCACACAGTGACCTAGATGCAAAGAAAATAAGTTTCAGGGGCTAAATAAGAACACACGTCAAGAGTATAGGGGACCTGCTGTAATTTTTCCATTAATTCAAGTACATGTCGAAACTCAACACTCATAGGGGTATAATGCAAATAGTAAAACTATAAATTCAAAACATAACATCCAATAAACTCAAGATAATACATGCAAATGTTCCAAACATACACGTGGCGATGCACGTGCAACCACAACAGAGGGACTAAAAATGCAAATATGAAAAACTGCAGGGGCACATATGCAAAATTGTCCATTGTATACTATTTATTTTACAGACTAAATGACAAATAAAATAAAGGCAGGGGTATAGGAGCAAATTACCCAAGCTGGGCGTGCGACTCACGTAGGGTGACAGGTGTCGTGCTCTAAATGGAAGGCGACGTGCGGTCCTGGCGTTGACACCTAGCGGATCCAACGGCTGTCCAGAAGGCGTGAATGTAGGCGTACGGAGGATGTTAGATGTCAGATCTAACGGCCTGACAGTAGCAGGCGATGAACAGTACTGATGTGAACTGGAGTAGAGAGAAGATCCGACGGTTATGGAGGATGCTGGAAGAACTCCTCCTCGACAAAGTTCACCGGAGCATCGAGGAAGATCAGTGGCTCCGATGAACGATCGGACGACGACAACAAGATAGTATGGCTCCTCCATATCGGGTGAGGGGGTCGGATGGAGTATCCACCGGTCAGATGTTCGGGAAGGTGGCTGCGACCTGGGATGGCTCCGACGAGGCTAGGCTGAAGTGCTCTGGGGTATCTCCACGCGCGACTCGACCTGTGGGGTAAAGCTCCTGCTCGGAGGCTTGCTCTGGCCAAGGTTATTTGAGTAAATCTAAAGAGAAGAGACAGTGGGAGGTGGAGGGAGGTTCCGGCGATGCGAAGGATGGAATCTAAGCCTAATCTTGGCTCGGATAGCCAAGAGTTGGATGGTCAGGATGCGGGGGAAGGATGACGGTGAACAGGGGGATTTATTTAAGCAACTAAGGGTGGCTGATGGAGCTCCGACTGTCGGGTCGGAGCTGGCGGAGCAGTGGTCGGCGACAAATGAAAGATTGGAAAATATGGAAGCTAGGAACGATGAGGGATGTACCTGAGTGTCCTAACATGATCCTGAGCTCCACGGGGTGGTGTCGAGATGGGTCGTCGCCTCCACCACGCTGTGGAAGTCGGGGAGGCTCAAACGCGGTGGAGGTCCGGCCACGTGCTTCGAGCGTCGGCTACAGCAACCTACTCCGACCACCAAAGGTTCCGGCCGAATGCTGTCACCAAGGGGAAGGAAACAAGGGCAGAAGGAAGGTGTGCGGCGCGAGCTAAGGGACTGGGAAATGGAATGAAGGATTTATACTTGTTCCCAAGTGGCGAAGAAGATCGGGCATAGGCACGTGAACCGAAGGCGATCTGCTCTTCCCTAGGGATCCGCGAGGGTCGTGGATCCAAGGGGAAGCGGGAGAAGAAATCAGGGCAGGGGGGGCCAAGATCCGATCGTGAAAAGTCTGAGAAAATGGAGTGAAACTCGGATCCGGGCGAGGACCGGTCCGAGAGGGGGAGTTGACTGAGGTCAACAATCCTCCTAGACCAATCAGAACTCAGGAAATAGAAAAGATTTGTAAAATAAACTAAAAATAGAAAATGATTTTATTTTAAAATATGTTCAACATGAAAAATGTCCCTCATTTTCCAAACTAATTTTTAGTGATTTTCATTTATTTTTTATGAAAAACAAATTATGATATATACAATAGATTATATTATATACAGGTATAAAATACCTAGGTATTTTATATAATTATTTTTGTTTTCTTATTTTTGTACAAATGCTCTACTTTTATATTTTATTTATTTACAACATAAAATTTGGGATATAAAATAATTTTTATTTTATTTTTATTGGGTATTTACAGGTGTAAAATAAATAACTGTATTATACATATATACATATACTATGTACAAGGGGTTAGAGAGAGGTATTTATTTTTGTTTTTTATTTATTTTTCTCATTTTTGTTTTATTTTTAGAAATATGTATAAGGGACTATAAACACATGTGTATTTTTATTTTTGTGAAAATAAAATAAAATATGTACATAAGAAGGACTATACACAAGGTAGAGTGGCCCTATCTCTCTTTACTTATTTTATTTGGCGATCAGGCCCATGTTGAGCCCTGTCTTGGGTTTAGGTCACTCAATATTTATTCTAAATATTTCCTTCTTTTTCTTTATTATTTATTCTTTTAGTTTTGCACAAATACATGTTAATTATTGATATTTACAAAAGGCATGCTTATTGGTAACTTATTGTATTTACAACTATCTACATGGTATATTGCTAAGATTTTTAGATAAAATAAAAGAATAAAGAGTGATGAATGAGTATTCATCATCCATTCTCTTCTTCCTCCTCTTCTTGACCGGTTGAACTTGAACTTAGAAGGGAATACCCCGCTCCTCGAGGAAAGAGCTGCCAGACTAGGGCATTAGAGTTACCTTATTGAGGGGGGCTGTGATAAATCCACATTTCATCATCTTTATTCTATCATTTTGGCCTCAAAAACCCTAGTAAATGCGTGTAAATACTATTAATTTCAGCATCTTAGCATTCATGCATGTGCATGTAAATAGTGTATAAAATACTGTAATTAAAACCAAAATTATAGAATAAATAAAAGAAAAGAAAAAGAATAAAATATTGTAAATATTTTTGTGATCCAAACCCCCGAGACCTAGGCATCTTGATGAATAGGTCGACAAGGAATAAAGTAGGGGGAGATAAGGGTCAAAATACAATAAAATCCCTTTTATTTCATTCATTCTTTATTCATTTTGGGACCTATTTTTGGTTCCACTTTTTATACATCAAATAAAGAAACTTTGTACATGAAAGTTGTATATAATTAAATAAAGAAAAATACAAAATTGATTTCACTCAAAAATAATTTACAGATAAAAAGTTATGGTCTGAATAAAAATCCAGAATCCCAACTTCCCAGACCCATATCTCACAAATGAAAACTCCAAATGCATCAAACTCACCTTTAATTGTATATAATTTAAAATAAGCTATTTAATGGCAGTGGTTTCGCATTTGGCAGAGCTACGGTACGAAAGTTGAGTTTTGGACCCCTATTGTATACTTATACAGATTAAAATATTCAATTTATTATTTATACATTATTTTTGTATTTTTATATTTTTATAATTTTGTAAATATTATTTATAATCTATTTATGTATTAAAATCAGAATAAAAACATAAAAGAAATATAAAATAAAAATACTTGTATATTTATAATACATATGTATAGAACCTATATATATACCTGCATAATGTATACTTCTATTTTATTAAATATCCAAACACTTCAGAAAAATAAAATAAAAATATATTTAAGTGTATAAAAGTATTCTATAATTTTATAAAATAATAGACTAAAATAAATAAATTTAAAACACAAAATGAAAATAAAATAATAAAATATATAGATAATATACCTATAAATGCTATCATAGGTAACTTATAAAATTGTACCTCATAAAAATAATTAAAAATCATAATAAAATACCTTATAAAATAATGAACATTTTTTTTATAATCGAAAATTAATAAATTAGTTATCTATTTTTAATTGATTTTACAAGGGATTTTTTTGGTTGGTCCACGTGGACCAACCAGGTTAGTCTGACAGTTGACCTCCAGTCAACTGTCTGACCTCCTCCCTCTAGCTCTGTCAGAATGACTTTTTACTCCTCTTCAACCTTTTTTCGAGGTCGCCCCTTGCGTCGTTTCATGATACACACTTCACGACTTTTGTAGCCCTTGCATCGAGGATTCACGCCCAAGGTTTACCTTAGGGTGCGGATCATCGATGCACCTGTGGTGCCTCGTCCACTCCACCATCTTTCAAAACCGAGCCACCATATTCCCAGTGATCTTTGAACCGTCTATTGCGAGCTTCAGACCTCCAGGTTGTTGCTAATGGGTCTCCGGTGACAAGGGATTGACCCCAGCACCCCAACGAGGTGATGCGAGGCTTGTAAAGTCGGCTTCCACCCCATCTCCGGCCAACTGGCCGTGAGGTCCTATCTCACGGTGAACAGCCGCTCGAGGTCGTGCTATTCTATTTTTTTAGTTGTTTAGTTAGCTGTTAGCCATAGAACTTATTTTGTACACTAATTTTGTGGTTTCATCGATTAATTCGCTCGAATTCCGCGACGAACACCTTGCCGGAGCTCTCGAGCTCCGCCCACCACTGCCTAACCTCCACACACACCATCCGTTCGCCAATAAAAGCCAAGTTTTCTGCCCATTTGCGCTGCCGTTCTTTATTCTTCTTCGCAGGACTTGAAGGAGGTGTCTGAGCCTTAGGAGCATCTTCTTCGGGCTCCAGGTGAAGCTTCCTTGCTCCGACCACACCAAGGAGATTCTGGCCACCATCAGCCATTTTGCTACCTCCAAACGCTGGAGGGCTTCACCAGCAACATTACGAGACTTCTCGGAGCTCGATCCAACGAGTAACGCGCTTGGATTTGACGACCGAAGCTCGCTCCAGCAGCTGTTCTTTGTCATACCCTCATCACTGTTGGATCTGCGTCGTGCGCCAGTTGCGATCACCACCATTCATCCACGCCCAAAGTTTCACCGTTGATCACCGCTGAAGCCTTCATCTGAACCCTTCCTCAGCGCACACGTTTTCAGCCGTTCGATCATCGCCTCCCATCTAATCTGGACTGCAGGCTGTGAAGGGGTATTGACGCGTCTGGTAGCGACACGTGTTTCAGTGGCATCCGATCCGCCGTCCGCCAGCGCCTCTGCGAGGGTATTTTGCTCCTAAGACCCTTGCACTTTTTTGTATTTTATATTAAAGACTTAAACTTTCATTTGCAGGCTTTTATATTTTGTAATAATTTTAAGTAGGCCCCTAGACTTTTTATCTTCGTGACTCAGTCCTTGATGAGCCTTGGCATTTTTGCAGGATTAGCCCGATAATTTTGGATATTGATATTTAGTCTGTAAACTTTACTAAGTAGTTAAATAGTTTCTGGAAATTTTGCAATCAGCCCCCTGTCTTTTTGAATATTACAAAAATGCCCTTGCTAGGCTTGTAGTTTCTTTACGTTATCTCTAATTATTGCATGCATTTCTAAAACCCCAAAAATTCCACAAAAAATAGTTTAAGCTCCTGTTAACTTGCTGATTCACGTCATATTTTTGCATTTCATTTTTATTGCATTTTGATATTTATTAAAAAAACATGCATTTTAGCTACAGTTTGCATTAGAAAATACCAAAAAAATATCAAAACCCCTAGAAAATTTCCAAAAAATAATATCTAAGGTCTATTTTAGTGTCGTTTAATTTGTATCCAAAAATCATTAAAAATTTCAAAACAAAAACCTTAAAAATTAGAAAACACCCTAAAACTTCAAAAAAATCTAAAAATCAAAGAAAACTCATAAAAATATAAACTCAATTTCTGTAGTTTCCCTATTTTATTCCCTTTATTTTAAAATTAATTTGGGAAAATTTTGTTACTGTTTGATATTCTTCATTCCCATTTTAATCTCGACCAGTAGTTAATTCACTGTTTTCTCTTATTTTTACTTTTAAAAATACCAAAATATTCAGAAAAATCCTCAAAAATCACAAAAATAGTAGAAAAATATAAAAAGACCAAAAACATTTCATTTCCTATTTTTTGAGCATTTTTCCTTATTTTTATAAATATTTTATCACCTCTTTTCTTATATATTTGTATATTCTATTTATAAAAACAAAGAATATAAAATATAAAAAGAAAATATAAAATCAGAAAATTAAAAATCAAAATACAAAATTAAAAATTAAAAATTAAAAAAAATAAAAATTAAAAACCCACAAAAACATTTGCATGCTTGTAGACATTTAATCACACATCACATTTTTGTGCATCATTGCTTGATCTATCCTGCCTTGCTCCTTGTGTTCGACCTCTACATACTTACACCTATACACCTTTTTATGTAGTAATAAATTTTAACTCTACTATTGCTTGTCATTGTTTGATTTGATTGTGGGTTAATTGTTGACTTTAGTCGGGATTTCTGCGTGGTCAACGCATCGACTGAGTTCCCGCCTTATGTGGAATTTAAGACCACCGAATCTTGGCTAAATCAAATGGCGTCGTTGCCGGGGAGCAACAACACGTAGTTCGAATTTTTGCTTGTGCTTGTGATTGCTTGTCTACTTTTGCGGTTTTATTTATTTGCTTTTTATTTGATATATCTTTTAAGATGTCTAGCCCCCTCTATTTGTTGACTTCGTGCGAGGAACCGTGGATCGAGGGAGGCGCTTCACCCGAGGCACCGACGCACCTACGTGAAGCCGGCTCTAGCCATCCTAGCACCGAGGAGACGAGAAGAGGAATTTTGAAGACCGGGCTCCGCCCTTAGTTGTAGCATTTATTTCCTTGCATTTATTCCTGTATTTAATTTTGTAATTCAAGTGAGAGAGAGACTTCATTATTGTAATAATACAGGTACTCTGGACTTTGGACTCTTGAGCCTAATTTCCAAGTGTTTGTAAACTTGGGGGCTCACCGCGGCTTTTTACGATTTTCATCGCATTTTCCCTTTGTTTTATCAGTTCTTGTTTTCCTTATTTTGTGTGATTGAGCCCCTAGTTTTAGGATTGCCTGCGATAGATTAAGGCCAAGCACTTAATATCATTGCATGTACCTATAGTCTCGTTTGGACTTAGTCAAAATTTTAAACAGTCACATCATCATCTTCGAGCCTGCGTGCCGCGAGTCCACCCTGCCAAGCGTTGCTCCTGGACTCGATTTGTCGAGAGGAGGAGGGGTGAGCCTAGACCGGACTCTTGGATTGAGGATCAGTGATCGACTTGTGGTTCTTCACGATAATAGCAATTTCTGAAACTTAGGGTGATTTCATCGGCTTGCATTTGCATATAGATAGGTTTCAATTATGCTGAGCATTTTTGCATGTAGAGTGCTGGAGGCAAGGTGAGCATTTCTCTTTAGCATACATCATTGATTTGCCGCTTGCATTGCTTTTCTGACTCTCCCTCTGATTTTGCCAACCTAGGTGCTAAGTAAAATTGACTTCTCGTTAGGCTCGTGCATTTCTCACTAAAAGTTCCAAAAAAGTGATAACCAATAAAATTGGGACTGCTAATATTACTTGACCCTAAAATCAACTAAAAAGAAAATCTTGTATTGGGGCGAGTAATCCCCTCATTGCCTTCATTTTACATTGCTCGCGCACACACTAAGGTTAGTGCCCAAATCCCATTTTCAGCCCCTAAGTGTTTGTGCAATATTTGGACTTCTCACCCAACTCTAAAACAGACAAGATAAAAAGACCGACTTTTCGGTCTCTACCGAATTGAGTAGGTGAATTGAGGGTTTGTATTATTTTCATTTTTGTTTGTGATTGTTTTGTGTGTGTCCTAGATCATCCCTGAGCATTTGCGCCTTTTTCTTCGCTCTCTTGACTTGACCTTAGTGCTCCCCCGAATCATTTCCTTTTGATTTTGAGATGGACCCCTGGAGCACTTTTTATCCGGACTTTGCGGATCCCTCATTCACTCCAGGCGGTCCACCTCCCTTTTATCAGGAGGATCCTCCTCCTATTTTTTCTGATTTTTGTACATATCCCCCTCAGTCGCAGTATCAAACTTTGGATTTCTACCCACCTCCACCTGTATATTATCCACCTCCACCTCCACATCCACCCGAGTCTGACCTGTTGGAGTCACCTCTCTCGATCTCTATGAGTGATATCTTGAACCGAATGACAAAGTGCATTGATTTGATGAATGATAATCTTGCTATTTTGAGGAAAAACCAGATTAATGCTCTTTTCGTCGAGGATACAGATTTACTTGTGGGTGATCATGGGAGCTTGCAATCGCCCAAAATACAAAAAAATGGGAAAAATTTTAAAATCCAAAAAGAGTTCGGGAGACCTTTGGTTGATTCAGACCGTGAGAAGAGTGCCCATCTGCCAGACTTTTTGACCACACATCCATTCACATAGTGTCCCACCTCTGACCCCGAGGATGCCGCAGTACATACTGCTCTTGGCATGCCTCGTGTATATGTTGATTCCGACTTCCTTCCTTGTATGGAGGAAGTCCAAAAATTCAAAAAAAAATGTTGACTGAACCCGAAGTGGTGGCCACCATTCATGAGATCATCCGTGCCCCACTTCAGCAGGCCATGACTGATTTATCTGCCCCTCTTCCCAAGAAGAGAAAGCGGAGGAACAGATCTAAGCGTCACATTCTGACCATGGCCACTGCCCACGCCATCACACACCGTCCCCTACCTAAAAAGAAGAACACAACTACCACTTTCATCACTTGCACCATCTCTGACTATACTTGTGATCAAACTCTCCTGGACGTCGGTGCATCTATTAGCATATTACCCTTCTCGCTGGTACAATCTCTTCACTTAGGGCCTCTAAAGAAAACCAGGATGATCGTTCAGTTTGCTGATGAATCCATCAAGAGGCCGAAGGGTATCCTTGAAAACGCTGTCATTTCCATTCTGGGCATGAGATATCATGTTGACTTTGTCGTGTTGCCCATGGAGACCTCCACAGGGGAGCCATCTCCAATCATCCTGGGACGACCATTCCTCGCCTCTGCGAGGGTCGTTATTGATTATGGATCAGGAGAGATTCGCTTCCATCTTGTTGACGAGAGCGAAGTGTTGACCACCACACCCACAATCAATCAGAGACCTGCACCTGATGCACCTTCACCGATTACAGCTGACTCCGAGGCTTATGACCTATCTGATGATATTAGAGAAGTGTGCTTATTGACCGCTGATGAGACCCGAGAAATCCTCCGAAAGGGGGAAGATTCGGAAAGCATAGACCTTACAGTTCCTCCTTCTGGTGTGTGGCGTTGTGTTGATAAAATCCAAGGAACTTACATGGTTGATACCATTGAGCGGAGGACAGATACCAAGACTAGAGAGGACAGACATGTTTTGACTACTTCCACTGATAAGTCCATTCCTGGTCACTCAAAAGTAAAGATGATTGAGGTCGGTTATGATGCTGGCCATTATTTTGATAGATTCAGGTATTTTGATGAAGACAATGATTCAGGTGAAACTCTTGAGGATGATATGAGTTCGTATACTTCCACAGATGATTTTGTTCCTTTTGATTTTGACCTGGACGAGACCTCGCAGGACAACTCCGATTACACTTCTTCCGATGATGATGAGTTCGTCCCATTCCACTTTGACAACGGTGAGACTTCTAAGGCCAGATATGACCACACTTCTTCCACTCGTCCGTCTGCACTTTCACACCATAGAACCACCAAGGGCGAACTGATCCATACTACTTCCATTGACCAGTTCGTGCCTTTTCGATTTGATTCCACTGAGGGCCTTCACCTTGTCCACCCTGATCGGCTTCCGTACACTGTGGACCCCGATGTCGACTTGAACCACACTAGATCTATCCCTCAGCGGTCTCACAAGAAGGCTTGCTTTCCGCCTTCTTGATCATATGTATATCCATCCCTGTTGTATATTCACTTTTGTGTACCCCATCTCTCTCCCGTCTTGCTCGTCTACCCATTCTCGTGTCTGCCTTGCTTAGGACGTACTTTGTCCTAAGTATAGGGGGGTGGATGAGCCGAGTGTTCATTCTTCATTCCGTGTCATTACTCCTGTTGTTTCCTATACTTAGGGCTTCTTTTACCCTAAGTATAGGGGGAGCGATGTGTATATCCTCTGATCTCTTCTTCCATTTTCTTCTTTTCTTTTCTTCTTTTCTTCTTTTCCTCCTTTATCTTCTGTATCTATCAAAAAGGTGTCACCCCTTGTAGACAGTTTTCTATACTTAGGACATACTTTGTCCTAAGTATAGGGGGGTGTGCACCCCGAGTTTTCGTTCTATTCTTTTCGATCCTCTCCATTGTCTCATCTCCTTGTCTATACTTAGGGATATCTTACCCTAAGTATGGGGGGAGACAATCTGAGTACGATCTGTTCATTCCCACCCTTGACCCTCCCTGCGTTGTGTACAGTCTGCTATACTTAGGATTATTTGATCCTAAGTATAGGGGGGACGGTCAACTTCTCATTGGTTCATTCGTTCATTTATTTATTCTTTAGACTTTCCTATACTTAGTACAAGTTATGTCTTCTCTTTTCTCTCTGATCTATAAGGACATAGCTCAAGCTAAGTATAGGGGGGTCGTATATACTGTGTATATACTTTAGCCATAACTCGTACTTTCGTATTGTCTTAATAATATGGCTAATAATTCTTTAGAATTCATTAAAAACCCTAATAAAAAGATGTTATCGTTCCTCAAATTCTTTTGTATATACTGATTAATAAATCAGGTGAAAATATTTTTTACAAAATGTTTGAAAAATAGTTTGAAAATCTTCGTGAAAATCTTTTGAAAACTATTTGGAAACCGTTTTGTTACATGTTTTCAACCTTTGTAAAAATGTGTGGTTTGTAAAATTTTATTTTCTTTGTGTGAAATAAAAATGTTTGAAAAAATATTTGCAAATGGTTTGAAAAATGGTTGCAAAAATGTTTTAATATATATATATATATATATACTATTTGAAAACCCTTTGCAAAATGATTTTCAAATGTGTGTACATGTGTGTAAAATGTTTGTAAAAATTATTTGGACTAGAGTTTTCAAAATTGTTTGAAAAATCTTTTCAAATAAGTTTGAGGAATACATACATCTCACCAAAATCCATTATATATATGTATAAAAATGAGCACTTACCCTATAAATTCTTAAAATCCACTTCTTGTATATATAAGAAGCACTCCCGTGTACATATTTTTAACCTAGTTTTCAGCCAAAACCTTTTTCTTTTCAAAAATTCCAAAAACATTTGCAAAATTAAAATCCAAAAATATTTGAAAAATCCTTTTAAAAATACAAAAAATGCATATGCATCATCATCATCATCTTTTCAAAAACCCATAAAAAGTTCAAAATCTTTGAAAATTGCATCACAAAAATATTTTCTGCATTCTGCATATCATTTGCATAGCATGAGCATTTTTCGGATTGAGTTTGATAGTTGAACAAGTCTAAGTAAAATCCAGAGATTGGAGCTTGATTGGACCTTAAAATCTACCTAAATAATAGGAACCTTATAGGAACTGGGATTGACGTACTTCAGGTCTAGTTGACTTAATTCTTTGAGGATCACAAGACTTGGTTCAATGGATTCTTGACTGCCTAAGTAGAGTATTTCGGAGCACACGCACGACTCTTGTTGATAATGACCTAACTTGGACACCTGCACCTTTCACATGGCTCAACTCAGTTGGGGTGGTGAGGGGATTGGATTTGCCGGTATGAGACGCACACAAGTGGAAACACTTGTCCTCCTCTAGGGAGGGAAGTGCACCCCAACCCGTCCAGTGATGAGGAAGTCTAAAGACATGAGAGCGTGGGTTGTGATAAAGCTTCAAAAGAGGGATAGTCTACTGGATCAAGAGGAAAAACTCCTTATGTAAATGCTGCTGTGAATAGTATTTCAAAAAAAAAAAATGTTCAGCCTGTACAAAAATAAAATGCCTGCAAAGTATGTACATATATTGTAAAGCCAATAAGCAAGCTTGAGTTCCAAAGTCAAATATGTAAGCCTGCAGCTGGATGACTTGACTACACTGGTCTTGCATCCTAGGATAGGTAGCTACACAGGCTACCGTCCATTCTTCTCTTCACCCCCTCCTCTTGAGCCGGTTGTCACTTGAACTTAGAAGGGAATACCCCGCTCCTCGAGGATGGAGTTGTTGGATTGGGGAATCATTGGGTTGTCGTACTGGAGAAGTCAATTTCTTTGTCATTCTAGTTGAGGAGAACCACTATCACTTACACTATACGAGTCAGATTCATAGTCGTAAGGGTTTGCGTATGAGTTGAGATATTTCTGACCTGGCTATTATGGAGACTTAAGCAGAGTTTTGGGATTCTCAGGGACTATTGGATGTCAAATTCGGTTCTCGATAAGGTTCCGCCCGCACTAAAACTCTAAAGGTCTGACTTAAGCTCCAAACTCTGATTTTGTGAAGACAAGTTTGATAATTAAACTTCATCCATCTTTCTTCGTTTTCTTTTCTTTATTTTTCTTTTTCTGCACTTATTGCTTATGTGTTTTCTAGGGACTAGTAAAGGTAAAGTATAGGGGGATGATGAATCCACATTTTATCATCTTTATTCTATCATTTTGGCCTCAAAAACCCTAGTAAATGCATGTAAATACTATTAATTTCAGCATCTTAGCATTCATGCATGTGCATGTAAATAGTGTATAAAATACTGTAATTAAAGTCAAAATTATAGGATAAATAAAAGAAAAGAAAAAGAATAAAATATTGTAAATATTTTATGACCCAAACCCCCCGAGACCTAGGCATCTTGATGAATAAGTCGACAATGAATAAAGTAGGGGGAGATAAGGGTCAAAATACATAAAAATCCCTTTTATTATATTCAATCTTTATTCATTTTGGGACCTATTTTTGGTTCCACTTTTTATACATCAAATAAAGAAACTTTGTACATGAAAGTTGTAGATAATTAAATAAAGAAAAATACAAAATTGATTTCACTCAAAAATAATGCACAGATAAAAAGTTATGGTCTGAATAAAAATCCAAAATCCCAACTTCCCAGACCCGTATCTCACAAATGAAAACTCCAAATGCATCAAACTCACCTTTTATCGTATATAATTTAAAATAAGCTATTTAATGGCAGTGGTTTCGCATTTGACGGAGCTACGGTTTGAAAGTTGAGTTTTGGACCCCTATTGTATACTTGTACAGATTAAAATATTCAATTTATCATTTATTCATTATTTTTGTATTTTTATATTTTTATAATTTTGTAAATATTATTTATAGTCTATTTGTATATTAAAATCAGAATAAAAACATAAAAGAAACATAAAATAAAAATACTTGTATATTTATAATACAGAGGTAAAGAACCTATATATATACATGTATAATGTATACTTCTATTTTATCAAATATCCAAACCACTTCAGAAAAATAAAATAAAAATATATTTAAGTGTATAAAAGTATTCTATAATTTTATAAACTTATAGACAAAAATAAATAAATTAAAAACACAAAATGAAAATAAAATAATAAAATATATAGATAATATACCTATAAAGGCTATAAAGGGTAACTTATAAAATTATACCTCATAAAAATAATTAAAAATCATAATAAAACACCTTATAAAATAATGAACATTTTTTATTTTATAATCAAAAATTAATAAATTAGTTATCTATTTTTAATTGATTTTACAAGGGATTTTTCCTGGTTGGTCCACGTGGACCAACCAGGTTGGTCTGACAGTTGACCTCCGTCAACTGTCTGACCTCATCCATGTAGCTGTGTCAGAATGACTTTTGACTCCTCTTCACCCTTTTTTCGAGGTCACCCCTTGCGTCATTTCATGATACACACTTCACGACTTTTGTAGCCCTTGCATCAAGGATTCACGCCTAAGGTTTACCTTGGGGTGCAGATCATCGACGCACATGTGGTGCCTCGTTCTTTGAGCCCACTCCACCATCTTTCAAAACCGAACCACCATCTTCCCAGTGATCTTTGAACCGTATATTGCGAGCTTCAGACCTCCAGGTTGTTGCTAATGGGTCTCCGGTGACAGGGGATTGACCCCAACACCCCGTTGAGGTGCGACGAGGCTTGTAAAGTCGGCTTCCACCCCATCTTCGGCCAACTGGCCGTGAGGTCCTATCTCGCGGTGAACAGCCGCTCGAGATCGTGCTTTTCTATTTTTTTAGCTGTTTAGTTAACTGTTAGCCATAGAACTTATTTCGTACATTAATTTGGTGGTTTCACCGATTAATTCACTCAGAATCCACGATGAACACCTTGTTGGAGCTCTCGAGCTCCGGCCACCACCGCCTAACCTCCACACACACCATCCGTTCACCAATAAAAGCCAAGTTTTCTGCCCATTTGCGCTGTCATTCTTTATTCTTCTTCGCAGGACTTGAAGAAGGTGTCTGAGCCTCAGGAGCATCTTCTTCGAGCTTTAGGTGAAGCTTCCTTGCTCCGACCACACCAAGGAGATTCCGACCACCATCAACCATTTTGCTACCTCCAAATGCTGGAGGGCTTCACCAGCAACGTTACGAGACTTCTCGAAGCTCGATCCAACGAGCAATGCGCTTGGATTTCATGACCGAAGCTCGCTCCAGCAGCTGTTCTTCGTCGTACCCTCATCACCGTTGGATCTGTGTCGTGCGCCAGTTGCGATCACCACCGTTCATCCACACCCAAAGTTTCGCCGTTGATCGTCGCTGAATCCTTCATCTGAACCCTTCATCAGTGCACACGTTTTTAGTCGTTCGATCATCGCCCCCATATAATCTGGACCGCAGGATGCGAAGGGGTATCGGCGCGTCTGGTAGCGACACGTGTTTAAGTGGCATCCGATCCGCCGTCCACCAGCGCCTATGCGAGGGTATTTTGCGCCTAAGACCCTTGCACTTTTTTGTATTTTATATTAAAGACTTAAACTTTCATTTGCATGCTTTTATATTTTGTAATAATTTTAAGTAGGCCCCCAGTTTTTTTATCTTCGCGACTCAGTCCTTGCCTGGCTCACGTGCCTAGCGTGTGAGCCTTGGCATTTTTGCAGGATTAGCTCGAGAATTTTGGATATTGATATTTAGTCTGTAAACTTTATTAAGTAGTTAAACAGTTTCTGGAAATTTTGCAATCAGCCCCCTGTCTTTTTGAATATTACAAAAATGCCCTTGTTAGGCTTGTAGTTTCTTTACGTTATCTCTAATTATTGCATGCATTTCTAAAACCCCCAAAAATTCCACAAAAAATATTTTAAGCTCCTGTTAACTTGTTGATTCACGCCATATTTTTGCATTTCATCTTTATTGCATTTTAGTATTTATTAAAAATAAAAAACTTGCATTTTAACTACTGTTTGCATTAGAAAATACCAAAAAATATCAAAACCCCTAGAAAAATTCCAAAAAAATTACCTAAGGTCTATTTTAGTGTCTTTTAACTTGTATCAAAAAATTATTAAAAATTTCAAAACAAAAGACTTAAAAATTAGAAAACACCCTAAAACTTCAAAAAAATTTAAAAATCACAGAAAACTCATAAAAATACAAACTCAATTTCTATAGTTTCCCTATTTTATTCCCTTTATTTTAAAATTAATTTGGGAAAAATTTTTTACTGTTTGATATTTTTCATTCCCATTTTAATCTCGGCCAGTAGTTAATTCAATGTTTTCTCTTGTTTTGACTTTTAAAAATTCCAACAATATTCAAAAAAATCCCCAAAAATCACAAAAATAGTAGAAAAATATAAAGAAACCAAAAACATTTCATTTCCTATTTTTTGAGCATTTTCCTTATTTTTATAAATATTTCATCACCTCTTTTCTTATATATTTATATATTCTATTTATAAAAACAAAAAAATATAAAATATAAAAAGAAAATATGAAATCAGAAAATTAAAAATCAAAATACAAAATTAAAAATTAAAAATTAAAAAAAATTAAAAACCTACAAAAACATTTGCATGCTTGTAGACATCTAATCATACATCACATTTTTGTGCATCATTGCTTGATCTATCCTGCCTTGCTCCCTGTGTTTGACCTCTACATACTTACACCTATACACCTTTTTATGTAGAGTTAATAATAAATTTTAACTCCACTATTACTTGTCATTGTTTGATTTGATTGTGGGTTAATTGTTGACTTTAGTCGGGATTTCTGTGTGGTCGACGCATCGACTGAGTTCCCGCCTTGTGTGGAATTTAAAACCAGCGAATCTTGGCTAAATCAGGTTGTTACTTTGCCATTTCTGAGGTGGGGAGCTACATATCACTTACACTGTACAAGAAAAGATTCATGGTCATTAGAGTTTGTGTATGTAGACTTGTCTGATCTGGATTATTGAGGAGTCTTGACCATAGATTGGTGGAACTTATAGGCTGTTGAGTTTTAAACCTAGGTCCAAACAAGGTTCTGATAAATTAATAATCCAAAGGTCTAACTGAGCTTCGTACTCCAATTTAATGAAGACAAGTTTAATAATCAATCTTGATTCTCCTTCTTATTCTTTTCTTTCTCTTTTCACTTCTTTTTCAAATAAGTGTTTGCTAAGGGACTAACAAAGGTAAAGTATAGGGGGGTGATGAATCCATGATCATCACTCTTTATTCTTTTATTTTAGCTAATTATATTGGCAAAGCATCATGTAAATAGATGTAAATATAATAAGTTAGCATTATGCATGCATGTCTTAATATCATATAATTAGCATGTATTTGTATAAAAATAAAAGAATAAAGGAAAAGAAAAAGGAAGTAGGTATTTAGAATAAATACAGAGTGACCTGAACCCCAAGAGCGGGTCAAGCATTGGCCTGATCGCCAAATAAAACAAGTAGAGAGAGATAGGGTCATTCTATATTGTACATGTGTGTAAATAAATAATTATTTTGGACAAAATAAAAATAAAACATGCTTTTACCTGCTTGTATATATTTCTAAAAAATAAAACAAAAATTAGAAAAATAAAAATAAAATAAAAGTCTCTCTCCTTTGTACATAATACAAGTATATATACTTCCTTCTTTAGCTATATAATACCTATATATAACACACTATACTGTATACAGACTATTTTTTTTTCAAAATAATAAATAAATAATCATAGAAAAATTCCTTGAAAAATAATAAACATTTTCCATTTTATTCATTTTTAAATTTAAATTCATTTATTATTTTTAATTTATTTATCTTTAATTTTCCCTGCTATTTTGTCTTGTAGCGGCTTTTGTCCTTTTCCCCCGTCGCTTTTGATTGGTCCATGTCACCTTGTTGACCTGGGTCAACCCCCTCTTCCAGGGCTTGACCCGACTCGACCGCTTCACCGGACCGATTCTCCTATTTCTTCCCATTGGATCATGCATCCGTTCGCCTTGATTCCTCGACCGCATCTTCCCCATGGATCCATGACCTTCGCAGATCCCTAGGAAGGCACAGATCTTCCTAGGGTTGCGTGCTTCCACCCGATTCTTCCAGCCTCCTGGGAATGCTATAAAGCTTCTCATATGCTCCCCAAGGACAGCAGCTCGTGCCTCTCTCCCATTTCTAACCCTAGCCACCTCCACCTGAGTGACAGCTGCTCGGAGCACCGCTTGGCGCTCGATTTGGTGCAGCAGAGCCGAAGCTCAACCTTCGTGGCCGGACCTCCACCGCGAGTAGCGTCCCCTGACTTCCGCATCGAGTTCGAGGCCATCATCCCGACGTTCATCCTCGCCTGGAGCTCAGGAGCACATCTCGACCTTCAGGTAACGCTTATATCCTTCCCATTTCGCAGTTCGATCGAATCTTTCCATTTAGTGCCACCGCACGATCGCCTGCTCCGACCAACCGGTCGGAGCCCCGTCACCCTCTTCCAGCCGCTTCGATCGACCTGCACGCTCACCCCCCATCTCGCTCTGCAACCCGATCGCCCTGAGCCTCGACCATCAGGTCGAGATTAGGATGCAGATCTCCCTTACCATCTTCGCCAGTGATCGATGCCCTACTCCATCCGCTTCTTTCGCTTTGAGTTCTAATAACCCGGGCCGGAGCATCGCCTCGAGTCTGAACTATCCTTTGCAGGTGAAAGCACGTGCTGAAGACCCCCGATTCCATCCATCCGAGACTCGCCGGAGTAGCTCCAGGTCCCCTTCGTCATCACGCCCATCCGACCAGTGTCTGCTCCATCGGGTCCGCTTAGTCGACGCGAAAGCCTTCCATGACCCATACAGTGCTTCTTGATCGACCATCGGAGCTAAGGAACACCTCCTGTGCTCCGGTGAAGTTCGCCCCAGTGCTATTCGTCCAGGATACTCTAGCACCATTGGATTAGCCCCGTACCTCCAGATCGCATCCGGACCACCAACACACCAGACCTGTCAGACCGTTGGATGTCAGATCTGATGTCCATTAGCGCCCCACGTCCCCGACCGTTCTGGACCGCCAGATCTGACACCTGCAACAATCAGAGCTGCACGTCCGTGCTTGATGAATCCACGATTCATTGCTTTTATTCTTTTATTTTAGCTTCATTTCCGTAGCCAAACACCTGAAAATACCCACTAATTGCATGAATTTACCATTTTGCATGCATTTGTTAAATATGCATTTTTAACGCTTTTTGTACATAAATAAAAGAATAAAGAAGAAAAGAAAAAGAAAAGAAAAATAAAGGATGAGTTTATGTAATAAATACAAGCTGACCCGAACCCCGAGAGAAGGTCAAGACTTGACCTGATCGACCAGGAATAAAGTAGGGGGAGATAGGTCTTTAATCTAAAATTCCAAAAATATTTTGTAAATATTTTTCATGTATATTTGTACAAAACTTACATTATTTTATTTGTACATAAATTAACTTCGAATTATTTATTTTTGTAATCAAAAGTTGTAAATAAAAATGTGTTGTAAATAATAAAAATAATTGCAAAGCAAAATAATGTACATATTACAAATAATCACACTTAGAAAAAGCCGCAAAGTGATAATTGAAACACCAATTATGGCTCCATACAAGCTCAAATTGAATCAAAACCACTTCCATTATACTCTAAATTAAATTGCTTTCAAATGGTTGTGGTTTTATAATTTTTGGAGTTACGGTTAAAAAGTCAGTTTTCTGGGGTGTTTTGTGTAGTTTAACCACTTACATATTTGTATAATTATTCATATTTATTTTTAATGTACATAATTGTAAATATTGTTTTCTTTAAAAATGTAAATAATTTTTTTAAAATATATAAAAATTATTTCCTTATTTGTACATATGTACATTGTATTATATGTACATAATATTTGTATACAACTAATTTCCTTATATAAAAATTACCAAAAAAGTAATTATCTAACATTAATTAATTAATTTACTTTAATTATGAAATTTGTATTTAATTATTTGATTTATTTGATTTAAAGAACTTATCATGTATATAGGATTTTATTTCATACCTTTAATGGCCACAATTAAGGTGGCTAATTCATTTTTGGAAATTATTTAATTTATTTAATTTTGAAATTCTCAATTTAATTAATTAATTAACCAATAAAAACCTTCTTCTTTTGTACATTCCTTCCTTTTTATTTTTTCTTCTCTTTTTAATGGGCTTCTCCTCTTTCTTTCATTCTTTGATCAACCTTTGGTGGATTGGAGCCCGATCTACGAGAGCGAACTTGTCATCAGAATGGCACCGTTACCGGGGAGCACGCCTTTGTAGTCATTTTTCAATTTTCTGCTATTTATCTCTTTATATTATAATTGTTTTCTGACCTTCTCTTGTTTGCTTGTTATGCGAGGGATCGCTTGGAGGGCGACTTGATTTCTTTTTGGAGGACCCGTGCAGGAGGTGGAGCGGAGAAGAAAAGAAGACAGTCATTTTATTTGAGAGAACAATCTATTGTTGTAATAATTTAGACATGAACTTTTGTGGACTTGGATACCTTTTTTCAGGGTCTGTTTCGCCAAGTGTCGGTGCACTTGGGAGGCCTCACCACTGTTTTTTCGCGTATTTGATTTCATCGTCATAACTCGCTATTTGATTCTCGCGGTTTTAGACCCTAAACATTGGATTTTTTGTTGATTGTGACGTAAATAGCTAAGGCCCAACACATAATAGATTATCTGTTCCTATAGAACGTAATTGGACCTTGTTAAAAATTAAAATTGAAAAAGTTAACTTAATCGTTTGAGAGGCCACGTGCCGCTAGAGGTCGTATACAACGCATGCAGGATCCGTTGTGGCGGACACCAATCAACATCTGAGACCAGACTCAGGCCTCTCTCTCTCTGAATAGTTAGCTATATGTTCTTCACGATCAATAGAAGCTGCTCGTCTAAGGCCGATTTCCTCGTACATCATATAGTTAGTTTACTTTCTGTATTTAATTTATGCTATGATCATATTGCAGGTAGAGTGCTGGAGCAAAGTACGCATTTCTATCTTTGCATGCATCATTGTGTTTGACTGCGCATCGGTTTTTTCGACTTCCTCCCCCTATTTTTGGATTCAAAATAATCAAAGGAAATCGAAAAATTCGTTAGGCGTTGTTTGTTTTTGAAAAAAAATCTAAAAAAAGTGATAACAATAAAATCTGGGACTGCTTATGCAAACTTGACCCTAAAACTCACGTCATCTAAAAATATTTATTTTGGGGAGAGTCACCCCCTCATTATTTGATTTTCTTGAGCGAGAGAGTGACCTGCAGACTAGGCTAGAGCCACACCTGAACTTCCGTTAGACTACTGGTCTTAGAGTTAGTCGTTCTCCAATGAGGATCTCTCCGGTAACCGGTAAAGCGTACTGTGACGTCCTTAACAGAGCGAGTTGATCGGGTAGCTGGTAAAAGGTTCGCAACTTGTACTGGTTGGGAAAGATCTAGCTTTGGGATTGGGCCAGTCTCCTAGGAGCATCGGGTTCCTAAAAACTCGCTTAATCGCTCTGCAAGTTTGATTTATCACATAAACTAAAACTGACAAGATAAACGACCGATCCTTGACGATCATCAGCTCGTGTTGAGTAGATGAATTGGGGGTTTGATTTCTCATCTTGTTTGCTTACCGGATCTCATCTGCACTCATCCCCACATCACGATGATGGGCAGGAGATCCCTTAGGCTGCCTCTGGCAGCACCGCTCTTGAGCATTCCTCCCCATTCATCTAGGGCAGTTTTGGAGAGCCCAGGCCCGCTCTCCGAACCTGAGTTCACTACCACCCTGCTCCCCCCTCGACCACCCTTCTTCCATCAATCCTGAGATACCTGAGCAGAGGCCAACACAGATTTATGTTCACTTGACGACACCTAAGTCAGGGTCTTTTTCTTTGCAGAGACCCACGAGATGGCCAGCAGTAACGGACGAACTGATGGATAGCCTCAGAGTTCTACTTTTGTTCTAGATCAGGGCACCATCAACAACACCTTGTTAGCCTCCCTAGAGACAATGCAGTGACAGATTCGAGACCAGGGAGTATTCATGGCAGAGGTCCGTTAAGAATTAGCACAGATGTGAGCCGGCAGAGGAGAGCCTCACCGAGCAGGCGGTGGAGAGATTCCAAAGTTTGGAGGAGGATCAGACAGGCACCTGGAGGATTAGCCATAGCCAGCAAGACAACCACGACCGATGAGGCAGTTGCACAACCCTGGTGTAACTCTTACTCATCTATGGATTCAGCTCCCTGAGATTCTAGGCGATTTCAAGCTTCCCCCCAGACCATTCAGCTTTTGCCCAAGTTCCATGGTCTAGCCACCGAGGAGCTGCATCTTCACCGGCGGGAATTTGAGATGGTCTGCAGCACGGTCCACGACAGATATGTGGACGAGGGCACTATTAAGATGATAGTAATCTCTTTCTCCCTGGCCGACAGAGAAGCATATTGGCTGAAGCATTTGGGTAGATATGTTACCACTTGGGAGCAGGTCCGGACCGAGTACTTGAACAAGTACTATCCACTCGGTCGGACAAACGCAACACGAGCTTTGATAATCCATGATCCCCAATGAGCAGTTTAATGAGGCGTGGGATCGATTTCGTGAGCTCATCGACCGGTGTCCACACCATGACATATACAAGCCCAATCTTGTCTAGAGCTTCTTTTGTGGGCTGACACCGGAGCTGTAGGGGCTTGTTAATGCTTCTTGTAGGGGTTCCTACTTCTCCAAGGATGAAGACCATGTATGATACATCTATGAGGAGATGGCCAAAAACTACACAGTGATGTCCCAGACCAGGCTCTACGCTCAGGGGAAGCCCTCTCCCCAGGCCGTGTCCTATCAGAGGATAGCACGGGTTGATGTTGGTCCACCCATTTCTTTGTTAGCAGCAGCGACAACACAAGCAGAATCTTCAGCCGCTAACATGGGTATTATCAGTGAGAAGTTGGACCGCATATAGATAATAGAGAAGAAGCAGTGCAGGGCATGACGTAGATAGATCAATTGGCACAGACTCTTAGTGACCTGAAGACCCACATCTTGTGTCTCCAGGAGGCACAAATGGCTTGTCAGCCTCATCCCAGGTCACGAGATGATCCCAACAGCAACATCTCCTCCCAGCACTCTGCCTAGTACCGCCAGGTTCACCACATTCAGGTAGAGCCGGTTCAGCAGTTGCAATAGCACTACTCTCAGCCACCACCATCTCAGAACACTCGGATGGTGGTGTATCAGCCGGATCAACCATTGGTAGTTCTTCCCCCTTTCCAGTACGAGCATGAGCCGTTAATGGAAGTCAATGGGATTTGATATGACCGGCAACAGCTCGGGATCTGCCGAGATCATCTCGGATTTAGGTAGTCTACCAGAGGCACCTCGTCCCAACAGCAACCTCCAGCTCAGGGTGGACAGAGCAGCCAGCAGTAGTAGCTCCATTACTCCCAGCCACAATAACACTTCCAGCAGGGTCCTCGTCCTTACCATAAGGGACAACAGTGGAGGCAGCAGTAGAAGCAGCCTCAGCAATATTCTCAGCCTCCTCTTCATTTCCAACGAGGCAACCCATCCGGTTCTCATGCACCTGTTTATGAGAACCCAACCCTTGATGACCTCGCCCGCTTACTCACTGACCACCAGGCATCCTTTCGGCGAGAGATGGATGAGTTCCGGTAGGAAATAAGGGAGATAATCAAGGGCAAAGCCGCTATACCCGCTCAGATTAACCTAACCTGAACAATCTGAAGAGGAAATCTGAGCAGGAGTGGTAGGATGCCAGCCGGCGGTGCCTCGTCTGAGCGACAACCCCATGATGATTCCAGAGCGTTAGACGAGGAGGATAGCGGTGCTGATGCCGCTAACGATGTTGATGACGGTGGTGCTGATGCCACTAAGGATGATTATCCAACCAACGATACTGAGGCCGTCATTTCTCTTGTTGCATACGGTGGTGCTGAAGCCACCAAATTACCAAATGTTGAGCCAGAGCGCTATGCTGATGCCGTGAAGACAGTAGCCGTGTGTGGTATTGATGCCATCTCTTTTCCAGTTGTGTTTCCTCCTGTGTTTGTACCTCATGACAATATCAAAAACACCAAAAAAATGAATAAAGGAAATATTTCTTCATCTACTCCGAGTCCATATGTGTTGCATGATAACTCTTGTATGGGCTCCATTCCTTCTCAGCAACAGGAACCTCTTCCTGACCCTCTATCTGAGGAGGGTCCAGCTATCTCCTTCTCTCAAGCACTCCGCTTAAGGCAGGGGAAGAAAATGGAAAATACAAAAAAATCATAGCAGTTAGAGTTCAGCCAGCAGATGATCGACATATTCCATATCCAACTGACTCTACAAGATGCACTAGAGAACATCCCTCTCTTCCAGAAGTACTTGAGAGAGAAGACCATTGTACATAGGAAGAAGAGGAATCATAATGCAGAAATCCATGTACTTACTCGTGCCACTGCTTCGCTATACAGAACCAATTGCCAGCCAAGAGACCTGATGCAGGAGCTCCATATGTCAGATGCCACATTCATGAGAAGCAATTCGATTGAACTCTATTGGACAACGGTTCTTCGATTAACCTTCTCCCGGCTGCCTTACTCGATCGCGAGTTTGACCCTCTTAGATAGAGCAGGACGATCCTTCAATTTGCTAATAGATCTGTTAAGAGGCCGAAGGGGTTACTTAAGGATGTTGTCGTCACAATTCAGGGCCTGAAATTCCCCATGGAATTTGTTGTATTGGACATGGAGATCCCTGAATGTGTGATCGATGCCCCCATCATTTTAGGAAGACCTTTCTTGGCCACAACCAAGGAGGTGTCCGACCATGATAGTGGGAAGGTATACTTTCGCATCGATGGTGAAAGTGTACAAATAGAGATGATCGAGGAGACCAGAGCTAGAGAATCAGAGTGCTCAGATCAAATGACCGACTCAGAGCAGATGACAGATGCAGAGCTAGACATCCACCGGAAGTGTGACTTTGTGATTAAAGATGATGAACCAGTTTGGGCAGATCCCGCATCACGAGCTCTTGCCACATCTTCAGACAGTGTAGATTCATAGATCATGGCAGATGAGAGTTTGGACAGCACACTCATGGCACAGGATACAATAGAGGCTATTTATCATGATCAGGATAGCGAAGACAATTTTATCTCATGCACTTCAGATTCAGATTCCTCAGACACAGACATTGATTTTGACTGGCAGGAGTTCGATGAATATTTACCGTGTTTAGTGCCTACAGAGCAGACATTTAAGGCGAAGAGTGTGCAAGGTCCGTTGACAGATATACCAGCAGGGCCATCTTCGTCAGATTTACCATTACAGTGAGAGTTCTCACACACAGATCTGGTAGCATTCACTTATACACTCCAGAAGCCAGATTTACCAGCTCCCACTTGCCCAGAATTGAAGACCTTACCATAGAGCATGAAGTATCGATTCCTTGCAGGTGAGCCAGAAATATTCCTAGTCATTATCTCAGCAGATTTGACTGAAGACCAAGAATCTCGTTTGATGGAGGTTCTTGAAAGAAATCACAAGGTAATAGGATGTAGTGTAGCTGATCTCCATGGGATAAGTCCGGCACTGTGCTCCCACCACATTTATCTCGAAGAATTTGTCAAGCCCTCGCGTGAGCTCTAGCGACGGCTAAACCTGAATCTTCGAGAAGTGGTCAGTAAGGAAATATCTAAGTGGTGGATGCTGATTTTATCTACCCCATCTCCGACTCCAAGTGGGTTAGTCCATTGCATGTGATACCCAAGAAGACGAGTATCACCACAGTTGTGAACGGGCCTGGAGAGGAGATAGCTACCCGAGTACCCACTTCTTGGAGGGTCTGTGTGGACTACAGACGATTGAATCAGGCCACCAAGAAGGATCACTTTCCGCTACCATTCATAGGTCATATCATTGAGAGATTAGCTGGGAAGAGTTATTACTGCTTTTTGGATGGGTATTCGGGATACAACCAGGTGGCCATAGCGCCCGAAGATCAATAGAAAACAACTTTCACCTATCTGTTTGGGACGTATGCTTTTAGAGGATGCCCTTTGGATTATGTAATGCTCCGGCTACATTCTAAAGGTGCATGTTCTCTATTTTCTCGGACATGGTTGGTGATTTTTTAAAGGTCTTCATGGATGACTTCTCAGTCTACGATGACAGTTTTGATGCATGTTTTGATTACCTAGATCGAGTACTTCAGCGCTGCATTGAGGTCAATTTAGTCTTATCTTGGGAGAAGAGTCATTTCATGGTAACTCAGGGGACGGTCCTTGGCCACATCATCTCCAACATGGGCATGGAGGTTGACCCGGCCAAGGTGGATATCATCAAAAAACTCAATCCACCATCCAATTTACGACTGTTGCAATCTTTTCTCGGGCATGTCGGTTTCTACCGACGGTTCATACAAGACTTCAGCAGGATTTCCTGACCGCTTATTGATTTGTTGATAAAATACATTGAGTTCCTTGTTGATGATAAGTGTCTTGCTTCATTTGAAACTCTCAAGAATCTAGTTGTTGAGGCTCATGTCCTTCAGCTGCCTGATTGGTCTCTCCCATTCGAGATCATGACGAATGCTTCTAATTTTGCCATAGGGGTTGTGCTTGGACAGAGGATGGATGGAGCGTCTTTTACCATTCACTACGCTAGCCGAACTATGGATGCCGCTCAGCGGAATTACACTGTCACAGAGAAGGAGATGGTAGCAATGGTCTTTGCCTTGGATAAGTTTCGATCATACATTATCAGATCTAGAGTGACTATCTATATTGATCACACCACCATCCAATACCTCATGTCAAAGAAGGATGCCAAATCTAGATTGACCAGATGGAGCCTTCTACTCTAGGAATTTGACATTGAGATTAATGATAAACCTGGAGTTAAAAATGTGGTGGTGGATCACCTCTTCGTCTAGAGAACCTTGAGGATTCAGATCAAATGACACCTATTACAGAGACATTCTCAGATGAGGCAATCCTTGTAATCACCTCACTTCCATGGTATGCCGATATTGTGAACTATCTTGTCACGAAGAAAGTTCCACAAGATTGGCCTAGACAGCACCTTGAGATCTTTCTTGCGAAGGCCAAGTCATACCATTGGAAAAATTCCACTCTTTATCATTAAGGAGGGGATAGCATCTGGAGACGGTGTATTCCTCAAGAAGAGCAGCATAGCGTCCTCACATATTGCCACAAGTTTGAGGCAAGAGGACATCATTCTGGGAGAAGGACAGCACATAAGGTGCTTCAATCCAGCCTTTGGTGGCCTACCCTCTTCAAGGATTCAGATGAATTCGTGAAGAGATGTACTGACTGTCAGAAAATGGCCACTTGTGGACAAAGAGATATGATGCCGATGTAGCCCACTCACTTCTGTGAGGTCTTTGAAGCATGGGCCACCGATTTCATGGGCCCATTTCCTAAGAGTCAGAGATTTGAGTATATCTTGCTTGCTGTAGATTATGTGAGTCGTTGGGTTAGGCCATCCCCGCCCGAACCACAGATGTTAATATTGTTTGCAAATTCTTGAGGGAAAATATCATTTCACGGTTCGGGGTACCCAGAGTTTTGATATCAGACGGGGGGACTCATTTTAGCAACGACAAGATAAGAGACCTTGCTAACGAGTTCAACATAGATCATAGAGTTGCTACTCCTTATCATCCATAGACGAATGGTCTTGTTGAGGTTTCTAACAGAGAGATTAAAACTATATTGCAGAAGGTAGTCCGCCCATACCAAAAGGATTGGTCACAGCTTTTGGACTCGATCTTGTGGGCATATCGGACATCCTTCAAGACTCCATTGGGTACATCTCCATTCTAACTCGTTTATGGTAAGCCATGCCACTTACTAGTTGAGCTGAAGCATAAGTCACTATGGGCTATTACTAAGATATTTTTGGATCCAGAGAGTGTAGGAGATCAGAGAAAGGCAGAATTGGTAGCCTTGGAGGAACTTAGAGATACAACCTTTTCGAGTAGCCTACAGTATAAGGAGCGAGTGAAAATATGGCATGATTCTCATATCAGCCATAAGCAATTTGAGCCAAACTAGAAAGTATGGTTATTCGATGCAAGGCTAAAACTATTTCCAGGAAAGTTGCAGAGCAAGTGGAAGGGACCATACTTGGTCCGGAAGGTGCGTGACAATGGCTGCATTGATATATCTGAGATGCCATTTGAGTCTACCTTACGAGTTAACGGTCAGTGCCTGAAGCCATATCTAGATCTTGATCCGCTGACTGTCGATGTTGCCCCTATTCATTTTGTATGAGATGTGGTTTTTGACTCACATCATTTGCATCTCATGCCTGATTATGACTTCCTCCCATAACTGTATAGATCCAGATGTCCATATCACACATTCTTTTGTCTAAACACCCCATCTCCATCTCATGATTATGCTATACTTAGGGTGTACTTTATCCTAAGTATAGGGAGGTGTCAGACTTGTGATTATTCTTTTGATGCTTTTTACCTTTGTTTTGCTGCCAATACTTAGGGATATTTTACCCTAAGTATAGGGGAGGTAGACTATGTACAACCCCCTATCAATTATATTCTTTTATTCATCATTGTAGCATAGCATTCTTTCACTTTCCAATACTTAGCATGGGTTATGTCTTCCTTTACAGCTCTTTGATCACTATGAGGACATAGTTCGAGCTAAGTATAGGGGGGTGTCGTATATATTGTATATATACTTTAGCCATAACTCGTACTTTCATATCTTTAATATGGCTAAAATACTGTGTAAAGACTTATTAAAAAAACTAACTAATAAAAGATGCATATATTTCCTCAAAATTCTTTTTGTATATACTGATTAATAAGCCGGGTTAAAATATTTTGAAAAATATTTTGAAAGTAGTTTGAAAATCTATTTGAAAAATCTTTTGAAAACTATTTGAAAAATGTTTGAAAAATATTTTCAACCTTTGTAAAAATATTGTGGTTTGTAAAAAAAATTTCTTTGTGTGAAATAAAATGATTTTGTAAAAACTATTTGCAAATGTTTTAAAAAGGGTTGAAAAATTATGTTGAAAATCTTGTTTGAAAAATGTTTGCAAAATAGTTTTCAAATGCTTGTAAATATTTGTAAAGTTGTTTGGAAAAATTATTTTGGGCTATAGTTTTCAAAATTATTTGTAAAATTATTTTCAAATAAGTTCGAGGAATATATGCATCATTAAATAAAAAATCCAACTACATGTATATACCTGTATAAATCCTTTCATCTTATTCTTGTAAATAATTAACTCACTCCCGTGTAAATATGTGTATCTCATCCCTAACCCTTATTAAAAAAATTTGTATATACTTGCATATATTACTAATCTTTTGTTTTTAAAAAAACATAAAAAAACTCTTTTTGCTTGTGCATCATCTTTAAAAAATCCATAAAAAAATCAAAATTTGAAAACTATTTCACCAAAAAGATTTTTGCTTTCTTTTCTTTGCATTGTACATATTTCTTGCATTAGCATGTGTATTTTTCAGGATAATTTTGACATTTAAACTAAGTCTGGAATAAATTTGAAGAATGGAGCTTAGTTGGACCTTAATCCACTTAATTTCAGAGGAACCTTATAAGAATTGGAGTTAAAACTTTTCAGGTCCTAGTGACTTAATTCTTTGAGTCCATAAGACTATGTTCACATGTCATCTTGATAAGTCTAAATAGAATATTTAACAACATACACGTGATTCTTTCAGACCGTGGCTTACCTTGGACAAAGCACTCTACACGTAGTTCTTCATGGAGGAGGTAGTGAGGGGGGCAGAATCTTTTGGCTTGGGGTAGCATACGAGGGTAGTACATCTAGGCGGAACCTCTCATTCTCCTCTAGGGAGGGAAGTGCGTCTCAACCTGGTTTGGCGATGTTGAAGTCTAAAGACAAGATGTTGTGGGGTTGCAATAATGCTTCAAAAGAGGGATAGTCTACTGGTTCAAGAGGAAAAACTCCTTATGTACATGCTGCACCTTGTATATATTTTCAAAAAAAAAAGAAGAAAAAGGAAAAGACTACAAAATCTCCAAAAGTGGACAGAGTAAAATATCTACCAGAGAGTATATACAAGTGGAAAAAAAAGAAAAAAAAGAATAAGAGCTTCAAAGTCAAATGTTTGTAAGCTTGCAATGGATGACTTGGCTACACTAGTCATGTCATGCATCCAAGGATAGGTAACTACACTAGTTACCGTCCATTCTCTTCTCTATCCCCTCTTCTTGAGCAAGTTGTACTTGAACTTAGAAGGGAATATCCTCGGCAACGACGCCATTCTGATGACATGCCTGACAACTCGGGTTAAGTATGAAATAAACAAGGGTTGTTGTGACCCGAATCACCAATCGCGGTCAACGTAAAAATTTGTTTTTAACCACTTAAGAAAAATAAAGCAAGCAAATGTAAGCGATTTCGTTATTCTATTTACCTGGTATATCGACCAGGGTCGAATACAAAGAGCACGATTTAAAAACTATGTAGTCAATTTTCAGAAAGAATTTTTAGTGGTTTTTGAATTTTTATTTTTTTAATTTTTCAAAATAAGCACAAAGGAATAAAAGTGCACACACACAATCTTTTTGTATTTTTTCTGAATAATAAAAAATGCTCGGAAAAATTATGAAGAAAATGTTTTTTGTGTTTTATATGTTTTAAAATGTTTTTGGTAATTTTTTTTATGTTTTCTGATATTTTTGTGATTTTATAAAATCAAACATTGAAAAATGTAGAAAACAGTGAATAGCCAAGAGTATTTTGCAACTTGCCGAATACTCTGGAAATTATTTTTAAGCTAAAGTAATAATAACTATCTACAAACAGAGACTGAAATCAGATTTTTTTGGATTTTTCTAGATTTTTCTACAATTTTTTAAGCTTTTTCATTTTCACAATTTTTTTGGAGTTTTATAAATAATTAATGCAAGAAAATTTGATAGAAATTAAAAAAATAGGAAATTACACCTACAGTATTTTTTGAGAATTTTTAGGCAAGTTTTTGAATTTTTATGATTTTTCTAATTCAGGGCAAGTAAAAAGTCAATGTTTTTGATTTTTTTAAAATATTAAATATCAACAAAATGTGATGAAAATTTTACACGATTTAGAAGAACATAACATGAACATGCACAATTTTTTTTGAAAAATTTTAGACCATGAAAGCATTTATTCCATCAAAAAAAACTTGTACTCCCCCTTTCACCCTGCTAGGAATTCCTCACCTGCTATCCTAGGAGAATGATGAGCGACCCGAGCGACTAAGGGAAAGGTACTAAATAGGTCGTTGCGACCTCAATCACTCAGAGTCACTTAATCAAGAAAAATATTGAATCGCTAAATAAATCGAAGATCAATCAAAACAAAGAAGAGCGGTCCCGCTATGAGATTAACCTGGTATAGCACCCATGGTCGAACACAAGGAGCACGGGTTGGCCGAAGGCCTACGAAGCAGTAAAAAGAAAATAAAATAAAAGACAAATATTTTTTAGTGGTTTTTAATGATTTTTATATATATTTTTTTGGAATTTTAATATATTGAGAAAACAAAAGAAAACAAAGACAAGCACACTTTCACAATTTATTTAAAGCATCAAAAATCAAGCAAAAATTCAAGAAAAAATGTTTTTTATGTTTTTTAGGTTTTCTAGTGTTTTTGGTGAATTTTTGGGATTTTTATGAGGTGTATTTTATTTTCTAAAAATCAAACAGTACTAAAAAGACAAGGTACTGTCCAGCCAAGCCCAAAATCCAAAGATAAAATATCTAAGGATCTCAGAGGGACCTGGAGGTAATTTTCCTGTATACTAGAGAAAATAAGGAAAATTTGAGCACCAAAATTATTGTTTTTGGGTTTTTAGATTAATTATTAGAATTTTTATGCGTTTTTAGGTTTTTTTGAGTTTTTAGGGTTTTTAAGCAATGAAAAATAGCCAAAATTGGCTAGAAAATCAAGAAACACAAACGAAACAGTACCTAATTTTTATAGAATTTTTGAGGGGGTTTTTATATTTTTTTGGGATTTTTAATTCTAGACAGTAGCACAAATAGAGGTTTTTTAATTTTAAAAATAACAAATAAAATCAAAAATGTCCTCAAAAATTCTCAAAAATTCTACAACATGGCAGGAGCCATGTGTCAAATTTTCATCGAATTTGGAGGTGATTTGATATTTTATTCAAAAATCAAAAGAGGGCACTGTGCACAGGGACTAAAGTGCAAATACCCGAAGTTCTGGGGGTCCAGGTGCAATTTTCCCAGCAAGTCACGCGCGTGGCGCGTGCCTGGGGCACTCAGGGACCTTTTGGTAAGAAAAACAAGCCGAGGACCTTTTGGTAACTCGTACCAAAAAGTCCAGGGGCTATGTTGCAAATAACCCACTAAAGACGCACATGTGCATATAAACGCTCACAGGGGCATATATGCAATTACCAAAAAGTTTTCATTCATTAACAAACAACCAGAACTACAGGACTAATACTGCAAATACACCAAACATACACGTGACGAAGCACGTGGCTCACACATACAGGGGCATAAATGCAAATAAACTAAAGCATAGGGTCACTGTGCAAATAACCCAACGTAAATAAAAAGCACAAAATATTTACAGGACTAAATCTGAAAACATAAACTAAGAGGGGGCCTACGTAAATTACCCCTTTATTACGTCGACGGCTGGATGTGCGCCACGTAGCAGATCTAACGGCTGAGGACGACGGGCGCTTCTCTCCTTCCTCATGTGGGCCTAATCGACGGCAGTGGAGGAGACACGTGGAAGATCTGACGGCCTCAGGTGCTGGTGTCTCTCTCTCTCTGCGCTAACGGTCCGGATCGACCCTCGAGATGATCGACGGTGACTGCTCCTCCTGGAATGGACGGACGTGATGCGAACTGGGGAGCTGAGGGCGATCGGACGGTGCTCGAGGATCCTGGAAGAACAGTTGGCCGGCGAGCTTCGCCGGCCTCGTGCGAGCGCGGTGGTCCTCCTCAGCTGCCTCTGGATATCGGGAAAAGATTCGCGATGAAGTTCCGCAGCTGGTGGTGGCCTCCGATGGCCCAGCCGAGCCCTGGAGGGACTCCGGCGAGGTCGGCGGAGGGAAGCTCCTGGCCAAAGTGTCGGGAGGCCTCAGATGGTCTCCGCTGGTCCTGCAAAGTATCTCATAAGCTCCGCGGGTCGAGGGCAAAGTGCCTCGACCCGGTTAGGTGGTGTGAAGGTGAGCTGTGCGTCGGGGTGAGCGAGCTCCGGCGAGCGACGGACGGTGGAGCTCGAACCCCAGCTCCTGTGCGAGCTGGGTTGAACGAAGGGGCGGAGAAGGTGCGTGGGGGGAAGGCGATGGTGAACGTGGGTTCCGATGATCGAAATGATGCTCGAGATGGTCGGAATCAACGGGAATACAGCGGAGCTACGATTTGGGGCAAACTCGAAATTAGGCGAAATGGGAAAGCTAGAAGGTTACCTGGGCGGTGTGGAAGACTGTGCTGGAGCTGAGGTAGCTCCTGGTCGTGGCCTCGAAGGTCGTCAAGTCCTGAGGCTCGAGCTCCTGCACTGGGCGGAGCACGGCGGCGCTACGTCGCCGGATCAGTGGTCCAGCCACCCCCTCCTCGCTGCGACACGGGCAATCGAGAGCTGTCACCTCAGGGGATGTTGTGGAGGTCACGGGATGAATGGTGGAGAGCCAAAGATGCGTGAAAATGGGGCGGAGCTCAGGCTTTATACGGTGGAAGGTCCGGCAAAACTCGATCGGGTAGGGTAGCGTGAAGCGCGGATCCCGAGGCGGGCACCCCGGCGAGGGTGCCGGATCTGTCACGGTCAAGCAGGACCCGGGGTTCAGGTATGAAGGGATCGGGTTTGGATGCGAAAATAGGAAGAAATCGGGTCGGGCATCCCAAAACCCGTGGGAGGTGGTCCACAGGGGAGTTGACCGGGCGGTCAACAATCCCCGTGGACCAATGAGAATTGGCCAAGTCAAAAAGATTTATAAAATCATTTAAAATTAGGAGATGGCCGATTTATTAAAAACTCAAAACATAAAATATTTTTATTTTAATTTTTTCTATTTTTTTGTGATTTTTAATTAATTTTTCAAAATAAAAATAAGGTATTTACATAATAGGGCTATATATAGGTATATGTACAATATATTTTGTAATTTTAATTTTGTTATTTTTCTTTGATTTTTGTTTGTTTCTTTTTATTTTATTTACAATATATAACATACATAGAATATTTACAAAAAGTTTTGAAAATAAATAAATTTATTTACAAGGTTAAATACATAAGGAGGCATGGTCTATGTACATGGTGAAAGGGCATTTTTGAATTTTTTTGATTTTTTTATTTTTATTTTGTTTTTAATAGTTTCTAAATATATACAAAATATGTACAAGCATGTTTTTGGGTGAGGAAAATATAATTTATTTACATAGATATTTACACATGAGCCCCTATCTCCCTCTACTTGGCTTTTATGCGGTCAGGCCCATGCTGAGCCCTCCTTGGGTTAGGTTGCTCAATATTTATTCTAAATATTTCCCTCTTTTCTTTTTCATCTTTATTCTTTTATTTTTGCACAAAAACATGCTATTATAGGTTTTTACAAAATGCATGCTTTTGCTAATTATTCCTATTTACAAGTATCTACATGCATTTGCATAGGTTTTTGTAGCTAAAATATAAGAATAAAGAGTGATGAATGGGTATTCATCAGAGAAAGCTTTGGATTTCTATCCCAAAATGTTGTAGATAGTAGATAGAGAGGGGCGAACGTACTCATCATCCACACCTTTCTGTTACCTGTTCTCACATCATCCTAACTCTTCTTCCTTAGTGCGGAGGATTTACAGTGTCTGAGCAATTCCCAGTGGAGGTTGTCTGATCGAGTCCTTTCACCTTGACTGCGAAGTAGTTCAGGAAGACCTACGTCGCTATAGGGCACACTTGCGTTATGTCCGGCTCGTATTTGAAAAATCTGACCCAGAATGCTAGTTGATGCCCTATCAGACGGGTCAACAAGGAGATCCTCCAGCTCTCTCTCTCTCTCTCTCCGCAATGGGAGATGGAGTAGGCCTTGACGAAAAGGGCTCGGCTCGACCATAGGGTCTTCGGTCAAGGAAGGGAAGAAAGTGACAGACAGAACCAAGCAAATAGTCATCTGGGAACAAACGATTAATTACTATCTACAGCTCCTCTATTTATTTCCTGTTCCATTTCATGCAAATTTACTATCTACAATACATGGACTAAAATGTAATTGTTCAAAGTTTTTGCATGAAAATGGAACAAGAAATAAACAGAGGAGAAAGTTTGCAATTTACCCAGTGACGTTGAGTGCCGCCCGTGACCTTCTTTGGAACAGGGACTTTTTTCATAAATTCAGAAACTTTCAGGGTCTCTTTGCAATTATTCTAATATTTTTTTATTTTAAACCCCAACTAGTGTTCCTTCATTCTTCAAGAGAGGGGAGGGCTTGGCCGTTGCTGCCTTCCCTCTCTTCAGATCAGCGGTGGCGTGGATCTCCGCGGGTGGCGGAGGCGAACGACGGTGGCAACTCGGGTGATCTGGGAGACGCGGATGGGGCACGACTTCACGGGCTGGAGGGCTCAGAGTGGCGGTTGCAGCGCAGCCTGGCGGAGGATGAGGGAGGAGCTCTGCCTGGATGCTGCAAGAGGCGGCGATGCCGCAGCAGCGGGCTGCGTCCAAGGGGATGATGGCTGGAGGTCGTGCGGCAAGCACGGAAGCAGGGCCGTCGCGATGGAGTTGCTGGAGGGCAGCTTCGTGGGATGGAGGCAGGCGGCGGGGGTGGCTGTTACTAGCGGGGATTAGAGTTACCTTGTTGAGAGAGACTGTTTCTTTGCTACTTTTGAGATGAGGAGCTATATTTCACTTTCACCGTACAAGTAAGAATTCATAGTCATTAGAATTTGTGTATGTAGACTTGTTCTGATATGACTATTGAGGAGACCTGAATAGGAGTCTTATGGAACTTAGAGGCTGTTAGGTTTTAAATCCATTTTCCATTAAGGTTCCGACACACTAATAATCCAAAGGTCTAACGGAGCTCCATACTACATTTTTAAGAAGATAAGTTTAAAAGTCAACATTGTTCTAACTTCTTTCCTTTTTCTTTTCTTTATTTTTTGATTTCACTTATTTCCAAATAGTGTTTGCTAAGGGACTAGCAAAGGTAAAGTATAGGGGAATGATGAATCCATGATTCATCTCCTTTATTCTTTTATTTTAGCTTCATTTCCGTAGTCAAACACTTGAAAATACCCACTAATTGCATGAATTTACCATTTTCCATGCATTTTTTAAATATGCATTTTAACACTTTTTGTACATAAATAAAGGAATAAAGAAGAAAAAGAAAAGAAAAATAAGGATGAATTTATGTAATAAATACAGACTGACCTGAACCCCGAGAGAAGATCAAGACTTGACCTGATCGACCAGGAATAAAGTAGGAGGAGATAGGTTCTTTAATCCAAAAATCCAAAAATATTTCATAAATATTTTTCCTGTATATTTGTACAAACTTACATTATATATTTATACATAAATTGAATTTGATTAATTATTTTTGTAAACAAAAGTTGTAAATAAAAATGTGTTGTAAATAATAAAAAAATTTGCAAAGCAAAATAATGTACATATTACAAATGTCCACACTCAGAAAAAGTCGCAAAGCGATAATTGAAACATCAATTCCGGCTCCATACGAGCTCAAATTGAATCAAAATCACTTCCATTATACTCTAAATTAAATTACTTTCAAACAGTTGTGGTTTCATAATTTTTGGAATAACGGTTAAAAAGTTGATTTTCTGGGGTGTTTTGTGCAATTACACCACTTATATATTTGTATAATTATTCATATTTATTTTTAATGTCCATAACTGTATATATTTTTTCATTAAAAAATGTAAATAACTTTTTTTAAAAAATATATAAAAATTATTTCCTTACTTGTACATATGTATATTGTATTATATGTACATAATATTTGTATACAACTAATTTTCTTATATAAAATTACCAAAAAAATAATTATCTAACATTAATTAATTTATTTATTTTTAATTACGAAATTTATATTTAATTATTTGATTTAAAGAACTTACCATGTATATAGGATTTTATTCCATACCTTTAATGGCCACCATTAAGGTGGCTAATTAATTTTTGAAAATTAATTTATTTATTTATTTTATTTTATTCTGAAATTTGTAATTAATTAATTAATTTAATTATGTTATTAATTAACCAATAAAAATCTTCTTCTTTTTGTACATTCCTTTGTTTTTTATTATTTTCTTCTCTTTTTAATGGGCTCCTCCTCCTTTCATTCTTTGATCAACCTTTCGTGGAGAGGAGACCGATCTCCGAGAGCGAACTTGTCACTAGAATGCAAAATCTCCAAAGGTGGATAGGCTGATAGAAAAGTAAAATGCTTGCCGGAGTGTATATACAAGTGAAAAAAAGAAAAAAGAAAAGAGCTTCAAGTCAAATGTTTGTGCAGCGGATGACTTGGCTACATTGGCAATGCATCCAAAGATAGGTAACTACACTGATTACCGTCCATTCTCTTCTCCACCCCCTCTTCTTGAGTAAGTTGTACTTGAACTTAGAAGGAATATCTCCGCAATGGCGACATTCTGATGACATGCCTGATAACTCGGGTTAAGTATGAAAATAAACAAGGGTCGTTGTGACCCGAATCACCAAGCGCAGGCAGCGAAAAAATTTGTTTTTAACCACTTAAGAAAAATAAAGCAAGCAAATGTAAGCGATTTTGCTATTCTATTTACCTGGTATAGCGACCAGGGTCGAACACAAGGAGCACGATTTAAAACTATGTAGTCAATTTTCGAAAAGAATTTTTAGTGGTTTTTTGAATTTTTATTTTTTTTAAAAAATTTTCAAAACAAGCACAAAGGCATAAAAGTGCACACACACAATCTTTTTGTATTTTTTTCAGAATAATAAAAAATGCACAGAAAATTATGAAGAAAATATTTTTTGTGTTTTAAATACTTTATATTTTTTCAGAATAATAAAAAAATCTTAGAAAATTAGGAAGAAAATGTTTTTTTGTGTTTTATATATTTTAAAATGTTTTTAGTAATTTTTTTATATTTTCTTGTTGTTTTTATGATTTTATAAAAATCAAACAGTGAAAAATGTAGAAAACACTAAACAATCAAGAGTATTTTGCAACTTAAAATTAATTTAAGTGCCCAATACTCCTAGAAATTATTTTTAAGCTAAACTAACAACAATTATCTACAAAAAAACACTGAAATCATTTTTTGGATTTTTCTAGAATTTTCTACAATTTTTAGGCTTTTTCATTTTTCATTATTTTTTGGAGTTTTGTAAAGTGTTAATGCGAAAAAATTGGACAGAAATTAAAAAACAGAAAACTACACCTATAGTATTTTTTTTGGAATTTTTAGGCAAGTTTTTGAATTTTTATGAATTTTCTAATTTCAAGCAAGCAAAAAGTCGCTATTTTTTATTTTTAAAATATTAAATGTCAATAAAATGCGATGGAAATTTTACATGATGTAGAAGAACATAGCGGCATGCACAATTTTTTTTGAAAATTTTTAGACCATGAACATAGCAGGAACATGTAGAACACTAGCAGCTTCCACGTGTCCTCACGTGCCTCTCACGTGCTGCAAGGGTATATTGCTCTTTTTACCCTACATTTGTGATGTTTTATGTTTTAGTCTGTAAATCAAAGTTGTAGTTGAACTTATTTGCAATTTAGTCCCTATACTTTCTAGTATTTACGTTTGAGTCCTCTCTGACTGGAGACACGTGCTTGATCACGTGAACAGTGGTGTTTTTGCATATTTTACCCTGGATATTTGTTATGTTAGTGTTTGATTGAAAAGATTTCTAAATTTGCACTTATGCCCCTATGAATGTTTTATTACGTATGTGCTGGAATTGATTGGAAATTTTACAAAGACCCCCTGGACTTTTTGTGCATGTTATTATTTAATCTAGAAACATAAACTAATTGCATTTAAGTCCCTACTACCTGTGTGTTTGGTTTTTCATTAAATAAATATCAAATCTAATCCAAAAATTCCCAAAAAATTATCAATAGCTCTTGCTACTATGTAATATTTTTGATAATTTTTGTGACACAATTTGATTTTATTTACTATTTTTTAAAATTCCATAACCCTAAAAAGTGTGTCTCTAATTTAGAAAATCCATAAAAAATATAAAAATCCCTTTAAAATTCTAAAAAAATTCCTAGTGTGCGTTGTGGTTTGTTTTAATTTCTACAGTATTTTTATTTCATTTTCTTTTATAAAACCCCTAAAAATCTTAAAAGAATAAAAATATTATAAAAATCATTAAAAAATCCATAAAAATAAAAAAAAACATGTTTTCAAGTTCTACAATTAGATTTTGTTTTCTATTTTGACATAAAATTGCAACCAGGAATTTAGGGGTACTTCAAATATTTTAAAGTTGTCCTTTCCTCCCAATTGTACATAATGTTTGTATTTTGCATTTCTTTCATTTTTAGAAAATTATATAAAAATCTGAATTATTTCACAAAATATCCAAAAAAATATTTGCATATTTTAAAAATATAAAAACATTTTTATTTTGATTTTTTGAGTATTTTTGACCTTAATAAAAATTGTTGTAGTGAGATTGCTTTTATTTTCTTATCCTTTTTCTTATTAAGAAAATATAAAAATTTTGCAAATTAAAAACCTTTAAAAGTATTTCTTTTTATTTGTGATTGCTTGACTACTTCGTAAGCTTAACCCGTGCTTCTTGTGTTCGACCCTGGTGGCTATACCATGTTAAATAACTAGCAAGACCGCTCTTTTTGATTTTCGTGCTTGATTGCTTTCTTTGATGGTCTGATTTTTCTCATTGAGTTCAGCTCGAGTGGTTGAAGTCGCAACGACCTTTGATATCACTTAGCCTCTATCGCTCGACCGCTCATCAAGGTCCGAGATTAGATCTCGATCGTTGATATGACAACTGAGTGCACAAAGATCAGATGGTGGATGAAAAGCCAACACATGATCTAATGTTCTAAAAAGAAAGAACAAACAATAATCGTTGTATCTCAGGTGGATTTTACCAGAAAATTTCATTTGATATCTTAAAATACTCCTAAACAATATTTGATTTTATTTGATTTTATATTATTTTTTCCGTTTTATATACTTATAAGTAGAAAAATATAGGTATTATATTTTATATTTTTATTTGATTTTAAAGGTTTTTATATTTTTACTTTTATTTATTGTTTTTGTGTGTTTTTAGAGTTTTTTAAGATTTTTATGGTTTTTTGAATTATTTTTAAAGTGGAAAACAATATTTTTATTGAAAGCAGGGAACTATTTTTTTAAAATAGTAAACATAAAGGAATTTTCTTCTATTTTTACTAGAGAGTAGGCAAAAATACCTTTGTAAGAGGTATTATATGTATCTTTGTGATTTTTCTTGAATCACTTATGTTTTATTGAAGTTTTTAAGTGTTTTGATGTTTTTATTGATTTTAATTTTCAATTTTTATGTTGTTTTTATTTTAATATGTAAAATATAGTGGAAGATATTGTAACTAATTTCTATAGATTTTTAAGGTATTTTTATAATTTTATGTTTTTTATGAGTTTTGTGTATTTTTTTTGTAGTTTTAAATGATTTATTAAAAATAGAAAATCTTTTTATTTTTGAAAACTGTGACAATACAGTATATAGTATAATACTATGTATTAATACATATTTTTGTTATATTTTTTAGTATTTTTATTTATTATGTATATAATATGTATAGTATAAGTAGAGTGTACAGGGGGTATACTGTATTAATCTAGAAGTATCGGGACACATATGAAAAGGCAGAAAGCAGGGGAGCGTTACCAAAAAGTCACGTGCTCGGACACATGCTCCTCTAGCCGACCCTGTACATGTTCGATAGTGCAGGGACTATATTACAAAATGCCTAAAACATCTTAACATGTGCACCGCTTAAGAACGCATTGGGCGGTGGTGACTCTGGAAGCTAACGGGTGGCGCGATCAGAACCGTGCGTTCAGGGCTGATCTACAGGTTGTTCTAATTTCTCTTCAGTTGATTAGATGGTGGCTATTTTCTCGACTCCAAACTGACAGAGATATCCGGATAAGTGATGTTGCCTCTAGATCTTTGGTACAGCTCGATGTTGAAGAGGAACCTCTCGATCTGAAGCGGCTATAGGTGATGCAGTACTGACTGATTCTCCATCAAGTCTTGTAGAGGCAGGAGGTCTTCAATTGAAATCCCTCAATCTGAAGAAGCCCTTCTTCATTCAAGTTGTGTTGATTAATCAGATCTCCTATGAAGTTTCATGTGCTGAAGATTTTCGAGCATGTGGTTCGTGCACTCCGGGTGCTCATCCAGTTGTTTTGTTCACTCAGGCTCCAGGCTTCTTCAAGCCGCTTCAGTTGTTGCTACACAATCTCCGGGCAATGTGGTGTATGTGTTTTACTTCCAGCACTGTCGGCGTCTCGTTCAAATGCTGATCGGGGCTCCGGGTGAATGATCAACCTGTATGCGCTCCTGATGAAGGTCTTGCATGTTGAAAGCTCGGCTCGAAAACAAGTATCGGCCTAGGATTATGTTGAGAAAAGGTGGAAATTCGGATGGATTGTTCTTTGATGGATGGTAAAGGGAGGAAATCGGGGTTCATATCTGAGAGGATTTGAGATAAACAGACATGGAGGAAGTCGGAGTATAAAAAATTGATCAGTATGGAATGATTAACGATGTTGTGTTTGGAAATTTGAAGAGAGAGAAAGAGAAGAGAGGATAAGAGAAGGAGAGAAATCGATGGGAGAAGAAGAAAAAGGTGAAGAACAAACCTGGAAATGGAGGATGTTTTAGGAGTTCGGAGGTTAGGGCTTTAAATAGGAATCGAGACGTGGGGAGCACTGATGAGCGTCCTACCAAATAGGGTTAGGAAATCAAATAAATGAAGGGTCAATGCGACCCCAGTCAGCAGGACAAAACTCAACAAGAAAGAGAGATAGAGAGAGCCACTCAATCCAAAAGATAAAACAATCAAAGCACTTAAAATTGTAAGCGGTCTTCAATATTTATTTTTACCTGGTATAGCAACCGAGGTCAAACACAAGGAGAATGAGTAAACCTACGAAGTAGTCAATTTCAGAAAATAAAACAAAATATTTTTGTGGTTTTTAATTTTGCAAATTTTTAATTTTGAATTAAAAGACAAAATCAAGCAAAAAGGCAACAATGCATACAATCAAGCCTTTTGTATTTTTATTTAAGATTAAAATTTCTCAAAAATTCATAAAAATAGTTTTGGGTTTTTATAGATTTAAAGTGTTTTTGGTAATTTTCTGATAATTTTCTGATGTTTTTATGATTTTATAAAAATTAAACAAATGCTACAAATGCAAATAGTGCACAACCAGAAAAATATTGCAAATTAAAAATGCTTCAAATGCCCTAAAGTTCCGGTTATAAATTTTATGAGAATATATACATACATATATATATAAAGCTACAACCAAGAACTGGAATGATAATTTTTTTGATTTTTCTATAATTTTATATGATTCTTATAAGTGTTTAAGTCTTTTGTAATTTAGGGTTTTTATGAGGGTTTTACAAACAAAACTGGTATTGAAAGCAAAGCACACAAAATACACAATCATAAATTTTTGTGGAATTTTAAAAGTAGTTTTTCGATTTTTTATGTATTTTCTAAAACAGAAAATACACTTTTTTGGTTTTTTTATTTTTAGAAAATATCAAACGACACTAAATTAATCCACAAAAATTATCATAAATATTACTTGTTATCAAGAACTAACAATAATTTTAATAGATTTTTGGGGGTTAATTTGGTATTTATTTAATTCACTGAGAGACACGTAGTTTATAGGGGCATACTTACAATTAAAGTAAAACTTCTGTCCAAACGATAACATACACAACAAGCTTAGGGCATGAATTACAAAAAGTTCAGGAAAACACACACGCCACACGTGAACATGCATCACAGGGGTATAAAAGCAAATACTAAAAACTTTCCATTCAAATGATAACACTCAAATGTTCAGGACATAGCATGTAAATATTCCCGAAAAGCACGTGGGACAACTGAGTTCACAAAAATAGGACCTAAATGTAAATATTGAAAGTAACAAGGATCCAACTGTAAAATATCCAAGGTATTTTATTCTGTGACAAATATTTACAGGACTCAATAGTAAATGTAAAACAAGGAAGGGCCTAATAGCAATTTACCCTTTATTAATCATGATCCAATGATCGAGGAAGACCCACTAAAGTTAGAACTGGGGAAGCGCCTGATCGAACGGCCGAGAGGGCGTCTGGACGTACAGGGATGGACTCACCTCTAGCGAATTTCAATCGACGATGAAGTGTTGGTCTGTTGTCTCCTAGAGCTGCTAGGATGGGGGAAATGACGTCGATGATGGCCCGCAGCTGTTGGTGTGCTCAAAAAGACCCAAGACCAAGGAGAGGGTCCTGAGGCGTAGTGGTTGCCTGGAGCTACTCAGTCGTGCTCTCTTAACCTCCAAATGAGGCCTTCCCGTGCTTCTACCCTGCAGGAGAATGGAACGCTCGGAGATACTGCTCCGGCAAGGGTTAGAGCACGAATGGAGTCAATAATAGAGGGCGGAGTGAACGGGGCAGGTCTCCGGCGATGTGAGGGATTCGACCTGCTAGGAGACTCCAACCTGGTGGCTAGAGTCACGGGAAAGGTTGCAGAGCACGTGAAGAACTGGAGGATGGTCGGGTGAGGGTGTGTAGCGTCGGAACGAGATGAAACAGGGGATGGATAGATGATCGTCGGAGGTGTGATACGCGGAGGATGAATGATCGATTCGACGGGAAAGAGAAGGTAGAATGAGTACTTCGGGATGATTGGAGTCTCCTGTGATTGGTGGACGTCATCCACGGGGATTATGGCCTCAATGACCGACGTTGCCAGAGGCTGAGCTCCTCACGGCGGAGCTGAGGAAATCCTCGCCGGACCTGGAGCTTCCACACTCCAACTGCTTCCCTCAACCTTTCCCTCTCGTGCTGTCATTGTGGAAAAGAAAAGGGAGGCGCAACGGAAATGGTGGTGCATCCAAAGGTGGTGAAAAGGGGGAGAGGAGGTGCAGGCTATATAGGCTTCCAGGTACGAGAAGGTGGGGGTATGGACCGCGAACCGAGGCACGCATCCTAGGAATTGACATTGGGCGTGGATGAGGGATCTGCGGTCTCTAATCGGAGCAAAAGTTCGGGGGAAAAGGTGGTCGGATCGGGTTGGAAGAAATGTGCAAAGTTGGGCGAAAACCCGATTTGGGCGAGAAAGGGCTGGCGGGGACCAGTTGATCGAGGTCAACGAATCCGCGCTGGCCCAATTAGAAGCGGCTGCTACAGGATAAAATAGAAAAGAAAATAAAGAAAATCAAATTTAAAATAATAAATGGATTTAAATTAAAAAGTGTATAAAATAAAAAATGTTTCTTATTTTTCAGAGTATTTTCTATGATTTTTAATTATTTTATGAAAAATAAATTACTGTATATACAATATATAGTGTTATATACAGGTATAAAATACCTATGTATTATATACAAGTATTTTTATTATTTTATTTTTACATAAATACCCTTGTTTTGTATTTTATTTATTTACAACATATTTTTAGGAATACAAAACAATTTTTAGTTTATTTTATAAATTATTTAATTATACATAATAAATATGGGATTTAATAAATGTACATGTATTTTTTGCAATGAGTGGAGATTTTATTTTTATTTTTATTTACTTTTTCTGATTTTTATTTTATTTTGTATTATTTTTAAAATATATACAAAGGAGTGAAAATAAGAATTTAATTTTATTCTGTCAAAAATAATTATGTTCAACTATGGGTAATATGCACAACACAAAGTGAACCCTCTCTCTACTTATTTTATTTTACGATCAGGTAAAGCCTTGACCTTCTCTTGGGGTTTGGGTCACTCTGTATTTATTCTAAATACCTCATTCATTTTTCTTTTCCTTTATTCTTTTATTTTTGCACAAAAACATACTAATTATGCAATATTAACAAATGCATGCAGAATGCTAAGTTATTATATATACAGGTATCAACACGATGCTTTGCTAAGATAAATAGCTAAAATAAAAGAATAAAAAGTGAGGATCAGGGATTCATCACTCCCCTATACTTTACTTTTTCTAGTCCCTTAGCAAACACTTATTTGAAAAAGAATTGAAAAGAAAATAAAAGAAAAAGAAGGAGAATCAAGGTTGATTATTAAACTTTTCTTCATTAAATTGAAGTATGGAGCTCAGTTAGACCTTTGGATTATTAGTTTGTCGGAACCTTATTGGGAAATAGGTTTAAGACTCAGCAGCCTCTAAGTTCCACCATTCTATGGTTAAGACTCCTCAACAATCCAATTCAGATCAAGTCTGCATACGCAAACTCTAATGACCATGCACCTTTCCTTGTACTGTGTAAGTGATATGTAGCTCCCCACCTCAAAAATGACAAAGAAACAACCCCCTCAACAAGGTAACTCTAATTCCTTAGTCTAGCAGCTCTTTCCTCGAGGAGCGGGGTATTCCCTTCTAAGTTCAAGTTCAACCGGCTCAAGAAGAGGGGGAAAGAAGAGAATGGATCGTGACTAGTTTAGCCATGTATCCCTGGGAGCCCAACCAGTGTAGCTAAGCCTCCCGCTGCAAGCTTCATGAGATTAGAAGGTGTAATACATACGCTTTATTTTATTTGACTATATACAGTCCAACGACATTTTATTTTCAATCAGGCATGTCCACTTTTTTGGTGTTTTTCTTGATTCTGCACATTTTTTTGATGTGCATATGTACAACATATCTACATGGCACAACATATACATAAGGAGCTTTTCCTCTCGAGTTAGTAGACTATCCCTCTTTTGAAGCATTATTGCAACCCACAACTTCTGTCTTTAGACCTCAATGCTACTATACCAAGTTGAGACGCACATCCCTCCCTAAAGGAAGAAGAGAGGTTCCGCCTAGAAGTACTACCCTCGTATGCTACTCCAAGCCAAAGAAAACTGCCTCCTCATCACCTCATCTGTGTGGAGCTATGTGTAAGGTGCTGGTCCAAGTAAAGACATTGTCTCTGAGAGTCATGCGTGCGTTAAAAGTGTTCTACTTAGGCTCATCAAGATGACATGTGAACATAGCCTAATGAACTCAAAGAATTAAGTCACTAATGGACCTGAATAGTCTTAACCCCAAATTCTATAAGGTTTCTCTGAGAGTTAGGTGAATTAAGGTCTTAACCAAGTTCCATTTTCTAATTTAATTCCAGACTAGTTTAAATATCAACTATGATTCAGAAGAAAATACAAAAATACCTACAAACTCTTTTTGATGCAGTTTTCAAAATATGCAAAATTTTTGAAAAATGTTTGAATGCTAGGGAGGAAAGAAAAGTTTTGCAAACTATTTACAAATAGATTTTTGCAAACTTTTATTTTTCAACCATTCTCAAAAATTTTGTATTGTATACATAATTTTGATACAAAAATACTTACACAAGTTTTTACAAACAAAACGTTTTTGAAAACATTTGTACAAAATAGTTTTTACAAATAACTATTTATAGACATGTTTGTGCAAGAAAGAATTTTTATGTGCAGGAAATTTTTTTAAAAATTTTGTGATTTTTAGCTTGCGGTTTTTAACCATTTTATTTATTGACACACGCACACAAAGTACGAGTTATGGCTAAAGTATGTGTAAAATATATACGAGATCCCCCCATACTTAGCTTGAACGATGTCCTCAGATTGAACAAAGAGCGATGAAAAGAAGACATAACTCGTGCCAAGTATCGGGAGGTGAAAATAAGGACTATATTACAACGATGAATAAAATAATGCCATTAATAGAAGTCAGTGATACCCCTATACTTAGGCTCAAATATCCTTAAGTACATAAGTCTGTACACAAGGGGAAGACCAAGGGTTAGGATGTACATCGTCTACCTCCCCTACACTTAGGAAAAAATATCCCTAAGTATAGGCAACAAAACAGAGGTAAAAGAATCAAAAGAAAAATAAAAAAATCTGACACCCCCCATACTTAGGGTAGAGTACACCCTAAGTATAGCATAATCAGAAGATGAAGATGAGGTGTTAGACCAAAGAATGCATGATATGGACAACTGGATCTATACAGCTGTGGGAGAAAGTGATAACCATGCATGAGATGCAAATGATGTGAGTCAAAGACCACATCTCATACAAAATGAATAGGGGCAACGTCAACGACAGTGGATCATGATTTTGATATGGATTCAGGCACTGACCGTTAACTCGAAAGGTGACGATATCTCAGATATGTTAATGCTGCCATTGTCGTGCACCTTTTGGACCAAATATTGTCCACTTGCTCTGCAACTTCCCTTGAAATAATCTCAACCTGGCATCGAATAACCATACTCGCTTGTTCGGCTCAAACTGCTTATGGCTGACATGAGAATCATGCCATATCTTCACTCTCTCATTATATTGTAGGCTATTCGAAAAGGTTGTATCTCGAAGCTCCTCCAGGGCTTCCAACTCGACCTTCCTCTGATCTCCTATGCTCTTTGGATCCAATAATATCTCAGTAACTGCCTATAGTGACTTGTGCTTTATCTCCACAGGTAAATGGCATGGCTTGCCATAAACGAGAAGAAAGGGAGATGTACCCAAAGGTGTCTTGAAGGAAGTCCGATAGGTCCAAAAGTTGTGACAAACCTTTCGATCTGAGTGGACTACCTTCTGCAATGTCGTCTTGATCTCCCTGTTCGATACTTCAGCAAGACCATTGGTCTGAGGGTGATATGGAGTGGCAACTCGATGGTCTATGCTGAACTCGTTAGCAAGGGCATTTACCTTGTCATTGATAAAATGAGACCCCTCATTAGATATCAAAACTCTAGGCACCCCGAATCGTGAAATGATTTTTTCCTCAAAAATCGGCAAATAGTCTTAGCATCTGCGGTTCGAGCAGGAATGACCTTAACCTAATGACTCACATAATCAACAGCCAATAAAATGTACTCAAATCCCTGACTCTTAGGGAATGGACCCATGAAATCGATGCCCCATGCATCAAAAACCTCATAGAAGTGAATGGGCTGCTTTGGCATTATATCACGCTGTCCACATGTGCCCATCCTCTAACAGTCAGTACACTTCTTCACGAACTCATCAGAATCCTTGAAGAGGGTAGGCCACCATAGGCCGGATTGGAGCACTTTCTGTGCTTTTCTCCTCCGAGAATGATGTCCTCCTGCCTCAGGCTTGTGGCAGTATGTGAGGACGCTATGGTGATCCTCCTGAGAAATGCACCGACACCAGACACTATCCCCTCCTTCATGACAAAGGATGGGATCCTCCCAATGGTACGACTTGGCCTTCGCGAGGAAAGTCTCAAGTCACTATATGGGCCAACCTTGTGGAACCTTCTTAGCGACAAGATAGTTCACAATGTCGGCGTACTGATTTAATCGAAATTCAAGGGGTCTAATGTCTCTCACAAAGCGGAGACAACCGTGTCGCTATGGCGACCGTCAATGAATCCCGACTAAAGTCAACAATGAACCCACAAGATATAAGTCAAGCAATGAAGAATAAAAGTGGAGTCAAATTTATTATTAACTCTACATAAAAAGGTGTATAAGTGTAAGTATATAGAGGTCGAACACAGGGAGCAAGGCAGGATAGATCAAGCAAGTGCAAAAATGTGATGTGATTAATTGTCTACAACAATGCAAATGTTTTTGTGGGTTTTTAATATTAATTTTTTTATTTTTAATTTTATATTTTTGTATTTTGATTTTTAATTTACTGATTTTATATTTTCTTTTTATATTTTATATTTTTTTATTTCCTTTTTCAATATTGGAATATATATACTATATAAGAAAAGAGGGAATAGGGTATTTATTACAATGAGGAAAAATGCTCAAAAATTGGGAAATAAAATGTTTTTGGTCTTTTTATAATTTTATAGTATTTTTATGATTTTTGGGGATTTTTCAGAATATTTTGGTATTTTTTAAAGTCAAAATAAAAGAAAACAATGAACAAAGGTGCTGCTCGAAATTAAAATGGGAATGAAAAATAGTAAACAGTAACAAAATTTTCCCAAATCAAATTTAAAATAAAGATAATAAAATATAGAAACTACAGGAACAGAGTTTATATTTTTAGGAATTTTCTAGGATTTTTTAGATTTTTTTGAAGTTTTAAGGTGTTTTCTAATTTTTAAGGTTTTTGTTTTGAAATTTTTAATGATTTTCGGACTGACACTAGAAGACACTAAAATACACAATATATAATTTTTTTAGAATTTTCCAAGAAGTTTTGCTAATTTTTATGGATTTTCTAAGATAGACAGTACTGGAAATGCATGTTTTTTATTTTTCATAAATATTTAAATGCAAAAAAAATGAAATGCAAAAATATGGAGTGAATGTGCAATGCAACATGAGCTAAACTTGATTTTTGTAGATTTTTTAGGGATTTATAGAGGCATCAAATAGATATTAACAACAAATAGAAACTACAAGCCTGATAGGGGCATTTTTGTAATATTCAAAAAGTCCAGGGGCCTGATAGTAAATTATCCACAAAAACTATAATTGAAACAAAAAGTTTCTGGACTAAATGTTTAATCTAAAACCCGCAAGGGCTTATCTGCAAAAGTTCCCAGGTCCACGTGCGTAACCACGCGCCAGGCGAGGACCAAAATGATATTATTCAAAACTTCAGGGGAATTTACGCAAAATATCCAGAATATATAATACTGATTAAGAAGTTTCAGAACTTAGATGAAATAAACAAACACCCAGGGGCCCTCCTACAAAAACGCCAAGTCACGTGCGTGAAAGCACGTGACTGGCATGGGGAAAAATGTGATGACCAGAAAACTTAGGGGGCAGTTCACAATTGTTACAAAAATATTAACATGCAGCTGAAAGATTATGGGTTAATTTATAAATACAAAAAAACTGCTGGGATCGAATATGCAAAATTCCCAGTCAATGGGCAAATCGCACGGTTGAGGATGCTCACGTGAAGACACGTGTCGACGCCCAGGGAGACGATACCCCTTCGCCCTTGGACGGCAATGATTAGATGGAGATGGAATGATCGAACGGCTGGCTGCGGGCGCTCGTGATCCGACGGTATCTGCTCGCCTCCTAGAACTGGTCTGATCCAACGGTGACGAGATGCACAGGACGAACGGGGACGCTGCTCCGACTGGGCGAGCTTCTCCGACTCCGATGCGCCTCTCCAGTGGCTCGATGTTGCTCCAAAATGACCGAGAGGCTTCCTGGGTTGTCCCTTTGACTGCTGGATCCTCCAAAAAGCTCCAGAGGGGACTGAAGAGCGAGCAAAAGGTCGGCGGAGATATGGGTCTCCAGCAACCTCGGCTCGCTTGCAAAACGAGTTCCAGCTACATCCAGAAGGTGCGAACATGCAAAAATAGAATGAAAGGGTTGGGGGTAAAATGCCCTGACCCCGCGGTGGTGCAATAGAGACGTGGAAGGTGAAAGTGGGGGCTCGTCGGAGCAAGCTCCGGCGAGGTGGTTTCGCGGTTGATCGAAGCGTGCGGATCGAAAGGAACAAGGCTGGACTACTCCTAAAGCTAACTAGCTAAAAAGATGCAAGAAAAACGAAGCAAAATAGACCTCGAGGGTTGTGTGCCCGAGATGGGTACCTCGACGGCTGACGCCGGAGATGGGGGCGGTGGAGCGCACTCAAGACCTTTGCTGCACCTCGACGAGGAGCTGGGTCAACCCTCTGTCATCGGGGACTCACGGCGATTGCTCGGAGGTCTTGGCTTCGGCCAAGAGTGGTTCCAAAGATCGAAGGGAAGGCTGAAGGTGTTTTTTGAATGGATGGTGGAGCGGGTGTGAAGAACGAGGCGTGCAGGATGAGGAAGTGATCCACAGCCCGAGAAGAGCATAGGGTGTGTAAGGTTGTTTCTCGATGAGCAAAAGTCGTGAAGGATGCTACATGATTTGGTGAAAGAATTCGCCTCGAAAAAATCATGAAAATTGGTCAAAGCTCACTCTGACAACCTAACAGGAAAATAATGGAAAAATGGTATAAAAATTAATTTGAAAATAGTAAATGATTTAATTAATTTTAGATTATTAAATAAAAATTGTTTATTATTTTATTTAGTATTTTATGGTGATTTTTAATTATTTTTATGAAGTATAAATTTACAAGTTTCCTTTTATGCCCTTATAGGTATCTTTACCTACATATTTTATTATTTTATTTTTAGTTTGTGTTTTTAATTTATTTATTTTTGCTTATTGATTTATAAAATTATAAAATACTTTTATACACTTAAATATATTTTTATTTTATTTTTTTGATGTATTTTTTACACTTAATAAAATAGGAGTATAAATTCTATAGGTATGTATATAAGTATTTTACCTGTGTAGTATATTACAAGTATTTTATTTTTAGTTTTCTTTGAGTTTTTATTCTGATTTTAATACACAAATATATTATAAGTAATATTTACAAAATTATAAAAATATAAAAAAATAAAAATAATGAATAAATAATAAAGTGATTATTTTAATCTGTACAAGTATACAATGAGGGTCCAAAACTCAACTTTCAAACTGTAGCTCCGCCAAATGCGAAACCACCGCCATTAAATAGCTTATTTTAAATTATATACAATTAAAGGTGAGTTTGATGCATTTGGAGTTTCCATTTGTGAAATACGGGTCTGGAAAATTGGAATTCTGGAATTTTATTCAAACCATAACTTTTTATCTGTACATGATTTTTCAGTGAAATCAATTTTGTATTTTTGTTTACTTATATATCTACAACTTTCATGTGCAAAGTTTCTTTATTTGAGGTATAAAGAGTGGAGCCACAAATAGGTCCCAAAATGAACAAAGAATGAATGAAATGAATAGGTATTTGCCCTTATCTCCCCCTACTTTATTCCTTGTCGACCTATTCATCAAGATGCCTAGGTCTCGGGGGTTTGGGTCATAAAATATTTACAATATTTTATTCGTTTTCTTTTATTTTATTTATTCTATAATTTTGGCTTTAATTACAGTATTTTATACACTATTTATATGCACATGCATGGATGCTAAGATGCTCTAATTTAATGCTATTTACACGCATTTGCTAGGGTTTTTGAGGCCGAAATGATAGAATAAAGATGATGAAATGTGGATTCATCATCCCCCTATACTTTACCTTTGCTAGTCCCTAGCAAACACTTATGCAATAAGTGCAGGAAAGAAAACAAAGAAAAGAAAAAAGAAGAAAGATGGACGACGTTTAATTATCAAACTTGTCTTCACAAAATCAAAGTTTGGAGCTTAAGTCAGACCTTTGGAGTTTTAGTGCGGGCGAAACCTTATCGAGAACCGAATTTGAAATCCAACAGTCCCTGAGAATCCCAAAACTCTACTCAAGTCTCCTCAATAGCCAGGTCAGAAATATCTCAATTCATACACAAACCCTTAAGACTATGAATCTGACTCGTACAGTGTAAGTGATGGTGGCTCTCCCCAACTAGAGTGACAAAGAAACTGACTTCTCCAGTACGACAACCCAATGATTCCCCAATCTAGTAACTCCATCCTCGAGGAGCGGGGTATTCCCTTCTAAGTTCAAGTGGCAACCAGCTCAAGAGGAGGGGGTGAAGAGAAGAATGGACGGTAGCCAGTGTAGCTACCTATCTTGGGATGCAAGATCAGTGTAGTCAAGTCATCCAGCTGCAGGATCACATATTTGACTTTGGAACTCAAGCTTGCTTATTGACTTTACAACATATGTACATACTTTGCAGGTATTTTATTTTTGTACAGGCCTGGCCATTTTTTTTGAAATACTATTCACAACAGCATTTACTTTCGGAGTTTTTCCTCTTGAGCCAGTAGACTATCCCTCTTTTGAAGCCTTATCACAACCCACACTCTCTTGTCTTTAGACTTCATCATCACTGGACGGGTTGGGGTGCACTTCCCTCCCTAGAGGAGGACAAGTGTTTCCACTTGTGTGCGTCTCATACATGCAAATCCAATCCCCTCACCACTTCAACTGAGTTGAGCCATGTGAAAGGTGCATGTGTCCAAGTTAGGTCATTATCAACAAGAGTCGTACGTGTTCTCCGAAATACTCTATTTAGGCAGTCAAGAATCCATTGAACTAACTCTCGTAATCCTCAAAGAATTAAGTCAACTAGACATGAAGTACCTCAAACCCAGTTCCTATAAGGTTCCTGTTATTAGGTAGATTTTAAGGTCCAATCCAGCTCCAATCTCCGGATTTTACTTAGACTTGTTCAACTATCAAACTCAATCCGAAAAATGCTCATGCTATGCAATATGATGTAAGAAATATTTTTGTGATGCAATTTTCAAAGATTTTGAATTTTTGTGGGTTTTTGAAAAGATGATGATGCATATGCATTTTTTGTATTTTTCAAAATATTTTTCAAATGTTTTTGGATTTTAATTTTGCAAATGTTTTTGGAATTTTTGAAAACAAAAGATTTTGGCTAAAAGCTAGGTTAAAATATTTACACGGAGTGCTTCTTATATATACAAGAAGTGGATTTTAAGAATTTACAGGGTAAGTGATCAATTTTATAGGTATATACAATAAAGAATTTTAGGTGTGATGCATCTATTCCTCAAATTTATTTGACAAAGGTTTTTCAAATAATTGTGAAAACTATAGTCCAAAATAAATTTTACAAACATTTTACAAACATGTACACAGATTTGAAAATCATTTTGCAAAGGTTTTCAAATAGTATAGATAGATTTTTCAAATATTTTTGCAACCATTTTTCAAACAATTTGCAAATCATCTTCCAAACATTTTTGCTTCACATAAAGAAAATAAGTTTTACAAACAACACATTTTTATAAAGGCTGAAAACATGTAAAAAACATTTTCCAAATAGTTTTCAACAGATTTTTCACTAAGATTTTCAAACTATTTTTCAAACATTTTGCAAAAAACGTTTTCACCTGATTTATTAATCAGTAAATACAAAAAGAATTTGAGGAATGATAACATCTTTTTATTAAGATTTTTAATGAATTTTAAAGAATTATTAGCCATATTATTGAGAAAATACGAAAGTATGAGTTATGGCTAAAGTATATACGTAGTATATACGACCCCCCTAAACTTAGCTTGAGCTATGTCCTCATAGATCGGAGAGAAAAGAGAATACATAACTCGTAATAAGTATAGGCAAATCTAAAGAATAAATAAATAAAGGATTGAATGAATGAAAGAGAAGTTGACCGTCCCCCCTATACTTAGGATCAAATAATCCTAAGTATAGCAGACTGTACACAATGCATGGAGGGTCAAGGGTGGGAATGAACAGATCATACTCAGATTGTCTCCCCCTATACTTAGGGTAAGATATCCCTAAGTATAGACAAGAAGAGGAGACAATGGAGAGGATCGAAAAGAATAGAGAAACTCGGGGTGCACACCCCCCTATACTCAGGACAAAGTACGTCCTAAGTATAGAAAACTGTCTACAAGGGGCGACACCTTTTTGATAGATACAGAAGATAAAGGAGGAAAAGAAGAAAAGAAGAAAAGAAAAGAAGAAAATGGAAGAAGAGATCAGAGGATATACACATCGCTCCCCCTATACTTAGGGTAAAAGAAGCCCTAAGTATAGGCAACAACAGGAGTAATGAAACGGAACGAAGAATGAACACTCGGCTCGTCCACCCCCTTATACTTAGGACAAAGTACGTCCTAAGCAAGGCAGACACAAGAATGGGTAGACGAGCAATACGAGAGAGAGACGAGGGTACACAAAAATGAATATACAACAAAGATGGATATACAAATGATCAAGAAGGCAGAAAGCAAGCCTTCTTGCGAGACCGTTGAGGGATAGATCTAGTGTGGTGCAAGTCGACATCAGGGTCCACAATGGATGGAAGCCGATCAGGGTCGACAAGGTGAAGGCCCTAGTGGAGTCAAATCGAAAAGGCACGAACTGGTCAATGGAAGTAGTATGGCTCGGTTCGCCCTTGGTGGTCCTATGGTGTGAAGGCGCAGACGGACGAGTGGAAGAAGTGTGGTCAGGTCTGGCCTTTGAAGTCTCGCCGATGTCAAAGTGAAATGGGACAAACTCATCATCCTCGGAAGAAGTGTAATCGGAGTCGTCCTCTGAGGTCTCGTCCAGGTCAAAACCAAAGGGAACGAAGTCATCAGTGGAAGTAGTCGAACTCAAATCGTCCTCAAAAGTCTCACCCGGATCATCTTTTTCATCAAGAGGCCTGAATCTATCAAAATAATGGCCAGCATCATAACCGGCCTCAATCATCTTTACTTTTGAGTTGACCAGGAATTGAGTTATCAGTGGAAGTAGTCAAATCAGGTTCGTCCTGTCTAGTCTTGGTATCTGCCCTCCGCTCAATAGGATCAATCATGTAAATTCCTTGGATTTCATCAACACATCGCCACACACCGGAAGGAGGAACTGTGAGGTCTATGCTTTCCGATTTCCTCCCCTTTCGGGGGATTCTCGGGTCTCATCAGGGGTCGCTAAGCAAACATCTCTAATATCATCAGATCGGTCACATGCCTCGGAGTCAGATAGAATCGGTGAAGGTGCATCATGTGCAGGTCTCTGGTCAACTGTGGGTGCGGTAATCGACACTTCGCTCTTATCAACAAGGCGGAAGTGAATCTCTCCTGATCCATAGTCAATAACGACCCTCGTAGAGGAGAGGAATGGTCGTCCCAGAATGATTGGAGATGGCTCCCCTATGGAGGTCTCCGTGGGCAACATGACAAAATCAACATGGTATCTTGTGCCCAGAATCGAAATGACGGCATTTTCAAGGATACCATTCGGCCTCTTGATGGATCCATCAGCAAACTGAACGATCATCCTGGTTTTCTTGAGAGGCCCTAAGTGAAGAGACTGTACCAGCGAGAAGGGTAATATGCTAATAGATGCACCGCCGTCCAGGAGAGTGCGATCACAAGTATAGTCAGAAATGGTGCAAGTGATGAAAGGGGTAGCTGTGTTCTTCTTTCTAGTAATGGGACGGTGTGTGATGGCGTGTGCATTGGTCATGGTCAGAATGTGAGGCTCGGATCTGCTCCTCCGCTTTCTCTTCTTGGGAAGAGGAGCAGATAAATTGGTCATGGCCTGTTGAAGTGGGGCACGAATGATCTCATGAATGGTGACCACCACTTCAGGTTCAGTCAATATTTTTTGAATTTTTGGACCTCCTCCATACAAGGGAGGAAGTCGGAATCAACATATACACGAGGAATGCCAACAGCAGTCTGTACAGCGGCATCCTCGGGGTCAGAGGTGGGACAAGGTGTGAATGAATGTGTGGTTGAAGGGTCTGGCAAGTGGTACCTCTCCTCAAGGTCTGAATCAACCAAGTGTCTCCCAAAATCTTTTTGGGTTTTTAAAATTTTCTCATTTTTTTGTATTTTTGGCGATTGCAATCTCCCATGATCTCCCACAAGGAATTCCGTATCCGCGATGAATGGAGCGTTAATCTGTTTTTTCCTCAAGATAGCCATATCATCATTCATCAAATCAAGGCGCTCTATCATTCGGTTCAATATATCACTCATAGAGATCGATGGAGGTGACTCCAACAGGTCAGACTCGGGTGGATGTGAAGGTGGAGGTGGATAATATACAGGTGGAGGTGGAGGTGGGTAGAAGTCCGAGTCCTAATACTGTGGCTGAGGCAGATATGTACAATAATCAGGAGTAAAGTCCTCCTGGAAAAAAGGAGGTGGACCGGCTGGAGTAAACGAGGGATCCGCAAAGTCCGGATAAAATGTGCTCCAGAGGTCCATCTCGAAAGTAAAAGGAAATGATCGGGAGAGCACGACGGTCAAGTCAAGAGAGCGAAGAAGAAGGCGCAAATGCGCAGAAGCGATCTAGGACACACACAAAACAATCACAAGCAGAAATGAAAACAAGTCAAACCCTCAATTCACCTACTCAACTCGGTAGAGACCGCAAAGAGCGGTCTTTTTATCTTGTTTGTTTTAGAGTTAGGTGAGAAGTCAAAAAGTTGCGCAAACACTTAGGGGCTGAATGGGATTTGGGCACTAACCTTAGTGTGTGCGCGAGCAAGTAAAAGCGAAGACAATGAGGGGATTACTCGCCCCAAGAAAATATTTTTCTTTTTGGTCGATTTTAGGGTCAAGTAATATTAGCAGTATCAATTTTATTGATTATCACTTTTTTTGGATTTTTAGTGAGAAATGCACGAGCCTAACGAGGAGTCAATTTTACTTAGCACATAGGTTGGCAAAATCAGAGGTAGAGAGGCAGAAAAGCAATGCAAGCGACAAAACGATGATGTATGCTAAAGCGTAAATGCTCACCTTGCCTCCAGCACTCTACATGCAAAGATTCTCAGCAGAATTGAAACCTATCTATATGCAAATGCAAATCGATGAAATCACCCTAAGTTTCAGACATTGCTATTATCGTGAAGAACCACAAGTCGATCACCGATCCTCAATCCAAGAGTCCGGTCTAGGCTCACCCCTCCTCCTCTCGACAAATCGAGTTCAGGAGCAGCGCTTGACAGGGTGGGCTCGCGACACGTAGGCTTGAAGATGATGAGGCGGCTGTTTAAAGTTTGACTAGGTCCAAATACGGTTATAGGTACATGCAAATATATTAGGTGTTTGACCTTAGTCTATCGCAAGCAATCCTAAAACTAGGGGCTCAATCACACAAAATAAATAAAACAAAACCGGGAAACAAATGAAAAAGAATGCGAAGAAAACACGAAAAAGCCGCGGTGAGCCCCCAAGTGAACAATCACTTGGAAATTAGGCCCGAGTGTCCGAAGTTCGGGGGTGCCTGTATTATTACAAAACTAGAGTCTCTCTCTCACTTGAATTACAAAAATAAATGCAATAAAAGAAAATGCAACTAAAGATGGAGCTCGGTCTTCAAAATTCTCCTCTCGTCTCCTCGGTGCTAGGCTGGCTAGAGCCGGCTTCACGTGGGTGCATCGGTGCCTCGGGTGAAGCGCCTCCCTCGATCCGCGGTTCCTCGCACAAAGTCAACAAAGAGAGGGGTTAGAAAACACAAAAGATATATCAAATAAAAAGCAAATAAATAAAGCCGTAAAAGTAGACAAGCAATCACAAGCATGAGCAAAAATGATCTACGCGTTGTTGCTCCCCGGCAACGGTGCCATTTGATTTAACCGAAATTCAATGGGTCTAATGTCTCTCACAAAGTGGAGACAACCGTGTCGCTGTGGCAACCCTCAATGAATCCCGGCTAAAGTCAACAATGAACCCACAAGATATAAGTCAAGCAATGAAGAATAAAAGTGGAGTCAAATTTATTTTTAACTCTACATAGAAAGGTGTATAGGTGTAAGTATGTAGAGGTCGAACACAGGGAGCAAGGCAAGATAGATCAAGCAAGTGCAAAAATGTGATGTGATTAATTATCTACAACAATGCAAATGTTTTTGTGGGTTTTTAATTTTATTTTTTTATTTTAAATTTTATATTTTTGTATTTTGATTTTTAATTTGCTGATTTTATTTTTTTCTTTTTATATTTTATATTTTTTATTTTCTTTTTCAATATTGGAATATATATACTAAGAGGGAATAGGATATTTATAAAAATGAGGAAAATGCTCAAAAATTGGGGAAAAAATATTTTTGGTCTTTTTATAATTTTATAGTGTTTTTGTGATTTTTGGGGATTTTTAAGAATATTTTGGTATTTTTAAAAGTCAAAATAAAAGAAAACAGTGAACAAAGGTGCTGGCCAAAATTAAAATGGGAATGAAAAACAGCAAACAGTAACAAAACTTTACCAAATCAATTTTAAAATAAAGATAATAAAATAGAGAAACTAGAGGAACATAGTTTAAATTTTTAAGAATTTTCTAGGATTTTTTAGATTTTTTTGAAGTTTTAAGGTGTTTTCTAATTTTTAAGGTTTTTGTTTTGAAATTTTTAATGATTTTTGGACTGGCACTAGAAGACATTAAAATACACAATATATAATTTTTTTAGAATTTTCCAAGAAGTTTTGCTAATTTTTATGGATTTTCCTAAGATAGGCAGTACTGAAAATGCATGTTTTTTATTTTTAATAAATATTAAAATGAAACAAAAATAAAATACAAAAATATGGCGTGAATGTGCAATGCAACATGAGCTAAACTTGATTTTTGTAGATTTTTTAGGGATTTATAGAGGCATCAAATAAATACTAACAATAAATAGAAACTACAAGCCTGACAGGGGCATTTTTGTAATATTCAAAAAGTCCAGGGGCCTGATAGTAAATTATCCACAAAAACTATAACTGAAACAAAAAGTTTCTGGACTAAATGTTTAATCTAAAACCCGCAAGGGCTTATCTGCAAAAGTTCCCAGGCCCACGTGCATAACCACGCGCCAGGCGAGGACCAAAATGATATTATTCAAAACTTCAGGGGCATTTACACAAAATATCCAGAATATAATACTGATTAAGAAGTTTCAGAACTTAGATGAAATAAACAAACACCCAGGGGCCCTCCTACAGAAACGCCAAGTCACGTGCGTGAAAGCACGTGACTGGCAGGGGGCAAAATGTGATGACCAGAAAACTTAGGGGGCAGTTCACAATTGTTATAAAAATATTAACATGCAGCTGAAAGATTATGGGTTAATTTATAAATACAAAAAAATGTCTGGGATCGAATATGCAAAATTCCCAGTCAATGGGCAAATCGCACGGTTCAGGATGCTCACTTGAAGACACGTGTTGACGCCCGGGGCGACGATACCTCTTCGCCCTTGGACGGCCCTGATTAGATGGAGATGGAATGATCGAACGGCTGGCTGCGGGCGCTCGTGATCCGACGGTATCTGCTCGCCTCCAAGAACTGGTCTGATCCAACGGTGGCGAGATGCACAGGACGAACGAGGACGCTGCTCCGACTGGGCGAGCTTCTCCGACTCCGATGCGCCTCTCCAGTGGCTCGATGTTTCTCCAAAATGACCGAGAGGCTTCCTCGGTTGTCCCTTTGGCTGCTGGATCCTCCAAAAAGCTCCGGTGGGGACTGGAGAGCGAGCAAAAGGTCGGCAGAGATATGGGTCTCCAACAACCTCGGCTCGCTTGCAAAACGAGTTCCAGCTACATCTAGAAGGTGCGGACCTGCAAAAATAGAATGAAAGGGTCGGGGGTAAAATGCCCCGACCCTGCGGTAGTGCAATAGAGACGTGGAAGGTGAAAATGGGGGCTCGCCGGAGCAAGCTCTCGCGAGGTGGTTTCGCAGTTGATCGAAGCGTGCGGATCGAAAGGAACAAGGCTGGACTACTCCTAAAGCTAACTAGCTAAAAAGATGCAAGAAAAATGAAGCAAAATAGACCTCAAGGGCTGTGTGCCCGAGATGGGTACCTCGACGGCTCACGCCAGAGATGGGGGCGGTGGAGAACACTCAAGACCTTTGCCGCACCTCGACGAGGAGCTGGGTCAACCCTCTGTCACCGGGGACTCACGGCGATTGCTCGGAGGTCTTGGCTTCGGCCAAGAGTGGTTCCAAAGATCGAAGGGAAGGCTGGAAGGTATTTTTGAACGGATGGTGGAGCGGGTGCGAAGAACGAGGCGTGCAGGATGAGGAAGCGATCCACAACCCGAGAAGAGCATAGGGCGTGTAAGGTTGTTTCTCGATGAGAAAAAGTCGTGAAGGATGCTACATGATTTGGTGAAAGAATTCGCCTCGAAAAAAATGTGAAAATGGTTCAAAGCTCACTCTGACAGCCTACAGGAGAGGGGTCAAAGAGTTGACCTGAGGTCAACTCTCCTGGCCCCCTGGTTGGTCCACGTGGACCAACCAGGAAAATCCTGGAAAAAATGGTTTAAAAATTAATTTAAAAATAGTAAATGATTTAATTTATTTTAGATTATTAAAAAAATGTTTATTATTTTATTTAGTATTTTATGGTGATTTTTAATTATTTTTATGAAGTATGAATTTACAAGTTTCCTTTTATGCCCTTTATAGGTATCTTTACCTACATATTTTATTATTTTATTTTTATTTTGTGTTTTAAATTTATTTATTTTTGTTTATAATTTTATAAAATTATAAAATACTTTTATACACTTAAATATATTTTTATTTTATTTTTCTGATGTATTTTGTACACTTAATAAAATAGGAGTATAAATTCTATAGGTTTGTATATAGGTATTTTACCTATGTAGTATATTACAAGTATTTTATTTTGAGTTTTCTTTGAGTTTTTATTCTGATTTTAATACACAAATATATTATAATATTTACAAAATTATAAAAATATAAAATTATAAAAATAATGAATAAATAATAAAGTGATTATTTTAATCTGTACAAGTAGTCCAAAACTCAACTTTCAAACCGTAGCTCCGCCAAATGCGAAACCACTGCCATTAAATAGCTTATTTTAAATTATATACAATTAACGGTGAGTTTGATGCATTTGGAGTTTCCATTTGTGAGATACAGGTCTGGGAAGTTGGAATTCTGGATTTTTATTCAGACCATAACTTTTTATCTGTACATGATTTTTCAGTGAAATCAATTTTATATTTTTGTTTACTTAATTATCTACAACTTTCATGTTCAAAGTTTCTTCATTTGAGGTATAAAAAGTGGAACTACAAATAGGTCCCAAAATGAACAAAGAATGAATGAAATGAATAGGTATTTGGCCCTTATCTCCCCCTACTTTATTCCTTGTCGACCTATTCATCAAGATGCCTAGGTCTCGGGGGTTTGGGTCATAAAATATTTACAATATTTTATTCTTTTTCTTTTCTTTTATTTATTCTATAATTTTGGCTTTAATTACAGTATTTTATACACTATTTACATGCACATGCATGGATGCTAAGATGCTCTAATTTAATGCTATTTATACGCATTTACTAGGGTTTCGAGGCCAAAATGATAGAATAAAGATGATGAAATGTGGACTCATCACGTACCATGAAAGCGAGGTGATAGCAAGGATCACCTCATCTGAGAAGGTCTCTTTAATATGTTATATATGCTCTGATTCCTAAAGATTTTCCAATCGAGAGAGATGATCCGTCACCACATTCTTAACTCCAGGCTTATCCTTAATCTCAATATCAAACTCCTGGAGTAAAAGGATCCATTTGGTCAATCTTGCTTTGACATCCTTCTTTTCCATGAGGTAGCCGATGGCGGTTTGATCCGTGTAAAGAGTCATTCTAGATCCAAGAATATAAGATCTGAATTTATCCAAGGCAAAGACTACGGCTAGCATCTTCTTCTCTGTGACAGTGTAGTTCCGTTGAGCGGCATACAAATTACGGCTAGCATAGTGAGTGGCAAAAGGTAATCCATCCCTCCTTTGTCCTAGCATAGTCCCTATGGCAAAATCAGAAGCATCCGTCATGATATCGAATGAGAGAGACCAGTCAGGTGGTTGAAGGACATGAGCCTCAACAACTAATCCCTTGAGAGTCTCGAAGGATGAAAGGCACTTATCATCTACAATGAACTCGGTGTCTTCCGTCAGCAGATTAGTAAGTGGTCGGGCAATCTTGCTGAAATCCTGAATGAATTGTCAGTAGAAACAGACATGACCCAGAAAGGACCGCAACTGCCACAGGTTGGACGGTGGATTGAATTTCTTGATGATATCCACCTTGGCCGGATCAACCTCCATGCCCCTGTTAGAGATGATATGACCAAGCACCGTTCCCTGAGTCACCATGAAGTGACTCTTTTCCCAAGATAAGACAAGATGGACCTCAATACAATGCTAAAGCATGCGGTCTAGGCAGTCAAGACAAGCATCACACCCATCGTCGTAGATCGAGAAGTCATCCATGAAGACCTCCAAGCAATCACCCACCATGTTCGAAAAGATGGACAACATGCACCTTTGGAATGTCGTTGGGGCATTACATAGACCAAAGGACATCCGTCTGAAAGCATATGTCCCAAACAAACAGGTGAATTCATTTTGTCATGGTCTTTGGGCGCTATGGCCACTTGGTTATAACCGGAGTACCCATCAAGAAAGCAATAATGACTCTTCCCATCTAACCTCTCAATAATATGATCAATAAAAGGTACCGGGAAATGATTCTTCTTGGTGGCTTGATTCAATCGTTTGTAGTCCACACAGACCCTCCAAGAAGTGGGTACCTAGGTAGCGATCTCCTCTCTAGACTCACTCACAACTGTAATGATTCCCATCTTCTTGGGCACCACATGTAATGGACTAACCCACTTGGAGTCGGACATGGGGTAGATAAAATCGATGCTCCACCATTTTAATATCTCTTTCATGACCACATCTCGAAGATTCGGGTTCATCCATCGCTGGAACTCACATGATGGCTTGGCATCCTCTTAGAGATAAATATAGTGGGAGCACATGGCCAGATTTATCTCCTGGAGATCAACTACACTCCATCCAATCACCTTGTAGTTCCTTTCAAGAACCTCCATCAAACGAGATTCTTTCTCTTTAGTCAAATCTGTTGAGATAATGACTGGGTACATCTCTGGCTCACCCACAAGGAATCTATACTTCAGCGACTGTGGCAAAGGCTTCAATTCTGGACAATTTGGAGCTGGCAAATCTGGCATCTTGAATGTCTGCGTGAAGGCAACCAGATCTGAATGGGAGAACTCTCGCTGAACATGAAATTCTGGCAAAGATGGCCCTACTGATGTGTCTGTAATCTGTGCTGGCTCAATCTCCATCCTAGTTGTAGGCATCGTGGGAATCAAACAAGGTATAAACTCATCAAACTTTGCCCAATCAATATCTAAATATGAGGGATTTGAATCAGAATCACAGGAAATATACTCTGCTTCGCTCTCCACAATGCGATCGTCAGCCTCAAATGTGTCCTCGACCAAGAGTGCGCTATCCGGAATCTCATCTGCTGGAAGCCGTGAATCTATTATCTGAAGGTGAGATAAGAGCTCGTAAGACAGGGTCGTCCCAAACTACTTCATCATCTGTGATCACGAAGTCACACTCCTGGTGGACGTCTCGCTCTATCATCTGCTCTGCATCGTTGAACTGTTCTGAGAAAGTTGAGTCTCGCGCTCTGGTCTCATAGATCGTCTCTATTTGTACACTTTCGCCCTCGACATGAAAGTATATCTTCCCACTATCATGGTCGGACACCGCCTTGGCTATGTCCAAGAATGGATGTCCTGGCATGATGGGGGTATCTATCACAGACTCAGCTATCTCCATATCCAATACAACAAAGTCCACAGGGAATTTCAGGTCCTGAATTTTGACGACCACGTCCTTCAACAACCCCTTCGGTCTATTGACAGATCTATCAGCAAATTGAAGGACTATCCTACTCTGTCGAAGAGGGACAAACTTGAATCGGTCGAATAAGGCTTTCGAAAGGAGATTGATGGAAGAGCCGCTGTATAATAGAATCCGATCAAACCACTGCTCATGAATATGGCATATGACATAAGAAGCTCCTGCATCTGGCCACTTGGCTGGCAAACAGTTATGAATTGCGAAGCATGTGGCATGAGTGAGCACATGGATCTCTGCATTGTAGTTCCTTCTCTTCTTGTGGATGGTAGTCTTCTCTCTTAGGTTCTTTTGGAAGAGAGGGATGTGCTCAAGTGCTTCCTGTAGAGTCAGCTGAATCTAAAATCTATCAATCATCTGTTAGCTGAACTCTAACCGATGTGTCTTTTTTTTATTTTCTTTTTTTATTCCCCTTCTCCAAGCGGAGTGCTTGAGGGAAGGGGATAACTGGGCCCTCCTCAGATAGAGGGATAGGAAGAGGTTTCTGTGCCAGTGAGGGAATGGAGTCCATACCAAGATCACCATGTAATACATATGGGCCCAAAGAAGATAAAAAAACCTTTCCTTTATTCATATTTTTGGTCTTTCTAAAACTGTACTGAGTTACAAGAATAGGAGGAAACACAACTGAATGAAAATTGGTGGCATCAGCACCACCCACGGCATTAGCACCGCGCTCTGACTCAACATCCGATGAACTAGTTGCATCTTTACCACATACTGCATCTGGAGAAACGATGGCCTCAGTACCGTTGACTGGATCAACGTCCTTGGTGGCTTCAACACCACCATCATCAACATCCTGAGTGACATCATCACCATTGTCCTCCTCGTCTGGCATTCCTGGATCCTCGTGTAGTCGTCGCTCAGACGAGACACTGCCGGCTGGCATCCTATTGCTCCTAAGTGTCACAAATCAGCATCAAATATATAGGAAGAAATATCACCCAAGGAGTCACTAGGAGTGGTGGTCTCTGTGAACTGTACCTGCTCAGACTTCATCTTCATATTATTTGTATTGGGCTCGATCTGAGCGGATATGGCGACCTTGACCTTTATGATATCCCTCATCTCCTGCCGGAACTCGTCCATCTCTCACCGGAAGGATGCATGCTAGTATGAAAGTAGGCGGGCGAGATCGTCAAGGGTTGGGTTCTCATAGACAAGTCCATGAGAACCAGACGGGTTACCTCACTGGAAATGAGGTTGGATCTGCTGGTACTGATGTGGAGGAGGCTAAGTGTACTGTTGAGGGTGTTGCTGCCTCCACTGCTGTCCCTGATGATAGGGACGAGGACCCTGCTGGTAATGCTGTTGTGGCTGGGAGTACTGGGGCTGCTGCTGCTGGCTGCTCAGTCTGCCTTGAGTTGGAGGCTGCTGTTGGGATGAGGTGCCTCTGGTAGACCACCTGAATCCGGGATGATCACGGCAGATCCCGGGCTGCTGCCGATCATACCAAATCCTGTTGACTTCCATCAATGGGTCATGCTCATAAGGGGAAGGGGGAAGAATTGACAGGGGTTGATCATGCTGATACACCACCATTTGAGTGTCTTAAGATGGCGGTGGCAGGGAGTAATGCTGCAACGGCTGAACCGGCTCTGCCTGGATGTGATGAACCTGGCAGTACTGGGCAAATGGCTAGGAAGAACTGCTGCTACTGTGATCAGCCCGTGACCTGAGATGGGGTTGAGAAGCCATCTGTGCCTCTTGGAGACACATGAAATGGGTCTTCAGGTCACTGAGAGTCTGTGCCAACTGGTCTATCTGTGTCATGCCTTGGCACTGCTTCTTCTCTATGATCTCTATGCGGTCCAGCTTCTCACTAATAATCCTCATGTCAGCTGCTGAAGACTCTGCCTGCGCTACTTGATGAATCCGTGATTCATCGCCTTTATTCTTTCATTTTGGCTAAAATCCTTGATAAAATACACGTAAATAATCACTAATTCCAACAAATTATCATTCTAACCACAAACATTAATATTATATATTTAACACTTATTTTATCCAAAATAAAAGAATAAAAATAAAAATAAAAAAGAAGAAAGATGTATATAAAATATATACAGACTGATCCTAATCCCGGACCAGGTCAATATTGACTTGGTCGACAAAATAATTAAGTAGGCGGAGATAAGGATCTTAATTTATAAAAATATTCAGAAAATCAAGACCAAAAATATAATTTACCCATTTTTCACAATGTAAATACTTCACCTATTTTATTTATAATCAAGATAACTTCAAACCAAAATACTTCTTTTTAAAAGTTGTTCACAAAAATATATATTATTTTATAAAAACATCAGAAAAATATTTCGATGAAAAAAATACGAAACTGCAATGAACCGTAAAAGCTGTAAAAGCCGACTTCCAAGGTTTATATCTAATTGTAGAAAACTCCAAACGGACCAAACTCACTTTTAAAATCTATTTTGTACCTAACACTATTTATTAAAAATTCAAAAAAAATATTCGGATAAAATCGGTGAGTTTCGGCTTTTTAGACCCGTTGTCCATATATACTATATGTATAAACTTCCCGATTTTTAATTAAATAACCGTAAACCCGATTAACTTAATTTCTTTTCCTAAAATCTTATAAAATTGTATAGAAAAATATAAAAATATAATTAAGCTAAAATACCAATAAAACCTGAAGCCTCAAAGCCGCTACTTTTTCCTTCCATACCTCATAACTCGGCTGTATAAACTCCGAATTGAGCAAACTCGGTCCCAAAAATCATATTATTCAGTTATCTACAAAATGACACTAGTTTCGTTAGAGTTAATGCAAAAATGTGGTTTTCGGGTTCGTATTGGTATATTGTACAATAAACTGTAACTTATATTATTATTTAATATATTAATACATTATTTATTTATTTATTTATATTTAAATAAGTAACATTTCATTATTTATTTAAATTATTTTTTAATTAGTTTATTTATTAACTTATATACTTAATTATTACTTAATTACTTTCTTAATTATATTTAACTATTAATTATTTATTTACGAAATTAATATATTAATAATTAATTTAATTATCTATTTATTAATAATATTAATTTAATTAATTAATTAATTTATTTATTTATTTATTTTTTATTTTCCTCTCTTCTCTCTCCCCTTTCTCTCTCTTACTTTCCTAATTCCCTTCTTCCCGTCGACTCTTCCTCCTTCCTTCTTCCTCCTCTTCTCCACCGACCATCAACAGTACCAACCGCCAACCACTCTAACGATCGGCCGTTCCCTCAACTTCCCGCACTCCCCTCACCTCCGGTGGTGACCCGAACTCCCTCTCTCTATATAAGGCCGTCAAACCACCCGATTCCGGCATCCGCCATTTTTCTTATCTTCTTCCAGCGAGCTCCGACCCTTTGAGCTTCGTGGCAGGATTCCCGAGTTTCTAGGCATTGTAGTGAGGGAGGAGAGGGAGCTGGTTTGATCTCACCGAAGTTGAGCGCCTTTCCTCCGTGCATGAAGCCTCCTTGTCCATCGCGAGTTGTATGCTATCATCTCGGAGCTCTTCTGAGCTCCGCTCCCAGGCAACCCCATCCGTTCTCGCAGTTTTCCAGGTCTGTCTCCTAATCTCTCTGTCTCTTCCTCTCTACTCTTCTCTATCTCGTTCCCCTCTCAACACCTCCTTTCGAGCTTCGAATTCGTTTATGAGTTATCCATCTTAATCTCTGATCACCTATACCGTTCAATCCATTCATTTCACCTTCGATTCCATAACATCCCTCCATCCTTTTGGTATTATCCTTTACTTTGCGTCTAACATTTTGGTCGAGGCATCCTCGAGCTTTTCTAATCCTTCCAGGTTCTGCCATCATCAAGAGAGTCTCGAGTCGTATTGTGTGTCGCAGGAACTAAAGTTGAACATGATCGAAGAGTTTCACCTGAGAACCAACTCCCTTCGATTCATTTAGAATGAAGCACTGTTGTGTAACATCGAGTCTGGTAACGCAACTTTGAATCTCCTGAAGCGGATCGATATCTACCGTAGAAGACCTACAGAGGAATCGTGCTCATCACGATTCCAATGTATCATAGGCTGGAATCCTTTGAGAATCACTTCTGCCTGAACGAGAATCAGGGAAGAATCATCAACTTGTGTCAACTTGGATCTCGGCCTAATCTGGAGGCATTTGAATACCTGGAGTCGTGAGTAAATATATGAGAATTTCTGAATCGAAATCCCGGGAGAGCTCCACCGCCGTAAATCTCAACTCGTATTGAAGCCACAACTGCTCCGAGTCCTTGTCTGACTCCATCGTCAATCAATTGCAAACGCAAGGAGCAACACCATACGAAGTATTACCGTCGAGAAAAACCTACAGATCTGAAAATTCATAAAAAAATAAAAATACCTCTAAACATCTAACAAAAATTACTATAATATATTTTACTGTATTTAATATTAAAACTAATAAGAAATACAAAATTCATAAAAACTTGTAAAAAATCGTAACTAAATAAATAAAAATCTCATAAAAACGCACAATAGATCATTGTAAAGATAATTTCATCTACTTTCTAATAAAAATACAATAAAAAGATTTTCACATATTTTTCGATCTTAAAAATTAGAAAAAAAAACGTCACTATTTTCAATAAAAAAATAGTTTTTCACATTAAAAATATTTCAAACTCAATAAAAATCCATTAAACTTTCTAAAATCCATAAAAACAAAAAATATAAATAAAACCATAAAAATAATAAAATAAAAACCAAATAAAAATTTAAAACATTTTCCAAAATAATAAAAAATATAAAATACTTAAAAATCACAAAAATAATATAAAATTCATTAAAATTCAAATAAAAATCAGAAAAATCTTTGAAAAATAAAATAAAAATTAGGAGACCTTTTACCTTAGTTTGTTTATAGTTCAAACCTAGTTATCAACCGTTTACCTCTTTGAGAATATAAATAAAAAGAAGAAGATTAATTCAACATTAATGTTTTCTAACAAAACCTACCCGGTCGATACAATGACCGCGACATTTTCTCTGTTTCTTTTGCAGGGATAAAGAAGTGATCGGGTGATGTGTTTTTCACTACTATTGTTGAGGAAGTAGATGGACCTACATCAACCCGTGCTATCCTATGATAGGACACGGCCTATGGAAGGGGCTTCTGTGTGTAGACACGGGTCTGGGACATCACTGTATAATTCTCTGCCATCTCTTCATAGATGGCTCAGACCTGGTCCTCATCCTTGGCGAAATAGGACCCTCCACGTGAGGCATTGACAAGCCCATGTGGCTCCTCGGTGGCTAGCCCATGGAACTTGGGCAGTAACTGGATCGTCTAGGGGCCAAGCTTGAAGTCGCCCAGAATATCCGAAAGCCAGATCCAGTGGTGGGTGAGGGTTGCACCAGGATTGTGCAATTGCCTCATCTGTCATGGCAGCCAAACTGGCTCTTGCTGATCCCCCGGTTCTTCTAGTTATCCATCTGCTCCTCCTCCAGCTGTTGGTATACCTCCACTGGCTGGTCGCTGCGGCTCTCCTCTGTCGGCTCGCATCTACGCTAACTCACTTCACACCTCTAGCGTAAATACTCCCTGATCTACAATATATCTCTACATCATCTCCAGGAATCTAGGAGTGCGTTGTTGATGGTGCCCTAATCAAGAACATAAGTAGAACCATGGGGCTGATCATCGGTGCGTCCCTCACTCCTGGCCATCTCGTGGATCTCTACAAAGGTAAAAGACCCTAACTCAAGTGCCATCAAATGAACATAAATCTGTGTTGGCCTCTGCTCGGGCACCTCAGGACTGGTGGGAGAAGGGTGGTCGAGGGGGAACATGGTGGTAGCGAACTCAAGTTCGTAGAGCGGGTCTGGGCTCTCTGAAGCCGCCCTAGATGAGTGGAAAGGAGTCATAGAGATCGGTGCTGTCAAAGGCATCCTAAGGGAGCTCATTCCCATCATCGTGATATAGGGATGAATGCAGATGAGATCTGGAATGCAAACAAGATCAGAAGTCAAAACCCCCAATTCACCTATGCAACACTAAGCTGTTGACCGTAAAAGCTCAATCGTTAATCTTGTCAATTTTACTTAGATGATCAATCAGTCTATAAGAGCGATTAAGCGAGCTGGTAGGAACATGACATTCCTAGGAGACTGGCCCAATCCCGCAGTTAGATCTTTCCCAGCCAGTATGGATTGCTGACCGTTTACTGGTTACCTGATCTATCCAATGTGCTAAGGAAGTTCTGGACCGCTTACCGGCTATCCGGATCCTCACTGGAGAACGACTAACCACAAGACCAGTAGTCTGAAGGAAGTTCAGGTATGGCTCTATCCTAGGGTGTAGATCACTCTCTCGCTACATACAAACCAACCAATGAGGGGTGACTCTCACAAAAATAAATACTTTTACATGAGGTGAATTTTAGGGTCAAGCTTGCATTAGCAATCCCAATTTTATGGTTTTCTCTTTTTTAGGTATTTTCAAATGAAAGCAATGCCTAATGAATTTTTCGATCTCCTGGGTTATTTTAAGTCCAAAAATAGGGGAAGGAAGTCCAAAAAGCCTATGTGTGATAAAACTAACTATATGATGCACGAAGAAATCATCCTTAGATGAGCAATTTCTAATGATCGTGAAGAAGAGTAGCTAACAGATCAGAAAGAGAGATTGAGGCTGGTCTCGGATGTCGATCGGTGTCTGCCCAACGGATCCTGCACGCGCTGTATATGGCCTCTAGCAGCACGTGACCTTTCAATCGATCAAGATAGCTTTTTTATTATTTATTTCTAGCTAGGTGTAATTATGATCTATAGGCACAAGCAAGCAATTAGGGATTGGGCCTTAGCTAATTACATCACAATCAATAAAAAATCTGAAGTCTAGGGGCCAAAACTTTGAGAATCAAATAGAAAAAATGTGATAAAATCAAAACTCGATGAAAACCACAGTGAGGTCCCCCAAACACACCGATGCTCGGCGAAACAGACCCCCGTAGTGCAAGTGTCCAAGAATAGTCCAGGTGTCTAAAATTATTACAATAATAATGATAAGTTCGCTGAAAAATAAACTAACTATTCTAAATGCTATAACTAATTTCTCCTCCTTGTCCAGCTTCTCCTCAGATGCGGGTACTCCAACAGAAAGCCGAAGCATCCTCGGGCGGTTCTTCGCACAAAAAGTGAAACAGAGAAAGTGTCAGAAAGTAGTTATATCAAATAGCGGTAAAAATAAGCAAAAGTTTGAAAAACAACTACTAAGCCGTGCTCCCCGGCAACGGTACCATTCTAATGAGTGTCCTACTGACGAAGGTTAGGGAATCAAATAAATCAAGGGTCGTTGCGACCCCAGTCAGCAGGACAAAACTCAACAAGAAAGAGAGAGAGAGAGAGCCACTCAGTCCAAAAGATAAAACAATCAAAGCACTCAAAACTGTAAGTGATCTCTACTATTTATTTTTACCTGGTATAGCAAGCAGGGTCGAACAGAATGAGCACGAGTAATCCTACGAAGTAGTCAATTTCAGAAAATAAAACAAAATATTTTTGTGGTTTTAATTTTGCAAATTTTTAATTTTTGAATTAAAAGACAAAATCAAGCAAAAAGGCAACAAGGCATACAATCAAGATTTTTGAATTTTTTAAGACTAAAAATGCTAAAAAAATTCAAATAAAAATATTTTTTGGGTTTTATAATTTTAAAGTATTTTTCGTAATTTTCTGAGAATTTTCTGATGTTTTTGTGATTTTATAAAAATCAAACAAATGCTACAAATGCAAACAATGCATGGCCAAGACAATATTGCAAATTAAAAATGCTTCAGATGCCCTAAATCATGGTTATGACTTTTATGAGAAAAATATATAAAAAGCTACAAATAGGAAATGGAATGAAAATTTTATGATTTTCTAGAATTTTATATGATGTTTATAATTTTGTAAGTCTTTCACAATTTTTAGGGATTTTGAGGGTTTTTTAAACAAAACTAGTACTAAAAGCAAAGCACATAAAAATACACAATCAGGACTTTTTGTGGAATTTTTAAAGCAGTTTTTCGAATTTTTATGTATTTTCTAAATTAGACAATACACCTTTTTTGGTTTTTTGATTTTTAGAAAATATCAAACGATACTAAATTAATCCACAAAAATTATCATAAATATTACGTGTTAGCATGAGCTAACAATAATTTTTATAGATTTTTCGGGGTCAATTTGGTATTTATTTAATTCACTAAGAGACACACAGTTTGTAGGGGCATACTTGCAATTAAAGTAAAACTTCTGGCCAAACAATAACATCCACAGCAAGCTTAGGGCATGAATTACAAAAAGTCCAGGAAAACACACACGCCATACGTGAACATGCCTCACAGGGGTATAAAAGCAAATACTAAAAACTTTCCATTCAATTCGTAACATTCAAATGTTCAGAACATAGCATGTAAATATTCCCGAATAGCACGTGGGACAACATATGAGTTCACACAAATAGGACCTAAATGCAAAGACTGAAAATAACTATGGTCCAACTACAAAATATCCAATGTATTTTAAACTACGTCAAATATTTACAGGACTCAACAATAAATGTAAAACAAGGAAGGGCCTAAGAGTAATTTACGCTTTATTAAGCGCGATCCAATGGCTGAGGAAGACCCACTAAAGTATGGATGGTCGGGGTGTGTTGGTACCCCTTCGACGATGGACGATGGCTGATGGATCCCTAGATGGATTTGACACTCGAGGGCCTCCAGATGGTGGACAGTGAAGATCAGAATTAGGGAAGAACCTGATCGAACGACCGAGAGGGCGTCTAGACGAACAGGGATGAACTCTCCTCCGGTGAGTTTCAATCGGTGATGAAGTATTGATCCGGCGTCTCCCAAAGCTGTTGGGATGGGGTAAATGACGTTAGTGGTGGTCCACAACTGTTGTTGAGCTCAAAAAGGCTCAGGACCAAGGAGAGGGTCCTGAGGCGTTGTGGTTGCCTGGAGCTACTCAGTCGTGCTCTCTTGACCTCCATATGAGGCCTTCCCATGCTTCTACCTTGCAGGAGAAAGGAACGCTCGGAGATACTGCTCCGGTGAGGGTTAGAGCATGAATGGAGTCAAGAACAGAGGGTGGAGGTGAACATGGCAGGTCTCCGGCGATGTGAGGGATTCGACCTGCTAGGAGACTCCAACCTGGTGGATGGAGTCACAGGAAAGGTTGCGGAGCACGCAAAGAACAGGAGGATGGTTGGGTGAGGGCGTATAGCGTCGAAACAAGATGCAATAGGGGATGGATAGATGATTGTCAGAGGTGTGATACACGGCGGATGAATGATCGATTCGACGAGAAAGAGAAGGTAGAACGAGTACCTAGGGATGATCAGAGTCACCTGTGAGTGGTGGGCATCGTCCATGGGGGTTATGGCCTCAATGGTTGGTGCTGCCAGAGGCTGAGCTCTTCACGACAGAGTTGAAGAAATCCTCGCCGGACCTGGGGGCTTCTACGCTCCAACTGTTGCCCTCAGCCTTCCCCTCCCATGTTGTTACTCTAGAAAGAAAAGGGAGGCACAACAGAAATGATGGAGCGGCCAAAGGTGGTGAAAAAGGGGAGAGGAGGTGCAGGCTATATAGGCTTCTAGGTTCGAGAAGGTGGGGGTGTGGCATGCGAATCGAGACACGGATCCCAAGAATTGGTGTTGGGCGTGGATGAGGGATCCACGATCTCTAATCGGAGTAAAAGTTCAGGGGAAAAGGTGGTCGGATCGGGTTGGAAGAAATGGGCAAAGTTGGGCGAAAACCCGATTTAGGTGAGAAAGGGCTGGCCGGGACTAGTTGACCAAGGTCAACGAATCAGCGTTGGCCCAATCAGAAGCTGTGGGGAATAAAGACAAAACCGCTACAGGACAAAATAGAAAATAAAATAAAGAAAATTAAATTAGAAATAATTAATTAATTTAAATTAAAACGTGTATAAAATAAAAAATGTTTATTATTTTTCAAAGTATTTTTCTGTGATTTTTAATTATTTTTATGAAAAATAAATTAGTATTTATACAATATATAGTGTTATATACATGTATAAAATACCTATGTATTATGTACAAGTATTTTTATTATTTTATTTTTACATAAATACCCTTGTTTTGTATTTTATTTATTTACAAAATATTTTTATGAATACAAAACAATATTTATTTTATTTTTATAAATTATTTAATTCTACATAATAAATATGGAATTTAACACATGTACATGTATTTTGTACAATGAGTGGAGATTTTTATTTTATTTTATTTTATTTTATTTTCTATTATTTTTAGAAATATATACAAAGGAGTGAAAATAATAATTTAATTTTATTCTGTCAAAAATAAATATGTTCAACTATTGGTAATATGCACAACACAACGTGAACCCTTTCTCTCTCTACTTATTTTATTTTGCGATCAGGTTAAGTCTTGACCTTCTCTTGGGGTTTGGATCATTCTGTATTTATTCTAAATAGCTCTTCCTTTTTCTTTTCCTTTATTCTTTTATTTTTGCACAAAAAACATGCTAATTTTGCAATATTAACAAATCCATGCAGAATGCTAAGTTGTTTTATTTACATGCATTTACATGATGCTTTGCTAAGATAAATAGCTAAAATAAAAGAATAAAGAGTGAAAATCAGGGATTCATCACACCCCTATACTTTACCTTTGCTAGTTCCTTAGCAAACACTTATTCGAAAAAGAAGTGAAAAGAAAATAAAAGAAAAAGAAGGAGAATCAAGGTTGATTATTAAACTTTTATTCATTAAATTGAAGTATGGAGCTCAGTAAGACCTTTGGATTATTAGTTTGTCGGACCCTTAAAGGAAATAAGTTTAAGACTCATCAACCTCTAAGTTCCACCATTCTATGGTCAAGACTTCTCAATAATCTAGATCGGAACAAGTCTACATACGCAATAAATAATTTAAATAAATGATTAGAGAAATAAATAACTAAATAATAAATAAATAAATAATAACTAAATATTTAAATAATTTTTTATTTATTTCATTAATAAAATATTAATAATAAGAGGCATTGTTCTTCTTTTAGAATAGTAGATCACGTAATTTTTCAGCTATCATGGACTCGCGCTCGTCAGGAGGTCCAGCCAGAGGAGTCCTAAAGAGAGGGGTGATGAATCGCTATGTACGATGTTTAATGTGTACTCATTGTAGTACGTGTACTTAGCAAATCAGTCAGAACCGAGAGAAGATCTCCGTGAAGAGTGTCTCGGCTTTAATTTATATCCCGGGCAAGTCTGGAGTTTACACAGGGAGGTAAAGGAACAACTTCATGTTAATTTGAATAATTAGGTCTAGGTTTTCAAAAGGTATTTTTTTTATTTTTTAATGCAAAAATAAATGAGAATGCAAATGCAAGTGAATTAAGATACTTAAGAAAGCACACAACTTAGTCAAATTAATTTTAATGTCAAATCAGTTCAATTTAGCCAAATTATATTTTTCCTACGATCCTAATCCAGTGATGAATGCATAACATATTTTTTTTGAAATTTTAAGGGTTGAAATGCAATAAAAAAGCACACTTTTTATGGATTTTTAAATAATTTTTCACACAAACAGAATGCAAAAATTATGAAAAATTTCTGGAATGAAAACATGATGCAAAGATGCTATAGTAGTTTTTTGGAATTTTTTGACAGAATATGAATTTTTATAAAGTTTTTAGTGAAAACAGATTGGCTGTGCATAATTAAATCCTAATAAATCCACAATGTCAAATTAGCCAGAGAGAGAATTATCCCAAATAAATATTTATACAAGCAATCCAGAAGAGTTGAAATTTCGCAAAAATATGATGGGTAGATTTAAATAAAAATCAAATATTAAAATCTCTCTACGATTTATTTTAGGCACATGACAACTCCAATTTAAAAGATATTTGGGTACTAATTCAAACTTCAAGTCATCATCTCAAATTTTTGTGGAATGTTTGCAGCAACAATGAGTGAGATATGAATTTAAAAGCTCAATGTGGGTAAAATATACAAAATTTCAATTAAACATTTTTAATTAATTACCCACATCTTACAAAAATACAAATAAATAATTATAATGTAGACAATTAGTTGCTCAACATAATGACATTTTTCATTGAATAAAAAGATGCAATGTTGATGTCCAAATTGATATGCAAATACATGGTTATTTGTGCAAAATAGAAACTGAAATTACACACACAATCTTGCACAGGGACTATTTTGTAATATTAGAAACATGAAATAAAACTAATGCAATTTTTACATAAAAAATAAAGAGAAAACAACCTTCTTCTTCAGCAGGTCCGCTAGGGCACAGGACGGGCAAGCGACAGAGAACGGCGGGGTGGCGCGGGGCCGCGCGTGGATGGCGGCTTCGCACGCACGACCGCGGCGGCATGTGGAGAGGCGGTGGCGCGGGGCCGCGCGCTTGGGCGCATTGGGAGGAAGGAGCGGCTGGACGTGCTGGGGCCGCACGGTTGTGTGCGCTGCAGGAGGGGGTGGATGACGACAGGAGGGCGGTGGATACATCGCTGGTGCGTGGAGGCCGGTAGGGGAGGAGGTGCGCCGGCGTGGATACGAGCGACCGGGTAGAGGAGGTGGTGGGCAGCGCCGCCTGCCTATGGAAGGAGGAGCGCGGCGGCGACCAGCTGCCTCATTTATTTTTTTAAATTTTTTCTTTTGATTTTTTGATTTAATTTCTGCTGTTAAAAAAATATTGTTTTGTTTATATTTTTTTAGTTTTTTTTAAAACATGGAATAAACAACGGAGAGATGGTGGTGTGGGGGTGATATGATAGAAGGGATGATATGGTGGTGAGAAAAAAATGGCTTAATGAAATAACAAAGAAACAAAATATTAGAAAAAATCAAATAACAAGAGAATGATGAGGAATACTTCTGAATCTTCGCCAGATTGGCGGAGCAGCTACGCTGGATTCCTGTCGACGCCTCGATCCGATTGGCGAAATAAAAATCAGAGAAGCTGTGCGAGCTCTATGGGGAACTCATGATGCGGAGCGGAGCTCCGCGGATCTCGCCTGAAGGAGGTTGTCGCTTGAGGAAGATGCCTCACCGCTGTCACCAACAAAACATTCCAAGCTCTCTCCTTTTTCTATTAGAATGGCAGATGGCAAAAAATGAGGATGGAGAAGTGTATAAAAAGAGAAGAGAAATGGAGGTTAGATAGGTAGTGGAGTTGAATGGGAGGTTAGATTATTGGTGGAGTTGAATGGGAGGTTAGATGAAGAATATGGGGTAGAATGGAAGTTGGTGGTAGAATAGAAGTTATTGTAGAGAATGGGAAAAAAATAAAAGGAAAATAAAATTAAATAGAATAGGCTACTTTAAATATAATAAAATAAAAGAGAAGAAAAATAGTGGAGAATTTACAAAGGAAGATATACAACATGTACAATTTTTTTACTTTTCTAACTTTATTTTTTTTGTATTTTTAATAAAAGATATTTACAACAGAAAAATATAATAAAATACTAGAAATAAAATACAATACAAAATTGATTTTTTTGAATTTTTAGTGAATAAGAAGAGTAAATAAAAAAATGAAGAAAGAAAAATATGTACAATATATACAAAGTACACCTAGGTCCCAAAACCCAAATTTTGCAAACGAGCTTCGATTTTAATGAAACCACTTCCGTTGGATAGATAATTTTCTAACTTGAGCTTTAAAAGCGAGTTTGGTGAATTTGGATTCATACGAAGCGGGAATTTGACCGGGAAGTTGGACTTTACGACTTTTTATCTTTGGGATCTAGAAGCATTTATTTGAGGTAAAATTTATTTATATTTTTGTATTTTTATATATATTTTTATGAACAAGATAGAGAAAGAATTAGCCAAAAAGAAGTTGAAATAAAATTATTAAAAATACATGAAGTTTTTGAGCTATTTATAAGTGGAAAACTCCTTTAATTTTACGGCTTTTTATTGTTAATTTATTTTGTGCAATCTAATATACAATAATTAATGTATTTTATTTACAAGAGTCATTTTGTTAATTTACTAATTTTATAGACATTTATTTGGGATTTTACTCAGGGATTTTGCTAAGATCAAGATATTGAGATGATGAATCACAAATTCATCACCCCCTATACTTAAACTTTGCTAGTCCTCAAGCAAATAAAGAATGAATAAGTTAGAGTAACCCCTGACTGTTCATGTGAATACAAGACTTGATCCGTTCAAGAACTCTCTGTTTTAGAGATCCTAAAATTCTAAGTTGAACCAAGCACTAGTCAAAAGGTATCCAATTTCTCTAATCATCAGACTCTCTCTGTATACATATATAGTAGGGATATGACTTAAGTGTGGACTGCAGTTACAAAAGTAGAGTCGCAACGTCACCCAAGGTTCCAGTCCAAAAGACTCTCCTAAGAACCCGACCCTCAACACTAGGGAATAAACCATTTCTTGCATCCAATCCACCATCTCTTTAGTTGTCAGACTTAAAAGTGTAGATGGAAGGCCAGTTGATGGGGGCATAGGATTGCGTCATTTATTCTCTCCCTCTCATTGGAACAAGGATTCTCTCAAGTACCTTATTACTCAATGCATATTTTTGGTGTTGATCAGTGCGTCCGTCAAGAGAAGTTGGAGTCGTCTGCACTTGTTTTCTGGGGAGTACACCAGGGTGTGCCTTTTTTGAGTACCTATCATACCTTCTACACCCATACTTGTAGCATTTACGATGTATAACTTTTTTTTGGTGCAATCCCGACTCCTGGTCCAAATAGCGGTGGTCCAAGTGGACACTTTGAAATGGTTGGGAGCGCTCGCCTTTGGTGGAAGCTCTTTGATATTTGACTTTGTGGAATGAGAGCTTTTCTTTAACATTTCATTGCTTTGTAATATTTTTGGCTAGCTCCACTGCTTTTACCAATAGTTGACGCACACTGATCAACATTTTTTTTTATTTTATCACACTCTGGCACATAGGTAAATGTCAAGAGATAGTACAAGAACCATGTTCTCATACTGGCTAAATGTGTTGACACTCAGGTTTTATGAAGCCTTTATTGATTTTATCCCATCCTCGAGCATCATCAAATCAAGTTCTAACTCAAATCCCTCATCCCAATTCCTCAAGTGAAATTTCAACTCATCTCATCATAACTGCAGTCGTATATGTGAGGTGCTGATCATATTCTTAAGGTAAAAACTAAGCATGCAATATAGCATACAAATCTTTCAAATTAGGGAAATGTGAATAATTAAGTCAAAGACCCTAATGACTAAGGCTGGTTAACTCAAAATCTCAAGAGCTCATAAACCAAGTGTTCTTGAACATCACTAGTTTTGTGTGAAAGTGTAAGTGTCAGTGACCAGACCAACTTATTAGTTAGTTTCTTTTTGTGATTTTTTTGTTTTTATTTTTATTTTGTTTTATTTTTTTGAAAAACAAAGGAAAAGAAGAAAGATGTTTTTTTAGAAAAAGGTTTTTTTCACAAGGGTTTTTTTTAAAGAAAGGTAAACAAGAAAGGATACATATTTTTTTGAAAAGTTTTTTTGAAAATAAAGAGGAAGAAAATCATTTTTTGAATTTTTTTGAAAAGAGACAGAAAAGAAAAAGGAAATGTTTTTTGAAAATATTTTTTTGATTTTTTTTAAAATGGATTTTTTGTTTTTTTATTTAACATTTTACCCATAACCCTTTATTTTAATTACAAACAAGTTAAAGTATGATAAGGAACTGAGTGACAAAAAGCATATATGTAATATATATAAACCCCCCTATACTTAGCATGTGCTATGTCCTCATGGAACTAAGTGACAAAAAGCCATAGCTCGTACTAAGCATAAGTGGGTGAAAAAGAATGGAAGTGAAAAAGAATATAAGAGTGTGGATAATACACAACATGTATCAGTCCCCCTATACTTAGGCTCCGATCAGCCTAAGTATTGGAAAGAACACAAGAATGGGGGACCGATGAGAATGAGAAAGAATATACAAAAAGAAAATAAAAAGAAGAGATGGAGCAAATCAAGTCACTTACCCCCTATACTTAGGATCTAGTCATCCTAAGTATAGCCACAAAATGAAAATGATACAGAACTGGGGTGAGTGATGTGAATCACGGGGGAGGGAGGGTAATAAAGGAAGGAAAATCTGTACACGGAGGAGTGAGGATGTACAAGGATCAAGAAGGTTTGTGATGGACCTTCTTGCGTGAGCGAGGGGGTGGGTAGTATACATATGTGTCACTGTCAGAATCGTCCTCAGAAGAATAATAGTGAGGTGTAGGAAATGTTCAACAAGGGTCGACACACGACTGCTTGCTTAAATATGGCTTCAGAACAACTGAACTGAGCTCACTCATATAGATCACCTCATCCGGACCTGATGAGGACTCCTCAGAAAGTTCCTTCTCTTGTAAGTCGAAGGCAACTTTCTTAGCTGGTTTTCTAGAACCTGAAGCATCAAGAGGAAGAGGAGATCGATACATCTTAAGGAGTTCGAGGGAACACCTCGAAGAATCAATACCCGTCTTCTTCTTACCTAATGACCAACTAGAGGATGGAGCAACCGATTTATCAAGATTGGTCAATTTGATCCCAGTTGTCTCTTTTGGTGTAGGTCTTGGATGTGGTGTTTGTGAGGTACGTACCATAGGTTCATCATCAGATGAGCCACCGTATGCATTGTAATACTCTTACAGGGTCAGCACACGTCTCTGGTAAGGCATAGTGTTCTCAGTTGGCTTGGCATTGATTGGCTCATGAGTCGGATCATCTAAATAATCAAGGAAATCAGTAATGATCATGACCGACTCAGGGACAACTTCTGATTGTGAGTCCTCTCTATAAGCTGTCACGGTGGTGGTGATGCAAGCAGTGGGCGGTGTGGAGGTGTAGGGAGTCTCTGAACCAATGGTCGTCTGGACAGTTGGTATCTCAGGTGTAGTAGAGAGACGGGACTCAACTGTCTCTCGAAGGTCACGACTGTCTGCGACTTTACGGGTTACCTTGGAATATCATGTGTCCTCAAAGATCGGATGAGGTCGGAGTGCTCCCAATGTAGAGAAATCGATCTCTCGAGTCTCACAATCTATAGTTGCCTTAGTCAAGGCTAAGAACAGCTTCCCGAGAATGATCGAAGACTGGGTGAACTCTCCTCGATGCTCAATGTCAATGATCGTGAAGTCTATTTGCAATAGAGCACCTTGGAAAGTAACGATGACTAAAATGGTTCCTCTCGACCGTTTAATGGACCGATCTGCCAACTGAACGATTCTCTCTTGACTTCTTAGCAGATCCGATTTTGAGCTTGGCAAACACAGAAGTCGGGATGATATTAATCGGCGAGTCATCATCGATTCTTGCATGGGTGATTGTGGAATCTTTGATTTCACAATCAAATCTAGGCAACCGCTTTACTCTGCAGCTCTTGATTTTTCTCCTTATCATCAAAGATGTGGCCATAGACACTATATGTCTCTCAGTCCTTGTTCTCTTATTGCCCGACCTTTTAGGCATCAATTTACTTCTCACAAATCTTTTAAGGCCGGGAAAGTGTTCAATGGCCATTATTAAGGGAAGCTCAAAAATCAATTTTTTATCCAATGCTTCCCTAAGTGCAGGATCCAATTTTTGTAGATCTTTTCTATTTTCAATTTTTATGTTGTTTTCTGAGTTTTCAATTTTTTTGGTCTTTTTGATAGGAGAAGGAGGACTAGGAGAATTTACAGACTCTAGTTTGGAGGGAAAGTGATTAGTAGAGGAGGGAGGTAGAAGGGACTCCAACTGTACATGACTTGTGGTCAATCCGGTGTCTTCCAGGTTTTTCAAAATTCAATCCGCGAAATCCATGATCCACATTCTGACCTGGACTTTTTATCCGTCTACAAATGTCATCCTCCAATAAGTTCTCATGACACCTCATGAGAGAAGTCTGCGTAATTGGAGGATACTGTTGAGAACTCGGGCTCTTATACTCAACACACCTTGACATAGGCGTGTAATACTGGGTTGAGTATGGCCCATCTGTATGGCAGATGTTGGTCAGAGCCTCATCAGGTGGAGTTAGTAGACATGGGGTCTGTAAATTAGTCGCATGCATCCAATCCCATGTACATGTCAGTTCTCCGAATGGGTGATATGAAGGTTGTCAATGTGGGCTCTATCACTCAGGTCAATCAAATCAGGAAGATCGTACGGTGCATGCCTCTCCATTCGATTTGTCTGGTAGACGTGTTGTACCCTAAGGTTAAGTCGAGATATGTATAGGTCAATTGTTGTTCGGTCCCAACTTGAGGTGAGAATGAGGTATGTAGGTTCAACTGATTATGCCAATCATTCATCTCAGCAGTGACTTTATCTTTGATTGGTTCCTTCATTTCAGCAAGCGGACGAGAATATAGTGAGTCAGTCCATGGTGGTTGTGGGTCAGGGGTGTAGGAATATGGGGTAGGTGAGAAGGACGAAGAATTGGGGAAGTCAGTTGGAGTTCTAACTTTACGGTCGTGGTGGGGGTATGAGGAGGAATAAGAGGGTGGAGATGATCGGAATAACGTCGAGGAAGAGTGGCATAGATATGGTGACCAATAATTGCAAAAAATAGAACAAATATAAGTGGCTCGGGGGTCAGACTACCCGAGTAGAGAAAATCTAAATCTAATTTTCCAAATTAATCCCTAAACCGTTTACCTCCCCGGCAACGACGCCATCTGATGAATCACTATGTACGATGTTTAATGTGTACTCGTTGTAGTACGTGTACTTATCGAATCAGTCAGAACCGAGAGAAGGTCTCCGTGAAGAGTGTATCAACTTTAATTTATATCCCGGGCAAGTCCGGGGTCGAACACAGGGAGGCAAAGGAACAACTTCAAATTTGAATAATTAGGTCTAGATTTTCAAAAGGTATTTTTTTGTATTTTTTAATGCAAAAATAAATGAGAATGCAAATGCAAGTGAATTAAGACACTTAAGAAAGCACAAAATTTGGCCAAATTAATTTTAATGTCAAATCAGTTTAATTTAGCCAAATTATATTTTTCATAGGATCCTAATCCAATGATGAATGCATAATATTTTTTTTGAAATTTTAGGGGTTGAAATGCAATAAATAAAAATGTACACTTTTATGGATTTTTTAAATAATTTTTCACACAAACAGAATGCAAAAATTATGAAAAATTTACTGGAATGAAAACATGATGAAAGGATGCTACAGTAATTTTTTTGAATTTTTTGACAAAATATGAATTTTTTATGAATTTTTTTAGTGAAAACAGAGTGACTGTGTGTAATTAAATCCTAATAAATCCATAATGTCAAATTATCTACAGAGCGAATTATCCCTAATAAATATTTATACAAGCAATCCAGAAGAGTTGAAATTTTGCAAAAATATGACGTATAAATTTAAATAAAAATCAATTACCAAAATCACTCTACGATTTATTATAGGCATACGACAACTCCAATTGAAAAGATATTTGGAGACTAATTCAAACACATTTCAAGGCATCATCTCAAATTTTTGTGGAATTTTTGGAGTAATAATGAGTGAGATATGAATTTAAAAGCTCAATGTGGGTAAAATATAAAGAATTTCAATTAAATATTTTTAATTAACTACCCACAACTCACAAAAATACAAATAAATAATTGGAATGTAGACAATTAGTTGCTCAACACAGTGACATTTTTCATCGAATAAAACAATGTAATGATGATGTCCAAATTGATATGCAAATACAGAGTTATCTGTGCAAAACAGAAACTGAAATAACACACACAAACTTGCACATGGACTATTTTGTAATATTAGAAACATGAAATAAAACTAATGCAATTTTTACATAAAAAATAAAGAGAAAACAACCTTCTTCTTCAACAGGTCCGCCAGGGCGCAGGAAGGGCGGGCGGCGGAGAACGGCGGGGCGGTGCGGGGCTGCGCGCGGATGGCGGTGCCGCACGCACGGTCGTGGCGGTGCGTGGAGAGGCGGTGGCGCAGGGCCACGCGCGTGGGCACGTTGGGAGGAAAGAGCGGCTGGACGTGCTGGGGTCGCGTGGTTGTGCGCGCTGCAGGAGGGGGCAGATGACGCAGGAGGGCGGTGGATACAGCGTCGACACGTGGAGTGTCGGCAGGGGAGGAGGTGCGTTGACGTGGAGACGAGCGACCGGGCGGAGGAGGTGGCAGGCGGTGCCGCTTGCCCATGAAAGGAGGGGGGCAGCGACGACCAGCTGCCTCGTTTATTTTTTTAATTTTTTTCTTTTGATTTTTTTTGATTTAATTTCTGCTATTAAAAAAATATTTTTTTTATTTATATTTTTTTAAGATTTTTTTTAAAAACATGGAATAACAAATGAAAAGATGGTGGTGTTGGGGTGATATGATAGAAGGGATGATATGGTGGTGAGAAAAAATGGCGTAATGAAATAACAAAGAAACAAAATATCAGATAAAATCAAATAAGAAGAGAATGATGAGGAATACTTACCTGAATCTTAGTCGGATTGGCGGAGCAGCTACGCTGGACTCCTGTCGTCGCCTCAATCTGATTGACGAAATAAAAATCGGAGAAGCTGTGCGAGCTCTATGGGGAACCCGTGACGCGGAGCAGAGCTCCGCGGATCTCGCCTAAAGGAGGTCGTCGCTTGAGGAAGATGCCTCGCCGCTGTCACCAACAAAACATTCTAAGCTCTCTCCTTTTTCTATTAGAATGACGGATGGTGAAATATGAGGATAGAGAAGTGTATAAAAAGAGAAGAGAAATGGAGGTTAGATAGGTTGTGGAGTTGAATAGGAGGTTAGATTATTGGTGGAGTTGAACGGGAGGTTAGATGAAGAATATGGGGTGGAATGGAAGTTGGTGGTAGAATAGAAGTTATTGTAGGGGAAAAAATAAATGAAAAATAAAATAAAATAAAGTAGGCTACTTTAAATACAATGAAATAAAAGAGACGAAAAATAGTGAGGAATTTACAAAGGAAGACATACAACATGTACATTTTTTTACTTTTCTAACTTTAATTTTTTTAATAAAAGATATTTACAACAGAAAAATATAATAAAATAGTAGAAATTAAATACAACACAAAATTGATTTTTTTGGATTTTTAGTGATTAAGAAGAGTAAATAAAAAAATGAAGAAAGAAAAATATGTATAATATATATAAAGTACACATAGGTCCCAAAACCCAAATTTTGCAAACGAGCTCCAATTTTAATGAAACTACTTCCATTGGATAGATAATTTTCTAACTTGAACTTTAAAAGTGAGTTTGGTGAATTTGGAGTTCATACGGAGCAGGAATTTGGCCAGGAAGTTGGACTTTACGACTTTTTATCTTTGAGATCTAGGAGCATTTATTTGAGGTAAAATTTATTTATATTTTTATATTTTTATATACATTTTTATGAACAAGATAGAGAAAGAATTAACCAAAAAGGAGTTGAAATAAAATTATTAAGAATACATGAAGTTTTTGAGCTATTTACAGGTGGAAAACTCCTTTAATTTTGCGGCTTTTTATTGTTAATTTATTTTGTAAAATCTAATATACAATAATTAATGTATTTTATTTACAAGAGTCATTTTGTTAATTTATTGATTTTATTGATATTTATTTGAGATTTTACTCAGGGATTTTGCTAAGATCAAGATATTGAGATGATGAATCGCGGATTCATCAAGGGGTCGTCCCCGACAGAGAGGAGGGCAGGCACAATGGGGGAGTAGTCGAGATGGGCAAGAACGAGGCACCTCTGACAATCATCGTTCCTTAGGGCACATGTAGGAGGAGGCGAAGATGTGGCTGGAGAGGCGGTTCTCTGGCATCGGCTTACAGTTCTGAGCACGTAATCGATATTACTTATGCTATTCTGATCCATCAGCCAACAGTTCGATTGCGGCGTAGATGTTGTCAGCCTCGACTATGTGGTGGATCCATCTGCATGGAGAACGACGGAGCTAGCGGGCATTAGGCCTAAATGGGAGAAGGCGTTGGGGAAAGGGCAGAAGCAGCGGCATGACTTGGGTAATTCCTTGGTTTCCGCGAGGGCAAAAACAAAATGATTATGGATCCGGATGTGCGAACACAGAATTTTCCATGGAAAAATTATTATGATCATCACGTGATGTGCGGCCTTTAAGATATGTTATAGATTTGTCTAATATATTTCATGATCCCCTTCAACAGAAATGACATTCCACGTCGGTACCTGCGAGGATGTGAATAAATAAATTGAGTACCCGTTAGAATCGAGTACTTGTGCAAACAAGTTGGGTGAACCTATAATCCAACGAGGATGGGTCGGAACAAGTTGGGTGAATATATACCGTAATGTGTGAAATCTTGAGTTGTCATCTATCTTTGTTATATTTCATTTTTCCCGTATTTTTAAGTTATGAGATTATGCTTAGATTAAATAGAAATGATGTGGAGATGATAGTGTTTACCTTTCATTTAGGTTCCCTTTGGGTTCCTTATTCCCAAATCTACCCAACTACGGTTATCTTTTTCCACTTTGTTTTATATCCTTTATCCAAACAGATCGGCCAATGGAAAAATTTTCTAGTGATCGTTGTTTATTTCGTTGTTTCCTATTCTATGATGGGTCATAGAGGTGGGTGTTAGATTAGTTTGAGTAATTTTGAGTCAAATAATTCGGGTTGCATTCACTTTGGGTCAAAAAATCTCTGATAATAACAGAATCAAATTAAATTGAGTGAAGTTATTCGGATGTCAGTTTAGGCCAATCGATTTGAGTCAAAACCAAACTTCATTGGGCATCTATGAAGGGAAAAAATGAAATATATCTATAGGTGTTCAGATGTAAACGAAGGTTAGATGCCAAATATGCTCATTAATCTCAAGTTCGTAGAAAGATTAAGTTTTTAGAATTCTATGTGCTGAGTAGGGATTATCAACTAATATAAAATCACGAGTTGCTTAAACTTTCAATTTGGGCTTGTAAGGAATAAAACATCAAACTAAGGCCAACCAACAAAAAACCAAATACATATTATGCTTTGGATCTAATTTGACCTAAAATCCAAACAACTCATATCATTTCAATCTTTTTTCAAATATTGGGTGGATTAGTTGGATAGACAAAGAAATTAACTCCCACTTCTAAGCATACATAGATTGGTTTAGATTCGACTTGCACGTTTGAAGCGGTGGGCTACTTTGGGAAAGACCCGACTGAGGAAATATGCCGACTATCCGACCCAACTATATATAAGGTCCTGATTAAAAAAATAGGAAAATTAAACATATTAACTAACAATGTTATGGTTCCTAGATCTATGAATGTTGTATTTCTAAGGATTGGATTTGCCATCCAAAAGGGATTGGCGGTGCAGCTTGTTGCACGTCTCCCATCAATTTCTATGTAATGATTTTTGTTCTTTATTTGGTAATTCTCGATACATATTAACTATTTTTAAATAATAAAATTAACTTTATAAATATGATCTACTTCACGCCAATACCATCATGCTTGGTGTTGCATTTGATTGCCGGTATTATATATATATATATATATATATTACAATTATGGTTGATTTAAAAAAAACTAGATGATTTTCTAGATGTGTCCTATCAAGCTCAAACATTACTTAACGTATTAAGGATGGAAATACTTAGATATAGATATCGATATATAAAGGGGTGGAATCGGGAATTTTATCAAGGAGAGACCAAGTATACAACTATTATGTGGAAAAATTATTGTATTTCATGACATTTTTAAATAGAGTTAAATTTTTAAAATGAACTTCTTTCAATTTTGATAAACTTACAATTTAAATATATTATTAAGGTTAGGATTTCAAATTTATTATTATTTTCAACGGTAATTTTTAAAATTTGATAAATCTAACCATCTGAGCCTGGATAAATCCTCTTCAAAAAAAGATAAATTATCAAGTGAAATTTTGAAACATAAAAGATCATGATTAAAAGGAAACAACATTTTTTATTTACAAAGAGTGCTAGAAACAAAAGGAGAGATAATGGACTCGGATATAATTTTATATGAAATTATACTTAACATTTTGATACTTTGGAAGTGATGGATAAACTATATAAAAGAAATTAAAAATGAGGGAAGTATGATTTGAACCTTGATCTCCAAATAATAACCATGTTACTCTTCCACTAGATCATTAAAAAACTTTACAATCTTTCTCTCGCAAAAGTATTTATTATTTAGTAAAGGAGGGGTTATATTAAAAGCTTAATACATTGCACAAGTGACATATAATAATAAAAAAAGGAGCCATGACCTCTCCATGACATGTACTAGTTCTGCTCCTTGATATATGTCATCCTTTTCTTATCCGTTTTAAAATTTCGAATGCTAATATCGATAATAGAAAAAATATTTTAAACATTAAATTAAATACACATGCATTGGATGGCTTGTGCACTAAACAAATTTTACAAAATATTTTTCCCATAACACATCAAGTTATATCACACATAGTTTTAAATACATCTACAAATATATTTTACATATTAAAATGGATATACATATTATAGATAATTGCGCAATATCAAAATAATTTACATATCTATATATATTTTAAAACGAATACATATATCAAATTTATATAAAGGAACTATTGCATGTGTGATCTTCCAAGTTTTTCCAGTAGCTCCTATGACTCTAACTTTATTTCAATTACACTTGTGCCCCTAAATTTTTACTGAACTCACAGTTTTGCCCTTAGTGGAATATGCGGGCACGAGTGCTGCTGTAACATAAGGACACTATGGTGAATTTGTAAGAATAAAGACGTATAAGTTTAACTGAAAAAGTTAGAGGCGCAAGTACTGTTGGAAAAACTCGAAGGATACGAATGTAAAAGTCTTTTATATAAATTGAATAAGATAGGGGGATTGAATAGTAATATATATCTCTATTAAATTATTTATTGGTAGGAACATGAAACTAGGGGTGTCTATCGAGTTCAACGAGCCGAGTTGGCCTCAACTCAGACTCGAACTCGATAAGAAACCTAAGGCTCGAACTAGGGCTCGATAAGGGTCGAGCCCTGGATCACCAACTCGAACTCAAACTCGTCGAGTTCGAGCTGATTCATGAGTCTCTTATCGAGCCACATATTTTTGATCTAGCTCACGAGCCTCAAAATGAGCTGGCTCACAAGCCTCTTATCGAGTCATGAATTTCTGTGCTAGCTCACGTGCCTCAAAATGAGCAGTCTCATGAACCTTTTAACGAGTCATTGTTCTATTTTATACATTAAATTATGCAAATGAACCTCTTAACGAGTCATTAGGGTTGGGAAATAGAAACTGTCGGTCTAGTCTGGGGAAGTTTCGATATATATGTTTTCAACTTTTTATTAAGAGGGGAAACGAGTTATCGAGTCGAGTTCCCGAGTTGAACAACACCCAACTCAGACTCGACTCGATAAACTAACGAGCCATAAAACCCAACTCGAGCTCGAGCTCGTTAAGGTTTCGAGTCAGGCTCGTGAGCCCTTAACGAGCCGAGCCCAAATTGAGCTCATCAAGCTCGAGCTTTCCTCACAACCCTACGGGCCTGTTTGGTTGCAGGGTTGGGCAGGGTTGGCCCAACCCTAGTTACTATTCACAAGGGTACTTCCTCCTCACAGATTACTATTCATCCACCCCAACCCAGTCCAACCCAACCCAGCCCAACCAAGCAACCAAACAGGCCCTACGTGAAACATGTCACTATCCAACCGTACATCATAGATTCCGTATAATTTCGAAGACATATATTTTATCCGATGCAATAAAAGTAAAACAGATGGAAAAGGAACTGCGAAAAGGTCCTCTCACGTTTAACAAATGGATCCCAACGTAGACCCGAATAAAATAACCGTCCCAACGACGAGGAGCTGTAGCCATCGTCTCTCCCTTCCTCTCTCTCTCTCCCTCTCCCTCAGCACCATAACGATGCTAAAATAAAAATACAAAAAATCGCAGCGAAAACAAAAGGACGAACAACACGAAGAACAGATCAAAAGATAGAAAAAAATTGAAATGATCTTCATCTGATGCCCTAATCGTCGCCCATTCCCTCTCCACCCCATTTCGATCGGGGGAGGGGAATGGGGAGCGTGGAGATGGCGCCCAATTCCGAACCCGGTAATCGATCCTCCTCTCCTCCCGCTTTTTTCTCTCGAAGATTTCCCGGTTTCGACGGATTTGAGCCGTTTTTTATTGTTTGATCGGGGTGAAGAGGGGGCATGTGGAGGAGCGTCGAGCAATGCGCCGGCGCTGGTGCTGTCGAACTCGGGGAAGAGGATGGATCAGGTGGGGAAGAAGAAGTACGTGAAGCAGGTCACAGGGAGGCACAACGACACGGAGCTCCATCTGGCGGCCCAGAGAGGGGACCTGGCGGCGGTGCGGCAGATCCTGGGCGAAATCGACGCGCAGATGATGGGGACGGCCGGGGCGGCGGATTTCGACGCCGAGATAGCCGAGATACGGACGGCGGTTGTCGACGAGACCAACGACGTCGGGCAGACGTCGCTCATGATCGCGGCGGAGAGGGGGCACCTCGCAGTTGTCGAAGAGCTGCTCCGGTACACCAACGAGGAAGGTGTCGCCAGGAAGAACTCGTCGGGCTTCGACGCCCTCCACGCCGCCGCCCGCGAGGGCCACAAAGGTACGATCTTTCTCTCTTTTTTGTGTTTTTGCAATGTTTATGATTATCGTTTGCTTGATCAGTTCTAATGATTGAGGGTTTGAGATTATTATTTTTCTTCTAAAGCTTAAATTCATCATTAGGAAGGCCCCATTTGATTGCGTGTTTGGTAGTTTTGACCATTGGGTATCATTCTATACACTGTCTAAATAAATATTTTTTATAGATAGAATGCTATAATGAAAACCCAATTATTATTTTAGTTCTGATCCTCCCTTTGGACTTATTCATATGGAAGGTGGGAGTCAAAGGCGCCAACGCCACCTTGATGGTAGATTGAACTCAAACCAAATTTATGAATATCTTGTAGTGTATTTTCCAGACTAATTTAGTTTTGCTTCATGACATAAGGCTCATTTCTCGTATTTGTGAATCTATGTGACTATGATTTTGTGAATTGCAGACATAGTTAAGGTCCTTCTGAGCTCATACCCTTCTCTGAGCAAAACATTGGGTCCTTCAAATGCAACTCCTCTCATAACAGCCGCAACAAGGGGCCATATTACAGTTGTTAAGGAGTTGTTATCCCAGAATTCTAATTTGTTAGAGCTGACTAAGCAAAATGGAAAGAATGCCCTTCACTTCTCTGCTCGACAAGGGCATGTGGACATTGTGCAGACGTTGCTCGATAAAGACCATCAGTTGGCTCGAAGAACTGACAGGAAAGGGCAGACAGCATTACACATGGCTGTCAAAGGAACCAGCACTGAAGTGGTCAAGTTACTTGTAGAAGCAGATCCAGCAATTGTAATGTTGCCCGACAAGTTTGGAAGCACTGCCCTTCATGTAGCCACAAGAAAAAAGCGAGTCGAGGTATTGTCGCTTATAAATCCAGTGTAGTTCTACAATTGTGGTTATCAGGACGTGCAAGTTGAAATAGCTCATGATATAAGGCTGATATTGGCGACCTCCGTATAAACGTTAACTAAAGCCGAGGGACTATCTTATGTTATGCAATACTATAATCTATGGAGTGTAATGAGTTATAGGTGTCTGCATATTTTTTTTGCTTTTGTGATTTACAATTCTCTATAAATTTTCAATTTATTAGGATTTATAGATTAACATGCCAGTTTCATACTTTCTTTGAAATGTGCAGATTGTAAACTTGCTTCTGCTTCTACCTGACACACATGTTAATGCCTTGACAAGGGAGCACAAAACTGCACTCGACATAGCTGAAGACCTACCTCTCTCAGAGGAGTCGATGGAAATCAAGGAGACATTGTCCAGATATGGTGCTGCTCGAGCAAACGAGCTGAACCAACCTAGAGATGAACTAAGAAAAACGGTTACGGAGATTAGAATGAATGTCCATTCACAATTAGAACAGGCAAGGAAAACAAACAAGAACGTCATGGGGATCTCAAAGGAGCTTAAGAAACTTCACAGGGAAGGCATCAACAATGCAACAAACTCCGTTACTGTAGTTGCTGTGCTGTTTGCTACCGTTGCATTTGCTTCGATCTTCACAGTTCCTGGTGGAAATAATAATGATGGAGTTGCAGTGGCAATTAGCACGACAGCTTTCAAGATATTCTTCATTTTCAATGCCATTGCTCTGTTCACATCCTTGGCAGTGGTGGTGGTTCAGATAACTGTAGTCAGAGGGGAGACGAAATCGGAAAGACGGGTAGTTGAGGTTATAAACAAGTTGATGTGGTTAGCATCTGTTTGCACCTCTGTTGCTTTCATTGCCTCCTCTTACATAGTTGTCGGTAGACATTTCCGTTGGGCTGCAATCTTGGTCACCATCATTGGTGGTGTAATAATGGCCGGAGTGCTAGGTACCATGACTTACTATGTTGTGAAATCAAAGCGCACCCGTAAGCTCAGAAAAAAGGAGAAATCCTCCAGGAGGAGCGGTTCGTTCTCATGGTACCAATCAGAAATATCAGATTCTGAAATCAACCCGATATTTGCAATCTAAATAGGGCACATTGCGTCAAGGTACTTGCATGCCACCAATCACAAGATGCCGATTAATGGACAAGAGCACCCAGATAATCGGCGAGAAACTGTATCCTAGGTAAAGCAAACGAATTTGTGATGTATATGTACTATTTATGATGGAGGCATTGCCCTTGGAAAAGGAGGATGAAAGATCTGTACAGTTACTTATAACTGAGGCAATGTTCATAGGGAAACAAACAGAGAAAATGGCTCTATCAATTTAAAATATCTCCGCGGGAGACTGAGGATGTTGATGACAATGGAGGCAGTTCTTCAGATGAGATAGAAATTCATCTGCTGTTTTAATGGAATATTTTTCTCAATGACTTAAAGATGGAGCTTTATTAGAGAATATGACGCCGGATGCTGTCATGGTCTGTCAGAATGTTATGAAGGTTCACGGCTCTGTTCATCTTTCCAACTATCATAAAGAGATAAAATGGAGGAGGAGTGGTGTGAGGAATGACCCAACCTTCTCCCCCTCTCTAATTACTATTAAGTCATTTTTGTTGTAAATTTTGCAAATATTTAAAATTTCATAAAAGCTTCCTTGCCTTGCCTTTGAGCTGAACAAAAGCCAACTTGTTAATATATAACAACTGATTTATTATTTGCAGCAGAATTGCAGAAGCCAGGTACATGGTTCTCATTTTTTTGCTTGTTTTTCTTTTGGGTAGAAACTAATGGATACTAGTTAATGCATATTACCCTCTTTCTTTGCAGTAGAGCATATTAGCTTATTAGGTTTTGGCCTAAGAACATTTGACACTGTAATTGCTGGTTAAACAGGTCACTTTAGCATCAAAAAAACCCGGACCCTCGTCATCTTAATTGTTACACTGATTTCAACCAACAATATAGAATTTGATGAAACGGTGCCAAATTTTACATGTGAATGCTATGTGAACAAAATGTGTAATCTTACTGTTTTTTTTCCTGAGCCAGCAGATTTCCCATGAAATAGTTGCATAGATCATGCACCTCTATTTTAACATCCTCTGTTTTTATTGTGAATATCATGATTTCATCCTTTCTTATATTGTTATGTAATTGAGCATATGTTCTAAATCTCCTTGATGATGAGGGATGAAATCCTGTTTTCAAAACCCATGTACAAAGACAGGCTACAATGCTGGTATGACAGAACAGACAGGCTGCCAGGCCCATTAACCTCATGAAATCGTTCTGTGAACCCGAGCCCGAGGAGCTTGAAATATGATGAGCAATTCAAGAGAGGCGGATAAACTTGGACCACAATCTCTACCAACATCCTCGGAGATCTCGTAGATCATTTCATTGACTCGATCAAATCTACAATGGCATCTAATATCAAATCCTATTAGAAGAGATTGTGAGAAGACCAGTCACGACGACATATAATATTGAATTGGTGAACACTCCTAACGACGTACCCCACTACGATGGAACCTAGCAAACGTCTTATCTCTGCAATTGTTTATGCTTATGCTCTCATCTTCTCTACTCTAACAATCGACATCATCATCTTTGGACAATCAAGGTTCCTTGTCACATCATTTGGTATTGTATGTAGGAAGCATTCGAACTGTTAGACATGTGAAACCCATGCGAACCATTTGTACAATAAATGTTATCGTAATCTTTTGATATATCAATAAAAGTTATTGATTTATTTCACTCACTCCCTATATGAGATTAAATGAACGAATGCACTTATAAGGTCCCTTAGTACAATAAGAGTTATGTACCATGGCCATCTTAATAATCATACAGTTGTTGATTCAATGGTTGAATCGTAGAGATTAGTGCGCGGATGATATCTAAAGAGTTAGATGGAGGACTCATCAAGCACCATCAAATGATTGTTAAGAAAGGAACTCCAACCTGAGAAGGAGATGGAAATTCTTCTCTAAAGGCTAATATCTAACCAACCTCTAGATGCAGGTCTTCTACATAAGAATAGAGATTCAGAGGTGTCAGATAAGTTAGGTCAAAGAGTTGACTTAACGAGATGAAGATAGCCATGACATATGTCGTATGTTGTCATGATATAGGCACGCATCATCTGACCGGAGACAGATGTATTACTATATGTCTAAGTATGTACATTATGTATATCATTAGGTCGGTGACCTAGTCAAGGTCTATACACCGGCGAGTTGGTGTGCATACATGGACATATGAGTAATATGGCCTCTCAATGGGATCATGCAGGTTCACTACTGAACTGTAAGACATGAGCTCACTCATGAGATATTGGGACTAACCAAATTCCATGCATAGTCATCTTACTTTGGAAGCATGACATAATTTATAGGTATGATATATGCTAATGAAATGCATACGATAGATACCAACTCCCAATTAACGAATGAGAAACTTAATGATAAAATCCTAAAGAAAACAACTCAAATATGATCTAAAACTTCGGATTTTTTCTAGATCTTCCAGTAAGCAGGATGTACATGTATTAATACTACTCGAGGGTGATGTGATCGTAAACGATTGTATAGCCATGTCACTCCCATTCCGAGGGAGTGATGAAACATGTATGGATTTTAGTGAATCCTCTCAGAAGATTACCAATCTGATCTTAGTCCAATTGTCGAACATTGATCTAAATGTGATCAGATGCAATGAGAAGATTAGATTTATAGTTTTATTTAATCAAATATCTTTGAGAGATCGCCTAAATATGTATATGAGATAAGATCCCAATATCCAAATCACTATGCATGGAATGTACAATCACCATGTCCTTCTCTTTAAGTATCCGCGGAGAAGGCACATTATTCTTGAAAGAGTTCAAGAATAATTCTATTATTGACAATATATCTAAGCATCAGAAAAATGATGATTAAATATGATTTAATTATCATAAATAATGTGAATGTGATTCATATTATTTGAACACGTTAGACGAGTCGCCTAAATTAATTAAATGAGATTTAATTATCAAAGATATGACTAATGTAGATACCACTATCCATAATAATCATAAATATTATTAAGTATGATTTATAATGTCATGAAGATATTTTATTATAAATATGATTTATAAATTAAATGTTAATGTATATTGGATTCATATTGTACAATTAATTGTAAATGTAATTTACATTTTATATTAGATGATTGAATATTATTCATAATTGTCAATAACATGATTGAAATTGTCACAAAAAATTTTGGAATTATTTTGGTGAGAATTTAAGCAATAATAGTTGATGAGATATGAGATCTCATCAAAATTGGAAGGAGGTGGAGTCCTCTCCTTATTAGGAGTAGACGGACACATGGAGAATCTCTCCATGTTGGTCATCCACCCTAGTTATGGAAGGAGGCTCCACTCCTTTCCATATTATTCCATATGAATGGATTTTATTGGATTTAAATTTATTGAATATTATTATATATATTATTTTAAATTAATTAATTATTTCAAATTTTATGCAACAAAATCATGACCATTGATTTCAATTAGGAGTGCATCTCCATCATCCAATATGTTATAAAAGAAAGGCTAGACTTAGCTCTTTCTCTTGCATAGGTTAAAAGCAACAAATCTCTCTCTCTCTCTCTCTCCGTCTGTTCTTCTCATACACGTCCCAGAGGTCCTCTCTCTCAACCTTAGTACTCATTCACTTTGTGGTTATTGAGAGCACCACCGTCATTGCATTGTCGTTGTGCTGCCGGATCGATTGCTCGTGGATCTCCGCCTTATTCGGTGCTTCATGCTCGTGAAGAAGGCTACGGATTTCGTGAGATGAAATCATAATATTTCACATTCGGCTCGTCAAATCGGATTGCAGGAAGTACGCATCTCATCCACGCCCCTATGAGTGCATCATTCGTTGGATCGAACTTGAGACAAGAGGTATCTTCGTTTAGAGACTCATGATCACAAACATGTTTCAAGAGATAATTCTTTTACATGTTTGTGCTCTTGATGAAACAATATGAGAAAGTTTCTCATATCATGTGGTTTCATCTTTGCTAAATTTTTAATTCATGTTGCCCCGTGCAACTAGTATGACTAGTTGTTCTTGATTGCATGCGATGCAATCTTCTCGCTTCTATAATGCACTAAGGCTTAAACCCTAGCCTTCCTTCACGAACAACTTCTCATTACTATGCAAGCTGAAGATCGCCGTATCTTTATTGTAGAGTCCTCTCACATCCTTGATCAACAATTTGGGGGAAGGGGGGAGCATGAGCATAGGGGTGGCACTAAGTAGCAACCCAAAAAACCTTAGCAACCAAAGCAAACATAATATGATGAAACAATGATGCCTCTTGAGTAATGTCTTACATCTTCAAAATCTATCGATTGGAATGTGATGGATTGCATTAAAGAGTGATTCCTGGCGGCCACCCCTCAATATCCTCGTGAAGGATGATCGAGAATTCCAAATCAAAGACCTAGGCTCGAACATAAAGGACTAAGAAAAAGACCAAGTAATTGGAGAATCACATTTCGAAGACCTGACTAATGTTTGAATGGTTCTGGCCATGACCTTAAGTGGTCAACAACCGTACCCCGACCATTTCGCGGTCGGCGGTTACGGGATGACCGGATCTGGCGGAGCCACAACGTGTGGGCGCGGAAAAATGGGGGCGGACGGCTCGAGGGGCTCGCGCCCTATGAATAGCCTCCCAATGTAGGAGAAGCTATCATCTAAGAAACGCCTCGAGTTCGGGAGCCCCCCTCCCATCCCTCTCTATATTCCGTCCTCTCTCTCTCTCATTCTCTCTCAACGATAGAGGTGGTCGTCGACATACCTCGCCATCCAAGACTGGTATCAGAGCTCGGCGAGGATGGGATCCAATCTTTGATAGCCATCCTCGGCGTCGACGTCGACGGTGCTGCAGTCCGCCCTCGCCATTTGGACGCCTCCATCGTTGCTATTCCCCTGGAAAAGAACCTACGCCAAACTCTAAGGGTGCGTTTGGTTGGGGGGTTACCCCCCACTTTGGGTGGGTTACCCCCCAAAACCCATATTCCCAACCCACTAGTGGGGCCCACCCTCTTTCCAACCAAAAAAATATATATTATACCAATATATCATCTAAAAATTATAAAGTACTCAACTTATACTCACTATTCCAAACTTCAATACAATCACATCACAACAACCACCCACTTTTTCAAATTTCAATACAATCATACCATAATAACTACCAACTTTTTCAAATTCCAATACAATCACATCACACAAACCCTCCCAATCCTTAACCCACCAACCAAACACACAAACACAAAACCGGGTTATCCACCCCTGGATAACCCACGAACCAAACGCACCCTAAGGGTGCGTTTGGTTGGGGGGTTACCCCCCACTTTGGGTGGGTAACCCCCCAAAACCTCCACTTTTAACCCACTAGTGGGGTCCACTCCCTTCCCATCAAAAAAATTATATATTATACCATCATATCATCTAAAAATCATAAAATACTCAACTTTCACTCACTATTCCAAACTTCAATACAATTACATCACAACAACCACCCACTTTTTCAAATTTCAATACAATCATATCATAATAACTACCAACTTTTTCAAATTCCAATACAATCACATCACACAAACCCTTCCAACCCTTAACCCACTAACCAAACACACAAACACAAAAGGGTACAGGTCCTCTTTATTTCTTTTTGGCTGGCTGTTGTTGTTTTTAAAAAATGTGACATTTACATCAAGTCCCTAAGAAGTCTAAGTTTTTAAGCCTCGGTTTTCCTGTAAGTTTTTTAGCCCCGTAATATTTTTTATCTTAGCCTGTACGTTTTTTTGTACAGTTTGTTAGGTCCACTAGTATATTTTTTTGTTAGTTGTATTTTTTAATAGGTTGCTTTAACCTTGTTTTTTATTAAGTTTTTTAAAAAATAGTAATGTAAGCCGTAATTTTTTTTGTTATCTTTTCTTTTTCAAGATATAAATTGGCCTATATTTTTTTAAACAAATAATATTGATATGTTTTTGCTTCCTTTTTAAAAAAAAAAACTTAAGTTTGAGAAGAGCCTTGTTAATTTTTTTTAATATTAATGTGTTCATTAAAGTTTAAAATAGTAGTTAATATATTTGTTGGTTAAATTAGAGTAGAATTATCAAGCCCTTTAAATGGTATCGTTTTTTTAAAACTTAATTAGTTGATTTTTTAAAAAACCGTTGATTACCTTCAGTAAAATAGGCTACTTAACCTTTAAGTTTTTTTGTTGATAAAGTTGCAATTAATAAATTTTTTTGCTTAAATTAGTTTTATATTGCTTCTCTGTTTGTAATTGAATACATCAATACCTTGTCTTGTTGTTTATAAAAAAAACTTCATTAATTTTACTTAATCTCATACAAACTTACACCTATTTCTTTAGATCCAATATGACAAGCAAGACTATTGCCAATGAGGTGGGGAAATCGAGTACCTTAACGGTACTAATTGCGAATTATGGAGTAGAAAGATCTACTATAGCCCGTTGCACGATAGCATACATACCATCATAGACAAACCTTGCCCAACTTTATCTGACAATCCAACTATGGAGGAAATTAGGCCTCGCAAACAGTGGGATAAAACATATAATAGGGCTAGGAGCTTTATGCTGACCTACATGGATTTGAACCTGATTCGGATCTTTGAGACCTGCGAATCAGCTTACGAGCTCTGGACCGCGGTTAAGGATAAATAGCACTCCAAGTCAGAAGTAGGTGTCCAGCTTCTTCTACACAAGTACAACTCGTGTAGAATAAAGGAATCTGAAAGCGTCCTCGAGAACGTGAACAAGATGATCCTGATGGCCAATGATCTAACGGCTGCTGATTGTGCAATTCCGGAAAGGATGCAGATCGCGACCATATTAGGAAGTCTCCTACCGTCATTCGACATAGTTGCCACATCTCTACAGATGAATGGCAATATTAAGTCCGTGATGGACCTGCCTGCACAACTAGAAATTGAGCAGGACCTTTCAAAACAAAGATCGAAGACTGAGATCTTCGAGGTCGAGGAAGAACAAGAAGAAGCAAATACCGTGCACACGAAGAAAAAGCTAGGCCCTCCAAGGTAAAATTCAAGGGAAAGGGTGGGAAATACCCACACAACTCTTGCTATTATTGTGTCAAATATGGCCATTTTAAGATCAATTATCCTAATAAGAAGAAGCCAGGAAATTCTAAAATGTCTGAAAACAAAAGCAGGAAGAAAATGGAATTCGCGACTATCGTGGAATGCAACTCTGTCATCACAGATAGTGATGGATATTGGATCGACTCTGGAGCAACCAGACATATCACCTACCTGGATGTGGAAGGTGTTGGGACATACATACTTGACCTGGGGGATAGCGTTATGGTACTGAATGATGTACTATATGCCCCAGGGATACGTCAGAACCTGATCCCTATCCCAGTGCTGCTCAAGAAGGATTTCGAAGTCCGCTTTTATAATAAGTGTGTATCTATAGGCAAGAGTAAGAAGGTCTATGCGATGGGAAAATTTGTGCCTGAACATGACCTGTTTTGTCTTCCCGTAATAAGCCCTAGTGAATCAATGAATGTTTCTTCTGAGTATTCTTTGTTTTGTTTGTCTGACTATGACTTGTGGCACATGAGATTGGGTCATCCAGAAAATTCTAAGATGGATCAAATGATTAAGGAAAATATGTTGCCTAAGATCACATGTGCAAGGACATTACCCTGCGAACACTGTCTGATCGGAAAATGATGAGAAGGTCGTTCTCAACCGGAATTCGATCAACAGAGTTATTAGATTTGATCCATTCGGACATATGTGGACCACTGAGTGTCAACACACATAAAAATAAGAAATACTTTATAACATTCATTGATGATTACTCAAAGTTCTCCTATATCTATATCTTAGGAAGAAAGTAGGAAGCACTTGAAATATTTAAGAGATATAAAACAGAAGTGGAGACAAGATTGGGAAAACCAATCAAAACCCTTGGGACAGATAAAGGTGGGGAATATACCTCAAAGGAATTTGAGGATTACTTATTCAAGCATGCATTAATAGGCATACTACAATGCCCTATACACCACAACATAATGGTGTAGCAGAAAGAAAGAATCGAACCTTGATGAATACAGTAAGGTGTATGCTTTCACACTCAGGACTCTCCAAGAAATTCTGAGGAGAGGCAGTGTTGACCGCTAACTATATACAGAACAGGATTCCACCAAATCCGTAGAATCAATGCCATATGAAATATGGAATGGCAGAAAGCCCGAGTTGGATCATCTCCGGAAATAGGGATGTGTTGCGCATGTTCTTATACCGAGTCAGCATAGGGACAAGCTAGATTTCAGGACATTAAAGTGCAAGTTTATTGTATATAGTGAATATTCTAAAAGATATAGGTTCTTTCATGAAACTAAAGGTCTGATCGAAAGTCGTGATGCAACTTTTCTTGAAATTCATCAAGAAAAGGAGCATGAAGTAGAGGAATCATATCCTCTGATTATCCTACAGGACAATGAAGATGACTTGAGCATTAGACAATAACTTGAGGATGATATCGATCATCCTAATATAGAGTATGAACCTATGGAACATGATGATCCTTTAGAGGAAGTGGGGGGACCCACACAACCCACGAGTATAATCGGCAACAAGAGACCCAGAACACGACCTGCATTGATGGAAGATTGTCATTTCTATTGATGCAAGACGTCGTGTTACACTATGGATGAGGATGTCACAGATTGTACAGATCCCATATCCTTTGATGAAGCTATGACTTCGTCTGAGTCGGAATCATGGTCGGCCTCCATGAGGGACAAGTTGGACCTAATCGAACGAAATAATGTATGGGAATTATGTGATTTGCCAGAAGGTAGGCAATCCATAGGATGTAAGTCGGTATTAAAGAAAAAGTACCGAGTTCATGGTACGGTTGATAAATACAAGGCAAGATTAGTTGCTAAGGGTTATACTCAGCAAGCTGGAATAGATTTCCAGAAAACCTACTCTTCAGTGGCTAAGTTTGCATCCACTCGGATGATCTTAGCCATAGTCGCATATATGGATTTGGAATTGTTCTAAATGGATGTGAAGACGGCCTTCCTTAATGGAGAATTAAAGGAGGAGATTTATATGCGACAACCTGATGGATCTCAGGTTGAAGGTCAGGAAAAAAAGGTTTACAAGTTAAGAAAGTCATTATATGGCTTAAAACAGTCTTCACGGCAATGGTATCTCAAATTTCATGAGAAAGTTATCCAATTTGGATTTGTTACAAATAAAGTGGATAATTGTGTGTATGTCATGAAGACTGGGAGCAGGTTTGCAATCATGTCATTGTATGTGGATGACATTCTGCTTGCAGGTAATGACATACAAATGCTCAATGAAATCAAACATAAATTGAGCAATGAATTTGAGATGAAGGACATGGGCGAAGCATCCTATGTTCTTGGAATTCAAGTAACAAGAGACAGGGACTCAAGGACATTGAGCCTTGGTCAGGAAAGATATTTGCATATATTAAGGAGATTTGGAATGCAGAACATCAATCCAGTTCCAACACCACTTGTGATGGGAAAGAGACTCAGTAAGAGTTAGTGTCCCAGAAAGGGGCATAAACCTTTAGATGCACCATATGCACAAGCGGTGGGAAGTTTAATGTTTGCAATGATGTGTACTCGATCTGATTTAGCTTATCCAGTAAGCTTAGTCAGTAGATATCAAAGCAATCCTGGTCCATCACATTGGGAAGTTGTAAATAAGATTCTTCGATATCTGAAATGGACAGTACATCTGAAGCTTGTGTATTAAGAAAAATCACTTGAAGTGGTAGGATACTTCTATGCCGATTTCAGAGGGGATGTGAATGATAGAAAATACACATCGGGTTATCTGTTCATGTTTGGTGGTGCAGCCGTTTTCTAGGGTAGCAAGAAATAAGGATGTGTATCTCGACATACACAGGAGGTTGAGTACATTGCATGTAGCATGGCCACCACTCATGTTGTGTGGATCAAGTATTTTCTAGAGAACCTAATCCTCGAATTGGTCAAAGGGCCAATTGAAATGTATTGTGACAATCAAGCTGCGATAAGCTTGATCAATAGTGGAGCTAATAGTTCTAAAGGAAAACACATTGAGATCCAATATCACTATATACAAGACTGATGAATCCACGATTCATCATCTTAATATCTTGATCTTAGCAAAATCCGTGAGTAAAATCCCAAATAAATGTCCATAAAATCCATAAATTAACAAAATGACTCTTGTAAATAAAACACACTAATTATTGTATATTAGATTGTACAAAATAAATTACACATAAAAAGCCGCAAAAATAAAGGAGTTTTATACCTGTAAATAACCCAAAACTTCATGTATTTTTAATAATTTCATTTCAACTTCTTTTTGGCTAATTCTTTCTCTAACTTGTTCATAATAATGTACATAAAAATACAAAAATACAAAATAAATTATATCTTAAATAAATGCTCCTAGATCCCAATGGGAAAAAGCCGTAAAGACCAACTTCCAAGCTAAATTCCCGCTCCGTATGAACTCCAAATTCACCAAACTCACTTTTAAAGTTCAAGTTAGAAAATTATCTATCCAACGGAAGTGGTTTCATTAAAATCGGAGCTCATTTGCAAAAGTTGGGTTTTGGGACCTAGATGTACATTGTATACCTTGTATATATTCATTCTTTCTTTAATTTTTATTGTATCTTTCATAATTGCTAAAAATACAAAAATATCATGATTGTGTTGTATTTTAATTATATTATTTTATAGTATTTTTCGTTGTAAATATCTCTTATTAAAAAGACAAAAAAAATACAAATTAGAAAAGTAAACAAAAATTGTACATGTTGTATGTATTTATTTTTAAATTCACCACTATTTTTTCCCCTCTTTATTTTTGTTGTATTTAAAGTAGCATACTTTATATCATTATTTATGTATTTATTTTTTCCCATTCTCTACAATAACTTCTCTACCACCAACTTCTATTCAACTCCATCATTTTTAATAACTCTCATTCCACTCCATATTCTTCCACCAACCTCCCATTCAACTCCACCAATAATACAACTTCCCATTCAACACCACCACCATTCTAACCTCTCTTTCTCTTCTTTATAATCATATGTACATCCTCATTTTGCCCCATCCGCCATTCTTATAGAAAAAGGAGAGAGTTTGGAGTGTATTGTTGGTGACAGCGGCAAGGCATATTCCTCAAGCGACGACCTCCTTCAGGCGAGATCCGCGGAGCTCCGCTCCGCGTCACGAGTTCCTCATCGAGCTCGCTCAGCCTCTTCGATTTTATTTTGCCAATCGGATCGAGGCGACTACAGGAGTCCAGCGTAGCTGCTCCGCAAATCCGGCGGACATCAGGTAAGTTATCCCTCTCATATCTCTTTTTATTTTATTTTATTTAACATTTTGTTTTTTGTTGTTTAGCCACCACATATCACCTCCACCGTATTTTTTTTTACATCATCCCATCACCATCACAACCATCTCCATCTTCTTCACCATTCTCCTCTATTTTTTTTCTTCTTTCTTTTGTATATAAACATATTTTGTTTCCTGTTTAAGAAAAAAAATTAAAAAAAAATCTAAAACAAAAAAAAAAATCATTACAGCAGTTTTTTTCCCTTTAATCAAAACAGTAAAAAAATTATTAAAAAATTCAAAAAAAAAATAATGGCAGGGAGGGGAAGCAGCTCAACCGCCGCCGCTCCCCCCACCCACTCCCCTCCACGCCGCACCGGCGCGGCGGCCTCCACGCCGGCCCACCGCCGCCTCCCAGGCGCCGCCACCGCCCTCGACGCCGCCCGCGCCCACCTCCTGCAGCGGTTGGCGCCGCCTCCGCCCCCCAGCCCTCCTCCGCTCCCAGCGGCCCGCCGCCCTCGACGCCACGTTGCCTCCTCCCCACAGCCGCCCAGCTCCGACCTCGCGCCGCCCCTCCGCCGGCGTGCACCTCCGCCACCCGCGTGCGGCCGCACCGCCGCCGCCGACCACATCCTCTTTGGGTTTCACCTGCGCCCTAGCGGTCCCATTGAAGAAGAAGGGTATTTCTCTTTATTTTTTATGTAAAAATTATATTAGTTTTATTCCTTGTTTCTAATATTACAAAATAGTCCATGTGCAAGTTTGTGTTGTTTATTTTATTTTCTGAATTTGCAGAGACACCCCTGTGTTTGTACTCAAATTTGGACCTTATTTTGGCATCTTTTTATTTGAAGAAAAATATCTTTGTGTGGAGCAACTTACTCTTTATCATCTAAGTATTTATTTGGATTTTTATGTTACATGGGTAATTAATTAAAAATGATTAACTGAAATTTTGCATAGTTTACCTATTCTGTGCCATTAAATTAATATCTCACAAACGGTTGTTCTAAAAATTCCACAAAAATTATATGTGATGCCTTGATATGTGATGTAATTACTATCCAATTTTCATCCAAAATAGAGTTGTCTTGTGCCTGGAATAAATTATAAAGTGATTTCAGTATTTAATTTTTTATTAAATCCACATACATTATTTTTGCGAAATTTCAACTCTCCTAGATTGCTTACCTAAATATCTTTCTGAGATAAATTGCACTCTGATTAATTTGATAACGTGGATTTATTAAGAATTATTTACTCACTGCCACTCTATTTCTACTAAAAAATCCATAAAAAATTCATAACTTGTCAAAAAATTCCAAAAAAATTATTGTAGCTTCCTTGCATCATGTTTTCATTTCAGTAATTTTTTCATGATTTTGGCTTTCTGTTTGTGTGATAAATTGCGAAAAAATCCATAAAAAGTGTGCATTTTTATTTATTGCATATTAACCCCTAAAATTTCAAAAAAATGTGTTTTGTGTTCATCTCTGGATTAGTATTCTAGAAAAAATATAATTTGGCTGAATTGAACTGCTTTGACATTAAACTTAATTTGGCTAAGTTGTATGCTTTCTTAGTATATTAGTTCACTTGCATTGTGCATTTTGGCTTCCTATTTGCATTAAAAAAATATAAAAAAACCGCATTGGAAATCTAAAATCTTAAATTTGCAAATTAAACCCAAGTTGTTCCTTTTCCTCCCTGTGTTCGACCCCGGACTTGCCCGGGATATAAATTAAGCCGAGACACTCTTCACGGAGATCTTCTCTCGGTTCTGACGGAATCGCTAAGTACACGTGCTACAACGAAGCCGAATTAAACAACGTATCTAGCGACTCGTCAGATGGCGCCGTTGCCGGGGAGGCAAACGGCTTAGGGATTAGTTTAAAAATTTGGATTTAGTTTTCCATTTACTCGGGTAGTCTGACCCCCGAGCCACTTGTAGTTATTTCATTTTTTTCTTGTTTGCAATTATTTCTCTTTATATTTTTGTATATATTTTGTTTTTATCTCTCTAACATAAATCTTATTTTCCTTGCGAGGGCCCGGTGGACTTGGAGTACATCGGAGGTCGACGGACGCGACGCGCGCCGACTGCTGAAGAGCGGAAAAGCAATTTATTTTTGAGAGAATTTTTTGTAAATTCTTGTAATTATTTAGGTAGTTGCTCATTTATAGCGGCTCTTGTTTGAGAGCTCGCGTGTGTAAAAAGACTTAGACATTATTTGTGGTGTGTCGAGCCTGTTTCACTCTCCGGCGAGGGTGGGGCTTGACTTGAGTGGCGAACTTAAGGATTAGGCACACGGTAGTTTAGAATCAAATTTGTTTGTGCCATCGTAATTTTTAGGACCACACATCACATTTAACGAGACGCACTTAGACCGCTGGACTATTAGTCAAATTTAACTTGTTCATCACTCGCTAATAGAACTGTCTGTCTAGGAACGGTTTTCTCATTTGCATTCATATAGTATAAAATTTCAATTCTGCCTTTCATCCCGCATGTAGAGCGCGAGGATCACTGTAAGTCTTCTGAACTGGGCATGCATCATTGATTTCATTATTTGCATCGGCTTTTCTCGACTCCCTCCCCTTGGTTTTTGAAACTTAGGTTTAAAGGAAATCGGGACTGATCGTTAGGCGTGCTTTATTTGGTGGACTAATCAAGTGATAACCAAACATAAAATCGGAACTGCTAATCAGAGCTGATCAAAAAAAATTGACTAAAACTAACACTTATTTTGGGAGAGCAAAACCCTCATTGTATGCTTGGCTAATTGTGATTGTTGAGAGGAGAGGACGCATCCCTAGGATAGTGCCCAAAACCTACTTTTGAGCCTTGCGTAATTGGATTGATATCTTGATTTATCACCTAATTAAAACTGAAAAGATAAACGGTCGGACTTTTGCGACCATCACTGTGTTGAGTAGGTGAACTCAGGGTTTGCTCTTGTGTTTGTTTGTTTTGTGTGTTATTCGGTGCACTTGCACGCTTTCTTCCTCGATCCGCTTCATTTTCCCATCTCCCTTCCAAGATGTCAGAATTTTGGTCATCATATCCAAGTCATCCTTCTTCGACCATATTCCGATCATCTCCCACCACTTATTCCTCTTCATACCCACACCCCAACCGCGAAGTCAGAACTCCGACTGACTTCTCCACTTCTTCGTCCTTCTCACCTACCCCACATTCTTGCACCCCTGACCCACAACCACCTTGGATTGATTCACTATATTCTTGTCCGCTTGCTGGAATCAAGGAACAAATCAAAGAGCAAGCGACTGCTGAGATGAATGATTGGCATAATCAGTTGACCCCACATACCTCACTTTCACCTCGAGTTGGGACAGAACAACAATTTCCATATACACATCCCGACTTAACCTTAGGGTACAACATGGTCGATCAGACAAACCGAATGGAGAGGCCTGCACCGTACGATCTTCCTGACCTGATTGACCTGAGTGATAGAGACCACATTGACCAACCTTCATATCACCCATTCGGAGAGCCGACATATATAGGGGATTGGATTCATGCGACTGATTTACAGACCCCCTATCTACTAACTCCACCTGATGAGGCTCCGACCAACAACTGCCATACATATGGGCCATACTCAACCCAGTATTACACACCCGAGTCAAGGTGTGTTGAGTATAAGAGCCCGAGTTCTCAGCAGTATCCTTCAATTGCGTCGACTTCTCTCATGAAGTGTCATGAGAACTTATTGGAGGATGACATTTGTAGACCGATCAAGAGTCCAGGTATAAATGTGGATCATGGATTTCGCGGATTGAATCTTGAAAACCTGGAAGACACTGGATTGACCACACGTCATGTACAGCTGGAGTCCCTTCTACCTCCCTCTTCTACTAACCACTTTTTCTCCAAACTTGAGTATGTACATTCTCCTAGTCCTCCTTCACCTACCAAAAAGACCAAAAAAATTGAAAACTCAGAAAATACCATAAAAATTGAAAAAGGAAAAGATCTAAAAAAATTGGATCCTGCGGTTAGGGAATCATTGGATAGAAAGTTGATTTTTGAGCTTCCCTTAATAATGGCCATTGAGCACTTTCCCGACCTTAAAAGATTTGTGAGAAGTAAATTGATGCCTAAAAGGTCGGGCAATAAGAGAACAAGGACTGAGATACATATAGTGTCTATGGCCACATCTTTGATGATAGGGAGAAAAACCAAGAGCCGTAGAGTAAAACGGTTACCTAGATTTGATTGTGAAATCAAAGATACCACATTCACCCATGCAAGAATCGATGATGACTTACCGATTAATATCCTCCCGACCTCCGTGTTTGCCAAGCTCAAACTCTGATCTGCCAAGAAGTCAAGAGAGATCATTCAGTTGGCGGATCGATCTGTTAAACGGTCGAGAGGAACCATTTTAGTCATCGTCACTTTTCAAGGTGCTCTACTGGAGATAGACTTCACGATCATTGACATTGAGCACCGAGGAGAGTTCACCCAGTCTCCGATCATTCTTGGGAAGCCGTTCTTAGCCTTGGCTAAGGCAACTATAGATTGTGAGACTCGGGAGATCGATTTCTCTGCATTGGGAGCACTCCGACCTCACCCGATCTTTGAGGACACACGATATTCCAAGGTAACTCGTAAAGTTGCAGACAGTCGCGACCTTCGAGAGACAGTTGAGTCCCATCTCTCTACTACACCTGAGATACCGACAGTCCAGGCAACCATTGGTTTAGATACTTCCTACAACCACACACCGCCTACTGCTTGCACCACCACCACGACAGCTTCTAGAGAGGACTCAAGACCAGAAGCTATCAGTGAGTCGGACATGACCTTTGTGGATTGCCTTGATCATTTCGATGATCTGACACAAGAACCCAACAATGTCAAGCCAACTGAGAACACTGTGCCTTATCAGAGACGTGTGCTGACCTTGCAGGAGTATTACAATGCATATGGTGACTCATCTGATGATGAACCTCTGGTCAGAACCTCACACACACCACATCCAGGACATACATCAAATGAGACAACTGGGACCAAATTGACCAATCTTGATAAATCGGTTGCTCCATCCTCTAGTCGGTCATCTAGTAAGAAGAAGATGAGTGTTGATTCCTTGAGGTGTTCCCCCGAACTCCTTAAGACGTATCAATCTCCTCTTCCTCTTGATGCTTCAGGTTCTAGAAAACCGACTAAGAAGGTTACCTTCGATACTCCAGAGAAGGAACTTTCTGAGGAGTCCTCATCAGGTCCGGATGAGGTGATCTACATGAGTGAGCTTAGTTCGGCTTATCTAAAGCCATATTTGAGCAAGCAGCCGTGTGTCGACCCCCGTTGGACGTTCCCCACACCTCACTATTATTCTTCGGAGGAAGATTCTGACAGCGACACATGTGTATACTACCCACCCCATCGCTCCCGCAAGAAGGTCCGTCACAAACCTTCTTGATCCTTGTATATTCTTCCTCCTCCTTGTACATATTTTCCTTCCTTTATTCACCTCCCTCCCTCGTGATTCGCATCACTCGCCCCAGTTCCGTATCGTTTTCATTTTGTGGCTATACTTAGGATGACTAGATCCTAAGTATAGGGGGGTGAGTGACCCGATTTACTCCTTCTCTTCTTTTTATTTTTATTTTCTTTTTGTATATTCTTTCCCATTCTCATCGGTCTTCCATTCTTGTGTTCTTTCCAATACTTAGGCAGACCAAAGCCTAAGTATAGGGGGGATCGATGCCCGCCATGTGTATTTACTCATCATTTCTCCTCTTGACCTCGTCCGCCCCATTTTTTCTCTTCTTCTACACTTAGGCTGTCCAGAGCCTAAGTATAGGGGGGCGGATCGACTTCTATACTTTTTATTATTTTAGCTTTCCTACGCTTAGTACGAGCTATGTCTTTTTGTCACCTAGTGCCATGAGGACATAGCACAAGCTAAGTATAGGGGGGCGTGTATATATTACATATATACTTTACCCATACCTCGTACTTTCACGTATTTTTGTATATATTATACAATAATTATGGGGTGGGTAAAAAAAACAAAAGAAAAAAAAATTTTTCCTTAAAAAAAACTTTTTCAAAAAAAAAGTCTTTCCTTATTCACCTATCTTTTTCAAAAAAAAAACAAAAACAAAAACAAAAAAACCCTTTTTGAAAAAAAAACTTTTTCTTTAAAAAAAACAACACAAAAAAAACTTTTTCTAAAACTTAAAAAAAAAACAAAAAAAAATCAATCAAAAAAAAACTAACTAATAAGTTGGTTTAATCCCTGACACAATTCACTTTCACACAAGACTAGTGATGTTCAAGAACACTTGGTTTACGAGGTCTTGAGATTTTGAGTTAACCAGCCTTAGTCTTTAGGGTCCTTGACTTAATTATTCACATTTCCCTAGTTTGAAAGATGTGTGTGCTATATTGCATGCTTAGTCTCTACCTTAAGAATATGATCTACACCTCACATACACGACTGCAGTTATGATGAGATGAGTTGTAATTTCACTTGAGGAACTGGGAAGAGGGATTTGAGTTTGGACTTGATTTAATGATGCTCGAGGATGGGATAAAATCAATGAAGGCTTCATGAAACCTGAGTGTCAGCACATTTATCCAGTATGAGAACATGGTTCTTGTACTATCTCTTGATATTTACCTATGTGCCAGGGTGTGATAAAATAAAAAAAATGTTGATCAGTGTGCGCCAACTCTTGGTAAAAGCAGTGGAGCTAGTCACAATACTACAAAGCAATGAAATGTCAAAGAAAAGCTCTCATTCCACAAAGTCAATTATCAAAAGAGCTTCCACCAAAGGCGAGCGCTCCCAACCTTTCAAAGTGTCCACTTGGACCACCGCTATTAGGACCAGGAGTCGGGCTTGCACCAAAAAAGGGCTCTGCATCGTAAATGCTACAAGTCTGGGTGTAGAAGGTACGATAGGTACCCAAAAAAGGCACACCCCGGTGTACTCCCAGGAAAACAAGTGCAGACGGCTCCAACTTCTCTTGACGGACGCACTGATCAACACCAAAAAAATGCGTTGCGTAATAAGGCACTTGAGAGGATCCTTGTTCCAATGAGAGGGAGAGAAGAAATGACACAATCCTATGCCCTCCATCAACTGGCCTTCCATCTACACTTTCAAGTCTGACAACTAAAGAGACGGTGGATTGGATGCAAGAAATGATTTATTCCCTAGTGTGGAGGATCGGGTCCATAGGAGAGTCTCTCGGACTAGAATCTTGGGTGACGTTGTGACTCTACTCTTATAACTGCAGTCCACACTTAAAGTCATATCCCTTATATATATGTATACAAAGAGAGTCTGATGATTAGGGAAATTGGGTACCTTTTGACTAGAGCTTGGTTAAGCTTAGAATTTTAGGATCTCTAAAACCGAGAGTTCTTGAACGGATCAAGTCTTGTATTCACATGCACAGTCAGGGGTTAACCCAACTTATTCATTCCTTATTTGCTCGAGGACTAGCAAAGTTTAAGTATAGGGCGGTGATGAATCCATGATTCATCATCTTAATATCTTGATCTTAGCAAAATCCGTGAGTAAAATCCTAAATAAATGTCCATAAAATCCATAAATTAACAAAATGACTCTTGTAAATAAAACACACTAAATATTGTATATTAGAATGTACAAAATAAATTACACATAAAAAGCCGCAAAAATAAAGGAGTTTTATACCTGTAAATAACCCAAAACTTCATGTATTTTTAATAATTTCATTTCAACTTCTTTTTGGCTAATTCTTTCTCTAACTTGTTCATAATAATGTACATAAAAATACAAAAATACAAAATAAATTATATCTTAAATAAATGCTCCTAGATCCCAATGGGAAAAAGCCGTAAAGACCAACTTCCAAGCTAAATTCCCGCTCCGTATGAACTCCAAATTCACCAAACTCACTTTTAAAGTTCAAGTTAGAAAATTATGTATCCAACGAAAGTGGTTTCATTAAAATCGGAGCTCATTTGCAAAAGTTGGGTTTTGGGACCTAGATGTACATTGTATACCTTGTATATATTCATTCTTTCTTTAATTTTTATTGTATCTTTCATAATTGCTAAAAATACAAAAATATCATGATTGTGTTGTATTTTAATTATATTATTTTATAGTATTTTTCGTTGTAAATATCTCTTATTAAAAAGAAAAAAAAATACAAATTAGAAAAGTAAACAAAAATTGTACATGTTGTATGTATTTATTTGTAAATTCACCACTATTTTTTTCCCCTCTTTATTTTTGTTGTATTTAAAGTAGCATACTTTATATCATTATTTATGTATTTATTTTTTCCCATTCTCTACAATAACTTCTCTACCACCAACTTCTATTCAACTCCATCATTTTTAATAACTCCCATTCCACTCCATATTCTTCCACCAACCTCCCATTCAACTCCACCAATAATACAACTTCCCATTCAACACCACCACCATTCTAACCTCTCTTTCTCTTCTTTATAATCATATGTACATCCTCATTTTGCCCCATCCGCCATTCTTATAGAAAAAGGAGAGAGTTTGGAGTGTTTTGTTGGTGACAGCGGCAAGGCATATTCCTCAAGCGACGACCTCCTTCAGGCGAGATCCGCGGAGCTCCGCTCCGCGTCACGAGTTCCTCATCGAGCTCGCTCAGCCTCTTCGATTTTATCTCGCCAATAGGATCGAGGCGACTACAGGAGTCCAGCGTAGCTGCTCCGTAAATCCGGCGGACATCAGGTAAGTTATCCCTCTCATATCTCTTTTTATTTTATTTTATTTAACATTTTGTTTTTTGTTGTTTAGCCACCACATATCACCTCCACCATATTTTTTTTACATCATCCCATCACCATCACAACCATCTCCATCTTCTTCACCATTCTCCTCTATTTTTTTTTCTTCTTTCTTTTGTATATAAACATATTTTGTTTCCTGTTTAAGAAAAAAAAATCTAAAACAAAAAAAATCATTACAGCAGTTTTTTTCCCTTTAATCAAAACAGTAAAAAAATTTTATTAAAAAATTCAAAAAAAAAAATAACGGCAGGGAGGGGAAGCAGCTCAACCGCCGCCGCTCCCCCCACCCACTCCCCTCCACGCCGCACCAGCGTGGCGGCCTCCACGCCGGCCCACCGCCGCCTCCCAGGCGCCGCCACCGCCCTCGACGCCGCCCGCGCCCGCCTCCTGCAGCGGTTGGCGCCGCCTCCGCCCCCCAGCCCTCCTCCGCTCCCAGCGGCCCGCCGCCCTCGACGCCACGTTGCCTCCTCCCCACAGCCGCCCAGCTCCGACCTCGCGCCGCCCCTCCGCCGGTGTGCACCTCCGCCACCCGCGTGCGGCCGCACCGCCGCCGCCGACCACATCCCCTTTGGGTTTCACCTGCGCCCTAGCGGTCCCATTGAAGAAGAAGGGTATTTCTCTTTATTTTTTATGTAAAAATTATATTAGTTTTATTCCTTGTTTCTAATATTACAAAATAGTCCCTGTGCAAGTTTGTGTTGTTTATTTTGTTTTCTGAATTTGCAGAGACACCCCTGTGTTTGTACTCAAATTTGGACCTTATTTTGGCATCTTTTTATTTAAAGAAAAATATCTTTGTGTGGAGCAACTTACTCTTTATCATCTGAGTATTTATTTGGATTTTTATGTTACATGGGTAATTAATTAAAAATGATTAACTGAAATTTTGCATAGTTTACCTATTCTGTGCCATTAAATTAATATCTCACAAACGGTTGTTCTAAAAATTCCACAAAAATTATATGTGATGCCTTGATATGTGATGTAATTAGTGTCCAATTTTCATCCAAAATAGAGTTGTCTTGTGCCTGGAATAAATTATAAAGTGGTTTCAGTATTTAATTTTTAATTAAATCCACATACATTATTTTTGCGAAATTTCAACTCTCCTAGATTTCTTACCTAAATATCTTTCTGAGATAAATTGCACTCTGATTAATTTGATAACGTGGATTTATTAGGAATTATTTACTCACTGCCACTCTATTTCTACTAAAAAATCCATAAAAAATTCATAACTTGTCAAAAAATTCCAAAAAAATTACTGTAGCTTCCGTGCATCATGTTTTCATTCAGTAATTTTTTCATGATTTTGGCTTTCTGTTTGTGTGATAAATTGCGAAAAAAACCCATAAAAAGTGTGCATTTTTATTTATTGCATATTAACCCCTAAAATTTCAAAAAAATGTGTTTTGTGTTCATCTCTGGATTAGTATTCTAAAAAAATATAATTTGGTTGAATTGAACTGCTTTGACATTAAACTTAATTTGGCTAAGTTGTATGCTTTCTTAGTATATTAGTTCACTTGCATTGTGCATTTTGGCTTCCTATTTGCATTAAAAAAATATAAAAAAACCGCATTGGAAATCTAAAATCTTAAATTTGCAAATTAAACCCAAGTTGTTCCTTTGCCTCCCTGTGTTCGACCCCGGACTTGCCCGGGATATAAATTAAGCTGATACACTCTTCACGGAGATCTTCTCTCGGTTCTGACGGAATCGCTAAGTACACGTGCTACAACGAAGCTGAATTAAACAACGTATCTAGCGACTCGTCAAAGACATAGTGGAGAAGTAAGAAATCACGCTAACCTACATACCTACCAGTGACATGTTGGTTGATTCCCTTACTAAGGGAATAGCAGCAGGAACATACATTAAATATGTTGGTTTAATGGGACTCAGGAATGTATGAGTCAAGGAAGAGGTTTCATAGATAATGATCCTCACATGATAAATCTCCATATATATACTACACGAATTGTGGGAGCATATATGTTTTGACCACTTCGGTCGAGTGGGAGTTGTTTGAATGGTTCCGGCCATGACCTTAAGTGGTCAGCAACCGTACCTCGGCCGTTTCGCAACCGGTGGTTACAGGATGGCCGGATTTGGCGGAGCCACAACGTGCGGCCACGGAAAAATAGAGGTGGACGACTCGAGGGGCTCGCATCCTATAAATAGCCTCCCAACGGAGGAGAAGCCATCATCCAAGAAATGCCTCGAGTTCGGGAGCCCCCTCCCATCCCTCTCTATATCCCGTCCTCTCTCTCCCTCGTTCTCTCTCAAAGATAGATGTGGTCGTCGATGTACCTCACCATCCAAGAACTAAGCAGTCGGGAGAAGCACCAATTGACTCGAGAATCTAACAATGAAGGCTCTAATGGGGGGAAACAACATATCCATGCCTCACCTAGGAATTACAGAAACTTACCAGTGATGCGGTAGATAACGACCCAAGGAGTGCCTACCCTCCTCTTGATTTTCACATGCTACCATTCCCACCATATCTGATGATAAACAATTGCCAACATCAAACAATTTCAAAACTATGAAGATGAGGTCATATGATGACACCTCCATCCCCTCATACTTCCTCCTTCAACGTGAACAACTGCCAAACAATTTCAAAATGTTGGTCATATTTTACATATTGGCATATTCGTAACTCATCCAAAATTTTGTCAACTACTATGAATTGAGTGCTCTAATCAATGACAATTCATATTTGATGCATACAATCAAGAAGAATATAAATGTCAAGACATTGATGACATACACTAAGGGTGCGTTTGGTTGGCGGGTTAAGGCGGGTTAAACTGGTAGAGGGTAACCCGTTTTTGTGTTTTGGTGTTTGGATAGAGGGTTAAACTGGGGGTGGGTTAGAAGTGGGTTTGGGGTGATATGATTGTATTGGAATTTGAACAAGTGAGTAGTTATTGTGATGTGATTGTATTGAAGTTTGAAAAAGTGAGTAGAAGTGGAGTAGTTTATAATTTTTATATGATATGATGGTATAATATATTATTTTTTTAATAGGATTGATGATGTAAAATTGATTTATTTAATTTTTAAAAAAGGAATAAAGTGGGGCCCACGCAGGAGAGAGGGGAAGTGGGTTAAGGGGGGTAAACCCCCCTATCCCGCGGGTAACCCGCTGGCCGACCGGGGCCTAAGCGCTTCAAGAACAAATATATGAAGTGTAATAGGCCCTCAAACTAACAAGGGGAGATTATTACTACATACATAGCAAGCATGTTTGTTCATCATGACAAAAACATGTGTCTATGTGAGCTTGTACTTAGATACTAAAATTCGAGATGTTGATCGATATGTTGTGAGCTTGTACTTAGATACTAAAATTTGAGATGTTCATCAATATGGTAACCAAGGTTGTGATGGTGTTGGTCAAAAAAACATGTCAAGAAGTAGATGATTAAAGAAGTAGATGATTAAAGCTTAAAGTCAAGAAGGAAGGGGGGCATAAAGAAAGAAGAAACCCTTTAAGTTCAGGTTGAGACCTCTTTAGTGCCCCTTGTAATTATATTTGGTCACTGATCAATTAAGGCATTAAATGTAATTAACTGTAATACTCTTGTTCATCATAAGGCTACTCTTGATCACTGTAGAAACTTAGATTTGTGCCGTTGATCAGTTAAGCCACATGACAAAAGAAGTAGCATATTTGTGGGATGTTATAACTGACTATCATTAACAGACCCACGAAATTTCTCGTCAATGCACTACTCTAATTATCAATCGAAAGACCGAATCTATACTTTTTGAACAATTGTTTGCAGCTCTTTCTTCTTTCCCATGGTCTCATTAGTAAGTGAGTGAAGACCCTGATCTCAGATCAAGAAAATAGGATGATAATCGATGGGCCTTGCTAACAACTTGAAGTTTCTCCTATATATATATGGTGAGACCCTGCCTCATTTGAAGTTTCTCCTATATATATAGGGGAAAATGTGGTTGTCCCCTAGGGGCAGCCAACATGGATGCCCCCACCCCCATTTTTCGCATTTTTTTTATTTTTTTGGAAAAATATCATCATGTATATTCATCCCTATATCCCTTTTATTTGTCATTCGAATTTCATCACAAAAAAAGACCCTACGACCTCCATCCGGACGTAATTTTTTAACGGTCGTAGGATTTTTTAAATCGACCCTTTCTGGATGGAGGCCGTAGGAGTCTCTGTTTCTGACGAAATTCGAATGACATATAGGAGGGATATAGGGATGAATATACATGGTGATATTTTTCAAAAAAAATAAAAAAAATTCACAAAAAATAGGACGGGACAACCATGTTGGTTGCCCCCAGGGGGCAGCCCCATTAACCCCGTATAATATATATATATATATATATATATATATATATATATAAATTTTTATTTTGTGTAAATTTGTCTTGAGAATAACATATATTCTTGAAGAACAAGCAAAATCTAACTCGAAAAAATACAGTGACTATGAATTTTCAACCGATTAGAATCATTTTGAGTTGATAATAAGTGTACTAGCCAGTTATTCTTGTAAACCAAATGCCACATATGGCCTCTTTATATTTCACTTGACAAACGTATTCAATATTACAAGCACTAAATTTCTCGCATTCGATCCAAGCAATCATCATTATTACAAGCTTCGTTCTACTCTTTCAATACTCAATATGCTTGATCTTTTGAGCATTATTACTGGCAACATAGGCAACCAATATGTGGGTTCTTTTCTCCATGGGATAACCTTCTTCACATCTGTCCAAAGAAGGGAGATTGTAAGAGATTATACTACTCTTAGTTTATGATAATTCCAAAAATCGATCGGTCTTGTGTTCCACACAAGGCGGGATCACAGTCGAAGTGTCAACCAATCAAATCCTGAAATTAATAAACAATTAACCCACACTAAAGATCAACAATTAGAAATAAATGTGGAGTTAAAATTATTTTTAACTCTGCACAAATGATGTAAAGGGCAAGTATGCAGAGAGTTCGATCACAACAACAAAGAAGGGTAATTCAAATAATTGTGCACAAGTGAATGTGAAGTGTGCGGTGTCTACACTAGGCAAGCAAGCAAAGAACTTTTTGTGGGTTTTTAATTTTTTATTAATTTTTAATTTTGTATTTTGATTTTTAATTTTCTGATTATTATATTTTATATTTTATATAGTTTTTTTCTTTGTTTTCAATATTGGAATATAAAAACAATGTAATAAAAGACAAGGTAAAGTATTTATAAAAATGTGCAAAAATAACTAAAAATTCAGAAATAAAATGTTTTTGATATTTTTAGGATTATTTACTGTTTTTGTGATTTTTGGGTATTTTTCAAAGTATTTTTGGTATTTCTAACTAGCAAAACAAGTCAAAACAGTGACAAAACTACTGGCTGGATATAAAATGAGAGTTAAAAATAACAAATAGCCACAAAATATTTTTAAACCGTTTTTCAAATAAAGTTAATAAAATATAGAGTTAACAGGAACTGAATTTGTATTTTTTGGAGTTTTCTTTGATTTTATAGATTTTTTTGAAGTTTTTATGTATTTTTGAATTTTTAAGGTTTTTCTTTTGAGATTTTTAGTGATTTTTGGACTGACACTAAAATATGATAAAATACACATGGATTTTTTTTGGAATTTTTCGAGTTATTTTAATATTTTTTTTGCATTTTCTAAGCTAGACAGTGAATAAACAGCTTGTTTTTTAATAAATATAAAAATAAAATAAAAATCAAAAACTAAAATGCTGGCGTTAAAGAACAAGCCTACATGAACTTAACCCTATTTTTGTGGAATTTTTGGAGGCAAAATGATAATTTAAATAATTACAACAAGCATCCAAACATTAATCAGGCCTGGCAGGGGTATAAATGCAATTTAACAAACATCCAGGGGCACACATGCAATTTTCCACAAAAATTAACACTTAATATTCAATTTCCAGGACCAATTACAAAATACAAAACCCGCATGGGTATCCTAGCAATTTTCCCTCAAGGGCGCGTGACTTGCACGCGCCTGGCGAGGACCAATATGTAATTTCCACAAAAGTTGGGGGTTCACATGCAAAATTTCCAAAAAAATTTAACACTTAATAAGAAAGTTTTGGTACTAGACTGAAATAAAACAAAGGTCGAGGACCTCTATGCAAAATGCCCTCCCCTCACGTGTACAGATCACGTGAGGTGACGTGACAGAGGACCTAAATGTAAATAAAATAAGTTCGAGGGTCTTTTTTGCAATTTTTACAAAACTTTTACACTACATACGAAAGTTTTTAGACTAAAAAGTAAATACAAAATGCAAGGGGGCTTAGATGCAAAATACCCTCGACACGTGGATCCAACGGCTGCAGATCTTCACTTATACACGTGGCGTGAATCCAACGGTCGACGACGCTTCGCTTGGACAGCAGAGATTAGATCATCTGGCGACGATCGGACGGTGGCGACGTGGCGCGATCCAACGGCTGCTGCATGATCTGGGGGAGCTCCTCGATCCAACGGTGGGGAGTCGATGAGGAAGAACAGCGAAGAACGCCGGCGAGGCGAACTTCGCCGCTCCAGATCGTCATCCTCCGGCGATGTCAAGGCTCCAAAATGGACGTGGAGTGTCCCTAGGTCATCGTCTTCCTCCTGGAGGCGTCAAAAACCCACGGCGAGGGCCGTGGAGCTCGCTGGTGGCTGGCGGAGCTGGGGAGCTTCGATAACTCCGACGAGCATCAAAACTCATCTCCAGGCGCTATCAAGTGCACGTTGACCTGCAAAAAGAGTCAAGGGGTCCAGGGCAAACTGCCTGGACCCTTGGATGGACGTGGGGATGCGTGGAGCGACGGGGCGATGAACGGCCGGAGATGCGCTCCGGCCAAGTTGGTGAATCGGGTGATTTCGATGATGGAACTCGAAATTTTTTTGGGGTTTTCGATCCTAACACTAACAGGAACTAAATGCAGAAAAAATATAAAAGGGGGAAGGCCCTCAATGGCCGGAGCCAGAGGGAGGAGTATACCTCGACCTGCCGGAGTTGCAGGAGGTGGCGGAGGCGCCCTCGACCTCGATCGCCTTGGCTGACGGCCTCGCGGTGGAGCTGTCACCTCCAGGGAGCTCGGGAGCACGAAGGTGGCGACGAGGGGTGGACCAAGGGTTCTCAAATTCGAAATGAAGGTGGATGTTTGGTTTTAAGTGGTTTGACCTCGAGTTGCAGGGGCTCGAAGATCAACGATTCTGGAGCGTCTCAGTGATCCTTGGCCCGATGTAAACACATGGCGGGCAAGAGGGATGATCGAGGGAGAAAAATGCAGAAGAAATCAAGATGAAAGGGTGAAAGGATTGGTTGGGAAAAAGCCAAGAAAATAGCTCAAAAACCAAGTCTTCTGACAGGGGTAGGTGGGGGAAGACAACCAGTTGACCTGGGTCAACTGGGGCCGTCTCCTGATTGGTCCACGTGGACCAATCAGGAAAAAACCCTGGTAAATAATTTATAAATTCGATTAAAAATAGAAAAAGCCTGAATTAATTAATGATTATAAAATAAAAATATTTGTTATTTTCTGTAGTATTTTATTATGATTTTTAATTATTTTTATGAGGTATATTTTTATAAGTTTACTTTTTAGGCCTATATAGGTATATTACCTATGTATTTTAGTATTTTATTTTTATTCTGTGTATTTTATTTTTATTATTTTTATTTAGTATTTTCTAGAATCATAAGATATTTTTGTGTACACAAATATATTTTTATTTTATTTTTCTGATTTATTTTGTATATTTAATAAATTATAAGAGTATGTTATATAGGTATGAGTATAGGTATTAATACTGTATGATCTATACTTGTTGATTTTTATTTTGATTTTCTTTATACTTTTATTTTGATTTTAATGGACATAATTATTATAAGTAATATTTACATAAATATAAAAGTACAAAAATAATGAATAAATAATAAATTGAATATTTTAATCTGTACAGCTATACAAGGTGGGTCCAAAACTCAACTTTCAAACCGTAGCTCCGCCAAATGCGAAACCACACCATTAAAAATATTATTTTATTCTATATACAATTAAAGGTGAGTTTGCTGCATTTGGAGTTGTCAGTTGTGAGATACGGGTCTGGGAAGTTGGGATTCTGGATTTTTATTCAGACCAAAACTTTTTATCTGTACATTATTTTTCTGTAAAATCAATTTTTTATTTTTCTTTATTTTATTATCTACAACTTTCATGTACAAAGTTTCTTTATTTGATGTAGAAAAAGTGGAAACAAAAATAGGTCCCAACCTGAATAAAGAATGAATGGAATAATATAGGTATTTGGCCCTTATCTCCCCCTACTTTATTCCTTGCCGACCTATTCATCAAGATGCCTAGGTCTCAGGGTTTCGGGTCATGAAATATTAACAATATTTTATTCTTTTTCTTTTCTTTTATTTATTCTATAATTTTGGCTTTAATTACACTATTTTATACACTAATAGAATGCACATGCATGGATGCTAATATGCTTGATTTAAGGGTATTTACAGGTATTTGCTAGGGTTTTTGATGCCAAAATGATAGAATAAAGATGATGAAATGTGGATTCATTAGTTTACACTACCCCCTATATTATGGGAAAGCTTCACTACGAGAGCGAAGGAAGAATCTTAAAATAACAGTACTTTGTTGCGGTTTTCACACTAAAATCATTGTGCACTAGACGGTTCGTTCATTCTCTCTCCATCTTCGAGTGATTAATTTTTAAATTTATGGTTTATGATTGTAAATTTCTTTCTTTATACAATCCCTTCCCCCACCCTTATTATGCCAAATCCTCAGGAGAAAAAGAGAAAGATAAAGGAGTATATATTTACAAACATTAAACTTACAAGGGTATATTAGAAACTTTGAACGAATTCGTCGAAGACAATAATAGTACGAGAAAAATAACACTACGAATGTAATGATTAGTCATTATGTAAGAGTTAGGATGAAATTACAAAGTAGGGTAGCGATAAACTCATAACTGGCTAGAGCTTAATTATGTCTCGTTGTAATGCAACCAATTACGTGTCAATCAGAACCGAGCATGTATCTTCGCATGGAGTGGCCCGGCTAAAATCTCCTGGATAAGTCCAGGGTTGAAATCAGGGGCACTACCGATTAGTTTATCTAATTGGAAACCTAAATATGTTAATAAAACTACTCTAAGGTGCTACCTAGGTCGCTTGTGCAAAATATAATGCATGGGTTTCTTTATGGGTTTTTATGCAAATATATTATATGCTATAGAATGAGAATGATGCATAGACAAATGCAAAAGGCAAACACAAAACAAAATTCACAATAAAAAGCTCTTGAATTAGTGATTTAATAATTGAAATTATCAAGCACAAATTGATTCAAAGATATAGTCAAATACGGTTCATGTCAACCCATGCATCATTCAATTCAATTAATTGATCAATAAATAACGTAGCACATTAAAAGTCTTTAATTTAGTTTATAAACCAGGACTTTATTAACCAAGATAAATTAAGAAAGATTCCTGATTAATTAAAATAGTTTTAAAACAAATCAGGGATTAATGAAGCAGTAAAGTCCATGAACATACAAGTTTGACTTAATTAATCATGCTTAAAGATCAATAATCCTCTCTGAATTTTATTTGAATTACAGCAAAGTATCTCGGGGAACTAAATGTATAATATTAAAGATCATCAAAAGACTTTTAAAACAAGACTAATTTCAATCAATTTGGACAATGTATGCAAAAGATATGAACATATCAATTCAGGGGCATACTGACAAAGAAAACTTAATAAAAACATAACGAAAAGGTCCAAAATATGGTGAATGTGCTATATTTACAAACCGTTTGGGTACAACATGTAAAATAGTCGTGCAGAGGTATAAAATGAAAATAGGAAAAGCGACGGGGCTTATCTCACAATTATTCCCGATGGCACACACTGGTCACGCATTGGGTTGGATGTAATTCGTCAAAACTTGAGTCCAGGCACTGTGAAATTCCCTCTCACGTGAGGCAGGGCACGTGATGGTTTGCTTCAGACCATGGACAGGTACGGGCCAAGTGGTGCCTCCTCATGCTTCGGGCTATGCTCGGGAGTCCTGAAGCTGTTGGTCGAGACTGTGGCTTGATGACGCAATGTTGGTCATCTGATTAGATCATCAAGATCTAATCAGACGATGACTGTACGCTGGAGGGGATCTTTCTCTATCGTGAGAGGTGGTGGTTGAGCGGAGCTCCGATGAGGGAGATTTTGCTCTTCCATGCTCTGATTCACATCATGATGGTCAAAAGAGTATCCTGGTGCCCTCGCGAAGGAACTGGAAGGTTGATAAAGGGTTGAGGAGATCTGTAGATCCCAATCAAGGTCGATTCATTGGATATGGAGAAGATGATGGGAGGACCTCCAAAATTCCATCCAATGAAGACCTACAGATGTTAGTGCCTATACATGAAAGTTTGCAAGTTGTTTGGTCCAAGAAATGAGATGGAACGAGGGCTCAAGTGAAATGGGGGAGTCGAGCCCTAAGTGGGTTCTCCAAGCTTTGCGATCTTGGAGAAAGATCAAGGTGGAGATGGTGATGGAGAAGCGGAGATGAACATAGATGAGGTGCGCTAGATTATGGGTGATCAATGATAAATCCCATATTTATCATCATTATTTGGATTTATTAACCCTCCAGCTTAAGTAATTTATAACTAATAATTAACAACTAATCTTAGTTAACAATTAACAACTTGTAAATAATTAACTTTAATTATATGTGTATAATAAATATATTATTGTGTCTTTATTTTTGTGTTCCTTTATTATTAAAAATCAAGAAAAAATTAGATTAATACTGTATATAGAATATTTAACATTATTTTAAAATTAAAAATAATAAAAAAATAATAAAAAAAATAAATGTTTTTAATACTTTAAAAATGCTTACAAAGATATTATTATATATATGATGTAATCTAACTTTGAGTTCTACATGGAAGTTGTGGATCTCTTTGAGATCTACAACTTTCATATTGAACACTTTTTTTAATTTTACTCCTAACTATTTTATATTTATTTTTTTATTATTTTTCTATTTTCTGATTTTTCCAATTGGGCCACATGGCACCACCCACTTCAGCCACGTGTCTTGCTCCTATTTAACTTCATGGTTCCTCTCTTGGTCGTCTGATCATCTTGATAACACGGTTGCTAGCTGCTTATCCATGCATGCTTCTACACAGTCTGATCTATCTAATCAGGTGCATCCTAGCTGCTCTTCCGTACCCCTTTCACAGCCGTTGGATCACATGATCCAATGGTCATCGTTCATCGTCAACCTTGAAACGTTGTGACCTTCACCAACCATACTTCACCAAATTTTCCCATCGTCGGCAGACATCTACTCCCTTCAATACCAATTCCAATTCCAACATCTTTCCCTAACTTCTCCAATCCACTCTATCTCCAAAATTGACCCTAACCATCTACTAACTGGCGGTGGTTGAAACCCTGCCTGGGAACCGCTCCACCTTCATCTTCAATATTCAAATACCCCTAACCGGAGACAAAATCCGATGTCCACCTTTATGCGAGCCTGCTCCTAGGCGTGCCCATACTCAGATGATAGTGAGGGGACGAAATGGCAGGGCCTTGATAGAGTTGAAGCTTCATTGTTGACCCATGTCTGAGGGAGGGCATGGTCACGATCGTAAGGTCGTAGAGCTTCCCAACGTTGATGCCCAGGTGTGAAGCGAAGATAATATGCTTTGATTGATGCTTCCTTCATCCCGGTGACTGATGAATCCACATTTCATCACCATTATTCTTTTATTTTGGCCTTCAAACCCTAGCTAAATGCATGTATATAACATTAATTTGCAAAAATAAATAGTTTATAAGCTGTACAAAATATCGTAGAAAATACTATATAAATACTGCATTTATCGCCAAAATAAAAGAATAAAGAACGAAAAGGAAAAAGAAATAAGACATCATAGGTGTTTAGTGACCCTATCCCCCTGAGACAACCATCCTGATAATTTAGTCAACAAGGAATAAAGTAGGGGAAGATAGGGCGGCTAATTGTACAGAAAACACAGTCTAAAAACCCTACAAAAATAGGTCAATAATTACCTTTTGAAACCTATTCTATTCTTTATTAATTATTCATCAAATCAATAAACTTTGTACATGCAAGTTATAAATAAAAATACAAAGAAAAATACAAATTTGATTTTACTGAAAAATAACGCACAATTTACATTTTACGCTTAGAATAAAAAACCCAAAACCTGACCTTCACAGATTTGTATCTCCTCCATACAAACTCAAAATGTATGAAAATCACTTTAATTGTATATAACTTTTAATAAGCTATTTTATGAAGGTAGTTTCATTCAATTTGGAGTGGGTGTAGAAGTTAGGTTTTGGATCCCTATTGTATGGTATACCTGAATAAAATATTCATTTTATTCATTCTTTTCTATTTTATAATTTTATATTTTTATAATTTTATAAATATTATTCGTAGTATATGCACATATTTATAATAGAATAAAATCATAAATAAAACATAAAAATAAAATAGTCTATATAAATACATAGATGAAATACCTATATTTATACCTATATATTATATATCCTTATTTATTTAAGTTTACATATTATATCATAAAAATAAAACAAAAATACATTTATAATATAAAAATAAGTTATAAATATATAAATTTAGAAAATAAAATAATAAAATTTAAAATAGAAAATAAAAATAAAATATTCAAAACATAGATCAATATACATATACCTATAATTGTAAATATAAACTTCTAACAAAACACCTTGAAAAAATAAATAAAAATATGTAATAAATACTACATAAAATAAGGAATAATTTTTAAGTTTTATAAAAAAAATAATTAAATCGTATACTATTGTATATTCATTTTCCAAGACATTTTTGCCTTAAAATTTCCTTGTTGGTCCACGTGGACCAACCAGGTGCAAGTGTTTGTTGATCTACGATCAACTGTACCTCATCCTCTTCTAATTCTGTCAGAAACTTCACAAGCACCCCATTTTCTCGCATTTTTCACACCTCCATCTTGCTTACATTCCTCTCGAGCCTTTACACCCTTGTACAAACCTATCATCCACGATCTTCGACCATCACCGAATCTCAACCTACCACTTCTTCTCGTCAGGCCATCGTTCCTCGAAACTCATCAAAAAGTCATCTATAAATATGACCCCAATTTTGTCTTTTGCTTTTTGATCCCTCTAGAGCGTTTTTTAGCCCCTCAGTTCGTGCGTAGGATCGTGGCTTCGTGACAGGAAGCCAATGACATTGAGTTGTAGCGAGGAGGAGGAATAACGGAGGAGATCTAGCCATCGCCCGATGGTTGTGCTTCTTTGACTCCGATCAAATTGAGGCCCTGATGAATCCACGTTTCATCATCTTTATTCTATCATTTTGGCCTTAAAAACCCTAGTAAATGCGCGTAAATAGGCTTAATATAGGCATTTTAGCATTCATGCATATGTGTATAAATATTGTATAAAATGCGGTTTTTAAAGCCAAAATTATAGAATAAAGAAAAGAAAAGAAAAAGAATAAAATATTGTAAATATTTTATGACCCAAAACCCCCGAGACCTAGGCATCTTGATGAATAGGTCGACAAGGAATAAAGTAGGGGGAGATAAGGTCAGAAATACAGTCCAAACACCTATACATTTTATTCATTCTTTATTCATTTTGGGGACCTATTTTTGGTTCCACTTTTTACACTTCAAATAAAGAAACTTTGTACATGAAAGTTGTAGATAATAAAATAAAGAAAAATACAAAATTGATTTCACAGAAAAATAATGTACAGATAAAAAGTTATGATCTGAATAAAAATCCAAAATGCCAACTTCCCAGACCCGTATCTCACAAATAAAAACTCCAAATGCAGCGTACTCACCTTTAATTGTATATAGAAGAAAATAATCTAATTAATGGCGGTGGTTTCGCATTTGGCAGAGCTACGATTTGAAAGTTGACTTTTGGACCCCTATTGTATACTTGTACATATTAAAATATTCAATTTATTATTTATTTATTATTTTTATAATTTTATATTTTTATAATGTTGTAAATAATATTTATAATAATTATGTGCATTAAAATCAGAATAAAAACATAAATCAAATACAAATAAAAATACTTGTATATATTATAATACATAGGTCTAATATATGTAGCTATACCTATACAAGTAACACTTTCATTTTATTAAGTGTATAAAATATATCAGAAAATTAAAATAAAAATATATTTGTGTATATAAAAGTATTTTATAATTTTAGCAAATAAAAACCAAAATAAAATAAATTAAAAATACCTAAATAAAAATAAAATACTTAAATATATAGATATAGATACCTATAGGGGTATAAATGCAAACTTGAAAAAATACACTTCCTAAAAATAAATAAAAATCACTATAAAATACTTTATAAAATAATAAACATTTTTTATTTTATAATCAAAAATTAATAAAATCGTTTACTATTTTTAAATGATTTTAGAATAAGTTTTTCCAGGCTTTTTCCTGGTTGGTGCACGTGGACCAACCAGGGGGGTTGGAAAGTTGACCCGCGGTCAACTCTCTGACCCCAGCCTGCTGTGTGTCAGAACAAGTTTTGGACCATCTTCTCCCTTTTTTCTAGGACGATCCGGTCCTCGTTTGACCTAGATCTCTTCTGGGATTTTTCTCCCCTATGATTGGTCATCCACGCCCACTTGTTATCTCGGGGAATGGATCAAAGGCGCACCCGTGATCGCGCCTCGAAGAGGGCTCCAGAGCCATGTTCTCAAATACCTCCCACTTCTTCCATTTCAACTTGAACCCTCTTTGACCCGTCTTGGCCAACCTTCGTCGAGCTCTGGATCGAGTAAGGTGACAGGGAGCTCTCCAGCTCCTCGTAGGAGCGGTCAGGCGGTCGAGGCGGAGCTTCCACTCCCATCTCCGGCGTCGCCGTCGAGGTACCCATCCTTGGGCTATACAGCCCTTGAGGTCTTTTTCCTTTTTTTTCTTTTGTTTTCTTTAGCGTTTGGAAAGCGTAGAATCGGATCCCACAACTATTTTTCTTCTGCATCCACCGGTTCGCTTCTTTCGACACCTCACCGGAGCGAGCTCCGGTGAGCTTTCAGTCTGCCAGCCCCCCCCCCTCGCTTAACGCATCTGGAGGTGCGTGGCACTTTGCCCACGCACCCGCACCATTTTCTCTCCATCTTGCAGGTCCCAGGAGAGGGGGCAACACCTCGCGTCCCCGGAGGAGTACGCCGGCGCCGCCGCCCGCGCGCAGCAGCCGCCGGCGCACCCCCGCGCAGAACAGAAACGAGGGGGAGGGGGACGTGCTACAGTCACCGTCCATCTGCCCCCCCCCCCTTTTTGATCAGAACCGTCCAAGCTTCTGGAGGCTCCAGCCGTCGGATCAGATAGCAGCTTATAATCTCGGCCGTTTAAAGCCGAAGGGGCATCGGCCCCCCCACGTCGCGCCACGTGGCTTAAGTGGACGACGGTCCGCCGTTGGATGTGCGCAAGTGGGGGGTATTTTGCAGCTTTAGCCTCCACGTTTTTGGTATTTAGAAAATATTATTTAATCTTTCAACTGCTGTAGTATATTTTTGTAGCTTTTGCGAACTTGCCCCCCAACGTTTTGTATATTGCGGATCTACCCCTCCCAGGTGCTCGTGCGTAGGCACGTGGATTTGGGATTTTTGCTGCCATACCCGTGGCATTTTGTGTATCTGCTAATAGTCCAGAAACTCTTTTCTTTAGTTAAATATTTTGTGAGTTATTGCACGCAGGCCCTCCAGCTTTCATTATATTACACACATGCCCCTGCACGCATGCCTTTTCTTTTTGTTTATTGTATTTTATGCACGCATCTAGAAAACCCTAAAAAATCCATAAAAATTAACTTAAGTCCCTGTTGCATAGTACTTCCACGCCATATTTTTATTTTTCGTAATTATTGCATTTTATTATTTATTAAAAATCAAAAACATCTCTTTTCAGCACTGTTTGCACCATAAAATACCAAAAAAATATAAAAACCCCCCAGAAAAATCCCAAAAAAATATATTTTGTCCCTTTTAGTTTGTTTTAACTCCCATCCAAAAATCATTAAAAAATATAAAACCAAACTCCAAAAAATTGCAAAACTCTAAAAACCTTCATAAAAATTTATAAAATCATTAAAAAATCCAAAAATAGAGTTTTCTTTTCCTAAATTTTCTTGGTTTCATTATCTATCACTGAAAATTAAGTTGGAGAATTTTTGCCACTGATTTCTATTTTATTTCTCCATTTTAGTTTCAGCCTTGTATTTTCTCCACTGTTTTCTTTATTTTGATAATTAAAAATACCAAAAACATTCTAAAAATTACCCAAAAATCACAAAAACAGTAAAAAAAGTATAAAAAGACCAAAAAGACTTTATTTCCTTATTTTTGAGCATTTTTATCTATTTTTATAAATATCTCTTTCTCCCCTTTATTACATTCCTTTTATATTCCAATATTGAAAAAGAAAGTAAAAAAATATAAAATATAAAAAAAACACAAAATTAGTAAATTAAAAATCAAAATACAAAAATATAAAATTAAAAATTAAATAAAAAATATAAAATTAAAAAAACCCACAAAAAATAGCATAATAGACATTCGATCACTTTCACACATTTTTGAGCACTTGTGCCCCGATCTACCTGTCTGCTCCCTGTGTTCGACCTCTACAATACTTGCACCTATACACATCTTTGTTGTAGAGTTATAATAAATTTTAACTCCGCACATTTACATTCATTGCTTGATATATCTGTCGTGGGTTAATTGTTGTTTTAATCCGAATTTCGTGTGGTCGATTCAGCGACTGAGTTCCCGCCTTGTGTGGAACTTAAGATCACCGATTTTCGGGTTAAACAAATGGCGCCGTTGCCGGGGAGCAACAGCGCTTAGTTCGGGTCTTGTTGTGATTGTGATTGATTGTTTATTTCGCGGCTTTCATTTTTGCTATTTTATTGTTCTTTATCTTTGATATACCTGTTGAGCTGTCTAACCCCCTCTCTTGTTGACTTCGTGTGAGGAACCGCGGATCGAGGGAGGCGCTCCACCCTAGGCGCCCACGCACCCACGTGAAGCCGGCATCTGCCAGCCGAGCACCGAGGAGGCGAAGAGAAAATTTTGAAGACCGCGCTCTATTTTAGTTGCATTTTCTTTTATTGCATTTATTTTTGTAATTAAAGTGAGTGAGAGACCCATATTATTGTAATAATACAGGTACCCCCGGACTGGACTCTCTGGAGCCTAATTTCCAAGTGATTGTTCACTTGGGGGCTCTCGCGGTTTTTGTCGGCTTTTCATCGCATTTTTTTTTATTTTGTTTTGTTTTTCGATTTTATTTCTTTTGTGTGATTGAGCCCCTAGTTCTAGGATTGTTTGCGATAGACTAAGGCCAAACACCTAATATTTTGCATGCACCTATAGTCTCGTTTGGACTTAGTCAAATTTTAAATAGTTGATCCTCACCTTCAACCCGTCGTGCCGCGAGCTCTCCCCGCAAAGCGCTTTCTCCTACCCTCAATTTGTTGAGCAGAGGAGGGGTGAGCCTAGACCGGACTCTAGGGTTGAGGATTGACGGTCAACTTGTGGTTCTTCCCGCTAATAGCAATTTTTGAACTTAGGGCGATTTCATCGGCTTGCATTTGCATATAGATAGGTTTCAATTCTGCTGAGCATCTTTGCATGTAGAGTGCTGGAGGCAAGGTGAGCATTTCTCTTTAGCATTCATCATCGATTGCCGCTTGCATTGCTTTTCCGCCTCTCCCTCTGATTTTGCCAACCTAGGTGCTTAAAGGAATTGAATCCTCGTTAGGCTCGTGCATTTCTAACTAAAAATCCAAAAAAAAAAAGTGATAACCAATAAAATCGGGACTGCTAACATTACTCGACCCTAAAATCAATCAAAAAGAAAATATTGTCTTGGGGCGAGTAATCCCCTCATTGTCTTCGCTTCTACTTGCTCGCGCACACACTAAGGTTAGAGCCAAAATCCCATTCAGCCCCCTAAGTGTTTGCGCAATTTTGGACTTCTCACCTAACTCTAAAACAGACAAGATAAAAAAACCACATTTGTGGTCTTCACCGAGTTGAGTAGGTGAATTGAGGGTTTGTCTTGTTTCATTTTTGCTTATGATTGTTTTGTGTGTGTCCTAGATCATCCCTGCGCATTTGCGCCTTCTTTTCTACTCTCTTGACTTGACCATCGTGCTCTCCCGATCATTTTCTTTTGTTTCGAGATGGCCGACTGGAGCGTATTCTATCCGGACTTTGCGGATCATTCGCTCGCTCCAGCCGGTCCACCTCCCTTTTTCCAGGAGGACTTTGCTCCTGGCTTTTGTACATATCCGCCTCAGCCACAGTATCAGGAATCGGATTTCTACCCACACCCACCTCTATCTCCACCTGTGTATTATCCGCCTCCACCTTCACATCCACCCGAGACTGAGCTAATGGAGTCACCTTTCATGGAGTCCACCCTTGAGCACTTGACCCAAATGATGGATCACATGAGGCAGAGGATTGACACCCTCACTAGTACAAATAAGAGCGACCATGATATTCCACCATTTGATGATATGGGTTCACTCGAGGATTTCCATGAGAGCTTGCAATCACCAAAATTACAAAAAAATGAGAAAAATTTAAAAATACAAAAAGAGATTGGGAGACCTTTGATTGAGTCAGACTGTGAGGAGAGTGCCCACCTGCCAGACCATTTGACGACACAACCTATCACACCTAGTCCCACCTTTGACCCCGAGGATGCCACTGTACAGACTGCTCTTGGCATGCCTCATGTATATGCTGATTCCGACTTCCTCCCTTGTATGGAGGAGGTCCAAAAATTCAAAAAAATACTGACTGAACCCGAAGTGGTGGCCACCATACATGAGATCATCCGTGCCCCACTTCAGCAGGCCATGACCGATTTATCTGCTCCTCTTCCCAAGAAGAGAAAGCGAAGGAGCAGATCTGAGCGTCATATCTTGACCATGGCCACTGCCCACGCCATCACACACCGTCCCATTCCTCGGAAGAAGAACACTGCCACACCTTTCATTAGCTGCACCATCTCTGACTTCACATGTGATCACACTCTCCTAGACGGCGGTGCTTCGATTAGCATTTTACCCTTCTCGCTGGTACAGTCTCTTCACTTAGGGCCTCTCAAGAAAACCAGGATGATCGTACAGTTTGCTGATGGATCAATTAAGAGGCCGAAGGGTATCCTTGAAAACGCCGTCATATCGATTCAGGGCACGAGCCACAATGTTGATTTTGTCGTATTGCCCATGGAGACCTCCACAGGGGAGCATTCTCCAATCTCCTGGGACGACCATTCCTCGCCTCTGCGAGGGTCGTTATTGACTATGGATCAGGAGAGATTCGCTTCCGTCCTGCTGACGAGAGCGAAGTGTTGATCACCGCACCCACTGCCGACCAGAGACCTGCACCTGATATGACTTCACCTATCTTGGCTGACCCCGAGGACTATGATCTATATGAGGATATCAGAGAGACCTTCTTCATGACCGATGATGAGACCCGAGAATTCCTCTCCAAGGAGGAAAGCTCGAAAAGCATAGACCTTGGTGTTTCCGCTTCCTGTGATTGGCGATGTGTTGATGACATCCGCGGGATTTACACGATCAACATTATTGAGCGGAGGGCAGATATAGAGACTATACAGGACGGACATGCTTTGACTACTTCCACTGATGAGTCCGCTCCTGTTCATGTAGATGCTGATGAGACTAAGGCTGAATTTGATTTTGTTGCTTTTCTTCAGAGATTCGGGCCTTTTGATGAGAAAGATGATCCAGTTGAAATTATAGAGGACGACCAGAGTTCAACTACTTCCACCAATGAGTTCGTGCCTTTTGGTTTTGACCTGGATGACACCTCGCAGGACGACTCCGAGTACACTTCTTCCGATGATGATGAGTTCGTCCCATTTCACTTTGATATCAGCGAGACTCCCAAGGCCGGACCGAGCCGTACTTCTTCCACTACTCCGTCTGTGCCTTCACACCCTAGGGCCCCCGAGGACTTACACCCCGTCGACCCTGATCGGATTCCGTCCACTGTGGACCCCGATGTCGACCTGCACCACACTAGATCTATTCCTCAGCGGTCTCGCAAGAAGGTTCGCTTTCTACCTTCTTGACCCTCTGTACATCCATCCTGTTGTACATTCGTGTTGTGTACCTCCGTCTCTCTTCCGTATTGCTCGTCCACCCATTCTCGTGTTTGCCTAGCTTAGGACGTACTTTGTCCTAAGTATAGGGGGGTGGACGAGCCGAGTGTTCTTTCATCGTTCTGTGTCATCGCTCCTGTCGTTGCCTATACTTAGGGCTTCTTTCACCCTAAGTATAGGGGGAGTGATGCGTACATCCTCACAATCTCTTCTTCTAATTTCATCTCTTTTTCTTCTTTTCTTCTTTTCTTCTTTTCCTTGTCTATCTTCTTCATCTATCAAAAAGGTGTCGCCCTTGTAGACAGTTTTCCATACTTAGGACGTACTTTGTCCTAAGTATAGGGGGGTGTGCACCTCGAGTTTCTCCATTCTTTTCGATCCTCTCCATTGTCTCCTCTTCTTGTCTATACATAGGGATATCTTACCCTAAGTATAGGGGGAGACAACCTGAGTACGATCTGTTCATTCCCACCCTTGACCCTCCCTGCTTTGTGTACAGTCTGCTATACTTAGGATTATTTGATCCTAAGTATAGGGGGGACGGTCAACTTCTTATTGATTCATTCATTTATTCTTTAGACTCGCCTATACTTAGTACGAGTTATGTCTTCTCTTTTCTCTCCGATCTATGAGGACATAGCTCAAGCTAAGTATAGGGGGGTCGTATATACTACGTATATACTTTAGCCATAACTCGTACTTTCGTATTTTCTTAATAAATATGGCTAAAAATTCTTTAAAATTCATTAAAAATCCTTAATAAAAAGATGTGATTATTCCTCAAATTCTTTTTGTATTTACTGATTAATAAATCAGGTGAAAATGTTTTTTTTGCAAAATGTTTGAAAAATAGTTTGAAAATCTTTGTGAACATCTATTGAAAACTATTTTGAAAATATTTTGTTTCATGTTTTCAACCTTTGTAAAAATGTGTGGTTTGTAAAATTTATTTTCTTTGTGTGAAATAAAAATGTTTGAAAAATGATTTGCAAATGGTTTGAAAAATGGTTGCAAAAATGATTTGAAAAACCTATATATATTGTTTTGAAAGCCTTTGCAAAATGATTTTCAAATGTGTGTAAAATGTTTGTAAAAATTATTTTGGACTATAGTTTTCAAAAATTGTGTGTAAATTGTTTTCAAATAAATTTGAGGAATATACACATCACACCAAAATCCACTATATATGTATATATGTATAAAATTGACTACTTACCCTGTAAATCCTTAAAATCCACTTCTTGTAAATATAAGAAGCACTCCCGTGTACATATTTTAACCTATTTTTCAGCCAAAACCTTTTTGTTTTCAAAAAGCCCAAAAACATTTGCAAAAACTAAAATCCAAAAACATTTGAAAAATCTTTTTGAAAAATACAAAAAAATTGCATCTGCATGCATCATCTTTTCAAAAATCCATAAAAAGTTCAAAATCTTTGAAAATTGCATCACAAAAATATTTTCTGCATAGCATTGCATAGCATGAGCATTTTTCAGATTAAATTTGATAGTTGAACGAGTCTAAGTAAAATCCGGAGATTGGAGCTTGATTGGACCTTATAATTTACCTAATAACAGGAACCTTATAGGAACTGGGTTTGAGGTACTTCAGGTCTAGTTGACTTAATTCTTTGAGGATCACGAGACTTGGTTCAATGGATTCTTGACTGCCTAAGTAGAGTATTTCGGAGCACACGTACGACTCTTGTTGATAATGACCTAACTTGGACACCTGCACCTTTCACATGGCTCAACTCAGTTGGAGTGGTGAGGGGATTGGATTTGCCGGTATGAGACGCACACAAGTGGAAACACTTGTCCTCCTCTAGGGAGGGAAGTGCACCCCAACCCGTCCAGTGATTAGGAAGTCTAAAGACAGGAGGCTGTGGGTTGCGATAAAGCTTCAAAAGAGGGATAGTCTACTGGCTCAAGAGGAAAAACTCCTTATGTAAATGCTGCTGTGAATCGTATTTCAAAAAAAAAAAAAAGAAGAAAAAAAAGAAAGTTCAGGCATGTACAAAAATAAAAAGCCTGCAAAGTATGTACATATGTTGTAAAGTCAATAAGCAAGCTTGAGTTCCAAAGTCATATCATGTGAGCCTGCAGCAGGATGACTTGACTACACTGGTCTTGCATCCAAGGATAGGTAGCTACACTGGCTACCGTCCATTCTTCTCTTCACCCCCTCCTCTTGAGTTGGTTGCCACTTGAACTTAGAAGGGAATACCCCGCTCCTCGAGGATGGAGTTGCTGGATTGGGGAATCACTGGGTTGTCGTACTGGAGAAGTCAGTTTCTTTGTCATTCTAGTTGGGGAGAGCCACCATCACTTACACTGTACAAGTCAGATTCATAGTCGTAAGAGTTTGCGTATGAGTTGAGATATTTCTGACCTGGCTATTGAGGAGACTTGGACAGAGTTTTGAGATTCTCAGGGACTATTGGATTTCAAATTTGGTTCTCATTAAGGTTCCGCCCGCACTAAAATTCCAAAGGTCCGACTTAAGCTCCAAACTTTGATTTTGTGAAGACAAGTTTGATAGTCAAGTTTAGTCCATCTTTCTTCTTTTTCTTTTCTTTATTTTTCTTTTTCTGCACTTATTGCATAAGTGTTTGCTAGGGACTAGCAAAGGCAAGTATAGGGGGATGATGAATCCACGTTTCATCATCTTTATTCTATCATTTTGGCCTTAAAAACCCTAGTAAATGCGCGTAAATAGGCTTAATATAGGCATTTTAGCATTCATGCATATGTGTATAAATATTGTATAAAATGCGGTTTTTAAAGCCAAAATTATAGAATAAAGAAAAGAAAAGAAAAAGAATAAAATATTGTAAATATTTTATGACCCAAAACCCCCGAGACCTAGGCATCTTTATGAATAGGTCGACAAGGAATAAAGTAGGGGGAGATAAGGTCAGAAATACAGTCCAAACACCTATACATTTTATTCATTCTTTATTCATTTTGGGGACCTATTTTTGGTTCCACTTTTTACACTTCAAATAAAGAAACTTTGTACATGAAAGTTGTAGATAATAAAATAAAGAAAAATACAAAATTGATTTCACAGAAAAATAATGTACAGATAAAAAGTTATGATCTGAATAAAAATCCAAAATGCCAACTTCCCAGACCCGTATCTCACAAATAAAAACTCCAAATGCAGCGTACTCACCTTTAATTGTATATAGAAGAAAATAATCTAATTAATGGCGGTGGTTTCGCATTTGGCAGAGCTACGGTTTGAAAGTTGACTTTTGGACCCCTATTGTATACTTGTACATATTAAAATATTCAATTTATTATTTATTTATTATTTTTATAATTTTATATTTTTATAATGTTGTAAATAATATTTATAATAATTATGTGCATTAAAATCAGAATAAAAACATAAATCAAATACAAATAAAAATACTTGTATATATTATAATACATAGGTCTAATATATGTAGCTATACCTATACAAGTAACACTTTCATTTTATTAAGTGTATAAAATATATCAGAAAATTAAAATAAAAATATATTTGTGTATATAAAAGTATTTTATAATTTTAGCAAATAAAAACCAAAATAAAATAAATTAAAAATACCTAAATAAAAATAAAATACTTAAATATATAGATATAGATACCTATAGGGGTATAAATGCAAACTTGAAAAAATACACTTCCTAAAAATAAATAAAAATCACTATAAAATACTTTATAAAATAATAAACATTTTTTATTTTATAATCAAAAATTAATAAAATCGTTTACTATTTTTAAATGATTTTAGAATAAGTTTTTCCAGGCTTTTTCCTGGTTGGTGCACGTGGACCAACCAGGGGGGTTGGAAAGTTGACCCGCGGTCAACTCTCTGACCCCAGCCTGCTGTGTGTCAGAACAAGTTTTGGACCATCTTCTCCCTTTTTTCTAGGACGATCCGGTCCTCGTTTGACCTAGATCTCTTCTGGGATTTTTCTCCCCTATGATTGGTCATCCACGCCCACTTGTTATCTCGGGGAATGGATCAAAGGCGCACCCGTGATCGCGCCTCGAAGAGGGCTCCAGAGCCATGTTCTCAAATACCTCCCACTTCTTCCATTTCAACTTGAACCCTCTTTGACCCGTCTTGGCCAACCTTCGTCGAGCTCTGGATCGAGTAAGGTGACAGGGAGCTCTCCAGCTCCTCGTAGGAGCGGTCAGGCGGTCGAGGCGGAGCTTCCACTCCCATCTCCGGCGTCGCCGTCGAGGTACCCATCCTTGGGCTATACAGCCCTTGAGGTCTTTTTCCTTTTTTTTCTTTTGTTTTCTTTAGCGTTTGGAAAGCGTAGAATCGGATCCCACAACTATTTTTCTTCTGCATCCACCGGTTCGCTTCTTTCGACACCTCACCGGAGCGAGCTCCGGTGAGCTTTCAGTCCGCCAGCCCCCCCCTCGCTTAACGCATCTGGAGGTGCGTGGCACTTTGCCCACGCACCCGCACCATTTTCTCTCCATCTTGCAGGTCCCAGGAGAGGGGGCAACACCTCGCGTCCCCGGAGGAGTACGTCGGCGCCGCCGCCCGCGCGCAGCAGCCGCCGGCGCACCCCCGCGCAGAACAGAAACGAGGGGGAGGGGGACGTGCTACAGTCACCGTCCATCTGCCCCCCCCCCCTTTTTGATCAGATCCGTCCAAGCTTCTGGAGGCTCCAGCCGTCGGATCAGATAGCAGCTTATAATCTCGGCCGTTTAAAGCCGAAGGGGCATCGGCCCCCCCACGTCGCGCCACGTGGCTTAAGTGGACGACGGTCCGCCGTTGGATGTGCGCAAGTGGGGGGTATTTTGCAGCTTTAGCCTCCACGTTTTTGGTATTTAGAAAATATTATTTAATCTTTCAACTTCTGTAGTATATTTTTGTAGCTTTTGCGAACTTGCCCCCCAACGTTTTGTATATTGCGGATCTACCCCTCCCAGGTGCTCGTGCGTAGGCACGTGGATTTGGGATTTTTGCTGCCATACCCGTGGCATTTTGTGTATCTGCTAATAGTCCAGAAACTCTTTTCTTTAGTTAAATATTTTGTGAGTTATTGCACGCAGGCCCTCCAGCTTTCATTATATTACACACATGCCCCTGCACGCATGCCTTTTCTTTTTGTTTATTGTATTTTATGCACGCATCTAGAAAACCCTAAAAAATCCATAAAAATTAACTTAAGTCCATGTTGCATAGTACTTCCACGCCATATTTTTATTTTTCGTAATTATTGCATTTTATTATTTATTAAAAATCAAAAACATCTCTTTTCAGCACTGTTTGCACCATAAAATACCAAAAAAATATAAAAACCCCCCAGAAAAATCCCAAAAAAATATATTTTGTCCCTTTTAGTTTGTTTTAACTTCCAGCCAAAAATCATTAAAAAATATAAAACCAAACTCCAAAAAATTGCAAAACTCTAAAATCCTTCATAAAAATTTATAAAATCATTAAAAAATCCAAAAATAGAGTTTTCTTTTCCTAAATTTTCTTGGTTTCATTATCTATCACTGAAAATTAAGTTGGAGAATTTTTGCCACTGATTTCTATTTTATTTCTCCATTTTAGTTTCAGCCTTGTATTTTCTCCACTGTTTTCTTTATTTTGATAATTAAAAATACCAAAAACATTCTAAAAATTACCCAAAAATCACAAAAACAGTAAAAAAAGTATAAAAAGACCAAAAAGACTTTATTTCCTTATTTTTGAGCATTTTTATCTATTTTTATAAATATCTCTTTCTCCCCTTTATTACATTCCTTTTATATTCCAATATTGAAAAAGAAAGTAAAAAAATATAAAATATAAAAAAAACACAAAATCAGTAAATTAAAAATCAAAATACAAAAATATAAAATTAAAAATTAAATAAAAAATATAAAATTAAAAAAACCCACAAAAAATAGCATAATAGACATTCGATCACTTTCACACATTTTTGAGCACTTGTGCCCCGATCTACCTGTCTGCTCCCTGTGTTCGACCTCTACAATACTTGCACCTATACACATCTTTGTTGTAGAGTTATAATAAATTTTAACTCCGCACATTTACATTCATTGCTTGATATATCTGTCGTGGGTTAATTGTTGTTTTAATCCGAATTTCGTGTGGTCGATTCAGCGACTGAGTTCCCGCCTTGTGTGGAACTTAAGATCACCGATTTTCGGGTTAAACAGGCCCCTTTCATGTTACTTTAGGTAATAAACTTAGTGCATTTTCGATTCTCGTCCTTAGTTTGAAGTTTTACTTCATAGTTTAGGGTAAAATCAAATAGTTCATGTGACCTGGAGCTCGATCTCCAAGTCTGATTCACTGTGAGCTACCATGTTCTTTGACCCACTTTCACTCCCTTATCGTACCCCTACACCATCTACGCATATTGCCCACAAAACCCTCCTCGATTCTGCACGAATCGAGACATTTCAAGCTCCTTCTCCTCTGCTTCACCAGAGCTCAACTGCCTCTACCATCCGCGAGGTGCCACGCCTCAAATTTTGCGCTGAGAGGTGGCTCTCGAGCCACCTGATTTTTTGTTGTAAGAACCAAGCACCACGGAGAACTTGGAGGCACCAAACGATTCATCAGAGACTCTTTAGGCTGCCTAGAATGGAAGCGCTCCCAGGTCTCGATCGAGGAGATCTAGAACCTGGTGTGGGTATCTGCAGATGCGGAAGGACACTAGGAAGACGAAGCATCCATCGACATGAGGATTCGTGCCCAGAGTCATCTGAATTTGGTGATTGAAGCAAGGACGCCCATCTGTTCTTGGGTGTTCTTCGTGAGCATGCATGTGTTGTTGGATCTGTGAAGAACTCCAGGTCTTTTTTCAACCCTTGGATAAGAACGAAACATTGCCCCTCCTACACCGCCTGATATTCCACGTGTCAGCGTTTCAACGACGCGATCGGAACACTTAAGTGGGTAATTTGCACGACCCTCCTCCATTTTTTTGATATTTCAAAGTATCCCTATAAATATTTTTTGTTGTTTAAATTTTAGTGGACAATTTGCATGTACCCCCTCGAGTGTTTCTAATCTTGCAGTTTAGTCCATGCCTTGTTCGCATGCACTAGTACGTCTTGTGTTGTAAAAATTGCATGTAAATCCTTGCAGGTTATTTTAATTGTTGTTTAATATATAAACTACAGATATTAGTTATAAACTTTTGAGTTATTTGCAATGAGCCCCCTATGTTTATTTTTAGTTGTATATCCTTGCTGGTTTAAGTATTTTTTTGTATCTTTCTCTAATTTTTATCAATATCATCGTGCTCCAAAAATTGCAAAAAAAGGGATAATGTGCCCCATGTGATGTACTTTCACACCATGATTTTTATTTCAAATTTCATGCACGTTTTCTATTTATTACAAATCAAATATTGCACAGATATTCTCTGTTTACCTTAAAAAAATACAAAAAAATTATAAAATCATGTTTAAAAATTCCCAAAAAATAGTGTGCATTTATTATAGTATCTAGTACCCCTAGCTCGAAAATCCCTAAAAATCGAAAAATAAAATGAGATAAAATTACAAAGCTCCAAAATCTTATAAAAATATAAAAATTTTTGATTGATAATTAGAGTAGTGCATTGACGAGAAATTTCATGGGTCTGTTAATGATAGTCAGTTATAACATCCCACAAATATGCTACTTCTTTTGTCACGTGGCTTAACTGATCAACGACACAAATCTAAGTTTCTACAGTGATCAAGAGTAGCCGTATGATGAACAAGAGTATTACATTTAATTTCATTTAATGCCTTAATTGATCAGTGACCAAATATAATTACAAGGGGCACTAAAGAGGTCTCAACTTGAACTTAAAGGGTTTCTTCTTTCTTTATGCCCCCCTTCCTTCTTGACTTTAAGCTTTAATCATCTACTTCTTTAATCATCTACTTCTTGACATGTTTTTTTGACCAACACCATCACAACCTTGGTTACCATATTGATGAACATCTCAAATTTTAGTATCTAAGTACAAGCTCACAACATATCGATCAACATCTCGAATTTTAGTATCTAAGTACAAGCTCACATAGACACATGTTTTTGTCATGATGAACAAACATGCTTGCTATGTATGTAGTAATAATCTCTCCTTGTTAGTTTGAGGGCCTATTACACTTCATATATTTGTTCTTGAAGTGCTTAGGCCCCGGTCGGCCAGCGGGTTACCCGCGGGTTAGGGCGGTTTACCCCCTTAACCCACTTCCCCTCTCTCCTGCGTGGGCCCCACTTTATTCCTTTTTTAAAAAATTAAATAAATCAATTTTACATCATCAATCCTATTAAAAAATAATATATTATACCATCATATCATATAAAAATTATAAACTACTCCACTTCTACTCACTTTTCAAACTTCAATACAATCACATCACAATAACTACTCACTTGTTCAAATTCCAATATAATCATATCACCCCAAACCCACTTCTAATCCACCCCCAGTTTAACCCTCTATCCAAACACCAAAACACAAAAACGGGTTACCCTCTACCAGTTTAACCCGCCTTAACCCGCCAACCAAACGCACCCTTAGTGTATGTCATCAATGTCTTGACATTTATATTCTTCTTGATTGTATGCATCAAATATGAATTGTCATTGATTAGAGCACTCAATTCATAGTAGTTGATAAAATTTTGGATGAGTTACGAATATGCCAATATGTAAAACATGACCAACATTTTGAAATTGTTTGGCAGTTGTTCACGTTGAAGGAGGAAGTATGAGGGGATGGAGGTGTCATCATATGACCTCATCTTCATAGTTTTGAAATTGTTTGATGTTGGCAATTGTTTATCATCAGATATGGTGGGAATGGTGGCATGTGAAAATCAAGAGGAGGGTAGGCACTCCTTGGGTCTTTATCTACCGCATCACTGGTAAGTTTCTGTAATTCCTAGGTGAGGCATGGATATGTTGTTTCCCCCCATTAGAGCCTTCATTGTTAGATTCTCGAGTCAATTGGTGCTTCTCCCGACTGCTTAGTTCTTGGATGGTGAGGTACGTCGACGACCACATCTATCTTTGAGAGAGAACGAGAGAGAGAGGACGGGATATAGAGAGGGATGGGAGGGGGCTCCCGAACTCGAGGCATTTCTTGGATGATGGCTTCTCCTCCGTTGGGAGGCTATTTATAGGATGCGAGCCCCTCGAGTCATCCGCCTCTATTTTTCCGCGGCCGCACGTTGTGGCTCTGCCGGATCCGGTCATCCCGTAACCACCGGTTGAGAAACGGTCGAGGTACGGTTGTTGACCACTTAAGGTCATGGCCGGAACCATTCAAACATCTCCCACTCGACCGAAGTGGTCAAAACATATATGCTCCCACTATTCGTGTAGTATATATATGGAGATTTATCATGTGAGGATCATTATCTATGAAACATCTTCCTTGACTCATACTTTCCTAAGTCTCATTAAACCAACATGTTTAATGTATGTTCCTGCTGCTATTCCCTTAGTAAGGGAATCAACCAACATGTCACTGGCAGGTATGTAGGTTACCGTGATTTCTTACTTCTCCACTTTGTCTTGTATATAGTGATATTGGATCTCAATGTGTTTTCTTTTAGAACTATTAGCCCCACTATTGATCAAGCTTATCGCAGCTTGATTGTCACAATACATTTCAATTGGCCCTTTGACAAATTCGAGGATTAGGTTCTCTAGAAAATGCTTGATCCACACAACATGAGTGGTGGCCATGCTACATGAAATGTACTCAGCCTCCTGTGTATGTCGAGATACACATCCTTGTTTCTTGCTACCCCAGGAAACGGCTGCACCACCAAACATGAACAGATAACCCGATGTGTATTTTCTATTATCCACATCCCCTCTGAAATCGGCATAGGAGTATCCTACCACTTCAAGTGATTCTGCTTGATACACAAGCTTCAGATGTACTGTCCATTTCAGATATCGAAGAATCTTCTTTACAGCTTCTCAATGTGATGGACCAGGATTGCTTTGATATCTACTGACTAAGCTTATTGGATAAGCTAAATCAGGTCGAGTACACATCATTGCAAACATTAAACTTCCCATCGCTTGTTCATATGGTACATCTAAAGGTTTCTGCCCCTTTCTGGGACACTGACTCTTACTGAGTCTCTTTCCCATCATAAGTGGTGTTGGAACTGGAGTGATGTTCTGCATTCCAAATCTCCTTAATATATGCAAATATCTTTCCTGACCAAGGCTCAATGTCCTTGAGTCCCTGTCTCTTGTTACTTGAATTTCAAGAACATAGGATGCTTCGCCCATGTCCTTCATCTCAAATTCATTGCTCAATTTATGTTTGATTTCATTGAGCATTTGTATGTCATTACCTGCAAGCAGAATGTCATCCACATACAATGACATGATTGCAAACCTGATCCCAGTCTTCATGACATACACACAATTATCCACTTTATTTGTAACAAATCCAAATTGGATAACTTTCTCATGAAATTTGAGATACCATTGCCGTGAAGACTGTTTTAAGCCATATAATGACTTTCTTAACTTGTAAACCTTTTTCTCCTGACCTTCAACCTGAGATCCATCAGGTTGTCACATATAAATCTCCTCCTTTAATTCTCCATTAAGGAAGGTCGTCTTCAGATCCATTTAGAACAATTCCAAATCCATATATGCGACTATGGCTAAGATCATCCGAGTGGATGCAAACTTAGCCACTGGAGAGTAGGTTTCCTGGAAATCTATTCCAGCTTGCTGACTATAACCCTTAGCAACTAATCTTGCCTTGTATTTATCAACCGTACCATCAACTCGGTACTTTTTCTTTAATACCGACTTACATCCTATGGATTGCCTACCTTCTGGCAAATCACATAATTCCCATACATTGTTTTGTTCGATTGAGTCCAACTCGTCCCTCATGGAGGCCGACCATGATTCCGACTCAGACGAAGCCATAGCTTCATCAAAGGATATGGGATCTGTACAATCTGTGACATCCTCATCCACAGTGTAACACGACGCCTTGCATCCAAAGAAATGGCAATCTTCCATCCATGCAGGTCATGTTCTGGGTCTCTTGTTGCCGATTATACTCGTGGGTTGTGTGGGTCCACCCACTTCCTCTAAAAGATCATCATGTTCCATAGGTTCATGCTCTATATTAGGATGATCTATATCATCCTCAAGTTCTTGTCTAATGCTCAAGTCATCTTCATTGTCCTGTAGGATAATCAGAGGATCTTATTCCTCTACTTCATGCTCCTTTTCTTGATGAATTTCAAGAAAAGTTACATCACGACTTTCGATCAGACCTTTAGTTTCATAAAAGAACCTGTATCTTTTAGAATATTCACTATATACAATAAACTTGCACTTTAATGTCCTGAAATCTAGCTTGTCCCTATGCTGACTCGGTATCAGAACATGTGCAACACATCCCTATTTCCGGAGATGATCCAACTCGGGCTTTCTGCCATTCCATATTTCATATGGCGTTGATTCTACGGATTTGGTGGAATCCTGTTCTGTATATAGTTCGCGGTCAAAACTGCCTCTCCACAGAATTTCTTGGAGAGTCCTGAGTATGAAAGCATACACCTTACTGTATTCATCAAGGTTCGATTCTTTCTTTCTGCTACACCATTCTGTTGTGGTGTATAGGGCATTGTAGTATGCCTATGAATGCATGCTTGAATACAATAATCCTCAAATTCCTTTGAAGTATATTCCCCACCTTTATCTGTCCTAAGGGTTTTGATTGGTTTTCCCAATCTTGTCTCCACTTATGTTTTATATCTCTTAAATATTTCAAGTGCTTCTGACTTTCTTCCTAAGATATAGATATAGGAGAACTTTGAGTTATCATCAATGAATGTTATAAAGTATTTCTTATTTTTATGTGTGTTGACACTCAGTGGTCCACATATGTCCGAATGGATCAAATCTAATAACTCTATTGATCGAATTCCGGTTGAGAATGTCCTTCTCGTCATTTTCCGATCAAACAATGTTCGCAGGGCAATGTCCATGCACCTGTGATCTTAGGCAACATATTTTCCTTGATCATTTGATCCATCTTAGAATTTACTGGATGACCTAATCTCATGTGCCACAAGTCATAGTCAGACAAATAACACAAAGAATACTCAGAAGAAACATTCATTGATTCACTAGGGCTTATTACGGGAAGACAGAACATGTCATGTTCAGGCACAAATTTTCTCATCGCATAGACCTTCTTACTCTTGCCTATATATACACACTTATTATAAAAGCGGACTTCGTAATCCTTCTTGAGCAGCACTGGGATAGAGATCAGGTTCTGACGTATCCCTGGGGCATATAGTACATCATTCAGTACCATAACGCTATCCCCCAGGTCAAGTATGTATGTCCCAACACCTTCCACATCCAGGTAGGTGTTGTTCCCCATGAAGATTCTTTGTTCTCCTTTGCTCAGCTTCTTGAGGTCCACCAGGCCCTCCTTTGTCTTTGTGATATGTCTGGTTGCTCCAGAGTCCATCCAATATCCGTCACTATCTGTGATGACGGAGTTGCATTCCACGACAGCCGCGAATTCCATTTTCTTTCTGCTTTTGTTTTCAGACATTTTAGATTTTCCTGGCTTCTTCTTATTAGGATAATTGATCTTAAAATGGCCATATTTGACACAACCATAGCAAGAGCTGTGTGGGTATTTCCCACTCTTTCCCTTGAAATTTACCTTGGAGGGCCCAGCTTTTTCTTTGTGTGCACGGTATTTGCTTCTTCTTGTTCTTCCTCGACCTCGAAGATCTCAATCTTCGATCTTTGTTTTGAGAGGTCATGATCAATTGCCAGTTGTGCAGGCAAGTCCATCACGGACTTAATATTGCCATTCATCTGCAGAGATGTGGCAACCATGCCGAATGACGGTAGGAGACTTCCTAATATGGTCGTGATCTGCATCCTCTCCGGAATTGCACAATCAGCAGCTGTTAGATCATTGGCCATCAGGATCATCTTGTTCACGTGCTCGAGGACGCTTTCATATTCCTTTATTCTACACGAGTTGTACTTGTGTAGAAGAAGCTGGACATTCACTTCTGACTTGGAGTGCAATTTATCCTTAACCGCGATCCAGAGCTCCTAAGCTGATTCGCAGGTCTCAAAGATCCGAATCAGGTTCAAATCCATGTAGGTCAGCATAAAGCTCCTAGCCCTATTATATGTTTTATCCCACTGTTCGCGGGGCCTAATTTCCTCCATAGTTGGATTTTCAGATAAAGTTGGGCAAGATTTGTCTATGATGGTGTGTATGCTATCGTGCAACAGGCATCCAATATGTAAGTTCAAGTTGAGACCTCTTTAGTGCCCCTTGTAATTATATTTGGTCACTGATCAATTAAGGCATTAAATGTAATTAACTGTAATACTCTTGTTCATCATACGTCTACTCTTGATCACTGTAGAAACTTAGATTTGTGTCGTTGATCAGTTAAGCCACATGACAAAAGAAGTAGCATATTTGTGGGATGTTATAACTGACTATAATTAACAGACCCACGAAATTTCTCGTCAATGCACTACTTTAATTATCAATCGGAAGACTGAATCTATACTTTTTGAACAATTGTTTGCAGCTCTTTCTTCTTTCTCATGGTCTCATTAGTAAGTGAGTGAAGACCATGATCTCAGATCAAGAAAATAGGATGATAATCGATGAGCCTTGCTAACAATTTGAAGTTTCTCATATATATATATATATATATATATATGGTGAGACCCCGCCTCATTTGAAGTTTCTCTTATATATATAGGGGAAAATGGGTTGCCCCTACATGGTTGCCCCCACCCCATTTTTCGTAATTTTTTTATCTTTTTGAAAAAATATCATCATGTATATTCATCCCTATATCCCTTCTATTTGCCATTCGAATTTCATCAGAAACAGAGATCCTACGGCCTCCATCCAGACGTCATTTTTTTAACGGTCGCATGATTTTTTAAATCGACCCTTTCTGGATGGAGGCCGTAGGAGTCTCTATTTCTGATGAAATTCGAATGACATATAAGAGGGATATAGGGATGAATATACATGGTGATATTTTTCAAAAAAAATAAAAAAATTTCACAAAAAATAGGGCGGGACAACCATGTTGGTTGCCCCCAGGGGGCAGCCTCATTAACCCCATATATAATATATATATATATCAATGTTTATTTTGTGTAAAATTGTCTTGAGAATAGCATATATTCTTGAAGAACAAGCAAAATCTAACTCGAAAAAATACAGTGACTATGAATTTTCAACCAGTTATTCTTGTATACCAAATGCCACATATGGCCTCTTTATATTTCACTTGACAAACGTATTCAATATTACAAGCACTAAATTTCTCGCATTCGATCCTAGCAATCATCATTATTACAAGCTTCGTTCTACTCTTTCAATACTCAATATGCTTGATCTTTTGAGCATTATTACTGGCAACATAGGCATCCAATATGTGGGTTCTTTTCTCCATGGGATAACCTTCTTCACATCTGTCCAAAGAAGGGAGATTGTAAGAGATTATGCTACTCTTAGTTTACACTACCCCCTATATTATAAGAAAGCTTCACTAAGAGAGCGAAGGAAGAATCTTAGAATAACAATACTTTGTTGCGGTTTTCACACTAAAATCATTGTGCACTAGACGGTTCGTTCATTCTCTCTCCATCTTCGAGTGATTAATTTTTAAATTTATGGTTTATGATTGTAAATTTCTTTCTTTATACAATCCCCTCCCCCACCCTTATTATGCCAAATCCTTGGAAGAAAAGAGAAAGAGAAAGGAGTATATATTTACAAACATGAAACTTACAAGGGTATATTAGAAACTTTGAACGAATTCATCGAAGTCAATAAGAGTACGAGAAAAATAACATTACGAATGTAATGATTAGTCATTATGTAAGAGTTAGGATGAAATTACAAAGTAGGGTAGTGATAAACTCTTAACAGGCTAGAGCTTAATTGTGTCTCGTTGTAATGCAACCAATTACGTGTCAATCAGAACCGAGCAGGTATCTTCGCATGGAGTGGCCCGGCTAAAATCTCCTGGATAAGTCCAGGGTTGAAATCAGGGGCACTACTGATTAGTTTATCTAATTGGAAACCAAAATATGTTAACAAAACTACTCTAAGTTGCTACCTAGGTCACGTGTGCAAAATACAATGCATGGGTTTCTTTATGGGTTTTTATGCAAATATATTATATGCTATAGAATGAGAATGAAGCATAGACAAATGCAAAAGGCAAACACAAAACAAAATTCACAATAAAAAGCTCTTGAATTAGTGATTTAATAATTGAAATTATCAAGCATAAATTAATTCAAAGATATAGTCAAATAAGGTTCATGTCAACCCATGCATCATTCGATTCAATTAATTGATCAATAAATAACGTAGCACATTAAAAGTCTTTAATTTAGTTTGTAAACCAGGACTTTATTAACCAAGATAAATCAAGAAAGATTCCTGATTAATTAAAATAGTTTTAAAGCAAATCGGGGATTAATGAAGCAGTAAAGTCCATGAACATACAAGTTTGACTTAATTAATCATGCTAAAAGATCAATAATCCTCTCTGAATTTTATTTGAATTACAGCAAAGTATCTCAAGGAACTAAATGTATAATATTAAAGATCATCAAAAGACCTTCAAAACAAGACTAATTTCAATCAATTTGGACAATGTATGCAAAAGATATGAACATATCAAGTCAGGGGCATACTGACAAAGAAAACTTAATAAAAACATAACGAAAAGGTCCAAAATATGGTGAATGTGTTATATTTACAAACCATTTGGGTACAACATGTAAAATAGTCGTGCAGAGGTATAAAATGAAAATAGGAAAAGCGACGGGGCTTATCTCACAATTATTCCCGATGTCACACACTGGTCGCGCATTGGGTTGGATGTAATTCGTCAAAACTTGAGTCCAGGCACTGTGAAATTCCCTCTCGCGTGAGGCGGGGCACGTGATGGTTTGCTTCAGACCAATGGACAGGTACGGGCCAAGTGGTGCCTCCTCATGCTTCGGGCTAAGCTCGGGAGTCCTGAAGCTGTTGGTCGAGACTATGGCTTGATGACGCAATGTCGGTCATCTGATTAGATCATCAAGATCTAATCAGACGATGATTGTACGCTGGAGGGGATCTTTCTCTATCGTGAGAGGTGGTGGTTGAGCGGAGCTCCGATGAGGGAGATTTTGCTCTTCCATGCTCTGATTCACATCCTGATTGTCAAAAGAGTATCCTGGTATCCTTGCGAAGGAACTGGAAGGTTGACAAAGGGTTGAGGAGGTCTGTAGATCCCAATCAAGGTCGATTCATTGGATATGGAGAAGATGATTGGAGGACCTCCAAAATTCCATCCAATGAAGACCTGCAGATGTTAGTGCCTATACATGAAAGTTTGCAAGTTGTTTGGTCCAAGAAATGAGATGGAACGAGGGCTCAAGTGAAATGGGGGAGTCGAGCCCTAAGTGGGTTCTCCAAGCTTTGCGATCTTGGAGAAATATCAAGGTGGAGATGGTGATGGAGAAGCGGAGATGAACATAGATGAGGTCCGCTAGATTATGGGTGATCAATGATAAATCCCAGATTTATCATCATTATTTGGATTTATTAACCATCCAGCTTAAGTAATTTATTACTAATAATTAACAACTAATCTTACTTAACAATTAACAACTTGTAAATAATTAACTTTAATTATATGTGTATAATAAATATATTATTGTGTCATTATTTTTGTGTTCCTTTATTATTAAAAATCAAGAAAAAATTAGATTATATTGTATATAGAATATTTAACATCATTTTTAAATTAAAAATAATAAAAAATAATAAATAAAATAAAATAAATGTTTTTAATACTCTAAAAATGCTTACAAAAATATTATTATATATATGATGTGATCTAACTTTGAGTTCTACATGGAAGTTGTGGATCTCTTCGAGATCTACAACTTTCATATTGAATACTTTTTCTAATTTTACTCCTAACTATTTTATATTTATTTTTTATTGTTTTTCTATTTTCTGATTTATCCAATTGGGCCACATGGCACCACCCACTTCAGCCACGTGTCCTGCTCCTATTTAACCTCATGCTTCCTCTCTTGGTCATCTGATCATCTTGATAAGACGGTTGCTAGTTGCTTATCCATGCATGCTTCTACACGGTCTGATCTATCTAATCAGGTGCATCCTAGCTGCTCTTCCGTACCCCTTTCACATCCGTTGGATCACATGATCTAATGGTCATCGTTCATCGTCAACCTTGAAACGTTGTGACCTTCACCAACCAGACTTCACCAAATTTCCCCATCGTCGGCAGACATCTACTCCCTTCAATACCAATTCCAACATCGTCCCCTAACTTCTCCAATCCACTCTATCTCCATAATTGACCCTAACCCATCTACTAATTGGCGGTGGTTTGAAACCCCGCCTGGGAACTGCTCCACCTTCATCTTCAATATTCAAATACCCCTCACCGGAGACAAAATCGGATGTCCACCTTTATACGAGCCGGCTCCTAGGTGTGCCCATACTCAGATGATAGTGAGGGGACGAAAGGGCAGGGCCTTGATAGAGTTGAAGCTTCATTGTTGACCCATGTCTGAGGGAGGGCATGGTCACGATCGTAAGGTCATAGAGCTTCCCAACATTGATGCCCAGGTGTGAAGCGAAGATCATATGCTTTGATTGTCGCCTCCTTTATCTCGGTCACTGATGACTCCACATTTCATCACCATTATTCTTTTATTTTGGCCTTCAAACCATAGCTAAATGCATGTATATAACATTAATTTGCAAAAATAAATAGTTTATAAGCTGTACAAAATATCGTAGAAAATACTATATAAATACTGCATTTATCGCCAAAATAAAAGAATAAAGAATGAAAAGGAAAAAGAAATAAGACATCATAGGTGTTTAGTGACCCTATCCCCCTGAGACAGTCATCATGGTGATTTAGTCAACAAGGAATAACGCGGGGGAAGATAGGGCGGCTAATTGTACAGAAAACACAATCTAAAAACCCTACAAAAATAGGTCAATAATTACCTTTTGAAACCTATTCTATTCTTTATTAATTATTCATCAAATCAATGAACTTTGTACATGAAAGTTGTAAATAAAAATATAAAGAAAAATACAAAATTGATTTTACTGAAAAATAACGCACAGTATACATTTACACTTAGAATAAAAAACCCAAAACCTGACCTTCACAGATTTGTATCTCCTCCATACAAACTCAAAATGTATGAAAATCACTTTAATTGTATATAACTTTTAATAAGCTATTTTATGACGGTAGTTTCATTCAATTTGGAGTGGGTGTGGAAGTTAGGTTTTGGATCCCTATTGTACGGTAGACCTGAATAAAATATTCATTTTATTCATTCTTTTTTATTTTATAATTTTATATTTTTATAATTTTATAAATATTATTCATAGTATATGCACATATTTATAATAGAATAAAATCATAAATAAAACATAAAAATAAAATAGTCTATATAAATACATAGATGAAATACCTATACTTATACCTATATATTATATATCCTTATTTATTTAAGTTTACATATTATATCATAAAAATAAAACAAAAATACATTTATAATATAAAAATAAGTTATAAATATATAAATTTAGAAAATAAAATAATAAAATTAAAATAGAAAATAAAAATAAAATATTCAAAACATAAATCAATATACACATACCTATAATTGTAAATATAAACTTCTAACAAAAAACCTTAAAAAAATAAAAATATGTAATAAATACTACATAAAATAAGGAATAATTTTAAAGTTTTAATAAAAAATTAATTAAATCGTATACTATTGTATATTCATTTTCCAAGACATTTTTGCCATAAAATTTCCTAGTTGGTCCACGTGGACCAACCGGGTGCAAGTGTTTGTTGATCTACGATCAACTGTACCTCACCCTCTTCTAATTCTGTCGGAAACTTTACAAGCATCCCATTTTCTCGCATTTTTCACACCTCCATCTTGCTTACATTCCTCTCGAGCCTTTACACTCTTGTACAAACCTATCATCCACGATCTTCGACCATCACTGAATCTCAACCTACCACTTCTTCTCGGCAGGCCATCGCTCCTCGAAACTCATCAAAAAGTCATCTATAAATATGACCCCAATTTCGTCTTTTGCTTTTTGATCCCTCTAGAGTGTTTTTTAGCCCCTTAGTTCGTGCATAGGATCGTGGCTTCGTGACAGGAAGCCAATGACATTGAGTTGTAGCGAGGAGGAGGCATAACGGAGGAGATCCAGCCATCGCCCGATGGTTGTGCTTCTTTGACTCCGATCAAATTGAGGCCCATTTCCTGTTACTTTAGGTAATAAACTTAGTGCATTTTCGATTCTCGTCCTTAGTTTGAAGTTTTAATTTGTAGTTTAAGGTAAAATCAAATAGTTCATGTGACCTGGAGCTCGATCTCCAAGTCTAATTCACTGTGAGCTACCATGTTCTTTGACCCGCTTTCACTCCCTTATCGTACCCCTACACCTTCTACGCATATTGCCCACAAAACCCTCCTCGATTCTGCACGAATCGAGGCATTTCAAGCTCCTTCTCCTCTGCTTCGCCAGAGCTCAACTGCCTCTACCATCCGCGAGGTGCCACGCCTCAAATTTTGTGCTGAGAGGTGGCTCTCGAGCCACCTGATTTTTTTGTAAGAACCAAGCACCGCGGAGCACTTGGAGGTGCCAAACGATTCATCAGAGTCTCTTTAGGCTGCCTATAATGGAAGCGCTCCCAGGTCTAGATCGAGGAGATTTAGAACCTAGTGTGGGTATCTGCGGATGCGGAAGGACGCTAGGAAGACGAAGCATCCATCGGCATGAGGATTCGTGCCTAGAGTCATCTGAATTTGATGATTGAAGCAAGGATGCCCATCTGTTCTTGGGTGTTCTTCGTGAGCACCCATGTGTCGTTGGATCTGCGAAGAACTCCAGGTCTTTTTTCAACCCTTGGATAAGAACGAAACATTGCCCCTCCTACACCGCTTGATAATCCACGTGGAAGCGTTTCAACGACGAGATCGGATCACTTAAGTGGGTAATTTGCACGACCCTCCTCCATTTTTTTGATATTTCTAAGTAGCCCTATAAATATTTTATGTTGTTTAAATTTTAGTGGACAATTTGCATGTACCCCCTCGAGTGTTTCTAATCTTGCAATTTAGTCCATGCCTTGTTCGCATGCACTAGTACGTCTTGTGTTGTAAAAATTACATGTAAATCCTTGCAGGTTATTTTAATTGTTGTTTAATATATAAACTGCAAATATTAGTTATAAACTTTTGAGTTATTTGAGATGAGCCCCCTATGTTTATTTTTAATTGTATATCCTTGCTGGTTTAAGTATTTTTGTGTATCTTTCTCTAATTTTTATCAAAATCATCGTGCTCCAAAAATTGCAAAAAAAGGGATAATGTGCCCGATGTGATGTACTTTCACACCATAATTTTTATTTCAAATTTCATGCACGTTTTCTATTTATTACAAATCAAATATTGCGCAGATATTCTCTGTTTGCCTTATAAAATATAAAAAATTATAAAATCATGTTTAAAAATTCCCAAAAAATAGTGTGCATTTATTATAGTATCTAGTACCCCCAGCTCGAAAATCCCTAAAAATCGAAAAATAAAATGAGATAAAATTACAAAGCTCCAAAATCTTATAAAAAATATAAAAATTTTCAAACCCCCCCCCCAAAATAGTTCTCCCTGTTTTGTAATTATATATATTAGCATATATTAAAACTGATTTGGAAAATTTTGATACCTTTTGCTATTTTTAAACCCCAAATCAATTTAGCCTATTTACTTATCCCTATTTGGGGATATTTTTAACTTTAAAAATACCTAAAATAGAAAAATTACTTAAAAATCACAAAATAGTTAAAAAAATAAAAAAGTACAAAAACATGTTATTTTTGACAATTTTTATATATGTTTATAACTATATTATCCCTTAGTGTATTATATCTCTATATATAGTATCGTATACATTATAACATTATTTATTATTATAATTATTTTATAATTATTTTACAATTTTAAAAATAATGTATATTTAAAAATAAAAAATAGAATAAAATAAATTTTTAAAACCCACATTCTTTGATTAATATTGTGCATATCTATATACATACAAATACCTATATTATTTATTCATTATTTATTTATAAGTAATATTGAGTGCTCTACCATGTGTTCCATGTGTTCGACACCCTGCTCTGCTTGTCACTATACACATTTTTGTAGGGTTTATAATAAATTTTGATTCACACATGTTTATTCTTGCTTGATTATATCGTGAGGATTGATTGTTGAACTTTCGCATGGATTGAGAGAGCGGTCGCAGCATTGACTTCGCTCCTGCCTTGTGTGGAGCGTAGACCCTCTTCCCTTGATCTTCGCATTGTTTCAAATGGCACCATTGCCGGGGAGCAACAGATTGTAACAAATTTTTGTATATAGTTGCATATTATCTTTCCCTTATTTCCTGCTTAATTTATTTTGATAATTATTTAACTGTTCTATTCCCCCATTTTCTTGTTGATCTTTCTTACGAGGGACCGCTTGACGACAGCTATCTCTTAGGAGGTGGACGCACCCGAGGTAGGTGGAAGTTGGTGTTCTCTTGTGAGCCAACCTCAAGAGAGCAGGAGAGAGGAGCAATGAGAAAGGGAGCAGCCCGACTCATTTTTATTTTTCATTTCTGTGAGGAGAGTGGTTTATTTTTGCAAAATAATTTGTAATTAGTTTGGATATTGCCACACTTAGCGTGGTCCAGTGCTTGGGTGTCTGTTCACTTGGGATCCTTGTTGCGATTTTTCGTGTTTTCTCGTCTTTATTTTTTTTGTTTCATGCATTTTGAGCTTTCCGCCTTCATTTATATTTGTTTTATATGAGTGAACCATTAGAAATTAGGTTGCTTGACTCAGTAGCTAGGTCAAAGGTCCTAATTACATTGCATGTACCTATAGTGATGCGCACTTGGACTTAGTCAAAATTAATTGTTGATTGTTTGGATCTGAGATCGAGCGCCGAGAGAAGTGTTATATAACGCTTGTAGAATCCGTTGTGGCGGACACATGTGTTGAGTGGGTGAATCCACCCTTGTCATGTGTTTGTTTGAATTAGATTAAGGTTCAAAGATCATTCCTGCACATTTTATGCCTTTCTTTCTTTCTTCTATTTGATTCCTCGTTTGACCCCTGTGCTCATTTGGAGCTTTCTATTGTTTTACACTCCCTTTATTCCTTGTTTGACCTCCATATCATTCTTTCATTCTCGATCTCCTCGACCTTCGAGATGGCGACACATGGATGGCTTAGTCAGGACCCCGCCGACACCTACATCAATTTCACGCGCTCGTTTTCTCCAATAATTTGGGATGATTCCTGAGAACCTGATTTGGACTCCACGAACCGATCTCCAAACTCCCTGCTTTCTTCAATAATCTGGGATCACTCTTGTCCTGACCTGAACTCTGCCCATTCTGGATGGAAGTTGATTCCACTCCTTATACGTCACCATCTTTTATGAAGTTCTGTGTTGACCTTAACACAGAACAATTCTCTACATCTGGTGCAGCAATTAAGACTAGTCGGGGCATTCTTCCAGGTGCAGACCAAGAACCCAATCTAGAATCAGAGATTCTCTCGGATTCAGAGTCAGAAACAGATATAGAGATGACTCCCGGAGGAAAAGGGAAGGGATCGCAGCATCTGTCGCAACCACAACCAGAGCAGGATCAGCTAGATCAGAACGCCGTGAATGCCCTGCTCCTCCCCTCCATTCAGGAGATACAACATCAGCTCACCGACCAGGCATTGACCCAGGTCGCCTTCCAGGACATGCTTTATGATTTAAGGAGAGGAAAAGAAAATCCCCGAGGAGGATGAGGAGAAGAAAGAGTAGGTAGAGGCCAACAGACAAAGCCAAATGAGAATGGCCCAAGCTGACTCTCAAAGAGACATACGGCCCTGGAGCTAGTCATTGAGTGTATTTAGATCCCAACGATCCATGCATATTTTGAGTTGAAGCCTCAACTCTTGGCGCTCCTACATAGCTTCCTCGAAAATGCAAATGAAGAACACTATATCCACATGTAACAGTTCGAGCGCATTTGTGGCACAACACACTACCCTAACATACCATTAGTAGTCAAGATGATGACATTCCCATTTAGTCTCCAGGACAAAGCACTTCATTGGATCAACCATTTAGAGAAAGTCATCACAACATGGGAAGAACTTAAGTCTGCCTTTCTGCACAAATATTACCTTATTTGGTGACTATTGACTCGAATTTAGCACAATTTAATGATAGATTTCATCAAGTCGTTATGAATCATGAACAATCAAAGATCAAACAAATAAATTTCAAATACTTACACAAAGAGACATGAATAAATGTAAATGATAAGTTGAGGTTCGATCCATAGAAACTTAACAGGCATCGCATATTTTAACTTAATCTTTAAACTTAATTTGATTTCTAAAAGAGGCCATATAGTAATGTAATATTTTTTTGATTTTATAATAAAGGAGTTTAAAGGAAGATAAAAACTATTTTAAACTAATCTAAACACATGTTTTTGATTCGCTCTTTAGCGCCCAACCTCAGCCGTTGGATCTCAAGATCCAACGGCCAAAACATCGTCGTCAGCCTTCGCTCCTCTCTGTCACACGATCAGCCACCTCGCGTACCTATCAGCCCCTCCCATTTTTCCCCAAGTCTTCGACCACCTTCTCCACTCAACGACCAAGCCAGGTCGTCACCCGATCATCCATGATCCTCGCGAGCCTCCATGCACCCCACGATGACCTTCGTCTCGCTCCATATCCCTCAGTCAATCCACGTCCCCACTCATCTGAACCGCCACCTTCGAGCCTTAAATACGCCATCTCCTCCACCATCCACGGCTGTCCACCTTTATGCGGGGCTCCGCCTAGCCCCTCTCCTCCTCCCCGTGACAATGGGAGGGACGATCGAGGCACAAAGATGGCGCTCTCCCCCGGTGTTGACCCTAAGCCATGGTAGGCTTAGCCCTGCGGAGCTCCACCTCCGCCAAGCTGCCCCACCCGACTGAGGGGGTCCAGCAATGACCGGAGTGTCCTCCAGACACTTAGCCCAAGCCTCCGACCACCATTGTTCTCCAGGTAAGCTTCCCTCGACCTCATGTGTATTTTCTTTGATTTTCTCTGAGTTAATTAGGTAGCTCTATACTTGATCACCCTCCATCGTTCACCTCCCGAGCATTGATGAATCCACATTTCATCATCTTTATTCTATCATTTTGGCACCAAAAACCCTAGCAAATACCTGTAAATGCCCTTAAATAGAGCATCTTAGCATCCATGCATGTGCATCTATATAGTGTATAAAATACTGTAATTAAAGCCAAAATTATAGAATAAATAAAGAAAAGAAAAAGAATAAAATATTGTAAATATTTTATGACCCAAAACCCCTGAGACCTAGGCATCTTGATGAATAGGTCGACAAGGAATAAAGTAGGGGGAGATAAGGTCAGAAATACAGATAAAATACCTATACATTCTATTCATTCTTTATTCATTTTGGGACATATTTTTGGTTCCACTTTTTATACATCAAATAAAGAAACTTTGTACATGAAAGTTGTAGCTAATTTTATAAATAAAAATACAAAATTGAGTTCACTGAAAAATAATGTACAGATAAAAAGTTATGGTCTGAATAAAAATCCAGAATGCCAACTACCCAGACCCGTATCTCACAACTGACAACTCCAAATGCAGCATACTTACCTTTAATTGTATATAGAAGAAAATAAGCTATTTATTGGCGGTGGTTTCGCATTTGGCGGAGCTACGGTTTGAAAGTTGACTTTTGGACCCTCATTGTACATTGTACAAGATTAAAATATTCAATTTATTCTTTATTCATTATTTATTCATTTTTATATTTTTATAATGTTGTAGATATTATTTATAATAATTATGTACACTAAAATAAGAACAAAAATCTAAATAAGAACAAAAATAAAAATACTTGTATAAAGAATACATTAGTATCCTGCCTATACATATACCTATACAAAACACTCTTATATTTTATTTAACATACAAAATAAATCAGAAAAATAAAATAAAAATATATTTGTGTATATAAAAGTGTTTTATAATTTTAGAAAATAAGAAATGAAATTAATAAAAATAAAATACATAAAATAAAAATCAAATACTTAAATACATGGGTATTATACCTATATAGGGTTAAAAAGGTAACTTGTAACAATATAACTCATAAAAATAATTAAAAATCATAATAAAATACTACATAAAATAACGAATATTTTTTAATTTATAATTATTATTTAATTCGGCTTATTTCTATTTTTTAAATAATTTTTAAATCTTTTCCAGGAGTTTTTCCTGGTTGGTCCACGTGGACCAACCAGGGGACCAGGAGAGTTGACCTCAGGTCAACTCCCTGGTCCTACTCCTATAGCTGTGTCAGAGAGGTTTTGACCCCTCTTTCACCCTTTTTTCGAGGATCAACCTTTCATCTTTTCGACTCAAGCTCTTCTGCAAACTTCTTCCTCGTTCGACCGCCTTGCACGCCCAATGCTTATCTTGGGACGTGCATCACGCCAACCACCACTGCACCTCGTTCTTCCCACCATGACCGTCAACCATACTTAAGCAACCCCTCGACTCCATTTCGATTTTGAACCGCAAATTCCCAGATTTCTCCCCCCTTTGGTCGTGCTCGAGACGCTTGGAGGTGACAGCTCCGAGCTCCGAGCTTCAAGGCGGCGGGATACCCCATATCTGAGCGTGTTCCACACCTCCGGCAAGCTCCGCCGTCGAGGTATTTTCTCCCTCTGGCCCCCAGGCCATCGAGGCCGTTCTTCATCTCTTTTCATCCCTTTCGTGTTCACCATACCCTTAGGATCATTACGCATCTTTTTCTTCGTCCAATCGATCACCTGATTGCTTCATTAATCACCTCGCCGGAGCGCAACTCCGGCGAGTACCTATCTCGCTTTCCACGCCACTCCGAGAGACACCCTCGACCTCCGTAACATTTTCTTGCAGGTACTGGAGTACATTAACACATCTGGAGCCATTTTGACCCTTCGCCGGAGCACCTGGAGCACCGCAACTTCCGCTTCGCCGTGGAAGAGCTCCGCCGACCTCCACGCCACTCCTTCGCTTCCAGACGACAGAGGAGACCTCCAGCAACCTCCTGGGACCATTTTGAAGCTCATCCACCGCCGGAGCGAGTAGCCACCGTCGGAAGAAGGTCGCCACGGCGGTCCTTCTTCCCTGTTCCTCCAGCACGCCTCGTTGCCGTCCGATCAAGAGGGGACCCCAGGTCCAACGTGGACCGTCCGATCGCCAGCACCTGCCACCGTCGGATCTCATCTTAGATCTGATCTCAGCGGTCCACGGGCGAACTGTCATCGCCTTTCGAGAGACCGCCACATGGATAAGTGGCACGTTCCCTACCGCTGGATCGCGCTTAGCTGCCAGCCGTTGGATTCGCGCCACGCGTCACCAGCACCCGCACCACCGTCGGATCGCCTTAGCGAGGGTCTTTTGCAGTCAACCCCCCGCTAATTTTGTAATTTCTATTTAGTCCTGAAACTCTATTGCGTAGTTTGAATATTTTTGTAATATTTGCACAAACACCCCCGTAGTTTATTTATTTGCATATAGGTCCTTCGCCACGTCACCTCACGTGACTAGTACACGTGAGGTGAGGGAATTTTGCAGAGGGGCCCTCGGTCTTTGTTGTATTTTGTTTTAGTACCAAAACTTTAACTTCACGTGTTATATTTTTGGAAATATTGCAAGTAAACCCCCAGGTTTTTGAGAAATTACAGTTTAATCCTCGCTAGGCGCGTGCAAGTCACGCGCCCTGGTGGGAAATTTGCTAGAACACCCAGGCGGGTTTTGTAATTGAATTTTGGTGCTATTAATTGAATAATCAGTTCAAACTTTTGTGGAAATTTGCATGTTCGCCCCTGGATGTTTGAGATATTGCAAATCTACCCCTGCCAGGCCTGTTTAACATTTGGATGCTTGTTCTAATTATTTAAATTATCATTCTAAGTCCATAAATTCCACAAAAATAGGGTTAAGCTTCTGTTGGCTTGTATTTTGACGCCCTAATTTTAGTTTTTGATTTTATTTTATTTTTGTATTTATTAAAAATCAAAAACATGCTTTTTCTCTACTGTCTAGCTTCTAAAATCCATAAAAAATATAAAAACTCCCCAGAAAAATCCCAAAAAATATAGTTTGTGTCTTTTATTTTGTTTTAACTCCCAGCCAAAAATCATTAAAAATCTCAAAAGAAAAAACACTAAAAATTTAAAAACACTCTAATACTTCAAAAAAATATATAAAATCAAAGAAAAAACTCCAAAAAATACAAACTCAGTTCCTGTTTGTTCTCTATTTTGTTCTCTTTATTTGAAAAATAGTGTGAAAAATTTTGGTTGCTGTTTGATAATTTTAATTCTCACTTTACTCACAGCCAGCACATTTTCCACTGTTTTCCATTTTTGTGACATTTTAAAATACCAAAAACACCTTGAAAAATCCCCAAAAATCACAAAAACAGTAAAAAATCCTAAAAATATCAAAAACATTTTATTTCTGAATTTTTGGATATTTTTGTGCATTTTTATAAATATTTTATCTTGCCTTTCATTACATTGTTTTTAAATTCCAATATTAAAAAAATATAAACTATAAAATTATAAAAATCAGAAAATGAAAAACAAAAATACAAAATTAAAAATTAAATAAAAATAAAAAAAAATTAAAAACCCACAAACATTTATTTGCTTGCTTGCTTAGTGTAGACACTTGACACATACACTCACTTGTGCACATTTTTGTGAATTACCCTGTTTGCTCCCTGCGTTCGAACTCTCTGCATACTTGTCCCTATACACCATTTGTGCAGAGTTAAAAATAAATTTTAACTCCACATTATTTCTAATTTATTGATCTTTAGTGTGGGTTAATTGTTGATTAAATACGAGATTCACTTGTGAGTCGCCACAACGACGGTCGTCTCCGCCTTGTGTGAGACACCAATTCTGACCACATCGAATTTCGTGTTTATCAAATGGCGCCGTTGCCGGGGAGCAACAGCGAGTAGCTCATTTTTGTTTACTTGTGTTTAGTGTTTACCATAGCTTTATTTCATCTCTCTTACATTTTTGATATATATCTTGCTTGAGCTATCTGACCACCCTTTCTTGTTTTTTGCGAGGGACCGCGGAGCGAGGCGGATCGCTTAGGTGACCCGGAGCATCCTTGGGAAGCGGAGCCGGCCTTTCTTTAGCCAGGCCGGCAGGAGAGAGCAAGAGGATTGAGAGAGAGTGATTAGTTTAGTTGCTTTTCATTTTTGTGAGAGAGTGACCTATTAATTTGTAATAATACAGGTACATTGGACTCTTGGACACTCAGACTACCGGGCCTAATTTCCGGGTGTTTGTTCACCCGGGGGCTCACTGCGTTTTTATCGCGTTTTATCGCTGTCATTTTCCGATTTTGTTTTCCTTTTTCCTTTCTTTTGTGGATTGAGCCCTTAGATTATAGGTCCTGTTTGATTCGATTAGAATAGGTCCAAACACACTAATTACCTTTGCATGCTCCTATAGTTCGTTGTTGGACTTAGACTAATTAAATAGTTAGCTATTAGCTTTCGATCCACGCGCTGCGAGCTCATTCCCGAACAAGCGCTTTCTCCTAACTCAAATGTGTTGAGCAGAGGAGGGGTGAGCCTAGACCGGACACTTGGATTGAGAGTTAGTGGCTAGCTTGTGGTTCTTCACGCTAGCAGTTGCCTATTCTAGGACGATTTCCATTTTTGCATATCGCCATGTAGTTTAGGTTTATAAATTCTGCTTTGCATCCTGCATGGAGAGAGCTGGGATTCGCTGTAAGTCTTCTTACTTTGCATGCATCATTTAGGCACAAAGGTGAGATTTCCACCTTGGTGTCGACTTGCACGGCTTTTCCGACTCTATTCTCCCTCTATTTTTGGAACAAAGTTGGATCAAGAAAATACAAAAACCGTTAGGCGCTTGTTTGAATCTACTCAAAAGAAGCGATAACATCAAAAAAAATTAAAAAAGGGACTGCTAAGAAAACTTGACCAAAAATAAAATCGGTAATTGGATTCATTGCTTGGGGAGAGTAACACCCTCACTTGTATTCAGGTTGCATGGGAAGGTCTCCTTCCAAGTGAGGTGAGCGCTTCGTAAGGATTAGAGCCAAAAACCCAACTTGTGGCTGCCTTGTGTATCACCTGGATTTCCGAAGTATTGGCGCTACTATCGTACGTAGTCGAGTAGGGCTTGCTCGCCATTGGTGAGTCACTATTGTGTGAGCGCCGACCTTGTCCGAAGTACCGAGCTTAGGCCACGCCTTCACGGGTGTCTCTGTCTCACCGGCTGCGTCCGAGTAGGATCTTGCATGCTCACGGGTGATTCCGTTGCGAGCGAGGTCCGAAGTATCGGTTTCGCCTATCGGCTTCCTCCTTCTATTTCTTTGGCTGAGTAGGGATCCAGGAAGGGTTACAAGGACCTCAAAAAGCGCAAGTTACAGGTTACACAGGAGGAGGACAAGTACGGGGATACTTTCCCGGCAGTACTCTCTCTCCTTTAGGCGTAGCGTTCTAAGGACTCGTGAAAAGATAACTTCCTGAATCAAGATAAAATTGACAAGATAAAAGCCGAACCTTCACGGCTTCACGTGTTGAGTTGGTGAACTTACCCCTGCTTTGTGTTTGATTGCTAGATTTATTTAGGTCAAGATCAAAAACACAGCACAATTGTGCGCGATTTTGTTGCATCTCATTTCATTCCTCTTCTTCTTCTCTTGCATTTTCCCTGCTCTTCCCAAATAATAAAGATGATGGGACGGAGATCTCTTAGGCCGACTTTGTCGGCACCGCTATCCAGCACTCCTCCTCATTCATCTAGGAATACCTCGGAGAGTCCGCTCTCCGAGCCCGAGTTTACATCCACCCTGTTCCCCCTCGACCACCCTTCCCATTCTCCTTCTCTCAGTCCAATTGTTTCAGAATTTAGTGCATCACAGAGTTCGGCTCATTCGACAGCACCTGAGATGGCCTCTTTTGCTTTTTCAGAAAATCCAGCGATGGGAGACAGAGGCGAGCACCCAGATGACCATGACCACCCTCCATTCATAATTGATCAGATGGCCATCAACAACTCCTTGTTAGCGTCCCTGGAGACATTGCAGAGACAGATCCGTGACCAGGGAACATTCATGGGTGACCTGATGAAAGAGATAGCACAGATGAGAGAGAACCGACCTGGGGGCGGTGGCGGTGGAGGAGGAGGAGGACCAGATGCAGGAGGAGGTGATCCAGACGCTGAGCGACCGTCGCAGACCATCATGAGGGAGTTGCACAACCCAGCTGCATCCCTTACTCACCGTTGGATCAGACTCCCGCCAATTCACGACGATTTCGAGCTTCGGCCCCACACTATCCAACTTCTACCCAAGTTCCATGGGTTGCCGACCGAAGAGCCGCACCTCCACCTCCAGGATTTCGAGATGATTTGCAGCACTATCCATGATCGGTTGATGACCGAGGACACTATAAAGATGATCGCCTTTCCATTCTCTTTGGTTGACAGAGCCGCATATTGGCTCAAACACCTTGGGCGATTCGTCGACACATGGGCAGATCTCCGGACCGCGTACCTGAAGAAGTACTACCCTCTCGGCCGGACCAACGCAGCTCGAGCCATGATCAGTAACTTCGTCATGATCCCAAATGAACAGTTCCATGAGGCCTGGGATCGATTCAGAGAGCTCATCGACCGGTGTCCACATCATGACATCTCCAAGCCCAATCTCGTGCAGAGTTTCTTCTGTGGGCTGACACCGAAGCTGCAGGGGCTAGTTAACGCCTCTTGCGGTGGGTCTTATTTCTCCAAGGGAGAAGACGACGTCTGGGCCATTTACGAGGGCATGGCAGAAAACTCCACAGTGATGGCCCAGGCCTGAGTCTACACACAACAGAAGCCCCCGCAAGGAGCGGGATCATTTCAGAGGATCGTCCGCATCGATGCCGGTCCCAACACAGTGTCCGCTGCCGCAGCCCAAGCTGAATCAGCTGCAGCCGACATGGGCATCATCAGTGAGAAGCTGGACCGCCTCGAGATCCTCGAGAAAAAGCAGATGCAAGGCATGGCCCAGATGGACCAAATTGCCAAGACCATGAGTGATCTGAAGACGCAGATCTTGTGCATTCAGGAGGCACAGACTCAGTCACAACAGCCTCCCATATCACGTGCTGATCCGAGCAGTAGCAATGCCAACCAGCCCTCTACTTCGTACCGTCAGGTGAACCATATCCAGGCAGAGCCGGTTCCATTGTTACCGTACTATCCATCGCAGCCGCCATCTACGGATACGCAGATGGTGGTCTATCAGCCGGAGCAGCCACTGGTCGTTCTTCCTCCACCCTCCTTTGAGCAGGAACCATTGATGGAAGTCAATGGGATTTGGTACGACCCGTACCCTCAGCCCGGGATTCGTCGTGATCACCCCGGATTCCGTTGGGGTAACGGTGGCTCTTCATCCCATCAGCAGAACCCTGCCCAAGGACAGCAGAACAGCCAGCCACAACAGCAACACCAGCAGCCCCAGTATGCCCATCAACAGCAATATCAGAGTGGTCCTCGTCCCTCCTATCAGGGACAGCAGTGGAGGCAGCGACAGCAGCCTCATCACTCCTATCACCATCCTTCTCCCCAGTATCAGCCACAACAGCAGCAGCAGCCCCATTTCCAGCAGGGACAACCATCCGGTTCTCAGGGTCCCACCTTTGAGAACCCAGCTCTTGATGATCTTGCCCGCTTGCTATCTGAACAACGAGAATCTTTCAGGCAAGAAATGGATGAATTCCGGCAGGAGATGAGGGACATCATAAAAAAAAGGCCGCCATACCCGCTCAGACTGAACCTAACCCGAACAATCTGAAAAGGAAGTCTGAGCAGGTAGAGTTTACAGAGGATACTTCTCCTAGTGATGATTTGAATGACATGTCTTATTCTTTAAATGATGATGATTTTGTGACTACTAGGAGCAGTAGGATGCCAGTCGGCGGCGCCTCTTCTGAGCGACAACCAGAGGCAGGATCAGGAGCGCCAGAAGAGCAGAATAGCGGTGCTGATGCCGCTCATGATGATGTTGAAGACGGTGGTGCTGATGCCACCCATGATGGAGTCCAGGACGACGGTGCTGATGCCGTCGTGATACCAGATGCAGACGGTGGTGCTGAAGCCACCATTTTGGATGATGAACCAGAGCGCGGTGCTGATGTCGTGAAGACCGGTGCTAGTGGTGGTGCTGAGGCCACCACATCTACTTTTGTTGAGTCACCATCTGTGATGTTGCCACATTTTGTACCTAGAGACTGTGGGAACAAAAAGAAAAACAAAAATATGAATAAAGGAACCTGTTCAAATTGCGGATCCATATGTGGTGAATGATGATTATTGTATGGATTCTCATTCTTCACAGGCACAGGGACCGATTCCTAGTCCTCCATCTGAGGAGGACCCTACCATCCCCTTCCTTGAGGCACTCCGCCGAGCGAAGGGGAACAAAAAAGAAAATCCAAAAAAGAGCCAACAGGTAGAGTTCGGCAACGAAATGATTGACAGATTTCACATTCAGCTGACTCTACGAGAAGCATTTGAGAATATCCCCTTCTTCAAGAAGAATTTGAAAGAGACAACTACTGTCCGAAGGAAGAAGAGGCACAGAGATCAAATCCATATGCTCACTCGCGACACTTGTTGCACCATTCAGAACACATTGCCAGCCAAGCGACCCGATACAGGAGCTTCCTATGTCAGATGCGAGATCCAGGAGCAGCGGTTCGATCGTACTCTATTAGACAGCGGGTCTTCGATCAACCTCCTTCCGGCAGCCTTACTCAAGCAATTTGAGTTTGGCCCTCTTCTTCGAAGCAGAACGGTCCTTCAGTTTGCTGATAGGTCGATTAAGAGGCCGAAGGGGTTGTTGAAGGACGTGGTCGTTACCATTCAGGGCCTGAAATACCCCGTGGACTTCGTTGTGTTGGACATGGAGATCCCTGAGTCGGTAACCGATGCCCCCATCATTTTCGGACGTCCATTCTTGGCCACAGCCAAGGCGATGACCGACCATGACAGCGGGAAGGTATGCTTTCGCGTAGAGGGCGAAAGCATACAAATAGATACGATCGACCAGACCAGAGCCAGAGAGTTGACATGCTCAGAACAATCCAGCGAAGCCGAGCAGATGACAGAGGAAGAGCTAGACATCCACCAGGTTTGTGATTTTGAGATGACTGATGATGAATCCAACTGGAAAGATCCCGTAGCACCGACTCTCGCCTTGCCTACATATTCACTATATCTCAAGCTCATGGCACTCGAGAGCCGGGAGAGCACACTCCTGGATGAGCATAGACATGAAGCTGACTGTGTTGTGATGAGTGGTGCTGAGGAATTTCAATCATGTTCATCTTCTTCTGATCCCTCGGATTCAGACATTGACTGGGATGACTTCAATGATTATTTGCCTTGTCTGATTCCTTCTGAGCCAACAACCACGACAGAGTGCGAGCCAGTGCAGTTTATTGATGATTCAGCAGGCCGCCCTTCGTCAGAAATTCATGCAGAGCGAGAGTTTTCTCATGCAGACCTGGTAGCATTTACACAGACATATCAGAAGCCAGATTTGCCACATCCCAGTTGTCTAGAACGAAAACCTCTGCCGCAGTCAATGACATACAGATTCCTTGCGGGTGAGCCAGAAATGTACCCAGTCATTATCTCAGCAGATTTGACTGGAGAACAAGAATCTCGTCTGATGGAGGTTCTTGAAAGAAACCGCAAGGCAATCGGTTGGAGTATAGCTGATCTCCAGGGGTTGAGACCAAATCTTTACTCTCACCACATTTATCTTGAGGATAACGCTAAGCCATCGCGTGAGTTCCAACGACGGCTGAACCTGAATCTTCGAGACGTAGTCATGAAAGAAATTTCAAGGTGGTGGAGCGTCGATTTCATCTATCCCATCTCCGACTCCAAATGAGTAAGTCCGCTACATGTGGTACCCAAGAAGACGGGTATCACTACAGTTGTCAATGAGTCTGGAGAGGAGATCGCTACTAGAGTGCCCACTTCTTGGAGGGTTTGTGTGGACTACAGACGATTGAATGAGGCCACCAAGAAGGATCACTTCCCGCTACCATTCATTGATTAGATTATCGAGCGGTTAGCTGGGAAGAGTCATTATTGTTTCCTTGACGGATACTCTGGATACAATCAAATGGCCATTGCGCCCGAAGACCAGGAGAAAACGACATTCACCTGTCCGTTTGGGATGTATGCTTTCAGACGGATGCCCTTTGGTCTATGTAACGCTCCGGCGACATTCCAAAGGTGCATGTTGTCCATCTTCTCGGACATGGTGGGTGACTGTTTAGAGCTCTTCATGGACGATTTCTCGGTCTATGGAGACGGGTTCGACACTTGTCTTGACTGCCTAGACCGTGTGCTCAAGCGCTGCATTGAGGTCAATCTTGTTTTATCCTGGGAGAAGAGTCATTTCATGATGACTCAGGGGACGGTCCTTGGTCATATCGTCTCCAACAGGGGCATGGAGGTCTATCCGGCTAAGGTGGATATCATCAGAAAACTCAATCCGCCGTCCAACTTGCGTCAGTTACGGTCTTTTCTGGGGCATGTCGGTTTCTACCGACGGTTCATTCAGGACTTCAGTCGAATTGCCCGACCGCTCACTGACTTGCTGACAAAAGACACCGAGTTTATTGTCAATGATAAGTGTCTTGAATCTTTTGAAACTCTCAAAAAGATGGTTGTTTCAGCTCCTGTCCTTTAGCCACCCGATTGGTCTCTCCCATTCGAGATCATGACGGATGCTTCAGATTTTGCCGTTGGGGCTGTGCTTGGACAGAAGAGGGATGGTTTACCTTTTGCCATTCACTACGCCAGCCGGACCTTGGATGCCGCTCAGCGGAATTACACTGTGACTGAGAAAGAGATACTGGCCGTAGTCTTCGCTCTTGATAAGTATCGATCTTACATTCTCGGATCTAGAGTAACCATCTACACTGATCACACCGCCATCCGGTACCTAATGTCTAAGAAGGATGCCAAAGCACGCCTCACCAAATGGATCCTTCTACTCCAAGAATTTGATATTGAGATTAAGGACAAGCCTGGAGTCAAGAATGTGGTGTCGGATCATCTCTCCAGATTGGAGAATCGTGAGGAATCTGAGCCCAGCGCACCTATCACAGAGACATTTCCAGATGAGGCGATCCTGGCTATCACCTCGCTCCCATGGTACGCTGACATTGTGAACTATCTTGTAGCCAAGACGGTGCCACAAGGTTGGCCCAGGAAGAAACTTGAGACCTTCCTGGCGAAGGCCAAGTTTTACCATTGGGAGGATCCCGTCCTTTATCATGAAAGAGGGGACAGTATCTGGAGGAGGTGCATTCCTCAAGAAGAGCAGCATAGCGTCCTCACATACTGCCACAAGCTTGAGGCAGGAGGACATCATTCTGGAAAAAGAATAGCACAGAAGGTGCTTCAATCCGGCCTATGGTGGCCTACTCTCTTCAAGGATTCTGATGAGTTCGTGAAGAGATGTACTGACTGTCGGAAAATGGGAACCTGCGGACAGAGAGACATGATGCCCATGCAACCCATTCACTTTTGTGAGGTTTTTGATGCATGGGGGATTGATTTCATGGGCCCATTTCCTAAGAGTCAGGGATTCGAGCATATCTTGCTCGCTGTTGATTATGTCAGCCGATGGGTTGAGGCCATCCCCGCCCGAGCCGCAGATGCTAAAACCGTTTGCAAATTTTTGAGGAAAAATATCATTTCACGGTTCGGGGTACCTAGAGTCTTGATTTCAGACGGGGGGTCTCACTTCATCAATGACAAGGTTAGGGCCCTTGCAGACGAGTTTGGTATTGACCATCGGGTTGCCACTCCTTATCACCCTCAGACTAATGGTCTGGCCGAAGTATCGAACCGGGAGATAAAGACAATCTTGCAGAAAGTTGTCCGCCCAGACCGAAAGGATTGGTCACAGCTTTTGGACTCGGTCTTGTAGGCGTATCGGACTTCTTTCAAGAATCCATTAGGGACGTCTCCCTTTCGTCTCGTCTATGGCAAGCAGTGCCATTTTCCAGTGGAAATCAAGCACAAATCTTTTTGGGCGGTCACTGAGTTGCTTTTAGATCCCGAGAGTATAGGAGACCAGAGAAGAGCTGAATTGGCAGCCCTGGAAGAATTGAGAGATACAACCTTTTCCAACAACCTACAGTACAAGGAAAAAGTAAAGACATGGCACGATTCGCATATCAGCCATAAACAGTTTGAGCCAGACCAGAGAGTATGGTTGTTTGATTTCAGGCTGAAATTATTCCCATGGAAGTTGCAGAGCAAGTGGAAAGGTTCGTATGTGGTCAGGAAGGTACATGACAATGGCAGCATCGACATATCCTAACCGTCATCTTCCTCTACCTTCCGCGTCAATGGTCAACGCCTGAAACTATATCTTGATCATGATCCGCCGACCATTGACGTTGCCCCCATTCTTCTGGTATGAGATGTACCCTCTGACTCTCATCATCTGCATCTCATACATGGTGATCAATTCCATCTTCCGCAGTACAGATCCATCTGTTCATATCACAATTTCATCTGTTAATTTATTTTCTTCTTTTCTTCTTTTCTTCTTTTCCATTTCTATCTTCTGTATCTATCAAAAAGGTGCCGCCCTTGTAGACAGTCTTCCATACTTAGGACGTACTTTGTCCTAAGTATAGGGGGGTCGCACCCGAGTTCTGTCATTTTCATTTCGATCCTCTCCATTGTCTCCTCTTCTTGTCTATACTTAGAGATATTTTACCCTAAGTATAGGGGGAGACAATCTGAGTACGATCTGTTCATTCCCGCCCTTGACCCTCCCTGCGTTGTGTATAGTCTGTTATCCTTAGGATTATTTGATCCTAAGTATAGGGGGGATGGTCGACTTCTCATTCACTGATTCCTTCATTATTTATTCTTTGGACTTGTCTATACTTAGTACGAGTTATGTCTTCTTTTTTCTCTCCGATCTATGAGGACATAGCTCAAGCTAAGTATAGGGGGGTCGTATATACTGTGTATATACTTTAGCCATAACTCGTACTTTCGTATTTTCTTAATAATATGGCTAATAATTCTTTAAAATTCATTAAAAGTCTTAACAAAAAGGTGTTTTATTCCTCAAATTCTTTTTGTATTTACTGATTAATAAATCAGGTGAAAATGTTTTTTGCAAAATATTTGAAAAATAGTTTGAAAATCCTTGTGAACATTTATTGAAAACTATTTTGAAAATATTTTGTTGCATGTTTCAACCTTTGTAAAAATGTGTGGTTTGTAAAAACTTATTTTCTTTGTGTGAAATAAAATGTTTGAAAAATGATTTGCAAATGGTTTGAAAAATGGTTGCAAAATGTTTTGAAAAATCTATATACTGTTTTGAAAGCCTTTGCAAAATGATTTTCAAATGTGTGTACATGTTTGCAAAAATGTTTGTAAAAATTATTTTGGACTATAGTTTTCAAAAATTGTGTGAAAAGCTTGTGTTAAATAAGTTTGAGGAATACATACATCACACAAAAATCCACTACCTATATATATATATGTATAAAACTGATCACTTACCCTTGTAAATTCTTAAAATCCACTTCTTGTGTATATAAGAAGCACTCCCGTGTACATAGTTTTAACCTAGATTTTAGCCAAAATCTTTTTGTTTTCAAAAAAAATCCCAAAAACATTTGCAAAATTAAAATCCAAAAACATCTGAAAAATCTTTTTGAAAAAAAACACAAAAAATTACATCTGCATATGCATTCATCATCTTTTCAAAAATCCATAAAAAGTTCAAAATCTAGAAAATTGCATCACAAAAATATTTTCTGCATTGCATTGCATATCATTAGCATTTTTCGGATTGAGTTTGATAGTTGAACAAGTCTAAGTAAAATCCGAAGATTGGAGCTTGATTGGACCTTAAAATCTACCTAATAACAGGAACCTTATAGGAACTGGGTTTGAGGTACTTCAGGTCTAGTTGACTTAATTCTTTGAGGATCACGGGACTTAGTTCAATGGATTCTTGACTGCCTAAGTAGAGTATTTCGGAGCACACGCACGATTCTTGTTGATAATGACCTAACTTGGACACCTGCATCTTTCACATGGCTCAACTCAGTTGGAGTGGTGAGGGGATTGGATTTGCCGGTATGAGACGCACACAAGTGGAAACACTTGTCCTCCTCTAGGGAGGGAAGTGCACCCCAACCCGTCCAGTGATTAGGAAGTCTAAAGACAGGAGGCTGTGGGTTGCGATAAAGCTTCAAAAGAGGGATAGTCTACTGGCTCAAGAGGAAAAACTCCTTATGTAAATGCTGTTGTATATAGTATTTCAAAAAAAAAAAGTTCAGGCATGTACAAAAATAAAAAGCCTGCAAGTATGTACAAAGTCAATAAGCAAGCTTGAGTTCCAAAGTCAAATATGCGAGCCTGCAGCAGGATGACTTGACTACACTGGTCCTGCATCCCGGGAGAGGTAGCTACACTGGCTACCGTCCATTCTTCTCTTCACCCCCTCCTCTTGAGCTGGTTGCCACTTGAACTTAGAAGGGAATACCCCGCTCCTCGAGGATGGAGTTATTGGATTGGGGAATCATTGGGTTGTCGTACTGGAGAAGTCAGTTTCTTTGTCATTCTAGTTGGGGAAAGCCACCATCACTTACACTGTACGAGTCAGATTCATAGTCGTAAGAGTTTGCGTATGAGTTGAAGTATTTCTGACCTGGCTATTGAGGAGACTTGGACAGAATTTTGGGATTCTCAAGGACTGTTGAATTTCAAACACGGTTCTCACTAAGGTTCCGCCCGCACTAAAATTCCAAAGGTCCGACTTAAGCTCCAAACTTTGATTTTACGAAGTCAAGTCTGATGATCAAATAAGATCCAAGTTCTTCGTTTTCTTTTCTTTCTTTTCTTTTTGCACTTATTACATAAGTGTTTGCTAGGGACTAGCAAAGGTAAAGTATAGGGGGATGATGAATCCACATTTCATCATCTTTATTCTATCATTTTGGCACCAAAAACCCTAGCAAATACCTGTAAATGCCCTTAAATAGAGCATCTTAGCATCCATGCATGTGCATCTATGTAGTGTATAAAATACTGTAATTAAAGCCAAAATTATAGAATAAATAAAGAAAAGAAAAAGAATAAAATATTGTAAATATTTTATGACCCAAAACCCCCGAGACCTAGGCATCTTGATGAATAGGTTGACAAGGAATAAAGTAGGGGGAGATAAGGTCAGAAATACAGATAAAATACCTATACATTCTATTCATTCTTTATTCATTTTGGGACCTATTTTTGGTTCCACTTTTTATACATCAAATAAAGAAACTTTGTACATGAAATTTGTAGCTAATTTTATAAATAAAAATACAAAATTGAGTTCACTGAAAAATAATGTACAGATAAAAAGTTATGGTCTGAATAAAAATCCAGAATGCCAACTTCCCAGACCCGTATCTCACAACTGACAACTCCAAATGCAGCATACTCACCTTTAATTGTATATAGAAGAAAATAAGCTATTTATTGGCGGTGGTTTCGCATTTGGCGGAGCTACGGTTTGAAAGTTGACTTTTGGATCCTCATTGTACATTGTACAAGATTAAAATATTCAATTTATTCTTTATTCATTATTTATTCATTTTTATATTTTTATAATGTTGTAGATATTATTTATAATAATTATGTACACTAAAATAAGAACAAAAATCTAAATAAAAACAAAAATAAAAATACTTGTATAAAGAATACATAGGTATCCTGCCTATACATATACCTATACAAAACACTCTTATATTTTATTTAACATACAAAATAAATCAGAAAAATAAAATAAAAATATATTTGTCTATATAAAAGTGTTTTATAATTTTAGAAAATAAGAAATGAAATTAATAAAAATAAAATACATAAAATAAAAATCAAATACTTAAATACATAGGTATTATACCTATATAGGGTTAAAAAGGTAACTTGTAAAAATATAACTCATAAAAATAATTAAAAATCATAATAAAATACTACATAAAATAACGAATATTTTTTATTTTATAATTATTATTTAATTCGGCTTATTTCTATTTTTTAAATAATTTTTAAATCTTTTCCATGAGTTTTTCCTGGTTGGTCCACGTGGACCAACCAGGGGACCAGGAGAGTTGACCTCGGGTCAACTCCCTGGTCCTACTCCTATAGCTGTGTCAGAGAGGTTTTGACCCCTCTTTCACCCTTTTTTCGAGGATCAACCTTTCATCTTTTCGACTCAAGGTCTTCTGCAAACTTCTTCCTTGTTCGACCGCCTTGCACGCCCAATGCTTATCTTGGGACGTGCATCACGCCAACCACCACTGCACCTCGTTCTTCCCACCATGACCGTCAACCATACTTAAGCAACCCCTCGACTCCATTTCGATTTTCAACCGCAAATTCCCAGATTTCTCCCCCCTTTGGTCGTGCTCGAGACGCTTGGAGGTGACAGCTCCGAGCTCCGAGCTTCAAGGCGGCGGGATACCCCATATCTGAGCGTGTTCCACACCTCCGGCAAGCTTCGCCGTCGAGGTATTTTCTCCCTCTGGCCCCCAGGCCATCGAGGCCGTTCTTCATCCCTTTCATCCCTTTCGTGTTCACCATACCCTTAGGATCATTACGCATCTTTTTCTTCGTCCAATCGATCACCTGATTGCTTCATTAATCACCTCGCCGGAGCGCAACTCCGGTGAGTACCTATCTCGCTTTCCACGCCACTCCGAGAGACACCCGAGGTCGAGGCATTTTGCCCTCGACCTCCGTAACATTTTCTTGCAGATACTGGAGTACATTAACACATCTGGAGCCATTTTGACCCTTCGCCGGAGCACCTGGAGCACCACAACTTCCGCTTCGCCGTGGAAGAGCTCCGCCGACCTCCACGCCACTCCTTCGCTTCCAGACGACAGAGGAGACCTCCAGCAACCTCCTGGGCCCATTTTGAAGCTCATCCACCGCCGGAGCGAGTAGCCACCGCCGGAAGAAGGTCGCCACGGCGGTCCTTCTTCCCTGTTCCTCCAGCACGCCTCGTTGCCGTCCGATCAAGAGGGGACCCCAGGTCCAACGTGGACCGTCCGATCGTCAGCACCTGCCACCGTCGGATCTCATCTGAGATCTGATCTCAGCGGTCCACGGGCGAACCGCCATCGCCTTCCGAGAGGCCGCCACGTGGATAAGTGGCACGTTCCCTGCCGCTGGATCGCGCTTAGCTACCAGCCGTTGGATTCGCGCCACGCGTCACCAGCATCCGCACCACCGTCGGATCGCCTTAGCGAGGGTATTTTGCAGTCAACCCCCCGCTAATTTTGTAATTTATATTTAGTCCTGAAACTCTATTGCGTAGTTTGAATATTTTTGTAATATTTGCACAAACACCCCCGTAGTTTATTTATTTGCGTATAGGCCCTTCGCCACGTCACCTCACGTGACTAGTACACGTGAGGTGAGGGCATTTTGTAGAGGGGCCCTCGGTCTTTGTTGTATTTTGTTTTAGTACCAAAACTTTAACTTCACGTGTTATATTTATGGAAATATTGCAAGTAAACCCCCAGGTTTTTGAGAAATTACAGTTTAATCCTCGCTAGGCGCGTGCAAGTCACGCGCCCTGGTGGGAAATTTGCTAGAACACCCAGGCGGGTTTTGTAATTGAATTTTGGTGCTAATAATCAGTTCAAACTTTTGTGGAAATTTGCATGTTCGCCCCTGGATGTTTGAGAAATTGCAAATCTACCCCTGCCAGGCCTGTTTAACATTTGGATGCTTGTTCTAATTATTTAAATTATCATTCTAAGTCCAAAAATTCCACAAAAATAGGGTTAAGCTTCTGTTGGCTTGTATTTTGACGCCCTAATTTTAGTTTTTGATTTTATTTTATTTTTGTATTTATTAAAAATCAAAAACATGCTTTTTCTCTACTGTCTAGCTTCTAAAATCCATAAAAAATATAAAAACTCCCCAGAAAAATCTCCAAAAAATATATTTTGTGTCTTTTAGTTTGTTTTAACTCCCAGCCAAAAATCATTAAAAATCTCAAAAGAAAAACACTAAAAATTTAAAAACACTCTAATACTTTAAAAAAATATATAAAATCAAAGAAAACTCCAAAAAATACAAACTCAGTTCCTGTTTGTTCTTTATTTTGTTCTCTTTATTTGAAAAATAGTGTGAAAAATTTTGGTTGCTGTTTGATAATTTTAATTCTCACTTTACTCACAGCCAGCACATTTTCCACTGTTTTCCCTTATTTTGACATTTTAAAATACCAAAAACACCTTAAAAAATCCCCAAAAATCACAAAAACAGTAAAACATCCTAAAAATATCAAAAACATTTTATTTCTGAATTTTTGGATATTTTTGTGCATTTTTATAAATATTTTATCTTGCCTTTCATTACATTGTTTTTAAATTCCAATATTAAAAAAATATAAACTATAAAATTATAAAAATCAGAAAATTAAAAACAAAAATACAAAATTAAAAATTAAATAAAAAAAATTAAAAACCCACAAACATTTATTTGCTTGCTTGCTTAGTGTAGACACTTGACACACACACTCACTTGTGCACATTTTTGTGAATTACCCTGTTTGCTCCCTGTGTTCGAACTCTCTGCATACTTGTCCCTATACACCATTTGTGCAGAGTTAAAAATAAATTTTAACTCCACATTATTTCTAATTTATTGATCTTTAGTGTGGGTTAATTGTTGATTAAATACGAGATTCACTTGTGAGTCGCCACAGCGACGGTCGTCTCCGCCTTGTGTGAGACACCAATTTTGACCACATCGAATTTCGTATTTATCAAGCTTCGCCAAAACTCCACCTTCCACGTGCACTCCTCCGATCACCCCTCTCTTCTTCTTCATACCCCGGTCACATTCGACACATCTCCTCTCCGATCGTCGAAGATGGGGCTCCGGTTCCTCCCTCCACCCCCCCCCCCCGTTCGCATGGAACCACATTCCACTCACAAGCACACACACTACTCACCTGCATGCACAGGCTTGTTGGAACTAATATGCAGGTGAATGCCCTTCAATTGCCGGAGCTCCATCGAAGCAGACTTCGTCAACCTCGCCGCTGACATCCGAGCTCCGATGGCCTGATCCAGGAGGTTTGGCGTCTTCTCCAAGCTTCCAACTACCTCGACGTACGTCAAGGAAGCTCCGGGGAGTTCCATTGTGTCCGAGCAAGAGCGGCGGAGCTTGGGCTCCTTTGCTGGAGCTCGAAGATCGCCGTCAGTTGCATCAGAGGAAGGAGGAGCAGGCACCATTGGATGCTCCTCCCCGAAGTTCATCCAACGGTGCAGCACTAGCCACGTGTACAACAGAGGAGGATACAGCCACCATTGGATCCTCAATATCCAACAGTCTACGATCGACCACGCGTCAACTCCAGCCGTCCTCCAAGCCATATAACCGGACCTCGAGGTTCACATCTACCGAGCCTGCATCGAGCCTCCCCAGAGCTTCGATCTACTCCGAGCCTCATACAAACCCAAGACTGGAGGCTTGTACAGTCCGAGCCTAGCCGAAGCTGCCCGAACCTTCTCCGAGCCTCAGCGCCTACCGAGCCTGGAAGCGCACGTGCAGGTCACGTGCATTCTGGGCAAATTGCAGGAAGGCCCACCAGAATCTTCAAATTGTAACCAGTTCCTGGAATCACGTGTTGACCACGTGCATAGTGGGTATTTTGCATTTATACCCTCGTGGGTTTTAATAATTGCAAAAATACCCCTGTGCGTGTGGGTTATTTACAAGGAAGGTCCTGAATTTTCTTTTAATTGCATTTTAGTCCTTCCCAGGGACCTATTTTCTATTTATCTTTTATGTTTTCTTACGTTTATGCCCCTGGCTTCATTCGTGTATATCTTGAGCATCCTAGCTCCGATTGAGTCGATTTCAGTGACGTTTTGAAGCTCTTTTCATTATCTTCTTTATGGCATGCTTGTCTTTTAGATTTGACAATACGAAATTTGATGTATTATTTTAGTGGCTAAGTGTCTTGATTTCAATGCTTCTCATGCTTTTTTTTTACATGAATGAAAATAACTTCATTATTTGACCCTGATTTGACTTCTAATTAAATGGCTCAAGTATTTCTGATCTAGGGCATATTTTCATTGTATTTCATCGCATATATTTGCATGATTAAATATTAAATAAAAAATGCATAATTCCATGTTTCTTGTTTTCTTAATGCATCTAGTCTTGGTTTCCTGCATAAATTGACTTGTTGCTCTCTAATTCAACACTTAATAAAATTCATAAGAGTATAAATATCACGAGAGAGGCTCGTATCCCTGAGTTCGACCTTGGGCTTGCCCAAGCAAAATATAATTACATGACCATTCGATTTCATTGATATATCATTGACATATCAAATTAGATGATTTTTTTGACGATTGAATCCAGCCCGATTGCGATGACATCCGAGTGTTAATCCCGCACTCTTAAAGGGCTGGATTTTCGGTTCGTCATATATATAGATTTTTTTCACAATAATTTTTCAACCATTTTCAAAACATTTGCAAATAGTTTTACAAAATAATTTTATTTCACATAAAGAAAAGAAAAAATTTTACAAACCAAAATACTTTTACAAAGGTTGAAGATATTTTTCAAATAGTTTTCAATAGATTTTCAACCTACTTTCAAAATATTTTAACCTGACTTATTAATTAGTATATACAAAAAGAAATTTGAGGAAATATCTACATCTATTTATTAGTTAATTTTACTGAATTCTATATGTATTTATACAGTATTTTAGCCATATTAAAAATATGAAAGTACGAGTTATGGCTAAAATATATATGCAATATATACAACACCCACTATACTTAGCTCGAACTATATCCTCACAGTGATCAAAGAGAGACAAAGGAAGACATAACTCGTGCTAAGTATTGAGAAGTGAAAAGAAGGGTTATGTTACAATGATGAATAAAAGAATATAATGAATAGATGTTGGTGATCCCTCTATACTTAGGATCAAGAAATCCTAAGTATAGAAGATTGTACAGATGGGAAAATCGAGGAATAGGATGTCTAGATGCTACCTCCCCTGTACTTAGTGTAAAAAATATCCTAAGTATAAGCAACAAAACAGAGGTTATAGAATCAAATGGATAATCATAAGTCTGACACCACCCTATACTTAGGGTAAAGTGCACCCTAAGTGTAGCATATTCATGAGGAGAAGATTGGTTGTTTAGACATAAAGAATGAATGATATGGACAAAATGGTCTATACAGTTGCGAGTAGGAAGTGATAATCATGTATGAGATGCAGATGATGTGAGTCAAGGGTCACATCTCATACAAAATGAATAGGGTCTACGCCAACAATCAGTGGATCATGATCAAGATAGGGTTTCAGGCATTGACCATTGACTCGAAAGGTGGATTCAGATGACAATTCAAATATATCTATGCTACCGTTGCCATGCACCTTTCTGACCAAGTATGGTCCCTTCCATTTACTCTGTAATTTCCTTAGAAATAATCTTAACCTTGCATCAAATAGCCATACTTTCTGGTTCGGCTCAAGCTGATCTATGTTGAACTCGTTAGCAAGGGCCCTTACCTTGTCGTTGATAAAATGAGCCCCCTAGTATGATATTAAAACTCTAGGTACTCTGAACCGTGAAATGATATTTTTCTCAAGAATTTGCAAACAGTCTTAACATCTGCGGTTCGGACAGGGATGGCCTCAACCCAATGACTCACATAATCTATAGCAAGCAAAATGTACTCAAATCCCTAACTCTTCGGGATTGGGCCCATTAAATTGATGCCTCATGCATCAAAGACCTCATAAAAGTGAATGGGCTGCATCAACATCATATCTCTCTGTCCACAAGTGCCCATTTTCTGATAGTCACTACATCTCTTCACGAATTCATCTGAATCCTTGAAGAGAGTAGGCTACCAAAGGACGGATTGAAGCACTTTTTGTGATGTTCGTCTCCCCAAATGATGTCATCTTGCCTCAAGCTTTTAACAATAGGTGAGGATACCGTGATGCTCTTCTTGAAGAATACACCAACACCAGACGCTATCCCCCCTTCATGGTAAAGGGTAGGATCCTCCTAATGGTACAACTTGGCCTTCGCAAGGAAAGTCTCAAGCCACTGCCAGGGCTGACCTTGTGGAACTTTCTTAGCGATAAGATAGTTAACAATGTCAACATACCATGGGAGCGAGGTGATAGCAAGAATCGCCTTGTCTGGGAAAGTTTCTGTGATAGGTGTGGTCTGCTCTGAATCCTCAAGATGTTCTAATCGGGAGAGGTGATCCACCACCACATTCTTGACTCCAGGTTTATCTTTAATCTCAATGTCAAATTCCTTGAGTAGAAGGATCCATCTGGTCAACCTAGCTTTGGCATCCTTCTTTGCTACGAGGAATCAGATGGTAGTGTGATCATTATAGATAGTCACTCTAGAACCTATGATGTAAGATCGAAACTTATCAAGAGCAAACACTATTGCTAGCATCTCCTTCTCGGTCACTGTGTAGTTTCGGTGAGCGGCATCCAAAGTCTATCTAGAGTAGTGAATGGAAAAAGGTGCTCCATCCCTCCTCTGTCCAAGCACAACCTCTACAGCAAAATCATAAGCATCTGTCATGATCTCGAATGGAAGAGACCAATCGGGTGGCTGAAGGACATGAGCCTGCATGACTAGTCCTTTGAGAGTCTCAAATGACGCTAGACAATCATCATCCACAATGAACTTGGTGTCTTTCGTCAACATATCAGTAAGCGGTCGGGAAATCTGACTGAAATCTTGTATGAATCGTCGGAAAAAACCGACATGCCCCAGAAAAGACTGCAACTGTCGTAAATTGGACGGTGGATTGAGTTTCTTTATGATGTCCACCTTGGCCGGATCGACCTCCATGCCCCTGTTGTAGATGATGTGACCAAGGACCATCCTTTGAATCATCATAAAATGACTCCTCCCAAGATATGATGTTGAACTTTTTAAAGGAGCCCCATCTTATGTTTTAAGAATAATATTGTATATATTTTTATGTTCCTTCTACAATTAAATTAATAGGAATCATTACCAAGCCATTTCAATGTCATTTGATTGATAGCATGCATATCACATAATGCAAACATTGCTCCCTTCCCTTTTGCACAATTCACGTATATGTCTTGTCTCACATTTTGCTTTTTGTTATTACATGTCATACAATTCTTAGGTACTATTCACGTGGAAGGCCATCCCCAACCTCTCCTCATGCAAACTCCATCTCGGAAAAAACACTGTTCATGCAACCCATCCTTGTGATTCCATAGAAAATAGGGTAAATTATAAAAAGGGACCGATCTTTACATCGATTTCCAAATTAGAGACTAATCTTTAGTTTGTAACCAATAGGGGACCAAAGTTTAACTTAACGTTATAGTCCCCAACACCGTTAATGGGCGGCTCAACCTATGGTTGTAGTTGATGAAAATACCCCTGAGGACTAGAACGTTAAGTTAAACTTTAGTGTTACAAATGTGTACCGCAAGGACGGCGACGCCGGAAGGCTCCGCATGTGAGGTGTCTCGTCAGCTTGGGGAGCGTGGGAAGGCAGCAGGAGAACACCCGCCTGAACCTCAGTGACACTTGCCGTGCCACGGAGTCACGCGAGTTGGTGAGGCCCACGAGCCCCGACGAGATGCCCCAGAATGCATCGGAGTCATCCTAGGCGCACCCGAAGAGGAAGTCGGGGAAGATGCCACTGGGCGTCTGAGTGAGCACGTCGATGCCGACATCACCTAACATGGAGGAGAAGTCTCCGTACATTATCTTGAAGGCGCATCTGCTAGTAGTGTCGCAACCCAGGCTGCTAGTGACGTTCCGACAGAGAGGGTCGGCGTAGGGAAGGGGTTTGTAGGAAGTGGAGCGTGCATGATCAATTACGGGCCTGGGATTGTCATCGTAGGAGAGGCTACAGGGCTGGCACTGGACCCAGGTGAGATCATTGCCGATGTCAAAGGCGAGGACCTACGTGGTGGTGGGGGTGCCGAGGTGGATGGTGACGAGGAACTCACTGATACCGGGTTCTTGCTGCACGGGAAGGCTTTCCTGTGCCCAGGTAGGGTTACATCTCGGTGGAGGGGTGCTGAGGTGCAGGAGCGTGTCGTCTATGACAAGCATGTGTTCCAGGTCTTGATGGAGCAGACGTGAAACGTTGCACGGGAAGCTCGATGCGAATGGTGAGCAGGGCCCGTAATGGTTTACAATGAACATAACGCCACCTGCACCTGTAGCATAATAGCAATCATCCAATCAATTAAGATGCCATGCGATCATGTTAGTAGTATTAGATATACATACCTTTTGCATTGTCGGGACATGTGGACGATGGGATGAGGCTGCTGAGGCTTCCCACTTGATATCCCGGAATTTGTCCTCGCACGGGCATGAGAAAATGATCAGAGTAAAGAGCAAGAAGAAGGAGGATGTTTTGGGCAGAAGGCGGCGGAGATGGTAGAGGGGACAGGGTGGTACGCCTGCATCGAAAAGTCGGGCACGTTACCACGGCGGAAGCCTAGAGGCACATCTCCGTCGTCCACAGCGAGGGGAAGGAGAAGAGGCCAGAGGATGCTCTTCGGGGGTATTTTCGTCAACTACAGCCATGTGTTGAGCCGCCCATTGATGGCATTGGGGACTATAACGTTAAGTTAAAAGTTGGTCCCCTATTTGTTACAAACTAAAGATTAGTCCCTAATTTGGGAATCGATGTAAAGATTGGTATCTTTTTTGTAATTTACCCAACAACCAGTGTCAAGCACTCCACTACTTCTCGAGGGCTGACAACAATACTGTCTACACGTCATCGACCCCTCGTCTCCTCCCCAACTGCACGCCTCCTTCCCCTACAAAAGGGGAACAAGACAACAAGGAGAGGGGGGATCGGTTCCAAGAAGGAGAACCCAACGTCCTCTCCCCTGCATCCTCCTGCGTGCGCTGCCGTCCGCGTGCTCTTCTCTTCCAGCAGAACTGCCGCCCGCGTGGCCTCTCTCTCTCTCTCACACTCCAGCCATCTACAACGCCCAGCACGGGCGCCGCCTCCGCTTGTGCGTCCGTGCCTCGTGCGCTCCCGTCGTCGCCTCCCCTTGTGCGGTTGTACCCCGCGCCCCCTCGCGCCACCGCACACGACCCCCGCTCCAGATCACATCACGTCGTCTCCACACACAGCCCCATCTCGCATCCGCTCACGTGCATCCACGCCCAGCTGCGTGACCTGGTCGTGCTTTACCTTTCCCATCGTCACCGTACGCAACCCCCTATCTCGCATCTGCTCGCGTGCACCCATGCGTTTCCCAGCAGAGAACGGCCACTGTCATTTCTGGGGCTTCAAGTTGTCTTCTGAGAAGAGAACTCTCTCTCGTCTATCCTCTGTTTAAGTGTTTGATGCAATCTTATTTTAGTTTAAAGTAATATGCAATTTGTTGTGATTTTGGTTTTCTAGTCTTATTTTAATATCTCACTGAAATAATTGCTAGAAGAAAATCTAAAACTTTAGATTTTAGCACTGAAGCGCCTCTTAGAGATACAATCTTCTATATTTTACTCAACCTAACTGCAATTTCTCCAATTGCATCTCTTTATTCTGTAAAAATTGTATGGTGGTCCTTGATAGTTTTAATTTAGTTTGTGTGATTGCAAATCAGTTTGTTAGTTTTTCTTTCTTTTGCATCTACGCCCTTTACATATTTTGAGCACTAAAAATGTCTTTGCAATTCAGAAAGAAATTTTAGAAAACTCTCAAAATTGATTTTCTTGTTGAGTCCGATTTGAGAGGTTGAGGTCGCAACGACCCTTGATACCTATCTCCCTTAGTCTCTCGGTTTTTCGGCTCATCACACCCCCTCCTCTTTTTCACCACCGCCAGCTGCTCCACCACCTCCGTTGCACCCACCTTTTCCTTTTCAGAGTGACAGTGAGACAGGGAGAGGGTGAGGGTAGCTTCTGGAGCGTTGCATCCTCAGGTCCGGCAAGTTTTGTCTCAGCTTCGTCGTGAGGAGCTTCAGCCTCTGGACGCGCCGCCCATCGAGGCCATCACCGTCGTGTACTTCGTCCATCAGCCCCTAGCGACTTCCTTCGCACATAGGTACTCCCTCTACCTTCATTTCCAGCTCGAATAATTCATTTGTTTGCATCTCATCCTTACTCTAACGACCATATCAACCCCATGTTCTCTACCTCATTCTGACACTCGCATGCACTCACACGACCCCCATCCATTTCTACGTCGCGCTCCGCATCCTTCCCCTTGATTCCAACCATCGGGTTGGAGTCGAGCAGCAGGTCAACTCTTCCACCCACCGGAGACCTGGCCCATCCACCATTCCCCTGTATACGATCAACATTGGTGCCCTAACCCTTCGTCGGAGACTTCTCTCTGAGCATACACATCCCCCTGCAGGAAGGAGCACAAGAGAGCCTCATTTGGAGGTCAAATAGGCACAACACATTAGCTCTAGGACTCCATGCCTCTCCAGGACCTTCTCCTTGGTCCTGGACCCTGCTGAGCACCCCAACAGATGCAGACAGACGTTAGCAACATTTCCCCCTTCAGAGAAGCTCCTGGTGACGCCTTGGTCGAGCGCATTTCCTGATCAAAACTCGCCGGAGGTGAGTTCTTCCCGAGTTCCTCCAGACATCATTCCAGCCGTCTGATCTAGGATGCCTCTTGTTGTAATCTCAGCCATCTAATAACAGGAGAGCCTGGACCGTTAGATCCATCTAAGGATCCACATAGAGCCGTTCATCGTCGAAGGGGTACCCCTTGATCTCGACCGTCCATCCATTAGTGGAGATCCCTCTTTCGTTGGACAACGCCTTAATAAGGAGTAAATATCACTTAGACCCCTCTCTGTTTTGCATTTATTTCCAAGTCTTGTAAATATTTGTCGTAGTTTATTTTACTGTGGTCAACTTGCAGTTTGGACCTCTTGCTTTACATATTTGCACTTTAGTCCTGTGTATTTGAACTCACGTGCATCCCCAAGTGACTCGTCAGTTATTTGCATATTTTTTCCTGATCTTTTGGAATGAATGAAAATATTTTGATATTTGCATTTACACCCCTGTGAGCTTGGATCACGTGTTCTGCTTGTGATTGCTTGGACTTTCTACAAATTAGGCACTATACTTCCTAGCTGTGTTATTGTTTGGCCCTGTACTTTGTTTTAATTACAAGTAGGTCCCTATGAACTATCTATCTCTTGCTTGATTTAATAAATACCAAATTGATTCCAAAAATTCCTTAAAAATTACTGTTCACTCCTGTTTGCATATAGTATTTATGATATTTTTTGTTGATTAATTTCATCACATTTAGTATTTTTGAAAAATCAATAATCCATAAAAAGTGTCCTGTCTATTTTTGAAAATCCATAAAAATTTGAAAATTGCCTTAAAATTTTCACAAAAATTCCTGTTGTTATGTCTTTACGTGTTTTACCTCCTATAGCAATTTCGTTTAAAATTTCCTTATAAAAAACTAAAATTTTAAAAGACCTAAAAACTTATTAAAGAAAAATCCAAAAATTCTCATTTCATTTCCTGTTTGTAGGTTTTTATTCATAATTTTTCATAAAATTAGTCTCCAGGATATTAGGATATTTTAAATATTTTTAACTTGCAATTTAATCTTGATTGTGCACTATTTGAGATTGTAGGCACTGTTTGATTTTTACAAAATTCTAAAAACATTCGCAAACTCCAAAAAATTACCAACATTTTACAACATTAAAAACCCGAAACTATTTTTATTGTAATTTTTAAGCATTTTTAACCTTAATTAAAAATACAAAAAGATTGTTGTGTGTCTTGTTTTCTTATTTGCTTGAGTTTGTTCCCTTATTAAAAATTAAAAAAAAATCAAAATTAAAAACCACCAAAAATATGTTTTCCTTTTTTTTTTGATATTTGACTACTTCATAGGTTTACCCGTGCTCCTTGTGTTTGACCCTGGTTGTTATACCATGTAAAAATAAATAGCGAAGCCGCTTACATTTTGTGTGCTTGATTGTTTGATTTGATTGAGTGGTTTGTTTTTCTTGATTGAGCTCGACTCATCGATTGGGCTCGCAACAACCTTGCTATTTTTCGATACTTAACTCTAGTTGGCGGGTCGCCCATCATTTACAATGGCCATCTTGATGATCATACAGTTGTTGATTCAATTGTTGAATCACAGAGGTTGATGCTTGGATGAATATATAAATAGTTAGATTGAGGACTCATCACGCACCGTCAAATGATTATTAAGAGATGATCTCCAACCTGAGTAGGAGATGTCCATCCTTTCTCTTTTAGTTAATATATGACCGACCTCTTGATGCAGGTCCCCTGCATAGGAATATAGATTTAGAGGTGTCAGATTAATTAGGTCAAAGAGTTGACTTAATGACAGGGATCACCATATCGCGATATATCGTCGATATATCGACGATATATCGGTATCGACAGGTCACCGATATATCGCCGATATGGACGATATCGGATATCGACAGGAGAAAATGCCTTGGTGGATACCGGGTTTCGGCGATATGCGTCGATATATCGCCGATATATCGGCGATATATCGGTATCGACATTGTATCGAAACGATATCGATACCGATATTTCCTTCCTTGCTTAATGAGATCGAGATAACCAAAGACCTATGTCGTATACTGTCATGATATAGACACGTAACCTCTGACCAGAGATAGATGTGTTACTATATGTTTGAGTATGTACATTTGGTAAATAGATAGGTTGATGGCCTAATCAAGGTCTATACACCGGCATGGTGGTGTGCATACAAGAGCATATGAGTAATACAATTTCTCAAAGGCATCATACAGGATCATTTACTGAATCGAAAGACATGATCTCACTCATGAGATGTTGAGAATCAAATTTCGTGCATGGTCATCTCGTTTTGGAAGCTTGCCTGAATTTGTAGATTTTATATATGCTTTCAAAAAGTATATGATCAATACCTAGGTATGATATATGCTTTTGGAAACTATATGATCGATACCGACTCCCAGTGATGAAATGAGAAACTTAATGATAAAACCCTGAAGGAGACAACCTAAATAGATCTAAAACTTTGGGTCTATTCTAGGTCTTCCAATATGCACGATGTAGGGATACCTGAGGGTGATGTGATCATAAACGATTGTATAATCATGACGCTTCTATTTGTAGGGAGCGATGAAACGGGTTTGGATTTTAGTGACACCTCTCAATAGAGAAGTAATCTGATCTTGGTCCAAATGTTGGACAATGATATGAATGTAATTCGGATGCAATGAAAAGATTAGATTTACGATTTTGATTTAATCAAACATCTATGGGAGGTCCGTAAGATCTGGATTTGATATTTGATCTCATTATCCAAGTCACTATACGTAGAGCGTACACTCGCCATGCCCTTATCTCCATTTATCTGCAAAGAAGCGCATTATCCTTGAAAGAGTTCAAGGATAATTTCATTTTTGATAATGTATCCGAGCATTGAGAAATTGATAGTTAAATATCATTTAATTATCATGGATAATATGAATTTGATTCATATTATTTGTCCATATAAGGATAGTTATCTATGATAATTAAATTTGATTTAATTATCAAAGTTGTGAATAATGTGAATACGATTCATGTTATTTGGATACATAAGAAGAGTCATCTTGGATAATTAATGTGATTTAATTATCAAAGATATGATTAGTGTAGATATCTTTATCCATAATAATCATAGATATTCTAAATATGATTTATAATATATTGGAGAGATTTAATTATAAATAGAATTACAAATTATACGTTATTGTGAATTAGATTCACAATAAATAATTAATTGTAAATCTATTTTACATTTTATGTTGTATATATGAATATGATTCCTATTTATCAGTAGCATGATTGAAGTTTTCACAAATTTAATTTCTAATTATTTTTGTGGAGATAAATGCAATAATTTTTATGGCATGTTAATTAATATATATATATATAGAGAGAGAGAGAGAGAGATAAATAAAAGGGAGACTTTATCTCTTTTTGGCGGCCGTCCACCTTAACTTGTTCAAGGGGGGATGGCCACCCTATATTTAATAAAGAGACTTAGTCTTCTAATTATCTATGTATATTGATTAAATTTAAAATAAATTAATTATTATATTGAAGAATGATATAATTAATGTGTTTTAAGCTAATTTTTGTTGCTTTTGGAGCAACAAATCATGGTCATTGATTAATAAAATTTTAATCTACACCGTAGATTAGGAGAGCACATGGATTGATATCAATGTGCATCCAACTAGTATAAATGGAAGGGTGCCCCTTGCCTTTGAGAAGACACACATCATTCCAAGAGGAATTAAACTCTCTTCATCTCTCTCTCTCTCTAGACACCACCTCTCCTCTCACTCTACATGCCATCTCTCCTTCTCTCTCAACATGTGGCCATCCATATGTTTACCTAGAGAAGACTGCCATCGTTGCTATACCGTTGTGTCGTCGCTTCGACTGCTCGTGGATCTCCATCACCATCGGTGTGCCTTGCTCATGAAGAAGACGACGGATCTCGTGCGACGATATCAGGAGATTCGCCATTTGGATCATTAACATGGATCGCGAGGAGCACTCGTTTCATCAATGTGCTCGCAAACGTCTCCTCCGTTGGATCGGACTTGAGACATGAGGTCTCTTCCTTTAGAGACTCGATCGCAACCACACTTCAATAGATAACCTTAATATCTAATGATGGTTTAGATGAAACGATCCGAGAAGTGTTCTTGGATCATGTGGTTTCAACGGTTTTATTTTTTTTAAATTCCGCTACCCCGAGCAACTAATACGACTAGTCACTCCCGATCGCGTACGATACGATCCTCACACCTTCATGATAAGCTTAAGGATCTTCACATATCCTTCAAGTGGTATCGGAGCCATAGGTTAGAGGTTTTGGATATGATCTACAAACCTAAGATGACTTGGGCATTTTTTATTGTCTGATGGTTTATTGCATTTTGTTCACGCAACCTTATTTTGTGTGTTTTTTCACCCTGTTTAAAAGTGTTTAAACAAAAATTATCACTTGGACAATGTTCCCCATTAAATAAGAAGACCGTGGGAATTGAGTTTGTATGACTTGGAATCCAATTGCTCAAGTTATGATCTTTTTAATGAACATGTATCCACTATTTCGGTGATGGCATGCATTTGTTTCGACATGATTACCTCTAATGCCTTCTTAAATCTTCCAAGGTAAATCTTAAAGTTGTTTTTTTAAACGCTGGGAAAAACTGAAACATTGGTCTCATTATCTCATTTAATGCGAGTGGTCTACTTAATTCAATTCGGACCACAAGTCCTTCTGTTATTTGCATCTACAGAGGAATCTCACTAAACTTTATGTCAAATAGGTTGATTTTCTTCAAGAATACATGTCTGCCTCAAATATTATTCGAGGGTGCACGGTTTTTTCATTTTATTATTTTTTCTTTCTCGACTGATAAACTTCAGTATTCGTAGATGACTTATTTATATTGATTCGTTTTGGAATTTTTAAAGACAAAATTCTTGCATCACCATAGCAGTTGCAAGTTCGTCAACCATATAGAAGATAGAGGTAATAGGTGTAATTTTTTTATTTGCTTTGTGAAAAGAACTCTTTAGTGTTTTTCTTGACAGTTCTTATTTCTTTCTGCATTTGGAAGAAACCATGCCCATGATGCATCTAGTTGCCTGCACAAAAGCTGATTGATGGATAGAAGAGAAAAGTCTACCAATATGGAAATATGTGAATACAGATATTAGAAGCACACCAGACTGAGCTGTGTTTCTAAGATAAGGAATTTAATTCTGGGTAAAATAATCTTATATGTCCTTTTATGAGCGATTCTTGAGTGGTTGATCGGATTTGCAACTTCTAGAATTGTTCCTTTTAGGTGTTCATTTTCTTCCCTGGGAAAATTTTATTCTTTCAGGTGAGATGATCCTCTAGATGATATAATCGTGTATCTTCACTGAATGTTTACTATGGATCCGACGGGTAGAGAATCTAGAGACGGCCTTATGCATAACATAGTGCTTAACTGCTTATAATCTTGAGAAGACAACATCGATTTTAGATGAAAGAGATGGTGTCATCCTGAAAAATTTTGTGCTCTTTTTCAACTTGGATTCATTGCCAATATCAACAAAAAAAGTTCAGTACTGGTAATGTAGATGCCTCTGTCAATTCATCCTTTACTTCCAGTTATAAACCATCTGATTTGCAGAAGAAAAGAATTTGGTGTTTCCTCTTTCCTGCCATGTAATATCTCCTGCCACCAATTGTTTGAATCCTTTACAGTTCATAGATCTTGAAAATTCCGCTTATTTTCTTCCATTCTTTCTGAATATATGTGGAATTTAATGCTGATATATTCATCCTAATATTGCTGTTTTTCCTCGAAGGCTGTCTGATGTGAAGAAAAGCAAGGGTTACATTAGCATCATAAACAGTCGATATGAACATGTGAAACTGACAGAAAGAGTTACATTATCTCGACAAACAAGCTATAGATATGTGAAAAAGAAAAGAAAATGCAAATTTGATCATGCGAAAGAATTGATAATTAATTGAACGTGAGTGCAGATGATATCCACTGGATTTGGTTCGCTCCAATTCTCACATTCAATTCTCCATCACATACTGCAAACAAGAGAAGATGTCTCGACAGTTGAAGATGAGATATTGGAGAAAATTGAACCCCTTGTGATGTAGACCTTCAGATGGGTTCAATTCTCTCCAATTCTCACATTCAAAGCCAAACATATAACAAAGATAGAACCCAAAGGGTTGATGGAGGGAAGCACAATAGGTGGAGCTGTCTATTTATGGAGGTGTTCATGTGCTGGTGGTTGGGATCTGCAGAGGTGAAAAACTTGTGATATGGGGGCAGTTGGAAGACTGTCTCTCATGCTTTTCTTACTCAACACCCTCTTTCACTTTACCCCCCAAAGTTTAGTTAGACCTTTACATATAATTGTAAAGGTCTAACTAAAAATGGATATACAAAGCATCCATATCTGTCTGCTTGAGTTAAAAGTTTCCTAAATTGGTTTAAATACACAATTTGTTTTCAAAGGAACATGAACTTCTCCATATCTATAGCTCTCAGCATCACACTATAATTTTTGCTGGGAGGATGGAAATAAATAAATGTGGTTGCATTTGTATTCTTTCATATTTGTATGTTTTTCATGGATAGGGATATTCAAAATTTACATCCAATAATTACGATTGTCGATTGAATATGAATGCTGAAAAGTAAATGAATATATAAACATTCATTTTCTTTTTAAATATATCTTATAAATGCATAAATTTTATGGACGTGATTGTTCAAATATATATTCATTCACATGTTCAATTTTAAAAAAATAGAAATAATTAAAAAAAATTACGCTGTTTTGATCTGGCATACATTTGTTGGGCCTATACAAGTGGGCTGCCAGTTTAACTTATTTGGTCATCACTGTCGGCCCACTCCCAAGAAAATTCCAAATGGGTGATCAGCACTGCCAGAAATAGTCACTAAATTTACATCATTAAGAAATAAGAGGATGCAATCAAACAAAGATGACAACTTAATTCTTTGATACATTGACACAGATTCATCCTTTACATTGATAGCTCACTGCTGCTTTGCTTTACGGGGCCGGAGACGGCCAGAACTGCGCATTCTTCACCTTGGAGATGCTCGACAGCACTCCCAGAGGCGTCACGTCTCCGGCCACCGTCACCTTCTTGCTCGCGAAATCAATGTCGAAAGATCTAACTCCTGCAGTTGATTAGCAACCCAATCTTGATTAGCGTGTAATTATCCACCGATTTCTTGGTTTATTGTGTTATATAATTACGATATAATATGTACCTGGCATTCTGGAGATATGCTTCCTGACTTTGCCCTCACAGCCTTTGCAGTGCAATGAGACCCTCAACACCACCACCTGCCAATGTTTTCAAGAAAACAGAAGGCACACTGCTCAACCACCAGACCTGTGCGACTTGAAATCGAGTTCAAACAAATGGACGATAGCGAGTGAGCGCGCAAACCTGATCTCTTGCTGTAGACTTCAACAGAAGTGCATCAGTATCTCCGCCCTCCACACCCGACGTTGCCGCTTTCGCAAGAAGACGGGGAGGGGCTCTACAAAGAGTGGCAGACTCACCTCCATCCACGGTGTGGAACCTCACCCAGCTTGTCTTGTCAATCGTGGATCTCAAGTAGTTCATGTGACTAGTAACATTAGCAGCAGCGGTAACAGTAGCGGTCGAACTGGATTTTTCTACGGTAACAGTAGAAGGAATCCGCAGGCTCGAGAGTGACTCTGCATCGAAGAGCTTGTCAAGTTCTTCATCGAGGAGGTACCTCGAGGAGATCGTGGAGATGGAAGAGGAACGGAGGCGACCAAGGGATCTGCGTCGGCCGGTTGCGGAGCATACCGCCGTGGAGGATGGGGAGGCGCACGAGAGGGTGATGCCTTTGAAGAGCATGGGAGGAGGTGGAGGTCGTTTTGATCAAGGTAGACTATATATAATTGGGATGACATGATCCATATATAGTTCGGTGCGTATGTATGAGATTAAAATACATGATTGTTGGGTGCCACTTGTCAAACACAAGTTGAGAATAAAATACATGGTCATTATCCTCACCATGATTAACCTCGTTATGATTAACAACATCTAACTATGATAGAAAGATGTGAGAATAATTGAGCAGTTGGTACTGTCGGGCGTGTTCTGATCTCTGCTGTTCAGCACTTTTTTCGGTGCTTCCCTTTAGTCTAGCATTGCATTTGCAGGTGCACGCTCAAGTGCATGTATTATACTGTGTATTATACAAGTAGTGCTCAGTACCATTCCTTCATCATCTACTTTGACTTCCTCTCCTACGAGGAAATCTCACTTTACATCCCCAAACAACGGCAATGCTCCAAAAGAAAGAGTCCAATTTCCCATCTCTGTTTATTGAGCTTTTCCCATCTCTCCTCTTTTCACCATCTCACCTCACACGACTGATTTTATTAAGCAGACAATTATCTTAATGATTCAATACTTGAGGAGGCTCGAGATTTGCCTCTTCCTCTCTCCCCTCCTCTATCCTTTAACACCCTAAACATAGTCACGCATCTAATGCTCACAAAGTATGAGAGCGGGATGATGGAGACTATTACTTGATAACCTAAGGGTGTGTTTGATTCGTGGGTTATCTGGGGGAGGATAACTCGTTTTTGTGTTTTGGTGTTTGGTTGACGGGTTAAGGGTTAGGAGGGTTTGTGTGATGTGGTTGTATTGTTTGAAAAAGTGGGTAGTTATTATGATATGATTGTATTGAAATTTGAAAATGTGAGTAGTTGTTGTGATTTGATTGTATTATAGTTTGGAATAATGAGTAAAAATTGAGTATTTTCTGATTTTTAGATGATATGATGGTATAATATAATTTTTTTGATAGAGAGAAAGAGGAGGACCCAATATTGGGTTAGACATATGGATTTTGGAGGGTAACCCACCCAAAGTGGGGGTAACCCCCCAACCGAACGGCCTCTAAGTTTGAGTATTATGAATTGTTGTTAGCAGTTAGTCCAACAAACTATGAAAGTCAATTTTCTTCGATAATGGTAGGATGATATAAGCATGAGATGCATGCATGTATGCATGCATGCATGCATGCATGCATGCATACGTACGTACGTATGTATGTATGTATGTATGGATGGATGGATGGATGGATGGATGTATGTATGTATGTATGTATGTATGTATGTATGTATGGATGGATGTATGGATGGATGGATGTATGTATGTATGGATGTATGTATGTATGTATGTATGTATGTATGTATGTATGTATGTATGTACGTATACGTACGTACGTACGTACGTACGTATGTATGTATGTATGTATGTATGTCTGTATGTTTGTATGTATGTATGTATGTCTGTATGTCTGTATGTATGTATGGGGAAGCTAACTTGTCTCCCCCCGCCTCATTTTATCCGACTTTTTTTATTTTTTTTTGAAAATTTCTTTCGTAGAATTTCATCACTATATCCCTATACTATGTCATTAAAATTTCGTGAGAAACATAGACTCCTACGACTTCCATCCAGACAGTCATTTTTAGCGGTAACAGAATTGCTAAAATCGACCCCATCTGGATGGAGGTTGTAGGAGTCTCTGTTTCGCACGAAATTTTAATGACATAATATAGGGATATATTGATGAATATTCACGGAAGAAATTTTCAAAAAGAAATAAAAAATAGGAGAAATGAGGCGGGGGAGCTACCATGGGGGCAGCTCAATTTTACCCTATATATAGGAGAAACTTCAAACGAGACGGGATCTCACCACTTTTGTAGTGAGCCATCCATCTCATCTCTTTATTTTTAATCCTACGGGTTGATTTAATGTTGTATTAATCATATTGTTTTAATGTTGAGAAATCTAGTTTGGTCATTTTGTCAGATTCTAAAAATAGAATGGGATAAAATTACAATCCTAAATGTCCTCTCTCTCTCTATATCCTCGCCCCTCTCTCGATGATAGCCAGCAGCAACATGCCATATGGCAGCGGCTGAGGACGGTACAGGCATGGTGATGCGAGGAACACGACGACGCGGGGAATGCGACGCTATGGCGACGGAGGATCCTCCTTCTCTACCATTTCCTCTCCTCCGTTGCTCATTCCCCCTCCTCTCCCACTGCCACACCACCTTTTTCTTCCTCTATCGATGTTGTCATCAACTCCCTCATGGAGTTCTTTGAGGACGAGCAGAAGCCTGATGAGAAGCCCCTAGGTAATAAATTTCCGGATTTCTTATGATCTTCTTCTTCGATCTAGATTTCTCAAGGATTTCTCTACCATATTGCAACCATGTTCTTCCCCTGCTACCAGTTCCACCAACTTCTTCGTGGAGTTCTTCAAGGTGGAGCAACTACCCAGTGACGAGAAGCCTTTGATCTGCTGCTAATTGGAAGCCTGGAGATGCCTTGAAGACTTGTTGTTGATTTGTGGAGTTCTACTCAACAAGTCAGCTCGTGGTTATTGTGAGAACAAGCATTTGCTGTGAGCCTCGTGTTCTTTGATGCCTTATGGGAGTGCCCTTCTTTTGGGGATTCTTTCTGCTCCATTCTTTTACAGGATATATTGTGGCTTGCATGTGCTTTTCAGGTGTTTATTGGAATGCCTGAGCTATTTCAGAAGAATGCAGAATAAGTGTTTGATGATATGCCCGAGAATAAGACTCAGAGGTACATCCACCAATTGTTTGACAATTTGCTTGAGAACATCGAATGAAGTCATTTGGTGAAGAGTGGAGATAATTTCTCACCTCTTATCTAAATTTGTTTATGCTCGAACATGACATATCATTATTTGAATGTTGAATCTGAACTAAAATACTATCATCATGTCATCTTCTAATTTTTTTATTGTTGCATTTTTCACCAAACTTTGTAATTTTTATGCTTGTAATCATCCTTAGATTGATCTACAAGATCAGGATTCTAATTTTGGAAAGCTATTATGATTTTACCTCGAATTATGGCCATGAATATGTCTTAGTATTATTTCCAGATTTGAATATGCATAAGTATAAGCAAATCATGAATATGGCTTAGTATTTTTCCAATTACAGAGATCACATAAATTAGAATACATAGTTGATCTTATTTCTACAAAATTGAACAAAATATATATTGCATAATTTGTTATTTACTTACAATTTTACATCGTTTATGTGATATCTTTTCTGGAAAAATTATCAACATATTACTAACTTTCTTTTTTTTGCAGATTACCATACAAAATTTACAAAGGGATGTGGGTTTTTACAAAAAAACATCATACACATGCACCATACTTTCAAAACATGTTGCAGAACTCCACGCAAATATCACAAAACGATCATGAACTTTTACAAAGGAGTGTTAAAAATACACGCAAATATTACAAAGCGATCATGAACTTTTACAAAGGAGTGTTAAAAATATAAAGGAATGAGAAGACATTACAAAGATCTGTGCAAAGAAATATTTTTTTGTTGGAGAACACCATACAAAAACTACATAACACCATACAAAAACTACAAAATGAGCAGGAACTTCACAAAAGACAACATGGATATTGCATTTATGACATTTACATCCATGGACTTACAAAGGAACCTGGATTTTACAAAGGAATGTGGCCAAATTACAAAGACCTACACATGTTACAATTACGTAATTAAATTTTAGAAAGAGGCAAATCTCATTTAAAACAAATGATATATTACAATTATGAATTCAATTTTTACAATGAAATCTACAAATGTACAAATAAAAGTACTCATTTTATTTCAGAACTATTAAGTGATAATGTAAATAAATGTAATAGCCAACTTGCAATACGAAATATAAATTCTACATTATCACGTTAGAATTTACAAATATGTTTAAAAAACCGAACATTAATTGCGAATAATGAATGAATGCATTAACGAGAATGTCGAATCTGGACAATGTGAAAATAGTAAATTGATATCACTTAATGAAAATCAAATTTAATGAAATCAGATGACAAAAATACCATTTGGATAAGAATTTTGATGCAACCATCAGATTGAGATCCAATGGATCCAATTGATGGCTCACCACAAAAGTGGTGAGACCCCACCTCATTTGAAGGGGTCCCTATATATATAGGAAAGGGAGCCTACTTTGTGAAGTAGGTACCTTACCTACTTCACATCTATTTTTAGCAATTTTTTATTTTTTTGAAAAATACCACCATGGATTTCATAACTATATCCCTCTAATATGTTATTCAAATTTTGTTAGAAACAGAGACGCATATGCCCTTCATCCGGAACATGTAATTTTAATGGTCTCAAATTTGATGTAATTTACCTGTTCTAGATAGAGGGCATAGGAGTCTCTGTTGCTGATGAAATTTGAATGACATATTAGAGGGATATGTTATGAAAATCTACAGTGATATTTTTCAAAAACAATAAAATTTTTTTCTAAAAATAGATGTGAAGTAGGTAAGATTACATACTTCACAAAGTAGGCTCCCTTTCCTCATGTGTGTGTATGTGCGTGTGGGTTAAATGATGCTACACCCTGGGTGTAGCCAGTTGCCAACTCCCACCACCATTTTCCCCCTTTTTTCTTATTTTTTGGAAAATAAAAATATGTATATTCATCACTATATCTCCCTAACATGTCATTCCAATTTCTTCAGAAACAGAGACTCTTATGCCCTCCATCTGAGGGATGTCGATTTCAGCAATTCTGAGACCGTTAAAATTTGACAGTCTTGATGGAGGGGATAGAAGTCTCGAATTAAGTCAAAATTTGAATAACACCATGGTGACATATTGTGTACTAATTTCTAATAGGTTTCATTTCAGAAAAATAAAAAAATACAGGGAAAAGGAGTGGGAGCATGTAAGTTGGCTACACCCAGGGAGCAATTTCCTTTTTCCCTATATATATAGGAGTGATCCTGTGAGAGCAAAAAACTGTGAGAGCATGAGTGGTGATTCTGAACCACTAGATTCTGTCTTCTATCTCCTGATCTTCTCTCTCTTGGTTGAATCTAGTAGTCCAGAATCACTGCTCTCATGCTCTCACAAGTTTTGGCTCTCACAGGATTATCTCTCTCTTTCTCTCTCTCTATATATAAAGAATTCTCTCTCTTTAACTACAAAACATTTTATCATTTGATTAAAAACTAATAATCAAATCTTAAAATGGTTTTAACTTTTTTTAAACTGGGGCCTTCTGGACTAGAGGCGAAGGATGGAGAGCGAGAGCAAGAGTAGAGGTTTTTGGGAGGGGGAAGACTGTCTTATAGGACGATCGTAGGGAGACCACCACCATGGGGAGTGAGAGTGAGGTGCGGGAGAACATGGAGATAGAGGAGATGGCTCGTGAATGGTCATGGAGTCGCTCCAACGCATCCAAGAAGCTTTGTTTTCGATGCGGAGGGTCAGGTCATCAACGAAAGGAGTGGGTGCTTGGGGGATCATGGTCGAGGAAGGTGGCTCTACAAATGCATGGGTCAGATGTGAAGTCAGAGACGATATAGGAGCTTCTCTCCACTGTGAGGGTCGCATCTCTCCTACGAAGACTCTCAAAAGGGGTGAAGTCGGATGACCCACTGGTTGGCCATATGGTGGGGAAGGCAATGAAGAAGAGGCAAACCCGTGATGGAATCCAAGCCGCAAGGGAGGATGGCATTGGAGTTGACATGATTTGGTTGCACTAAGGCATGGTGTGGTGCGTCAGGGGTTTGTCATCGAAGGGATTTAAGGAGGTGTTTGGTGGTGGATTTTTTTAAAAAATAAACATTAATTAATTTATAATTAATTAAATAGGCATGGAGTTGAACTATTTAAAATTTTAGGCATCAATCGGCACTTAAGGTGCCGATTTGGGGAACCATGACTAAATTGGCATCTCAGTTGTCGACTTGGATAGTTGGTGTTAAATATATTCTCTTGATTCCTGATTCTCCCACATCAAATTACATTTATATTATGGTCATAATTTCCTCTTTGTCACATCAAATAATATTTATATCCATGTAACAAGTGGTAATCAATGGATAACATGCAATCATGACCATGGATATAAATATAATTTGATGCATGTCATACAATCATGATCATGGATATAATATAATTTCATGCACGTGAGAAAGATGAGAATACATGAGCATTCTGACAAAGAGGAAATCATAGCTATGAATATAAATATGATTTGATGCATACATATGTGAGATAGAGAACACATGCAACACCAACTATCGAAGTCGGCACCTATGGTGCCGATTTGGGCATAGCTCCCCAAATTGGCATCTCAGGTGTTGATTTGAGCTTTGTTCTCCAAACCAACATATGAGGTGTCGATTGATGCTTAAAATTTTAAATAGTTTAACTCCATGCCTATTTAATTAATTATGAATTAATTAAAGATTGATTAAAAAAAGCCCTTTGATGGTGCTTTGGATCAGTGCTTGCCACTGAAATCGAGGAAAATGATAAAGTGATGGAGGCCAATTTTTTTAACGATGGTTGGGGGGAGGACCCAGTGGGAATTGTCCTAGAAGGGGGGTCACCTTGAGGTGTCGGAAGGTGGAGATCTTGTGGAAAGCTCTAGAGGAGGTCGGAAAGGTGGTGGAACTTGGTTGTTCGGTTCTACAGTGGGGTGATGGCTCAGGGGTTGTGGTGGCAATGTGGGAATGAGACCCTCCTCCCTCTCACGTGCATCACTACGAAATCGAAAAGAGGTCGATGTTTTTGTGGCTTTCCTTGATTGAAGATGGTCGTGCATCGATGATGAGTACTCTGACGACTGTGGGGGATGGTCGTGCATCGTCTACGACTCTGGAGACCGTGGGGGAGGTGCAATCATTGGTGGGAAAACCAGAGAAGCCAATCATGGAGAGACGAAACGGTTGAGTTGCTTTTGTCAACCCCTAGTGCCGAGAGAGAGCAATCGGGATTGATTCTGTTGGTTATTTTAGGTAGGGTTTAGATGTGGGATCCCTCCTAAACTCGATTTTGATACTAGTCGTGGATCTAGTTATTGACACGTGCAAACCGAACCTGAGTAGGTGGCTATCGGGTTTTCCACTCCCTGACATTAGGGTGCACTTCTCAGGTCCGGTCTATGATCCGAAGCGGTACCCGGGTTGAGTCCATCTGCTTTGGATCCCTCCTTTGTGGGGAGCTCGATGGGGCACCCACCTCTTGGCTTTTAGCAACTGGTGGTGGCTGGAACCTCGAGGCTTCAGAAGGGTGACCTTGCGGCGGTGTTGGCCGAGTTCATAGGGGGATGCGTTCACCCCTGAGGCAGAAGTGATGAATCTTGTGGTCCCTAATGGTGGTGTAAGTGGATCTGAAAATTCAATGGGTCAACTCATGGTGGTTTCTGGTTGGTCTACGTGAACAAACCAAAAAAAGATAAGGTCAAAACCCTTTATTAAATCAGAATGAAATAATAAATAAATTTATCCATTAAAAGTCAAAATATAAAAGACATTTATTATTTTATGTCCTATTTTATGATTATTTTTATTTATTTTTATAATGTTATTTATTAGTTGCTAATTTTCTATATTTAAGTATATTTACCTATATCTGAGGTATTTTATTTTATATTTATATTTATATTATTGTATGTACATATTATACATATTTATTGTATATTTACTTATTTACATATTTTTATTTATTTTGTTGATTTTATTTATGTACTTAAATAAATAGGGGTATATATACTATAGGTATAGTATACCTATATATTTTAATACCTAATTTATTTTAATGTATTTTCAATGCTTTTATTTTGTATTTATATTTTAAATATGTTTTAAATAACAATTATAAGTATTTAAAAATATAGGAAAAGTACAAAATAAATAATGAATAAAATGAATAAATTATACAAGTATATGGTACGATGGGACCCTAGAAAGTTAACTTTTACATCTGAACTCTGTTTTTTATGAAACCAATTCATTAGATATTAATTTAATTTTAAGAATAATAAATGTGAGTTTGATCAATTTTGAGCTTGTATGGAGGAGTTATTGGTCTGTAAAGTTTTGTTTGCGGTTTTCCATTTGTGTGTCCCGGTGGCACTGTGTTATTTTTATGTGCGATTATTTTTGTACTTTTCTATGTATTTGTTATGTATAATGCTCATGTAGAACATTTATTTATAATGCTCATTAAAATTCCGTACGAAACAGATACTCCTACGGCCTCCATCCAGACAGTCATTTTTTAACGGTAACAGAATTGCTAAAATCGACTCCATTTGGATGGAGGTCGTAGGAGTCTCTGTTTTGCACTAAATTTTAATGACATAATATAGGGATATATTGATGAAAATTCACAGAAGAAATTTTCAAAAAAAATAAAAAATAGGAGAAATGAGGTGGGAGGGAGCCAAGTTAACTCTCCCCATGAGCCAGTCCTATTTTACCATATATATAGGAGAAACTTCAAATGAGGCAGGATCTCACCACTTTTGTGGTGAACCATCCATCTTATCCCTTTATTTTTAATCCTACAGGTTGATTTAATGATGTATTAATCATATCGGTTTAATGTTGAGAAACTTAGTTTGGTCATTTTGTCACATTCTAAAAATAGAATGTGATAAAATTATAACCCTAAATGTCCTCTCTCTCTCTATATATCCTGGCCCCTCTCTCGATGATAGCCAGCAGCAACATGCCATATGGCAGTAGCGGAGGACGGTGCGGGCATGGTGATGTGAGGAACATGACGATGCGGGGAATGCGACGCTATGGCGATGGAGGATCCTCCTTCTCTACCATTTCCTCTCCTCCGTTGCTCATTTCCCCTCCTCTCCCACCGCCACACCACCTTTTTCTTCCTCTATCGATGTTGTCATCAACTCCCTCATGGAGATCTTTAAGGATGAGCAGAAGCCTGATGAGAAGCCCCTAGGTAATAAATTTCCGAATTTCTTATGATCTTCTTCTTCGATCTAGATTTTTCAAGGATTTCTTTGCCATATTGCAACCATGTTCTTCCCCCGCTGCCACTTCCACCAACTCCTTCTTGGAGTTCTTCAAGGTGGAGCAAATGCCCAGTGACGAGAAGCCCCTAATCTGCTGCTAATTGGAAGCCTGGAGGTGCCTTGAAGACTTGTTGCTGATTTGTAGAGTTCTAATCAACAGTCAGCTCGTGGTTACTGTGAGAATAAGCATTTGTTGTGAGCCTCGTGGTCTTTGATGCCTTATGGGAGTGCCCTTCTTTTGGGGATTCTTTCTGCTCCATCCTTTTGCAGGATATATTGTGGCTTGCATGTGCTTTTCAGGTGTTTATTGGAATGTCAGAAGAATGCAGAATAAGTGTTTGATGATATGCCCGAGAATAAGACACAGAGGTACATCCACCAATTGTTTGACAATTTGCTTGAGAACATCGAATGAAATCATTTGGCGAAGAGTGAAGATAATTTCTCGCCTCTTATCTAAATTTTTTTTGCTCGAACATGACATATCAATATTTGAATGCTGAATCTGAACTAAAATACTATCATCACGCCATCTTCTAAATTATTTTATTGTTTCATTTTTCACCAAACTTTGTAATTTTTATGCTTGTAATCATCCTTAGATTGATCTACAAGATCAGGATTCCAATTTTGGAAATCTATTATGATTTTACCTCGAATTATGGCCATGAATATGTCTTAGTATTATTTCCATATTTGAATATGCATAAGTATAAGCAAATCATGAATATTGCTTAGTATTTTTCCAATTACAGAGATCACATAAATTAGAGTACATAGTTGATCTTATTTCTACGAAATTGAAAAAATATATATATTGCATAATTCGTTATTTACTTACAATTTTACATCGTTTATGTGATATATTTTCTTGAAAAATTATCAACATATTACTAGCTTGTCTTTTTTTTTTTGCAGATTACCATACAAAATTTACAAAGGGATGCGGGTTTTTACAAAAAAAAACCATCATACACATGCACCATACTTTTGAAACACGTTGCAGAACTCCACGCAAATATTACAAAACGATCATGAACTTTTACAAAGGAGTGTTAAAAATACAACAAATATTACAAAGGGATCATGAACTTTTACAAAGGAGTGTTAAAAATACAAAGGAATGAGAAGACATTACAAAGATCTATGCAAAGAAATATTTTTTGTTGCAGAACACCATACAAAAACTACAGAACACCATACAAAAACTACAAAATGAACTTCACAAAAGGCAACATGGATATTGCATTTATGACATTTACATCCACGGACTTACAAAGGAACCCGAATTTTACAAAGGAATGTGGACAAATTACAAAGACCTATACATGTTACAATTATGTAATTAATTTTTATAAAGAGGCAAATCTCATTTAAAACAAATGATATATTACAATTATGAATCCAATTTTTATAATGAAATCTACAAATGTACAAATAAAAGTACTCATTTTATTTCAGAATTATTAAGTGATAATGTAAATAAATGTAATAGCCAACTTGTAATACGAAATATAAATTCTGTATTATCGCGTTAGAATTTACAAATATGTTTAAAAAACTGAACATTAATTGCGAATAATGAATGAATGCATTAACGAGAATGCCGAATCTGGATAATGCGAAAATAGTAAATTGATATCACTTAATGAAATTCAAATTTAATGAAATCAGATGACAAAAATACCCTTTGGATAAGAATTTTGATGCAACCATCAGATCGAGATCCAATGGATCCAATTGATGGCTCACAACAAAAGTGGTGAGACCCCACCTCATTGAAGGGGTCTCTCTCTATATATATATATATAGGGGGCCTTTCATATGAGACTTGGTCCTTCCATTCAATTAGAAGGCCAAGCATTCTAGCCATCGGATGTAAAATCAACGAATATGGTTAAAACCGCCCTATTTTACAAAAACCAGATCAGCAAAGACTATCGTTTCCTAAATTTAAGGAACTCCTAATAAAGAAGTTACGCATTTAATAACTGACAAAAATGGCTAAAAACGTGTGTTTTTGAATACAAAACGATGTATGTATCCTACAAATCAACAGTATACAATACTAAATACCCTAATTCAGAGAAATGAAGTACATAAAATACAAAAGATGGAAATACGGTTAACATTGTACGCTATTTTTAAGGAAAGGCTTGTGCAGTTTGTTTCTATAAATATGGGTGTTCCCATAATTACGAAATTTCAGGTAAAGATATTTACCGATATTTAATAAATGAGAATTCGATACTAGAGATTTTGGAAAAAGATTCAAACACAGCGTATCTAAAATACAAATAATCATGATTATTATACAAAACAATCATATTAAATACAAAAGACGAATGTATGTCTTATAAAACAAATATTGTTAAATACAAAAAATTTGCCACGAATTATGGAAAAGAGTTTTTGAAAGTTTAACAAACAACCGCTATAATTAATGTATTATTTTACATGGAATTAAAACAGTGGAAATCCACGTTTTAATATTACATTCGACGTACTGAATTTAGTAATAAAAAGGATATATTATACAAAATGATGTTTTAAAATACAAAATCATACAATAAAAATACATGTTTTGATATAAAATACAAAATATAATCTTAATAATTTACATATTTTCGTTTTAATAAATTAACTAATAGCCCTATAAATGCAAACACATTAAATTTAACCATATTATTGTGAATACAAAAAAAATCTAAAATACAAATAATATTGGAAAAACCTAACAATAACCCTTTTAGACATATGCGGCAGAACTCCTTAAAGAGAAACTTTATTACCTCCGTAAAGTCCGTCGCTTCGTGACGATCGCGCTCGCTAACGGCAGGGAGGGCGAAATTGAAGGAGCGATTTACTACTCGCCGGAGAAGAAGTGAAACACTACGAACTCTGGGGAATCGACGAAAAGGATCTGAATGAAGAAGGAACAACGCGGTTTGTTAATTATCTGTTCGCCATTAAAGGGTTCCAGGAAGCGAAAAACCCTTCGCTGTCGTCGGCACGGCATAGAGGTAAGCATTCCGTCTTCCTTTCAGCCTATCGATCCTTGATAAAAAAATTTTCTGCTGATCAAGTAAAATAAAGTTTTTCGTTTGTTGTGTGTATGCAGAAAATGATTTTGTTTTTGTTAATAATTAGTAAAGTTAACGTATTGTTAGGTTAAAAAAAGCATAATATAATAAACCTAGAAAAAAATAATATTTTTATTTGAAATAAATGTTTGATATAATCTCACATTACAGCTTTTCTTGTAAAAATACTATAGCAGATAAAAAATTTCATGCACAATAGTATGTAAACAGGGACAGAATGAGCAGCACAGACTTTGATTGTGATGATCCAAGCGGGGATAGTAGTAACGAAATCAACCCATCTGTAAGTGCACTATCGAAACAGAGGAAGATCATCCCAGACAAAGGTACAATTATTAAGTAATAAAAAGTTTTCGATATTTAAAGATTTTACTAATTTTCTTATATGCCAAACTCCGTTGTATATATCAGAAAAAAATTTCTACTAAGGTGATTAAAGGGAGAAGAACACAAATGGAATCAAACACTGATGGATATGATGGCACTTCTGAAAATTTTAGATGTAAGAGATAAATGATCATTTCATTAATTATAGTTTAATTATAATGAATAAATATAAAAAAAACTCTTTTTGTACAGGTAAGGGGTACGTTCAACATAGATGTTTCATAGATCACTTCGTACAATTCATTGATAGCCATCGCCCAACTCCAAAGCAACAAGCATTACTTAACAAGATTGCATTTACTAGACTTATTAATATCGGGAGCATTGATATCGAGAAAAAAAATCTTCAATGGATTGTAGAACAGTATCAAGGAGGGAGAAGTTTCAGATTTGGGAACAAAATTTTGAACTTTAGTGATGACGACATTGGAGTTATACTTGGTATTCCAAGTTCAGGGTATACAATTTCAGTACGTGGAAAACATTTGCAGTGGAGAAGCTATATAGCAATGAAATGTTTGACAAAGGCATGATTTTCAACCGGCGTAAACTTGTTAGCGTACTGACTGAATACTACCACTACGACGACGATAACTCAGTCGCTATTTACGTCACGTGCCTAATTCTGTTAATGTTTTGCACATTTCTTTTCCCGGATTCAACATATTCATTTCCAAAAGATCTTTTGCACTATGTGGAGTCTCTGGAAGATACAAAGTTTTTTAATTGGTCTGATGCAGTTGCACGATTGATTCTATTTAACATAGATGATATCATCAATAGAATAAATCAGAGACGTCGTGGTGCAGCACGTATCACCTTGTGATACCTTACTGGATGTGTATCTTGCCTCTATGTAAGTCTTTATACATGAAGATAGTCAATATTCTTTAATAAATTATTCTTAATTTCCTACTATTAGGTTTGGATGCTAGAGTACTGTTGCAAAGATATGATCATAAGCCGTGATCTTCGACCAAGAATCAGGAAATGGTTTGGCTCGATAAAAGGACTGACAAGACGATTGGTATCTTTGACAAATGAACAGGTAATTCTAGAAATCATTTATATTAAGAATAACATAGTAAAATTTTCCATAAATATTTTGCATATACATGGACATATACAAGTTTCAATGCATCATGAGAAAACTGAAGTAGTGAGAATTAGACATGATGAATACGTATTTCCTTTTGAGAAGTTCACAATGAATGGGTTTTCAATACGAAAACCAAATATTGTTATTGATACACCCATTCCACTGCCCGAAGATGGTCCTTTGAAAAGATGACGACTCAAAAAGGAACAAAAGTTTGAGGTGATAGAATGGAAAAGTCCAAAAAACAAGATATTGAATATAGAAAAAAAAACCACTGAGAATTGCAACTGCAGTGAATATAAGAAGGAAATTGAATTCCTGAAAGGAAAGGTTTTGGAATTGGAAGCTTCAGTATTGAGTAATGCAACAATACATATGGTTTCCAATAACATTGACCAATTAAGGAGTCCTGAGAACGAGAATAAACTGTTGAAAGAACTGCTACAATCAAATGGAATTCAGTTTGGAGAAAATGACAAACAGAGCTTTGCATAAAAGCATGGAATTTGCATGGATGGTGCATCAATAGCACACAACAATGAGCATGAAAAAGAAAAAGAAGAGCATGCTAATAACAACACTTCACATTGCGAAAGCGAACATTTTGATGAGCTTGCTTATGTTCAAAAAAGAAATGAACATAGCCAGATTGAGATTTACTCATCATGAAAATGAAATTGACAATATTGGGGAAAAGCCTGAAACCGAGAATGAGACCATGAACGTGGATGTTGAAAAGATAACAAACAATGGAGAAGAAAATAGCAGACATGTGATAAATGAAGGCCCTACTTTTGATCTTGGAATTGAACTTGATTCTCAACAAGCCAATGAGGAGGGAAAAAACACAGCAAAGAAGCGCAAAAAGCATAAATCTGCTATCAGTCCAAGCTCAATGGCAAAGAGAGTTAAGGCAAGGAGTGAAGCACGACGATTTGGAGTTGAAAGCACAACAACATTCAGGAAGAAGAAAAGAGATACAAAGAAGAGCAATGTTTCAAGTCATATTGTTGAAAGCGAAACAGAGGTTAGATATAAAATATATAATGAAAAAACCTTCTACATTATAATACTAACAAATTCAATTTCCAGTATCTATGCGATCCACCGACAGATTTTATTGGATACGAAGACAACTCTGAAGACGTTCGATCAAGAATTCAGAGCTTTTTGAGAGATCCAGCAGACAAGTACTTATATTTCTTGTTTAACATTAGAATTATTTTATGGCATATTAACACAAACTATAATGTATTGGTTCTTTTTTTAGATTGAACGCAACATATTTTTCTCCATTAAGAAACTACTGCAAAGGACTTGAAATACACAACTTCTTGTACGAAAGAATGGTCGAAGATTCAGTAAGTATCAATGAATTAAACTAAGTAAATCTAATCATTTTTTATTACTACGGACATGTAACTGTATGCAGATAATTGTGATGTTCATGGATATATTGAGTCATAAACATTGCAAAGAAAACGAACCAGTTCCATATTTGTTCACTCCATTGTACAAAATGGTGAGAATTATAATTTATTGAATAAATTTCATTTACATGTACATTTGTTTATTGATTTTAACTATCTCGTTTCAGCAATACTTTCTCAATAATGTAGAAGCCGGCACAGATGACGACTTTGAACATTTGGAGAGATTATTTGACATCAAGGAAGAAAGAATGATGGGAATCTTGAAGGTGTTCACAGTGATACACACAAAAAATCACTGGCTTCTTCTAGTGACAGATTTTAGAGCCAAAAAGCATTTCTCGTTCAATTCCATGAATGGAAATAAGCAACACAAAAAGGATCTCTTCAAATGGGTAAGGATAAAATATGTTTGATAAGTTTGAGTTTATATGTTGCATAGATTTAACAGTATATAATCAATAACACAATTTAAAAATGCAGGTTGGATGGATATCTGAATATTTTAGCGCAAACATAGTGGAAGACTTCTTAATACACTGGAAAACTCTGTTTGTAAAAGATTGTCCACAACAACCTGCTCAAAGTCTAGACTGCGGTGTATACGTGATGAAGATGATGGAACTGCTTTGTGAAGAGAGTCCCCTAGATTTCGAATATGAAGATGTGCACAAGATTAGAGCAGAAATAGCCTACAGAATCCTATGTACTAGTCATGTTGAGAATGCTAATACACCTTAGTATGTAATGATATAACATATTCTGTTAGAAACAACTAAAACTGCAGTAGAAGTTATTAACTTTGTGGGTTGTATGGATAGTGGTTGATATCATGTTTGTTTTGCAAATGGTATATGATATTAGGATTATGTTTATCGCAATGTTATGCTACTACATATGTATGGATAGTAATGTTAGTTTTACAAAAAGATGACTACATTATAATTTGCACCTATCATATTGAAGTTTTAAGCATGATAATGCTTTACTGCTCTCGAAGATAAGCAATTTAAATATGATTCAAATTGTGAATGTTTTAATGTCAATGTTAGCTTATTATATGTTGTCCAAATGATATGTGATATTGAGATTTACAGGATGATGCTTTATCAATAAAATAGGAAACCTATCTTCCAACGGATATGGTAAATGATGAGTGTCACATTTGAGTCTAAATTTTATCAAATAGATGTATGGATTATTGTTTACATTTATCAAATTGAATATTAAAGTTCTGGCAATCCTTACTTGCTCACACATTATAACAATTTCCAGATGATTAAAATTCTGACTGTTTTAAAGTAAATGTTAGCTGACTATATGTTCTTCAAGAAATCTGTCATACTTACATGAGTATTGTTTGGGAAGAAAATATCACATAAACATGAGTGTTACCTTATAACACAATATCACAAAGACATGAGTGCTTTCTTTGAACACAATCAAACCAATCATGTAAAGGACACATAAAGGACACAATAAAAATAATCATCTGAAGGACCAAACAGTTTAACATAGAATTTATATACTAACATCGTAGGGACCAAAAGAACTGCATTATAAATGTGATCGTTTACATAGAAAAAGGAACATAAATTTTCTACTAAAATGGACTCCAAGACAATCAGTCTAAGAATATTGTGTTCTTTAATGTGAGCAGACATCTGCATGATAATTGATCTCCAAAAACTTCAAATTCTTCAACTGATATTTTTCTGAGAAAATAATACTCAACAGCAGCATAGATACACTCATCAGCAGCATATATATCCTTTTGAAAACCTGAGTGAAAAAAACAACAATTTTTAACAATAAAAAAGAAAACTGAACAATAATGAACAGTAAAAATGAACAATAATGAACAGTAAAGTGTTTAATCTAATTTACTTGGATAATGAAGAGATCATCACTGCAAAAACTTTTAAAATCTTATGACGAATCTGGATTGGGATTATTTGAAATATCATCACTGCAAACATAGCAAAATATCACCAACAATGTACAACTCATATAACATAGTATAAACATAACTTAAAAGATAAGAACCTATCTGAACAATAATGAACAGTAAAAATGAACAATAATGAACAGAAAGTGTTTAATCTAATTTACTTGGATAATGAAGAGATCATCACTGCAAAAACTTTTAAAATCCTATGACGAATCTAGATTGGGATTATTTGAAACATCAACACTGCAAACATAGCAAAATATCACCAACAATGTACAACTCATATAACATAGTATAAACATAACTTAAAAGATAAATACCTATCTGAGCTAGAATTGTGTTTATTGTTTGGACAATTCCTTGAATCATGACCTACATTGAACTTCTTGCAAGATTTGCATTGCCTACCCCTATTCCTTTTTGATTCATTGACATTGATAATTCTATTAGAAACACCTTTAGGTCTACCTCCTCGACCACTACCTTTTGTTCTTGCTTTTTTTGGATCTCTAACAACATCATCCCCAACATTTGGTCTGGATTCCTGAACAGTTCCATCCTCAGAAGGTTTATCTTGATATGAAGCTTGTAGTTTAATAATTTCTCTATCAATCCTTTCTAACTCTTTTTTTGCAAATGAAAATATAGGATCACAGTCCACTGATCTAGCAATAAAACCAGAGCAAATTCTATTCAAAGTAGCTGCTCTATCCTGCTGAACACTTCTGCCATAAACTGGATAATTGCCAGAAATCTTCATATTTCTAGTCCACCGTTTCATTATAAATTCTTTAGGCAATTGCTGGCAATTTCGTGCCTTCAAAACAGCTAAAATATGCTTGCATGGAATGCCTTGAAATTCCATCTTCTTACAAATGCATGATAGTTTTGAATTGTTGTTTGAAAGTAGTACTTCAAAACTATTCTCAGCTTCACCAACCTCTAAGACAGGATATTCAATTATCTCATCATGTGCACCAGAGATGATTGCATTCAACATCAAACTATCATTTAATTCTTTCTGAAATATGTAAAAAATCCTTTTAGTATATAACATCGACATTTGCTTCTCTAGTGCCCAATTTGTCCTCAACTTCGGTCTCCGATTAACATTATCATTATCCATGTCATTCTCCTTCTCTCTAATCCTTTGAAGTGCTACGTGAAACCGTGAAATAAACTCCAATAATGAATTTTGTTTGGTAACATGGCATTGGAGGAAATAGTTCATGCTTTCACTTCGTTGTGTGCTCCTCATTCCAGCAAAGAATGTCTCTTTCAAATAGATATCTATCCACTTATGCCTTATTGCAAACTTTTCAGAGAGCCATTTGTTTTCTTGTAGACCAAATTGCTCAAGTAGTGAAATCCAACTACTTTCAAAATATAGCACACTTTTCCCGTCCCATACAAGTTTGCTAATAGACTTTAGAGCTTTATCAATATCTTTCATGCGTCCCAACTTCGACTTCAATTTGGTCATGATATGCCATGTACAGAATTTGTGGACTGTACTTGGAAGAGATTTAGCAATTGCAGCACAAATTGCCGGATCTTCATCTGTAATAATGGAAATTGGATGCTTGCCCATAGCTTGGACAAAACTATCAAACAACCACACAAAGGAATCAGTGGTTTCCCTGTTCATGAAAGCACTTCCAAAAAAATAGTCTTGCCATGGTGATTAATACCACAGAATGATCCAAAAATTAATTTATACTCGTTTGTTCTGTATGTAGTATAAAATGATATTGTATCTCCAAAAATGGAGTAATCATGCCTTGAAACAGAATCAATCCATAAAACATGAGTCAAGCAATTTTCCTCGTCCAGCTTATATGTGAAGAAAAAATCTGGAGTCATCTTCTGACATTCTGAAAAATGATCTAAAAGCATCTGAGCATCCAACCCATGCTTGCTTTTCTTTTGATTTCTATAAAGATTATAAATATCCCTGACTATTCCACCTGCATGACTATTGGTTAAACAACCATTGTCAATAAATGTGGATTGTTTTGAAGTAGATATATTAACATCTGACATAGACTTAACAAGCAATCTTGTTGCTTTCGTAAACCTTCTGTTTGCCCTGAGATACCTCTGTTTGTTTGGCGATACCAACTCATGATTGTGTGAATCTATGAACCTGACCACAACCCAATCCAACTCTATTTTACGTAGACTGATTTCCATCAATGCATTGCAACCAGTTCGAACCCGTCCAACTCGTTTCTCTTCCAGATCGAATATATCCCCTTCACTATCATCGTTGTAATCTGGAAACTTTGATTTTCTTCTTCCATTAGCTCTTGTGTGACCTTCTTTCCAACATAAAAATCTCTTAAAAACAACAACCTTTTTCTTTGAACAATGATCTATGCCATGACGAGTACCAGCCTTTCTAACATTGAATCCAGTCCTAGTTGCATACAATTCATAAAAATTATATGCATCTTCTATCGAACCAAATGCCATACCTACTTCTGGAACATCTAAAGTATCGCACTGTTCTTCAGGAATAGAATTTGAGATGCTTTCTTGGAAATCTGAAATATAATAAATACATTATTTTAAATTGTGATAATGAGAACAAAAATATCAAAAATACTTTATTCGAACAACACTTCCAATCTATCATACTCTAACTTTTATATATCAGAATCAAATTTTATTTGTATTTTGTTAGCTAAAATAAAAAGTATACGTGAAAATCAGTATAATATAAATATCTTTAGTATTTTCTGTAATATCTTTTGTATTTCAGAAAACACAGTTACTTCAACAAATATTTTAGAAAATTTGTATTTTAATAATTAAGTATAATACAAACATTTTTGTGTATCATTGCTTAATTATTTGTATTTTACTCAAAACATTTGTATTACCTATAATCAAATACATATACAACATACTTTAGTATTTTTGAACCTTTTGAATTCAGTATAATATAAATACTTTTAGTATGATCTTTCAATTTTTTGTATACTAATCAATATATTTGTATTATAAATAATCAATATATTTGTATAATAAATACAAAAGTTTGTATTTTGTAAACAAATACAAGTAAAGAACCTGCATCGATCATAGCTTCGAATTCCTCCTGTTCTCTCGACATTTGACACCTACCAATCTGAAAGGAAAATACAAAAATGATAATTTTTAAATCAAAATACATAGAGAAGGTATATTTAATATATAAAATACCTTTGATTCATCGACATTTATCATAGCTTCGAATTCCTCCTGTTCTCGCGTCATTTGACACCTACCAATCTGAAAGAAAATACAAAAATGATAATTTTAAAATCAAAATACATAAGAATACATATTTAATATATAAAATACCTCTGATTCATCGATTTCATCAGAAGGATTGTGGAAGAACCGATCTTCAAACATTCCGTCCGTTTCAACCATTTCTTCAGAGAAATCCTGGAATTATGAACTAGAAAACATGCACAGGGTAAATGACGCGTATTCTCAAAATTACTGACTTTAATATCGCATGAATTGCGGATACAGATGCCATCACAATTCATCTTTCCAAATTTGAATGGGACGTCCCTCATTAGATTAGCGGTTTTGCTTATGGAAGGTGGTTTCGTTATAAGCCGTTGATAACATTCTAAATCCGATCCAACGAATGGGATGCTTGGCCTTCTAATTGAATGGAAGGACCAAGTCTCATATGAAAGATATCCTATATATATAGGAAAGGGAGCCTACTTTGTGAAGTAGGTACCTTACCAACTTCACATATATTTTTAACCTTTTTTTTTGAAAAATACCACCATGGATTTTCATAACTATATCCCTCTAATATGTCATTCAAATTTTGTTAGAAATAGAGACTCCTATGCTCTTCATCAGGAACAGGTAATTTTAATGGTCTCAGATTTGATGTAATTTACCTGTTCTAGATGGAGGGCATAGGAGTCTCTGTTTCTAGCAAAATTTGAATGACATATTAGAGGGATATGTTATGAAAATCCACGGTGGTATTTTTCAAAAATAATATAAAAATTGCTAAAAATGGATGTGAAGTAGGTGAGGTTACCTACTTCACAAAGTAGGCTCCCTTTCCTCATATGTGTGTGTATGTGTGTGTGGGTTAAATGATGCTACACCCTGGGTGTAGCCAGTTGCCAACTCCCACCACCATTTTCCCCCTTTTTTCTTATTTTTTTGGAAAAATGAAAATATGTATATTCATCCCTATATCTCCCTAACATGTCATTCCAATTTCGTCAGAAACAGAGACTCCTATGCCCTCCATCTGAGGGGGGTCAATTTCAGCAATTCTGAGACCGTTAAAATTTGACAGTCTTGATGGAGGGGATAGAAGTCTCGAATTAAGTCAAAATTTGAATGACAACATGGTGACATATTGTGATCTAAATTCTAATCGGTTTCATTTTTGAAAAAAAAATACAGGGGAAAAGGGGTGGGAGCATGTAAGTTGGCTACACCCAGGGAGCATATTCCTTTTTCCCTATATATATAGGAGTGATCCTGTGAGAGCAAAAAACTGTGAGAGCATGAGTGGTGATTCTGGACCACTAGATTTTGTCTTCTATCTCCTGATCTTCTCTCTCCTGGTTGAATCTAGTGGTCCAGAATCACTGCTCTCATGCTCTCACAAGTTTTGGCTCTCACAGGATCAACTCTCTCTCTCTCTTTCTCTCTCTCTCTCTATATATAAAGAATTCTCTCTCTTTAACTACAAAACATTTTATCATTTGATTAAAAACTAATAATCAAATCTTAAAATGGTTTTAACTTTTTTTAGACCGGGGCCTTCTGGACTAGAGGCGAGGGATGGAGAGCGAGAGCGAGAGTAGGAGAGAGGTTTCTAGGAGGGGGAAGACTGTCTTATAGGACGATCGGAGGGAGACCACCACCATGGGGAGTGAGAGTGAGGTACGGGAGGATCTGGAGATAGAGGAGATGGCTGGTGAATGGTCGTGGAGTCGCCCCAACGCATCCAAGGAGCTTTGTTTTCGATGCGGAGGGTCAGGTCACCGACGAAAGGAGTGTGTGCTTGGGGGATCATGGTCGAGGAAGGTGGCTCTACAGATGCATGGGTCTGATGTGAAGTCAGAGACAATAGAGGAGCTTCTCTCCACTGTGAGGGTCGCTGATGTCTGGCCTGAGCACTCGGGTATAAGGTACTAAATAGGTCGTTGTGACCCAAGCGATCAAGCGTGGACGATCAAGAAAAATGAACCACTAATAGAGATATAACAGATAAAACACAAAATAGCGGTCCTGCTATTGGATTAACCTGGTATAGCGACCAGGGTCGAACTCAAGGAGCACGGGTTGGCCTCTCGGCCTACGAAGTAGTAAAAAGGAATAAAATAAAAGAACAAAATATTTTTAGTGGTTTTTAATTTATTTTATATTTTTTTTGGATTTTTTAATGTATAAAGAAAATAAGAAAAGTAAACAAGCACACACTTCAACAAATTATTAAATGCACTAAACATCAATCGAAAATTCCAACAAAAATGTTTTTGTGTGTTTTATAATTTTTAGTGTTTTTGGTAAATTTTTGAGAATTTTCTGATCTTTATTTAATTTTCTAAAATCAAAAAGTGGCTGAAATCAAAGGTATTGTCCAGCCGAGCTCAAAAGGCCTAAATAAAATATCTAAAGCCCCCAAATGAGCTGGGAGTAATTTTTCTGGAAAGAGAATTAAACAAGGAAAATTTAGGTACCAATTTTATTATTTTTGGATTTTTAGTTTAATTACTAGAATTTTTATAAGTTTTTAAGTGTTTTTCATCTTTTAGTGGTTTTCAGTAATGAAAAATAGCCAAATTGGCTAGAAAATCAAACTAAGCAAGGCAAACAGTATCTAATTTTTGTGGAATTTTTAAGTGAGTTTTAATATTTTTTGGGGTTTTTAAAATTAGACACTAGCAAAAATGAGTGTTTTTGAATTTTTAAAAATATCAAATGAAAACAAAAATGTCCTCAAAAATCCTCGAAAATTTTACACCATGGCAGGAGCCATGTGTCCAATTTTCGTTGGATTTGGAGGTAATTTGCTATTTTATTCAAAAATAAAGAAGGGGCACTGTGCACAGGGACCAAAGTGCAAATACCCAAAAGTCTGGGGGGTCTGGGGCAATTAACCCAGCAAAACACGCGCCACGCACGTGCCTGGGGCACTCAGGGACCCAAATGCAACGAAAATAAGTCCCGAGGACTTATTGGTAACAGGTACCAAAAGCCCAAGGGCTTATCTGCAAAATACCCACAAATATCACGCACATGTCGAAATAAATCATGCACAGGGGTATAAATGCAAATAATTAAAAACTTTCATTCAACTGTTAACATCCAGAACAATATGGCATAAGATGCAAATATCCCAACAAACCACGTGACGAAGCACGTGTCAACAGAGTACGGGGTCCTCTATGCAAATAACCCTAAAACTAAACAACTAAACTCAATATTTACAGGACTAAAGCGAAATAAAATAAGAAAGGGGGCCTAAGGGTAAATTACCCTTTATTACGCGGAGCGGCTGGATGGACGCCACGTGTCTGATCAAGCGGTTGAGGGCGACTGGGGGTCCAACGTTGCTCTCCTCGGATCGATCCAACGGAGGGGGGCTGGCCACGTGTGAGATCAAGCGGTCGAGAACATCTGGGGGCCACACCCTTCTCTGGTCCAACGGCTGAGATCGCCTCTCCAAAGATCTGGCGGTGCAGGAGCCTCCTGAGATGGACGGTCTGGATCAAAACTAGAGGGCCGAGGCGATCGGACGGCGACGAAGGGTGCTGGAAGAATAGGTCGCCGGCGAGACTCGCCGGCCTCTGGCGTGCGCTAGACTCCTCCTGGAAGCACTCTGAAGGTCGGAGAAGAAACGTGGTGTGCTCCCGCGTCTGCCGGTAGGCTCCGATGATCCAGCCGAGCTCCGAGGAGCTCGGGCGAGGTCGGCGGAGCTGAGCCTCCTGGCTGGATGTCGAAGGACCTCAGATGTCCTTCGTTTGACCTGCAAAGCGATCCAGAAGACTCGCGGGTCGAGGGCAAACTGCCTCGACCCGGTTAGGCGAGGTGACGGTGGTTGATGGGTCGAAATGGCGAGCTCCGGCGAAGGGGGTAGACGGAGGAGCTCGGCTCCCAGCTCTTGTGCGAGCTGGGTTGGATGGAGGGGTGAAGAAGGTGCGTCGCAGGGAGGCGGATGCGATGGTCGATTCCGATGATGGAACGGAGTGATGGGATGGCCGGAATCAGCTAGAGACGGCGGCGGTACGAATTGGGCGTAAATGGAAATCAGGGAAAAATAAAGACCTACAAGGTTACCTGGGTGGACGAAGAGACTGGGGAGGAGCTGGGGAAGCTCTTGGTCGTTGCCTCGAGGAGCGTCTCCCTCCGAGGCTCGATGCTCACGCTGGTGGCAGAGCAGCGGCGGCGTAGCTCGCCGGATCGATGGATTCTCTTCCTCCCCTCGCTTCGACAGGCTCGGACGTGAGTTGTCACTCTCGCGCACTCTCTGGAGCTCACAGGTGAAGGATTCGAATGGCCAAAGATAGTGAAATGAGGTGGCGGAGCAACGGCTAAATATGGGTGTGGGTCCGGCTAGACGAGGTCGGGTAGGGCGTGGAGGCGCGCGGATCCCGATGTGGATACCCCGGCGAGGGTGTCGGATGTGGCAGGAGTGAAACGGACCCGGGGTTTAGGTGGGATTCAATCGGGTTTAGGCGCTAGAAATTAGGGAAGTCGGGTCGGGCGCCTAAATCCGCAGGAGGTGGTCCTGGGGGGGGGGGGGTAGTTGACCGGGCGGTCAACATCCCCAGGAGCCAACAGGAACAGGCCACGTGGCTGGATTTTGAAGTTAAAATTAAGGGTAGCTATGGGCCGATTTAGCAAAAACTCAAAACATGAAATATTTTTATTTTATTTTTTTCTATTTTTTGTGATTTTTAATTAATTTTTAGAAATAATAATAAGGTACTTACATTATATGTAGTATATAGGTATATGTACACTATTAGGGTTTTTAATTTTTGATTTTTAATTATTATTTTTATGCAATTTTATTCCTATTTTATATTTTATTTATTTTCATTATAAAACAAGGAATAAAAAGATATTTTTATTTTATTTTTATTATTTATATACATAGGTAAAATAAATACTTATATACACTTATATACATGGTATATGTACAATTTATTTTTGTGTTTTTAATTTTTGCTATTTTATTTGATTTTTGTTTTGATTGTTTTTATTTTATTTATTTACACTATATAATAAAGAATATTTACAAAAACTATAAAGATTAATTTTATTTATTTATAGGGATAAATAAATATGTAGGTGATCTATGTACAATGTGAAAGTGATATTCTTGTTCTTTTTTATTTTCATATTTTTATCTTTTGTTTTTATATTTATAAATATAGACATAAATTTACAAGTCTATTTTTGGTGAGGAAAATACCTTTATTTTATTTACATAAGTATGTACACACATGAGCCCCTATCTCCCTCTACTTTGGCTTTTATGCGGTCAGGCCCATGCTGAGCCCTCCCTTGGGTTAGGTTGCTCAATATTTATTCTAAATATTTCCCTCTTTTTCTTTTTAATCTTTATTCTTTTATTTTTGCACAAAAACATGCTAATTATAGGTTTTTACACAATGCATGCTTTTGGTAATTATTCCTATTTACACATATCTGCATGCATTTGCAAAGGTTTTTGTAGCTAAAATATAAGAATAAAGAGTGATGAATGAGTATTCATCAGTCGCATCTCTCTATTATGACTCTCAAAAGGGGTGAAGTCGGATGACACACTGGTTGGACATATGGTGGGGAAGGCGATGAAGAAGAGGCAAACCCGAGATGGAATCCAAGCGGCAAGGGAGGATGGCATTGGAGTTGACATGATTTGGTTGCACTAAGGCATGGTGTGGTGCGTCAGGGGTTTGTCATCGAAGGGATTTAAGGAGGTGTTTGGTGGTGGATTTTAAAAAAAATAAACATTAATTAATTTATAATTAATTAAATGGGCATGGAGTTGAACAATTTAAACTTTTAGGCATCAATCGGCACTTAAGGTGCCGATTTGGGGAACCATGCCTAAATAGGCATTTCAGTTGTCGACTTGGATAGTTGGTGTTAAATATATTCTCTTGATTCCTGATTCTCTCCCATCAAATTATATTTATTCTATGGTCATAATTTCCTCTTTATCACATCAAATAATATTTATATCCATGTAACAAGTGGTAATCAATGGATAACATGCAATCATGATCATGGATATAAATATAATTTGATGCATGTCATGCAATCATGATCATGGATATAATATAATTTCATGCACGTGAGAAAGATGAGAATACATGAGCACTCTTACAAAGAGGAAATTATAGCTATGAATATAAATATGATTTGATGCATGCATATGTGAGATAGAGAACACATGCAACACCAACTATCCAAGTCGGCACCTATGGTGCCGATTTGGGCATAGCTCCCCAAATCGGCATCTCAGGTGCTGATTTGGGCTTTGTTCTCCAAATCAACATATGAGTTGTCGATTGATGATTAAAATTTTAAATAGTTCAACTCCATGCATATTTAATTAATTATAAATTAATTAATGACTAATTAAAAAAAGTCCTTTGCTGGTGCTTTGGATCAGTGCTTGCCACTGAAATCGAGGAAAATGATAAAGTGATGGCGGCCAATTTTTTTAATGATGGTTAGGGGGGAGGACCCAGTAGGAATTATCCTGGGAGGGGGTCACCTTGAGGTGTCGGAAGGTGGAGATCTTGTGGAAAGCTCTAGAGGAGGTCGGAAAGGTGGCGAAACTTTGTTGTTCGGTTCTACAGTGGGGTGATGGCTTCGGGGTCGTGGTGGCAATGTGGGAATGAGACCCTCCTCCCTCTCACGTGCATCACTATGAATCGAAAAGAGGTCGATGTTTTTGTGGCTTTCCTTGATTGAAGATGGTCGTGAATTGACGACGAGTACTCTGACGACTGTGGGGGATGGTCGTGCATCGTCCACGACTCTGGAGACCATAGGGGAGGCACGATCATTGGTGGGAAAACCAGAGATGCCAATCATGGGGAGACGAAATGGTTGAGTTGCTTTCGCCAACCCCTAGTGCCGAGAGAGGGCAATCGAGATTGATTCTGTTGGTAATTTTAGGTAGGGTTCAGATGTGGGATCCCTCCTAAACTTGATTTTGATACTAGTCGTGGATCCATTTATTGACACGTGCAAACCGAACCTGAGTAGGTGGCTATTGGGTTTTCCACTCCCTGACATTAGGGTGCGCTTCTCAGGTCCAGTCTATGATCCGAAAGCGCTACTCGGGTTGAGTCCATCTGCTTTGGATCCCTCCTTTGTGGGGAGCTCGATGGGGCACCCACCTCTTGGCTTTTAGCAACTGGTGGTGGTTGGAACCTCGAGGCTTCAGAAGGGTGACCTCGTGGCGGTGTTGGCCAAGTTCATAGGGGGATGCGTTCACCCCTGAGGCAGAAGTGATGAGTCATGTGGTCCCTAATGGTGGTGTAAGTGGATCTGAAAATTCAATGGGTCAACTCATGGTGGTTTCTAGTTGGTCCACGTGAACCAACCAGAAAAAGACAGGGCCAAAATCCTTTATTAAATCAGAATGAAATAATAAATGAATTTATCAATTAAAAGTCAAAATATAAAAAAAAAATATTTTTTATTTTATGTACTATTTTTTGATTATTTTTATTTATTTTTATAATGTTATTTATTAGTTGCTAATTTTCTATATATAAGTATATTTACTTATATTTGAGGTATTTTATTTTATATTTATATTATTATATGTACATATTATATATATTTATTGAATATTTACTTATTTACATATTTTTATTTATTTTGTTGATTTTATTTATGTACTTAAATAAATCGGGGTATATATACTATAGGTATAGTATACCTATATATTTTAATACCTAATTTTTTTAATGTATTTTCAATGCTTTTATTTTGTATTTTTATGTTAAATATGTTTTAAATAACATTTACAAGTATTTAAAAATATAGGAAAAGTACAAAATAAATAGTGAATAAAATGAATAAATTATACAAGTATATGGTACGATGGGACCCTAGAAAGTTAACTTTTACATCTTGACTCTGTTTTTATGAAACCACTTCATTAGATATTAATTTAATTTTAAGAATAATAAAGGTGAGTTTGATCAATTTTGAGCTTGTATGGAGGAGTTATTGGTCTGTAAAGTTTTGTTTGCGGTTTTCCATTTGTGTGTCCCGGTCGCACTGTGTTATTTTTATGTGCGATTATTTTTGTACTTTTCTATGTATTTGTTATGTATAATTCTCATGTAGAACATTTATTTATTTGAGGGTATATAAAGAAAAATAAAATCAGGTAAAAGTGGTTGTTTATAGATAATTAAATTAGGGTTCCTATGTAGTTTCTTACAATTAATTAGCTCTATCTCTTCTTACCTTATTTTTGATCGACCAAGTCAATATTGCCTTGATCTCGAGGTTTAAGGTCATTCAGTATCTTTAATACTTCATTTCTTTTTCTTTTCTTTCTTTTATTCTTTTATTGTAGAATTAAATGTATGTACTTATATTGTATTCATAAGGTAAAAAATGAATGTTATCGTGTACATATTTTTTCTATCTATATGCATTTAAGTAGGGATTTAAGGCCAAAATGAAATAATAAATATGATGAAATGGGATTCATCAGTAGCTCACGACGATGGTAATGGAGGACGCTTAGGCTTCGGCCTAGAGATGGGGTGTCTCTTCGAAGCTTTGGTGGCTCTTCCTCGTCGAGTAAAGCTAGCGCGTGGTTTTGAGAGCAGCTACTATGGAGGCTCTTGGATGGGCCAACATCGACTTGTCATGCCCCAAATGTTTCGAAGAATCTTTTGTTATTTTCTTGAAAGTGATGGCAAGCAAATGCGTTGGATTGGAAGACGAGAATGCTCGAATGCGAGCATGAAGGTGACGACTATGAAGATGCAGTTGTGGAGGGTGCAGATGTGAGGTCACCTTGTGGTGTCGGAAGGTTGAGATCTTGCGGGAAGCTTTAAAGTAGGTCGAAAGGTGGTGGAACTTTATAGTTCGGTTCTATGGTCGGGTGATGGCTCCAGGGTCGTGGTGGCGATGCGTGGAATGAGTCCCTCCTCAACCTCACGTGCATCACTGCATATCGGAAAGAGGTCTGTGTTTTTGTGGCTTTTGTTGATTGAAGATTGTCATGCACCGATGACAATTCCAATGACCATGAGGGATGTTCTTGCATCGTCGATGATTCTGGCGATCGTGGGAGAGGTGCAATCATTGGCGGGAAAACCAGAAGACATCAATCGTGGGGGGGGATAAAACAGTTGCATCACTTTTTCTAGCCCCTAACGTCGAGAGAGGGCAATCAGGTTCGATTCTATTTGGTAATTTTAGGCAGGGTTTGGATGTGCGATCCCTCCTGAACCAGATTTTGATACCGGTTATGGATCCGGTTACTGACACGTGCAGATCGAACTCGAGTAGGTGGTTATCAGGTTCCACACTCCCTGAGATTAGGGTGCAATTCTCGGGTTCGGTCTATAACCCGAAAGCGGTAGCTGGGTTGAGTCCATCTGCTTTAAATCCCTCCAATGTAGGGAGCCCGGTCAGGCACCCACTTCTTGGTATGTAGAAACTAGTGGTGGTTACAAACTCAGGGCTTCGGAAGGGTGACCTTGCGGTGGTGTTGGCCCGTGTCATAGGGGGTTGCGTTCACCCCTGAGGCAGAAATGATGAATCTTGTGGTCCCTACTGGTGGTGTTGGTGGAGCTAAAACTTCGATGATGGCTCACGACGGTGGCAATGGTGGGTGCTTGGGCTCGGTGGCAATGGTGGGTGCTTGGGCTCGGTGGCAATGGTGGGTGCTTGGGCTTCATCCCGATGATGGGGGTATCTCTTCCAAGTGCTTGACGGTTCTTCCTCATCATGCAAAGTTGACGGGCATTTTTTAGAGCAATTGCCTCTCGAGAAGTGTAACGTCTCGGGCTTAGGTCTTCGGTTCGTTATTGAGGAAAACTGGCCCTGACAACTTGTTGGGTTTGAGTCCAAATGGATCCGTTGACAACCATCGAAAATGCTTAATCCCAAGTTGTCAAGTAGTGATCCCCACCACTTATAACTCACTATCACACTTTGTGAGTTTTAGATGTGAGACTATGTTTGGGGGTTTGGGTGTTACAATATTGTAATACACATACCCCCAAACATAGTCACATATCTAAAACTCACAAAGTGTGAGAGTGGGTTATAAGTGGTTGGGATTACTACTTGACAACTTGAGTTTAAGCATTTTGAGTGGTTGTCAATGGATCCATTTGGGCACGAACCCAACAAGTTGTCATGGCCAGTTTTCCTCGATAACGGACCGGGAACTTAAGCTCGGGACGTTACAAATGATATCAGAGCCAATTTTCCTCTGATAATGGAAAGGGCTACCCGAGAGGTGGAGTCACCCTATAAAGAGATAGGAGGAAATGGCTACCCAGAACGTGCAGCCGTCACTGTCACTGGGAATAAACGATGGGCCACGTCGCAACGAGGATGTTGCGAATATAAGTGGGGAAGGTTATAATCCATACCCCCAAACATAGTCCGACATTTAAAACTCATAAAGTGTGAGAGTGGGCTATAAGTGGTGGGGATTACTACTTGATAAATTGGGCTTAAGCATTTTGGGTGATTGTCAATGGATCCATTTGGGCCCGAACCCAACAAGTTGTCAAGTCAGATTTTTTCTCAATAACGGACCGGGGACTTAAGCTCGGGATGTTACAAGAAGGCTCTCGGATGGACCAACATTTGTTGGTCATGCCCCAGATGCTCCCAAGAATCTTTTTTGTTTTCTCGAAAGTGATTGTGAACAAATCTGTTGGATTGGGAGATGAGAATGCTCAAATGTGAGCATGAAGATAAGGACTGTGAAGGTGTAGATGTGGAGTGTGGACGCTCGAATGAGGGGTCTATCTTGACTCGGGAACATTTTAAAAGTTCTGTTGTGTCAACCAACGTTAAGGGACGGGGGAATGGTAATATGGTTGAGGCTTTGGTCTTATAGAATGGGGGGATGGTACAGATGTGGGGTTTGAATTGGCGATAGCAAAGAGGGTGGGGTTGTTGATGGTGGGGGTTACCCCCTCAGTTTCCCAATGAAGCTCTTATCTTGGAATGTGTGGGACCTTGGTCAACCAGAGAAGTAGTTGGCGATAGGGGATACATGTTGGTTGTGTGGAACATTGATGTGGCTTGCCTACAGGAGTCAAAGATTGAGTCATATGAGTATGTAAGATGGAGTTCCAAATTGGGTCCCCATGTAACATACTTCACAGCATGTTTGCCGATTGGAAGTTCAGGAGGGATTGTTGTTGCTTGGAACGGGGGCCTCTTCAACTTGTTTGGTGAGTTGATCATGGTCCATTCGATCTTAGTTTGCTTGGTGACAAGGTTGATCACTCCCACTTTGTGGTTACCTCTGGGTATGGTGTAGCGGGGGCTTCCACAAATGTGACATTGTGGGAGGAGTTTCAAGAGATTAGACATAGACTTCTGGAGATGGCTTGGCCGGTGGGTGGGGATTTCAATGTTACACTATTCGTGGAGGATAGGTCGGGCGGGAGAGGTGAGTAAGATCCTAGGTCTACCCTTTTTACGGAGTTTGTGGAGGAGTTTACCTTTGATGTTTTGGACGTGACAAACTACTGCTCTGGAGGAGTTCATTGTCTCGATTACGCATTGGTCATTTCTTGTTATCTATTGAAGCGTTGGAGATGTTTGTCTTAGCTACTGTTAGTTCACTTCCTAGATCCCGGTTGAACCACACATCTTTGTGCCCAAATTATTGTAGTGGCAGAGGTTTGACATCGTACTTCAGGTTTAAGCGGTATTGGTTGCTGGAGGATGGGTTTCGTGACATGGTGAGCACCTTTTGGTTGGAGCTGGAGTGGAGGGGTCGACTACAGTACGAATTGTTTTGAAGCTGGCAACATTGCGGTGCAGACCGTCGAGCTTCAAGAAGGACTCCCGCAAGAAGCGAGAGCTGGGGAGAGATCAGGTGCAAGATTTGTTGGTGAGACCGGATTTGGTGGAGGACAACAGGGAGTTGGAAGAAGAGGAGTTGGTGAGCAGCGGTGTTGTGTAGAAGATACTGGAAGAGAAGGACAAGAAGCGGGAATATGAGTGGAGGTAGAGGTCGCGGTAGAAGTGGTTAAATAAAGGTGATGCCAACACAAGATTCTTCCACGATGTATCTAATGGTAGAAGGAAGAGAAACATGATTCACTCCTTGGAGGTTGGGGGAGAAACTTTCCAGGGAGAGGGGGAGGTTACGTGGGCCATGACAGATTATTTCAAGGGAATGAGAAGATGACTTCCTCATTGTGATTTGCAATGGTTGGGGGTGAAGGTGAGACTTATCTCTAACCTAGATGTGGAGCAGCGGATGAGATTGTTTGATTTGCTGGATGTTCATGAGGTCGTGTTTGGCCTGAATGCGTATGGATGCTCTGGGCCAGATGGCTTTCTATTTTTCTTTTTGAGGGAATTGTGAGATATGCTTGTTGTTGAGGTGGTGGGGGTGGTGGCAGAGTTCCCTGAAGGGAACTATAATTTTGATCGAATCAACCAATATTTCATTTTCTTGCTTCTCGAGAATGATATTGTGAAGAGAATAGACCATAGATCGATCGCCCTATCTAATGCATTTTATCTGATTATGGAAAAGTTGTTAGCCAATCGGCTTAGGGGAGTGCTGAATAATATTATATTGTCGGCTCAAAAGTGCCTGCTTACCTAGCAGAAAGCTCATGGATAGTGTGGCTATAGCCTCTGAGATTATGGCTGATTGGCACCGGAGGAAAGAAAAAGGTGTTTTGTGGACAGTGGATTTCTCGAAGGCTTCTGATTGTGTCAGATGGTGATTTCGTTGGCCATCTTTGCACAGATGTGGTTTTCTTGATAGGTGGATTTCGTGGATGAAGAGTTATGACATGACCTCTTCGTGTGTGGTCTTTGTGAATGTGCAGTCGAGGGGTGCTTTCAATTGCAGTGCGAAGTTCGGCCAGGTTGCCCTCTGACGCATCTTTTGTTTGTTCTGGCGACCGATGCCTTGACGGTCACGGTTGACCACATCATCTCGGGGAGCTTTTTCAGTGGCTATTCAAGGGAGGATTTCTTCGTTTCCATCCTTCAATATGTGAACGACACGATAATCTTTAAGGAGGCCGGTGCTGATAGTTGTAGGGAGTTGTTTATGGTTCTGGTCATGTTTGCACTGCATCAGGATTGAGGCTTAACAAAGACAAGTCTAATTTGTTCCTTTTGGACTACCGTATGCAGAGGATGAGCTTGTTGGATGGTTGTGTTTGCCGCACAGGAGTTGCCGATGTGATACCTTGGTGTGCGATGGCAGGGATGATGTGCAACACTGAATGGTTACCGGTGATTGATAAGTTGAAACAGAGGCTGGCAGGATGGAAGCATGTTTTCTTGTACAAGAAAGGTAGACTGGTGTTGCTACGGTATGTTTTATTGTTATCCCAATCTTCTTCCTATCTTCTCGACCGGTGCATGTGGGCATGAGGAAGAGGCTTGAGTCCATCATGAGGTAGTTCTTTTGTTTATCATATGGGCAATCTCATGTATTCCTATTGGCGGACTAGAAGATGGTGTCGTATTTAAAAGAGGATGGATACCTTAGCATTCGGAGTTTAGAGGAGATAAATAAGGTCTTGAGGGTCACCCGCATCTGAGGCGATTGTGTAAATCTAGTTTGTGTCTTGATTGGGAGAATATATGGATTTGGTGTCTCTTTCCCTGGTCTCGAGGATTTTGGTCTCTCACCTTCGTACTTCTGAAGAGGCATATGTAGCGTGACGCGGGAGATCAGGCCGTTCTTGAGACTTGTGTTGGGGGACGGCACTGGCTTTCAGTTCTGAGTTGATGATTGGTGTGAGGGTGGGGCTCTGCATGGAGGTTTCCATGGCTAAAGGCGTTGGTGATAAATCATGAGTGCTCGGTGGCAGAGGCTTGGGATGGTCACTCTTTCTTTCCACATTTTAGATCGGAGCTTTCAGATCCACGAATGGAGGAGCTTCTGAGGAACTTGAGAACGTGGTTGGGACCAGTAATGTAAATGACTGTTGGCCTGGTGCAACGCTTCATTCTCAGTTGGGAAGGCATATATAGCTTTGAAGGGCCCTATATATTTGATCATGGGGGATGTGCAATGGATTGCAAACAAATATGGAAGTGAAATGTTCTAGCTTGTGTGAATGTGTTTCTTTGGCTTCTCAAGAGGGAAAGACTACTGACCAAGGACATATTTTCGCGCTTCGTACCGGCAGTTGACTCGACATGCCCCCGATGCTTGGTGAGCGTTGACGATGCTGGTCACTTTTTCTTCAGTTGTGGGAGTTCGTGGTGACCTGTAACCTTTTGGAGAGTCAGGAGATTCATACAGACAGTGTCTTGGTGTTCTAGAACTCCATTGAGGCCGACTGGAATGGCACGAAGAAGGAGAGACATGGGTGTGTGGCAATGATCTGGGCTCTGTAATTGGGTAGAAATGGGGTGATACTTCAACGTGATCGTTTCTACGGTAAAAATGTGGTGGTGCATACTAAGGCATCGAATGAGAGTTTGAGCATGTAAATGTAAATTATATTGTACATGTTTTAGCTTTGTAATACTTTTTTGGTGATAAATGGTGAAGCTTTTAGGCATACACTGGAGTTCCTTTTTCTTTTAAAAAAACTTTATTTAGATTGTAGTCTTATGTCAAATGATGAAAAAAGTACAGTTAAAGGATGAGAAAATAAGTTGTGTGTGTGTGAGTGCGTTTATGTAAAGAGTACCTTGAGGTTGGATCTTTCTATCATAAAAAAATCAACTACAATAAACCATTGAATATCAATATGTAGTTGTCATTAATACCATCAACATTTTAATTATACCACTAAAAGAGCACGTGATTATCAAACATAATGTTACACATATTCATATTTAGTTTTATTTATTTACAATAGATCACGTACACAATCGTAATGTTCTAGGTCTAGACTCAGATGTTACCAAGGAACACTATCCTTGACAATTTAGTGTGTCTCAATTTCAAATGGATCCATTGACAGCCACTCAAAATGTTAAAGTTCAAATTGTCGAGTAATAATTTATCATTCTTATAATTAGGTGTGTAAAAAGACAAACCCAAATGAACATATCATTTTCAAGTTCGATTTATTTATATAAACGAGCTTAAACATATATTTAGGGTCGATTCATTTATTTTCGATGTGGGATTGATTTCTTACCCCCATGACTTGTTTTGGTTGGCTCTAATATGGGCTACACTTGCACGCCACCTTGATTTGATGGGGTGCAGATCGTCTGCGGTAAGTAGATTGCAGCAGACTCTGCTGCAATCCGTGGATGACCGCCACGTCTCCTCCAAAGAATCGAACGGCTGCCATCCCTCCAAACCCTCTCTCTTTACTCCACCCCACTCTCGCCCGATACCCCCGTCTCCTTCCCCGAGCCCTCTCGTCGTTCGCCGACCTCAAGCCCTCTCGTCGTGTCCGATGGCCATCAGACGGTTGGGACGAGGACGCGCGGGGAGGGTGCGGGATGAGGAGGCGGTGAGGAGGAGGCTGCAGTGTAGGCCGATGAGGTGACGTCATCGGTGCGGCTAGGGCCGAGGAGGAGGAGGAGGAGATGCGGCGGAAGCTGCGGGACGAGGAGGCGGGGCGGAGGAGGCTACAGCACAGGCCGAGGAGGTGACGCCGACAATGCAGCGCGGCCGAGGGGGCGATGCGAGGGAGGGCGGGCCGAGGAGGTGACGCCGACGATGCGGCTCGGGCGGAGGGGGCGATGCGAGGGAGGGGCAGGCCGAGGAGGAGGAGGAGATGCGAGGGAGGGGGCGGCCGAGGGCTCTGGCGGCGGAGATAGGCCGCGGGCTCTGGCGGCGACGGGTCGGGGAAGGAGGGCGTCGTCGGGCGAGAGGGGTAGGGGGAGTCGGGGCAGCCGTTCGATTCTTTGGAGGAGACGTGGCGGTCATCCACGGATTGCAGCAGAGTCTGCTGCAATCCACTTACCACAGACGATCCGCACCCGATTTGATGACGAATATATTTGCTGCATCTTGTGAAAAAATAATTCTTCTAAATACTAGTTTATTTTTGTTGAAAAGCAAATATAGTATATAAATATACGTACTCATTTTTAAATATACATAAGCACATATGTTTATTAAAAAAATCAGTCCTATAAATTGGTTAAAATAGCCGTAAATGTCAAAATGCTATCAGATAATTGGATAATACTTGTAAGGATAAATTACAAAAAAAAGTCTCAACTATGTATTGATTCTCAAGTAAAGATATTATTTTTCAAATATAACAAAGAGGGGTTTAAACTTTCAAGTTTAGTTTTAAGGAGTCGCAAAAAATTACGGAGGTATGTATTTGAGATGGAAAAATAAAACCATCTCTCTGTACATTTAAAAAATGAGATCCTTAATTAAGAATCAATATATAGTCGAAACCCGTTTTGGAAGGGAATTTACTGCTCTGCTGCATAAGTAATAACAAAAGGACACACAATTGTGGGTTATGTAAGAATATAGGAGTATAAGTGCTGTTGCAAAAAAGAGGGACGTAACGGTAACTCGGAAGGGTAGGTGTAAAAAATCCAAAAATTTATGATCGGTGAATATTTGAATCCGTTCTTAGCACGAAAAGAGTTATAGCACATTTTTTGCCATTTATGTGCATGCATGAGTCATCAAACAACGTGAATTTCTATTTATAAAATCAACTTTATTTTTACGAGAATACCAAACCATAACATGTATGCGGACGTCTATATAAAAGTTCCTTCGTATTAATGGATTTTGGTTATGGCACTTTAAATCGTAATATTATATATGTTTGGAAGACGGGAAAAAAAGAAGTTTAATTTATTTGACTGGTAATATGATCGCATATTTTCTACACCTCTTGTTTACATGTTACTACATTTATTGCCCTATTTTACCTTGTAAGGATATATGGGCACTATAGAGGTGTAAGAAAATTCTCAAGTTCGATATTCGCTCAAGTTCGGCTCGCTAAAAGTTCGACTCAGATTCGGTTCGGAAATAAACGAACCGAACCTGAACACAAGTTTAGGCTCGATTAAATAAACGAACCGAACCTAAAAATCATAGGTTCGCTCAGGTTCGATTCGTTAAAACCTCGATAAACATACACATATACATATTTACAAATCCTTATCCGTAGAAGTGGACTTATTTTGAGATGAGTGGTTTTTATCCCAAGGTAAGTGAATTTTGTCTAGAGATAACTGGATATTTACGGGATAACTAGGTTTTATCTCCGTATAAACTATCCAAAAATAAATAGTCGCATCGTGTTTACAACATCTATCATCTATGGTCTAGTACTTTTCCCTTCTTTATCTTCAAATCAACAGAACAAGTACAGACATTACTTATCGAATATCTCCGCATTATTCTTATTCCTCATCTCCATCTGAATAGATATAAAATATATTAAAATTATACTTTTTTTAAAGAGACGAATCCTTATTAATCTATTTTTTTCAAAAGATGAAGATGAGTTAGATAAAGAAAAAAAATTAAATGAATATTTTTTCTAACTGTAAATACACATATATATTCTAGGTCTAGACTCAGATGTTACCAAGGAACACTATCCTTGACAATTTAGTATGTCGCAATTTCAAATGGACCCATTGACAACCACTCAAAATGTTAAAGTTCAAATTATCGAGTAATAATCAATCATTCTTATAATTAAGTGTGTAAACAGACAAACCCAAATGAACATACCATTTTCAAGTTCGACTTATTTATATAAACTAGCTTAAACATATATTTAGGGTCGATTCATTTATTTTCGATGTGGGATTGAATTCTTACCCCCATGACTTGTTTTGGTTGGCTCCAATATGGGCTAGACTTGCACGCCACCTTGATTTGATGACGAATATATTTGCTGCACCTTATAAAAAAATAATCGTAAAAGTCTTCTAAATACTAATTTATTTTTGTTGAAAAGCAAATATAGTATATAAATATACGTAATCATTTTCTTAAATATACATAAGCACATATGTTTATGAAAAAAACCAGCCCTATAAATTGGTTAAAATAGCCGTACATGTCAAAATGCTATCAGAGAATTGGATAATACTTGTAAGGATAAATTACAAAAAAAAGTCCCAACTATGTATTGATTCTCAAGTAAAGATGTTATTTTTCAATTATAAGTTTAGTTTTAAAGAGTCGCAAAAAATTACGGAGGTACGTATTTGAGATGGAAAAAATAAAACCATCCTTCTCTGTTACATTTAAAAAACGAGATCCTTAATTAAGTATAGTCGAAAACCTTTTTGGAAGGGGATTTACAGCTATGCTGCATAATAATAACAAAAGGACACAATTGTGGGTTATGTAAGAATATAGGAGTACAAGTGCTAGTGCAAAAAAGAGGGACGTAACGGTAACTCAGAAGGGTAGAACTGTAAAAAACCCAAAAATTTTGATTGGTGAATATTTGAATCCGTTCTTAGCACGAAAAGAGTTATAGTACCTTTTTTGCCATTTATGTGCATGCATGAGTCATCAAATAACGTGAATTTCTATTTATAAAATCAACTTTATTTTTACGAGAATACCAAACCATAACATGTATGCGGACGTCTATATAAAAGTTCCTTTGTATTAATGGATTTTGGTTATGGCACTTTAAATCGTAATATTATATATGTTTGGAAGACGGGAAAAAAAGAAGTTTAATTTATTTGACTGGTAATATGATCGCATATTTTCTACAGCTCGTTTACCTGTTACTACATTTATTGCCTTATTTTACCTTGTAAGGATATATGGGCACAAGAGCAATTGCGAAAAAGACAGGGGTACAACTATAATTGCATAATCTCGGAGGGGAATAGCCGTAAAAAACTAAAAATATCCACACTATTTAAAACTCAAAGAGTGCCATGACACTCCAAATCTGATTCTAGGCCCTGGATGAGAAGGCCCATATGTGGGAACAAGGGTCGGATCCAAACCCCCAGAGAGGCTTCATGTGCCATTAGGCTCCGTTTGGTTGCAGGGTTGGGCAGGGTTGGGTTGGCCCAACCCGGGGTACCCTCCCAAACATCCCAATCCTCCTCATAGTTTGGGTTGGGGTACACTATTCACAGGGGTACCCCCTCCTCACAGTCCAACCTCCCTTCCAAACATCTCAATCCTCCTCATAGTTTACTATTCGCCCAGTCCAACCCAACCCAACGCTGCAACCAAACGAACCCTTAGCTTTCTGTTGTGTTGTGGTGAGTTTTGGGCCCATATGGGAGGACTCGGGTTGTTGGTAGCGCGGATCCAAACCTCGGAAACGACTCCTGGATTGTAAACTTCTGCAGTGGCGGGTCACTGGGACCCGACGGGGGAACCACCATACTCGGCAACACGGACCCAAACCGGATAGCAGATTCTCGGGTCTCCTCGAGCTGCCTCGCCGAGACCGCTATCACTAAGCAAAGTGATACTAGCAGCATCTTCTTTAATTTGGAGATCCCCATCCTGTATTTGGAGATTTAGGCAATCCAAGTCTGGATTGCTTTACTTATATTTCACTACGAAAGATCGACTGAAAATTGGTACGAGCTTTATATGGAAGGTAATATTTATGAAAGAATCCTTTCAAATCCTTCGGATTTTGTTTTGATCATAGAACCAGTTATATTGTTTCTTTTGGTTTGGCAAATCGAGAGAATGGTGTGTTTCCTTATCAAGGAGGAGGAATATCTGAAGATGGTCACCTTCGGCACACTGTTCTTCAGGATTTTTACACTTGTGTTCTTCTGAACTTGTCGAACCTGTTTCGTAAATTGTATGATGATCCCTGCATAATAACATCTCTTAACACTTGTATCCCAGCTGTGTTAAATCATCAGACTGACCAACCATAGTAGAGGAAGGAGTGAGAGTTGTCGTCTTCACCTTACCTCTTCACATCTTTTCCTTTGTCAACCTACCTTTTGGGCTCATGCCCTAGGCTTAAAGCACCACAAGTAGTTGATTCTATCCGTCCGATGTCATATATCAGAGGATCTAGTTCTCAGGTTTCAAATCACCTCCAAACCCTATAAAGTCGCTCTGCTCAGAAAGAAGAATTCTCCGTTTGTATCCGGTATATCATGTGTAGCATTTGTTTGTTCCATGTCCCCTATTAGCAGTTGCAAACATACACACCCCACCTCGACTATGAAAAAGGCAATAAAATCGATGTTAAAGATGAGAGGTTTAGAGGAAGGGACCGTAAATGTTAAAGAGAAGGTCGAGGTAGAGCACGCTCTCAAACAACACCGACTTCTCGATTAAGTAAAAAAACAGCACGATTTGATTTGATTATCTCAAGAAGTAATTCTTAAAAGCAATAAATTTTGAAGAGTACCTCATCAATAAATTTTGAAGAGTACCTCATCACTAGCTTGGGTATCATGATCATAAACTGACGGCGTTGGGGCCATGAAAGAAGGCGGTTAAGATTTGGCAGACATCATTTACAATCAAAGAGCCTCGGTTCAAGTTCATGATGCTTCGGTTAACAAAAAAGAGCCACATTGCCCACTCCTTTTGGATAGATACAGACGGTTCGAGCCTAGATCAATACGCAACCTTACTTTCCATACAAATAGCTACATCCCTGTCGCTCCTTCACTCCTTGCATTATCTAATTGTAAGCTATATAGATGCGGCATATTCATTGAGCAGCTCCATGGAAGGACAAATGCTGTTCAAGCTCCCTTCTCTTCAGAGGGATCCTACCAATTTTGCAATTCAAGTGGAGCGCCGTCGTCCCCTGACCCTTCTTCGCCCAGGAAACTCCACGGTCAGTCTTTCTTTATCTTAGTGGAGGACTATGTATCTGTGGCTAACAGCATTCAGATATCTTTCCGTCCAGCTTGTTCTGTTCGTATATGATGGCCGAGCATAACTGTTAGCAGAAAGCAATTGTTTACCAGACGGAAGGACTAAACTGTACATAATTGCCGGCACCAAAATGCTAATCACAGGGATGTAGACTGAGCCTGCCGATTCCTATAATATCTAACCTTCGTTCACCAGAATTATATACTACCTGATTATGAACTCGGAAACAATCTCATCCAAAAGATCATCTCTAACCATCGTTTCTACATCCTTGCTGACTGAGTCAATGTCATCTGCAATCTTGAGCCAGCTCTCGTCCAAAAATGATCGTGCCAGATTGCATTTGGAACCAAGCCTTCTCCTCACCAGAGAGCCCCAAACATCTTCAGCAAGCACCTTCCTATCAGGAATGGTCCCAAATACTTTGTCAGGTTGTACCCATGGGAGAAGACCCTTTTTGGATGCAAGAACTTCTGAAAGAATGCAGTTCACAAGATCGAAGAGCAACTTCCTTTCGCCTCGTAACCAGGCAGATGACTCGTACAATTTCTCGAGCTTTGTAAAAACAACAGCATCTATTGGGAATTCAGGTCGGTAGCATGCATCGAGAATATCATCCGTCGTGGCACCTTCGAAGCCAGAATCAGTCAGGATCCTCAGGACATAAGTGAAGTCCCGGTCTTCTTCACATATGCAGAATTGCGGGATATTTTGATTCTCATCAACTGTGTCACAATTTATATCTTCATCAATAAATGTTTCTGACTCTTCACTGCAAATACTTGCTGAGTCTGACCTGAGAAGCTGCAACTGGAGTCGAAGAGCTGCACAGAAAGAGGGTATGATGGGTGATGCATGGAACGGTGATGCTAATTATGTAAGAACAGATAGATAATAGCACATACACTGAAGCTCAGCATTAACTCTTTGGAAGCATCCAGGTTTGGATTTCCCATCTTCATCAAGAGAGTCAAGCACAGAGACAGGACTAGGTTGTTCTGTCTCTTTGGGAGCTGGAAGCAAGTCTGTCTTCCAGGTATTAGCTTTAATGAAAGGGTCCAACTCAACAATTTCAGGCACCTTTATCTGCAAATATTTCATAGAAAATTATAAAGATAATAGACTTGAATCTGAAAGTATATGCAGTAAAAATGAGGTAACATGGTTTAACCTCTTGTGGGTTCAAAATAACCCATGAGGAAAGAATAATAATTTGGTACAGAATGATGAAAGGAAAAAAAATCGAGATAGGATTAAATTAAACATGATTCCAACAAGTTGTCAATGTCAGTTTTTATAGATAATGTTAGAAACGATGTCAGAGTGGATTCTTTGTAACCGTGAAAAGAATCCGAAAGGTGGAATCGCCTCCAAAAAAAGTTAGGATACGGTTGTCCGAAAGCACCTTCACCATTACGAGGGATAAATGGCATCATATTGCATTGAAGATGTTGCAAATATAACTAAGGACAATTGTAGCATCCCCGATCATAGCCCCGCATGTAATACTCACAAGAAGTTGGTGTGGTTATAAGATGGCTACCCAACAACTTAGAGCATGGCTATTTGACAACTTGTGTTTAAGCATTTCGCGCGGTTCGCAACATGTCTACAAAACCCGACAAGTTGTTTAAGGGCTAATTTCACAACAAGTTGTTTAGGCTCAAGAAATTACATCAAATTTTTTGTTGAATATTGTAACACGATAACATACCAAATGTGGCGCCATTTAATCTCCCTATATATAAATTGCATGCCCCACCTTTTTTACAACAAAGTGAATTTTGCAGCTCGTGAGAGATTGTTAGATCATCACTCTCGTAGATGAAATTTCCATATAAATATTGTATGCTAGGTTCTTGAGCCGACTTTTAACCACATTGTTATGAACATAGATCCAAAAAATGGCAAGGCACAATGGAAGATTTTATGGATGTTATTGTTAAAATATGAAATGTGGAAGCGATCAAAGCAAGAACAAGATAAAATGAAGACTTTGATTTTACGTGTAAGCCTACTCCCTAAGGAGTGGGATGAAATCACGGGAGAATCGCCTCAAGGGGCTGATATTCTATTGATCTTTTTCGAAGGCTACAATGGGTGTGGAGCTCTTTATATAGCCCCACCAATGTGACTAAAAGTCACAACTCCAAGATGTGGGACTAAACACAACCCACACAAGATCATTCTTCAACACTCCCTCTCAAGCTAAGCATGCAATGCTGAGCTTGGATAAACAGAAAGAATGCACTCATATAAAATACATGAGCCTACAGAAAATATCAACTCAACACACACTGTCAATTGCTGCCGAGGACGTTGCTTCTCATGTCATGCTGATGAGGAGGAACTAGAGACTGGAGTGTGAATAGTGATCTACAGCGATATCTGATCAACAATTGAGTCTCCATCATGGAGTACTCCGGCCCAAGGTACGAAATCTCAATTTCGATCTCGTTTCGGTGACCTGGAAAACCGAAATTTCGCCGAAATTTCGGAAAATTTCGACGATTTCGGTGGAAAAGTCAGAAAAGGCTCAAAAATCCGATTTTTTCCCAATTTTATTGTAAATTTCGATATTCCAAGTTATTAGAACAATAAATAACATACAAATACACAATTATTTCACACATATTGGTCATCTATACCCCTTATATAGACATATCGGTCATATCGGTCATATCGGTGATATTGTTGTAACATTGTTAATACATAATAAAACAGAGTAAAAGTCTTGCAAGTTACAACAAGTGAAAATTATTAAGAACATGCATATTAATGATCAATGCAATAAAAGATTAAAATATAGTACATGGTGACATGTTTTGTTCAAAACCAAGAGTTCTGCGGTGGATCTGAATGCCCCCCACCTTCCTTGTTGTCTCTCATAATGCATCGCAGATTCAATGAACTCGCAGTAGTTCTCCCATGTCATGTACGAGTACATGGCCTTGTAATCCATCACATACTGCCTGTATTGGTGGTCATCGATGCCTATGAGTATCCCGAGACGAGGATAAGTAGCACTGGATCCGGTATCACAAGTGGCACGACGAGGCTGTGAACTACTGTCCTGAGATCCTCGGGACGACGACGATGGAGTAGGAGAAGATCTCTGCGGAGGAGGAACTGGCGTGTACTCAAGGAAGAAATCGTAGTTGTCACCCCAAAGAAGTTGCCCCGGCTCTACTCAGATTGGCTACCTTGGTAGTTGTCTCCGTTGTAGCTATTGTATCCCCCATACCCACTGTAACCATATGAAGAGGATGGAGGTGCATACTGAGGAGGAGGAGGAGGAGGTCCTGGAGGAGGAGCATGAAAGTATTCTGGGAAGACGCCAAATGATCTCTCATCGTGCGACGATCCATATCCGCCTAAAGGACTTGGTGCTCCTCCGCGATATGGGCTGTCAATGTCCATGAAGCTCAAATAACCTACAGATGATGTCAAATCGTCCATGTAGTTGTCGGTTGGACGATGGCCTCAACCGTACTCGTAATCCGTAGGCCTTGGACTCGGACTTGGAACAAATTGTCCGTGTGTGTTCCGTTGTCGCTCCATAAATTCACGTCATGCATGTAGCCCTTCCTCAAGTCTGGTATCTTGTGGTCCACGACCACTCCCTCCTGACCCACCTGAGTCTGTCTCCCCACCACCACCAGGTCCACCAAGACCAACATCATCATCATCATCATCATCATCATCATCATCATCATCATCTCCACTGTCATCCTTTGACTTTGATTTGGATTTGGAGCTACTCGAGAGAATTTCATCAACAGCCGCATCAATCTCGCCCTCCAACCCTCCAACAGGGTCTGTAATCCGCCCGGATCTTGTCAAATAGTCACCTACGTCTGCTCTCATTTGTTGGCTTATATTCTCATTTGGTCTTCCACCTGGCTGATCGAGAACGAGGCACCATTGGAATCCATCCACCTCTGGAGAACGTCTTCATCAGCATCGTCATCGTGCATCTTGAAAATGTACGCAAGATCAATAGGGTCCGTGTAGTCATCTTTGTCTTGTCCCTCCCTTGCATGTTTCAACTTCAGCCTCAAGTCATTATCGGATTTTCTATATTTAACAAATGATTTTCGGATTTTCTATATTTTTAAATTTTATTAATAAAAAAAAATCTTGATTATGATTTTTACTTCCAAAACTTAAGATCCGAATATATAATACCCCAACTCATTATCATTCCACATTAAATCTCAAAAGCCCCAATTTCCTCTAACATAGATCCAACAAAATATTCTCCAACTATATTTTAGTTCATGTTAACTTCAGATCCGAGATACCATGTTCATAGCTAGCACTATTGTGCAATAAAAACACAAAAGCCCTAATTTTCGTCTCCAAATTTAAAGCTATATTTGGGAAATCTCTCAAAATAAACACCATGGCAAGCTATATCAACATCTTAACAGTGAAACCCTTAAAAAATTTATGAATTTGAAGAAGAATTAGCCTAATTTGGCTTACCTCGAAGGAAGAAGAGCTTGGAAGAGGAAGGAGATGCTTCTGCTTGAACTCGGTCGAAATGGGGTGCTTTCGACCGAAATTTCGGCATATCTCGACATATCGATGGTTTTTTTAATGAAAGATTCCATATGTCGCCGATATCTCAAGTTGAGCCGAAATAGCGTCGAGATCTCGCGATATTTCACTCGAAACTGTGGATATCGATTAATATAGTAGTTTCGAAAGCCCGGACCCGTCGAAACCGATATTTCGACGAAATTTCGTCGAAATATCGCGAAATTTCATTCCATGCTCCGACCTACAACGTGTCTTCATCGAAGATTGTTCCATCACTCCGAAGGGCCAACAAGAACGTCGTGGGAATATCCATACATAATAGAGTTCACAACCATGAAAACATACCGTGGGAATATCCATACATAGTGGAATTCACGACCGCTAGAGGATGGAGCCAATAATGAGTCTCCCACTGGAGAACTCCACAAAAAATAGGTCACTCAAATAGATCGTCTCAAACAATGGTAGCGCTCAGAAATCTCTACCCAACACTTCAAACAATGGTAGGGTAAGACACCACTACCCAACAATGGTAGAGCATGAAATGCTCTACCCATTACTCCCCCTTTCTCCCAAGCTTGTCGAAAAATGACAAGTTGGGAGAATAATGAAGGATCAACAAGAAACTTCTTTTCTTTTTTTCAGTCCCAATATACTTTTTGGACTATTTTTTCGTAAGCATTCATCTCTCTTTTTTTTCATATCCGATTTTTTCACATATTTGCCCCCTCTTTTTTTCCAAAACTTTCGCACCATGCCATTTTCCAATCAAACAGTAGCTGGAATCCCTATTTTTTCAGCCAATCATCATTTCTTCCTTTTTCCTAAGCAACCTTTTTTTTGTTTCACACGACAACTCACCTTTTTTCACACAAGCCCATCTCTCCCTCATTTTCCTTCATTCTCACAGCACTAACAGCGGCTCCTTTCTCTTATCATGCTTCTTTCTTTTTTTGTTGGAGTACAGCTGTAGGCCCATTTGGGCTACTAATAACCAAGCATTTTACGCTTTAAAAAAACAGAAGAGGGTATCGGCCTCCTCACCTTCTGCAACAACTTAGGATTACCAATAGGGAACCCAACTCATGACGCTGCCTCCTTGTGCAGATGCACAATCCCACCATCATCGTTGTATGAGAAAAGGTGGGAGCTCGAGATCTCTACCAGGAATTGATCGCCAAGGTAGATACACGCTCCGCAGGGCTGGAGTCAGGGGCTGGAGCCACGAGGGGTTCGCATCAAGGAGGAGGAGCAACCTAGACCTGCGAGGGCTATGGATGCAAGGGCTGGAGACGCACCGCAGTAGATGCGCCTTCCCCATCTTTTCATTCAACCCAAGTCTCTCTCATTCCCCTCATTTTTTTAATTTTTTTAATAAATGAGGAAGGGGTATCGTCCCTCTCATTCTTTCTCATGAAAAATACGGCTAGGGTTTTGGAAACCCATGCCGCTGCCATGGTTTCACGAAGGAAGAGACCGGAGCGTGACGATGATTAGGCACTGCCACGCGTGCAGGGAGTTGGCATATTCAGTCACCTGAGGGTTTTTTTCACGTGCAATAAGGCGCGAGGAGCATCGCATATCTTCTTTTGTCGCCACATAGGGTTTGAAGGCATCAGCCTTGCTGCACCATCTTCTTTGAATCTAGGGTTCCCCAACAAGGAAGAACCCATGGCCCCCGTGCCCGAACCCGTTGGTGGGGCTTTGCCGCATAGGAGTACTATCGCCAGTACCGCCTGGGATCTGGAGCGATCGACAGCCTGTGCGACTTCATCTTCCAATCGTCTGGGGAAGGAGGTGCCTCCATCTGGGTAGGAGGGTTCTACACCCCTCCCGGATAAACTGAAGTGCCACGAGGAAGGCCTGGAGAAGAGTCTGCACCCCCGAATGCACAAAATTGAACCGCCATGAATTAGGCCATTGATTGTTGCTGAATACAATTAGGGCTCTTCGAACCCTAGAGCAAAAAAATGTGGAACAACTTTTTCTCGAAGTCAAATGGATCTTGATAATCAAAGAACATGAAATATAATAAAAACTTCAAGATCAAATCCAGAATCAAACTCGCTATGATACCATGTTGAAATATGAAATGTGAAAGCAATCAAAGCAAGAACAAGATAAAATGAAGACTTTGATTTTACGTGGAACCCTATTGCCTAAGGAGCGGGATGCAACCACGGGAGAATCGCCTCAAAAAGCTAATATTTGATTGATCTTTCTCAAAGGTTACAATGGATGTGAAGCTCGTTATATAGCCCCACCAATGTGACTAAAAGTCACAACTCCAAGATGTGGGACTAAACACAACCCACACAAGATCATTCTTCAACAGTTATAAATGTCTGTCCCTTCCCTCGATTTGGGTTCTGTTGTTTATCTTCACTCAACCTGTAGCAGTTTTCATTTTCGTCATCATTCTGTGTAGACAAGAGATGCGATATACATGATAATCCATAGCATGTGTAAAGACTCAGGTCGGGTATTTAAGCATGCACCTGTTGCTCCAAAATTTGATTCCTTGATCTTTTCTTAAAGAAAACATTCACACTTTGCATGTTAAGTTTCCCCAGGATGCAATTATGAGTTTGCCACCTTTCCACTCTCGACCACCCGTTAAGACTACTCGTCCCCCATTTTCATACATACATAAGAATTGGTTGGATATTGTAGTCTGAATATTGTCTAAATCCTCTTCTGTTTAACATAAATAATTGACCTTCTTGGGTCGGGCCTATTGTTACAATCTGGAGCTGCTTTGGGAAGTTACTTTTGGCATGCATGATAATGCTTAGATGGCATCCACTTGTGGATCTATGAGTATTAGACTATTAGTGGCAAAACAAAAGCAAGAGACTGGGTAACTGATATATGGCAATTAAAAATTGCTAAATAGAAATTCACGAAGATTTCCCTTAGTTGATGATTTTGCAAGACACAAAAAAGTTGTCTCTGCTTAAAAAAACTACCCACCGAGCCCCCCCTACAATCAAACTAACTCTTAACTGGTGTTCCCCACATATACCACCATGTTCTGATGAATGGATGCCAACTACTTTAGTTTTTCATATGTAAAGTGAACTTCGGACTTCAAAGCCTTCAGTTTTTATTTGAAAAGTGAACTTCAGACTTCGGACTTCTAAGACTTCAGCTATTATTTGAAAAGTGCACTTCAGACTTCGGACTTCTAAGCCTTTGTATTGAAAAAACAAACTCTAGACTTCTAAACCTTTGTATTTGAAACATCGTTGTGTTTCGTTATTTGATTGAAAATGGACTATCTATAGAGTCCAATTGTGCACACACATCTATTAATTCAAAGGGGATACCCTTGTATTCTATCAATGTGCAAGCCTATCCCGGGTATATATCCATAACATTCTTAAGTTCCGAGGCCAGGATTTGTGTGCGAGAGAAGTATTCATACACCCATGTGGTTAGGTGGACACATTATGAAGTTCTAGAGGACTTCTCCTTAGTCTGTGGATGGTTAAACTTAAGAACATGCACAGATGCAACGGCCTCTTTTGGCACAACCCAAGTGTTTGGTGGCACTTGTGAAGTTACAAGCAGAGCTGCAATTGCTTGCGTTGAAGCGCGAGACCCATTGGTGATGTGGCAGATGACAGCACACTGACGAGGCAAATGACTGGTGTCATGATGAGATAAATGACATGGCATCCGTTGAAGAAGGCAAAGGGACTACGAGGGAGCCGAAAGGACAAGGCATGTAAAGAGTCATTGTGGAACACGAAGGGTCTCCATAAAAGACGAAAAGTCATGTAATGAATGTACATGTAATAATGAGGTATCCCCTTGTATTCTCGATTCGTGTATATAAGAAGGGGTTAGGGCTCATTCTTCCATTCAACTCCATAGTGAGTCTCCTTGCTAATAATAGAGAAGTTTTAGCGTGTGTTCAAGTGAGCTTTCATGTGCTTGTGTGGTTAAGCGCTCAAGCAGTGTGATTCTTAAGCGTTTTGGTGTACGTTCTAACATGATGGGAAGGTTGGTTAGCTGCGGAACTAAAGCCGCATATGTCAGAAGTTCCAATAATTGTGTTTGGGATTTTGACTCAGTTACAGTACTCATAACCTTAGAGAGGGTCGGTTAAAAGTACATCCTATTGTTGCAACTTGCAACATGATTTGACTATGTTGCAACTTGATTCGATGAATTCTCTTCCCTAGATGAAGGGACAATTTCTTGGAGTCGCGTTATGAAATTTTCTTAAGGGAAATGCAAGCACAATTAAGTCTCTCTACAGAAAGTAACATGCTCCTTGCTGATACTTAAACTCCCGTGTACATTCTAAACAAAGGGTTGATATAGCATTGCATGAGGTCCAATTTTGTAGGATATAATCTGCTATATTTGTAAAAGATATTCACCTGAGCAACCTCCACCTTTAGGTTTGATTGCAAAAAGTCTGCATTAAGTTCAAATCTACAAATTTGAAACTCCAAGCCTGCAACTAATATAGCTGCCTGCCTTTTTCAATTTAAAAGCATGGAAGGCCGTATCGATATCGATATCTCGGTCCGCCCGGAAATGGATATATCGGGATGTATCGATGATATATCGATGATATTGGTGGAAATGTCGAAAATGGCGCAAAAAGGCCGATTTTTTGGCATTTTTCAGAAATTAAGGTCATCCAAGATATTAAAACAGCAAATAACGTACAAATATACACTTATGTCACACATATCGATCCATTTATAGACCATATATCGCACATATCGGTATCGTTGCTATCGCACATATCGGTCATGTCGATGTTAATAACTTAATGTTGAATCTTGACTTATAAATATTGGAAATGGATTCCATTCAAGTTCTTATAAGTTTATAATATGAAATACTACAAATATACACCTCATAAGTCATAACACACATAGATAATTTATGAGGACTATAGTCCTTAAACTGCACATATCGGTCATATGACTCGTATCAATGGGAATATATAATGAGACAATCATTGTTTGGCATAAAGATTTATCTATATAAAATCTACAACAACAAATGAGAATTATCCAAATCAATTTAACAATGTAAAATGAGATGACCTAAAAGGCTAAAACCAAGAATTCCGCGACGGATCTAAATCGCCCCCCCGCCCTGTTGTCTTTCATAGCGGATTGCAGAATCAATGAACTCGCAGTAGTTTTCTCATGTCATGTACGAGTACATAGCCTTATAATCCATAATATATTGTCTGTATTGGTGGTCATCAATCCCTATGAGTATCCCGAGTCGAGGATAAGCATTGCTAGATCCGGTGTCACGAGGTGCACATCGAGTATGCGAAGTACTAGCTTGCGATCCTCGGGATGACGACGACGGAGTAGGAGAAGATCTTTGCGAGGGAGGAGGACCTGGAGGAGGAGCGTAATACTCAGGGAAGAAACCGAAATTGTCACCACCAAAGAAGCTTCCTTGGCTGAGCTGGCTTTCCTCGGGTTAGCTACTTTGGTAGTTCTCACCGTTGTAGCTGTTATATCCTCCATACCCATTGTTGCTACCATATTTATAAGATGGAGAAGTATACGCCTGAGGAGGAGGAGGTCTAGGTGGAGGAGCAGGAAAGTTTTCAGGGAAGACGCCAAATGATCTTTCATTTTGTGAGGTTCCATATCCACCCATGGGATTGGGTGTTCCTCCACGGTATGGGTTGTCAATGTCCATGCAACTCAACGAACCTACAGATGATATCAAGTTGTCCATGTAGCTATCTGTAGGATGATGGCCACGTCGTCCATATGCATCGTAATCCATAGGTCCTGGGACTTGGACTTGGGACAAACTGCACATGTATGTTTCCACGTCTTTCTATGTATTCTCGCCTTGACTCGAATCTTGTATCATCATGTGGTCCACGACCACCTGACCCCCCTGAATATGTGTCCCCATCACCTGATCCATCACGGCCACCAACAGCATCATCGTCATCATCGTCATCGCTCCCACTGTTATCTTTTGATTTGGAATTGGATTTCGATTTAGTAGAGAGAATGTCGTCCACAATCGCATCAAGCTCCATACCTTCAAGAGGGTCCGTGATTCGCTCAGATCTGGCCATGTAGCCACCAACATATGCTCCCATTTGTTGGCTTATATTCTGATTCGATCTTCCTCCCGGTTGATCGAGCAATGGAGCACCGTTGGAATCCAACCACCTCTGCAGAACATCTTCATCTGCATCGTCGTCGTGCATCTTGAATATATATATGCAAGATCGATGGGTCTGTGTAGTCCTCTCTGTCATGCCACTCTCTTGCATGTTTCATCTTCAATCTCAAGTTGTAGTGCACGAAAACAAGATTGTAGAGTCGCTGTTCTCCCAACTTGTTCCGCCTCCCTGAATGGATCAAGTTGAACGTGCTCCAATTTCTCTCACAACCACCGGCAGATGTTGTTTGGGACAATCCTTTCACTGCCACTTTGCGGAGGTTGGGAGCTTCCATCCCATACAGTAACCACCATTCGGTTGCGAAAAATCCAAAAAAGATAAAATCATAAATCAATAATAGTCAAATTTTTACACATCTCAATCAGACAATCAGTAGACTTAGTCCTTACCAGGAAGAGTACTGTCACGTCCATTAACCGTGGTTATCCTACTGAAAGAACCCAAGGCATCCCTAAAGTATTTAATCTGCACATTAATCAAAACCTTAAGTCATAACATGGTTTGTGCCTCAAAATAATTTTACAGACACATACAGTATTGTAATTACATTATACAAGCGTTCTTACGATCTTACCTCATTCATGCACGAGATTTGTGTCTTCTCGTCCTTAACGACCTCCTCCACCACAACTTGGACAGCTGCTAGAAGGCAAGGCCCTAAATGTTGGTTTCGGCCACCATTTCGGTGATTGAAGAAACAGAATTTCGATAGAATTTCTGTCGAATTTCGACCGAAATTTCGATCATTTCGGTCATTTTTTGTACTAGGACTCCCATATTTCGGTCATTTCGACCATTTCGATCGAATTTTGCTTTCGACAGGATATCGATATTTGACAGAAGTTCGACTGAATTTCGCTGAAATTTAAGGCCATCCTAGAAGGCCAACATTTGTACCAAGATTGTTCTTGTATTGGTACTTTGGATTCAAGTAATATGCTGGGGACGAACAATTCTCAAATTTTAATCATTCAGAAGTACATACCTACAGAAATGGATTACAAAAACTAAATGTATAATAAAACATACCAGCCTTGTGAAGAGGATGTGAGAGCATCTTGGACCATCGTTCGTTTATGATGTCCAACCATGCCTTAAATCCTCTCCCAACTGCTTCTCTAACCTTCTCCCTCATGCAACGCATTGCCTCGTAGATGACTCCCATAGTTGACTTCTTATCCCCATCTACGATACGCAATGCAGAAACAATAGGTTCCATTATTTTCGTGACCCTTGTCACGTCATCCCAGAAATGGAGATCATTGATGATTGTCTCCACTCTATTTCCTCCTTCAGTTCGAGCTGCTGGGTTCTCGAACCATTCACCTTGGCAGGACATGTTCTTCAACCCTGCCTTGTGTTGTTTGAGGCTTTGCAATGCTATAAAATTGGTTGCAAACATGGCCTCAAATTTCGCCGAAATTCGACCGAATTTCAAACGAATTTCGATTTCGATGGGTAACCGAAATGCCCTATATCGACCGAAATTTAGGGGCCTTAGTTCAAAAAATGACCGAAATGACCGAAATTTCGGTCCAATTTCGACCGAAATTCGACCGAAATGTCGTTTCGGTCAGGCACCGAAACGAAACCGAAATCTGGCATTTAAGGCCTTGGTTGCAAAGCGTGTGATCCCAGGCCTCACCAACTCACCATTGCATGTCCGCCTCATCAAAGCCAACACTTTGGAATGTTGTAAATGAAAGTCGTGATCGCACGTGCTTGTTCCATCACCTTCACGACGAGCTTCCTCTTGCCGAAGTCCTTCAGAATCAGATCTATGTAATGCGCAGCACACGGTGTCCAAAAAATGCCGTAGCTGCTGGACTTCATTATTGTTTCTCCTGCTTTCTTAAAGTTGTTGCCGTTGTCCGTCACAATCTATACGATGTTCTCTTTCCCAATGTTTTTAATGACGTCGTTCAGCAACTTCGACAGGTACTTGTAGTCCTTGACCTGTTCAGAAGCATCGACAGATTTAAGGAAAATCGTCTTACCGTCACAGTAAACGAGGAAGTTGATCTGCTTCCTCGTATAATTTGTCCAACCATCACACATCAGCGTCACGCCATACTCTGGCCATCTCTTCCTCAGTTCTGAGATGTACTCGTCCATCTCCTCCTTCTCATACGCAAGATACTTGTTCATCAACTCTTTGACACTTAGAGCCTTCACTCCCGTTCCAGCTGCGGTGATCTCATCAATAGCATGTTGTAAGAAAGGTCCACTAGCAACATGGGTTGGGATGCTCTCCCCAAAGAAGAGCTTGCGGATGGCCCTGCCCACTCTCTCTTGCTGATGGTCCCTTCATCGTCTTTTGCTTCGAGTCCTTTCTTGGCTTGTACTACATGGACCCACTCCTCGTCAAGAATAGTTCTAGTCCCCTCCCCTTGTGTTTCTTAGTGGGTGAAGGTACCGGTGCACCACTACTGCCACTCCCACTGCCACCAGCACCGGGGAAGTCGCCGCGTGCACCAGTGAATTCTCTCCTCTCAAACTCGCTCCTCATGGACTCTTTTGTCGCCCTCCTCTCCACTTCGGTCTGAACGTCATCGGGGTAGACAAAGTCCTCATCGTCTGAATCTGAGAGGACATTGAACTCCTTCTCAAACATGAATTCCTTGAACTGTTCATCCTGTCTTGACCTCTCCACATCCTTCTCCTTTTTCTCCTCCATGCTGGCCTTCACCAAGTCCCTCACGTCTTTTGGACATCGAGTGCACTTGGCAACATTTTTATTGTTGCCAACAAGGTGATGCTTCAGTCTAATAATACCCCCTCTCCCAGCCTCTTACCACAGAAGTTGCATTGCGGTTTTGCTTTGTTACCATCTAGAGTGGTGGCAAACTTCCAGCCAATCTCTCCACTCTCGAAATCCATCTGTCCACGAGAACCATCAGAGTCTGAACCGGAGTGTGTCATGATCCTGAATCCTTGATCTGAAAAAACACAAAAAAATTCAAAAGCCCCAAAATTCAACACCAAATTACTCAATAATTTGAAGAATTAATTATATTATTTTCGGATTTAATTAATTACCCAAATTACCTAACATAAATCACCACGAAAAAAATTAAACTAAGTCTAAATCATGAGATCCAAGTCCATCCTACCATAACATCACCTAATAAACCCAAAAAAAACCAAAAGCCCCAAAATTGGACACCAAATTACTCAATAATTTGAAGAATTAATTCTACTATTTTCGGATTTAATTAATTACCCAATTTACCTAACATAAATCACTACGAAAAAATTTTAACTAAGTCTAAATCATGAGATCCAAGTCCATCCTACCATAACATCACCTAATCAACATCAAAAAAATCAAAAGCCCCAAAATTGAACACCAAATTACTCAATAATTTGAAGAATTAATTCTACTATTTTCGGATTTAATTAATTGCCCCAATTAACCTAACATAAATCACCACGAAAAAATTTAAACTAAGTCTAAATCATGAGATCCAAGTCCATCGTACCATAACTATTGGGAAAAAACCGAGATAGATTATTCTGAGAAACCCTAGGTTCTCTTATATAAGGAGAGACCTTAAGGGTAAAGTACAAAGTAGTCCACAGAAAACAAAGAAATAACAAACAGGTACATATCATAATAATATCTATCTCTACACTCCCCTTTAAGGTGGAGCATAGATGTCTATCATGCTCAGCTTGGATGAACATCTCTGAAAAGGTCCTCTGAGCAACGGCTTGTTGAATACATCTGCAGTCTGATCCCCTGAGCTCACATGAGTTGTAGATATCAATCCTCTCTGGATTAAGTCTCTAGTATAATGACAGTCAACTTCTATATGCTTGGTTCTTTCATGAAAAGCTGGATTGTTGGCAATGAACAAGGCTCCCTGATTGTCACACTGAAGCTGCATGGGTAGAGGTACGGCTACATGTAGATCCTCTAGTACAGATCGAATCCACATCATCTCTATGCTTGCTTGCGCCATGGCCCTATATTCGGATTCAGCACTTGATCTTGCCACAACAGTTTGTTTCTTGCTTTTCCAAGAAACCAGAGAGCTTCCAACAAACACTGTGAATCCTGAGGTTGATTTTCGATCCTTAGGGCATCCTGCATAATCAGCGTCTGCACATGCTGAGATAGACAAATCTGTGCCCTTCCGAAACAGCAACCCTGAACCTGGAGAAGACTTCAGATACCTCAAGATCATGTGTATAGCATCCATATGAACTTGTCTTGATTGCTCCATAAATTGACTTACCATGCTTGCTGCAAAGGCAATATCAGGTCGAGTTATGGTAATGTAAAGGAGCTTACCCACCATTTCTCTATATCTTCTTTTATCCACTTCAACAGTATCACCATCATACAACTTCATGCTTTGATCAATGGGAATACTTGATGGTTTACATCCAGCCATGCATGTTTCAATCAAGAAGTAAGTAATATACTTCCATTGGGTCATCACCAAACCCTGTGCATTCCTGGCAAATTCCAACCCCGGAAAATATCTTAGGGTTCCAAGATCCTTCGTAACGAACTGACGGCCTAGGAACGCCTTCGCCCTTTCTATGCCCTGAATATCATCCCCTGTAACCAGAATATCATCAACATAGACCATGATAACTACCGTACATGCCGATGACTTCTGAACAAACAATGAGTGGTCTGCATTTGACCTCTTGAATCCATGTTGCTCAATAAGATTGGAAAGCTTCTGAAACCACGCTCTTGGACTCTGTTTGAGGCCATAAATTGCCTTGTGAAGTCTACACACCATATGCTTCTCCCCCTCAGCAGTAAACCCAGATGGTTGCTGCATGTAGACTTCCTCATGTAGGTCCCCATACAAGAATGCATTCTTGACATCCAGTTGAGCTATACTCCAGTCACGGACCACGGCCACAGATAAGAGAATGTGAAGTGTAGAATGTCGAGCCACTGGAGAGAAAGTATCCATATAGTCCACGCCATAGGTTTGTGTAAAATCACGCGCGACCAAACGTGCTTTGTATCGATCCAAGCTGCCATCTGCATGATATTTAACTGTGAAGACCCACTTACAGCTCACAATAGATGCATCAGGAGGAGCAGGAACCAAAGACCATGTGCCACAAGACTGCAATGCACGCATCTCATCTTCCATAGCTAATCTCCAGCAATCAATCTCCATAGCCTCCTGGTAGATTCGTGGTATATCCACGGAAGACAAGGCTGCAGCAAACCTCTGAAAGTCACCAGTGAGGCGGTGAAACGACACTTGTGAAGCAAATGGATAAGAGGCACACATCCGCTTCTGCTTCCGGATAGCAATAGGAATATCAAGATCATCTTCTGCTGTTCTGGATGGTCTAGTTACCTCCTTCAATGAAGAATCATGCACATGTACCATATCTGACCCGTCAGTAGTAATGCCATCTGAACATACCTGAGGCGTGATGGGTGGTTGACGTGTAGCCTGAGCAGGACCTGACCGACGCGTATAGAATTTTGGTAGAGGTGAAATGGAAGGTCGTGGAAGAGGTGGAGGTGGAGGTGGAGGTGGTGGTGGTGAAGGTGATGTAGGGGCAGGAACAGGAGGAGACTCAGGTGAACTCCAAGTAGGTGGTGGAGGAACATAGACATCATCATTGGTAGTGGATGGTACCATTCTGTCACCTGCAGGAGAAAAATACATAACAGACTCAAAGAATGTGACATCAGCACTAATGAAGTATCTCTTGTTTATAGGATCACAACACTGATAGCCCTCTTGAGTCCGAGAATAACCAACAAAGACACACTTGACCGCTCTAGGAGAGAGTTTGTCAAGTCCAGGAGACAGAAGATGAACAAATGCCACAGTACCAAAGACATGTGGAGTCAGTGAGAATAATTCCTTGTCAGGAAAAATGATAGAAAGAGGTATTTTCTTACCAAGGACAGAGGATGGCATACGATTGACCAGATAACACGCGGTAAGAACAGCGTCCCCCCAGAAAGAAATAGGAGCACAACTCTGAATCAACAAGGTTCAAGTAATATCAAGGAGATGGCGATGCTTTCTTTCCGTCACACCATTCTGTTGAGATGTATACGCACAAGTGGTTTGGTGAATAATGCCCTTTGATGAAAGATTTTGAGAAAGGGACCGTGTGTAAAATTCTAGGGCATTATCTGTACGAACATATTTGACAGTAGAAGAGAAAACATTTTTCAATTCATTAATTAAATTCTTGATCACATCTCCTGCTTCAGATTTATTCTTTAAAAGAAAGACCCAAGATACACGAGAGAAATCATCCACTACCACTAGATAAAATATGTGCCCTTGATGATCGGGTACACGACTTGGACCCCATATATCTATATGAAACAACTCGAATGGGGAGCTACCACTCCGACTCTGACGACTAGGAAAGCTCGACCGATGATGCTTTCCCAACTGACATGCGTCACAACGAAAGGACGAACTAGGAGAGATCTGAGGTAGAAGATGGCGCATTTTCTGGAGCGGGAGGTGACCAAAACGTAGATGCCAGATGTACGGGGAAACTGGTCCGGCAGTATGAGAGGAGACACTAGCATAGGAATTCCGAACCATCTGATATAGACCATTCTACTCAGAGCCACAGCCAATCACCCTGCCCGTTAGTATGTCCTGAAAAATGAGAGAAGACGGGTCAAATATAGCACGACAATGCAAATCCTTTGTAATCTGACTAATAGATAACAGATTCATCGAGAACTCAGGAGCATGTAGGACATTCTGTAGATGCATAGTAGAGAATAGGAAGACCACCCCCTGTCCAACAAGGGGGGAATGAGTACCGTCTGCGATCTGCACTAAGCGATCGTGAGGAATGTCCCTGTAGGACTCAAGTCTATCTCGATCTCGGCAAAGATGATGTGTGGCACCCGAATCTATAATCCAATCGGAGATATCATGAGACGGTGAAAATGCAGTAGATCTACCTGAGGTACTAGCAGCAGCAGATGAACTGGCGGAGGCTGTAGCAGCAACATCTGAAGGTCCACCAAACGAATCACCAGATGACTGTGGCATAATATCACGGAGACGTGCCACAAGTTCCTCAAAACGGTTGTCTGCAGTAGATGCTAACTGGGACTAAGAGTGCTCTGTGATACGTGCCGATGCTGGGAACCCATGCTTAGAATAGCATGTCTCCTCCGAGTGTCATGTGCGGTGACAATAGGAACATGGCTAACTAAAGCGACCACCCCTTCCCTGGGGTTCACGTCCACGTCCACGACTTGAAGACAGGCCACCTCTCCCACGCGAAACTGCCATCGCCGATGGGGGTGGAGTAGAACTGGAAGAAACTGTAATGCGACTGAGTCTCCTGTAAACATCCTCCACTAAAGGAATAACTGCATCGTCTAAGATCTGAGAACGGGCGGCGTCATTTTCAGGATTAAGGGCCGCAAGTAGGACGCCCACCATGGTGGCGTTCCTAAATGTCTTCTGTTGTTCAGGAGTCGCTGTGAGTGGGATAGTACTGTATAACTTCTCAAACATCCCCCTCAGGGATGTGTACAAGGAGTGAAGAGGTTTGTCGCTCTGCTTCATCGTGAATATGTCATGCTGAAGCTGTAACATCTTGGTCTCATTTCGCACCTGCAAATAGGTAGCAGCTAGGATATCCCACATCGCCTTGGCAGTGGGCTGATGGAGGACATCGTTGGCAATCTCCATCGTCAATGTACCTGACAACCAGACCTTTGCATAGGAGTCATCAGCCTCCCACGAGGCATATATCCATGTCTTCTCTGCTAGCTCATCCTCAGTAAGAATGTGCTTCTTACCATTCGACTTCATGAGGCTCATGAACTACATCACCCAGAGCTCATAATTTGACCCGTCCATCTTGACTATTGGCACTGGAACTTTCAATGCGCCTATGGAGGGCATATCAACCTTCGATTCTGACATATTGCCGCTGGAGAAGAACTAGGGTTTGTAGACAAAGTGATAGATGTCTACACAAACTGCATTGGATTCGAGTGCGTATGTAGACGTTACGCACTCAAATCCATCTATCCGGTGGAAGAGACGAGTACGTGCACGCAGGAGATCGCCGAGGAGCGGCTAGGGCACGACGGGGATGATGGCGGCGGGACTTGAGGGCCGCCTAGAGGGCTGGCGGCGGGACTGGGGGCCACCTAGAGGGCTGGCAACGGGACTGGAGTGCCGCCTGGGGGGTGACGACGGGTCAAGGATGCCGCCTAGGGGATGGCGGCGGGACAAGGGTGTCGTCGGGGGGTGGCGGCGGGACTGGTGGGGGCGCTGGGGGGTTTTCCGGCGAGGAGGGGTTGGATTGGGAACCGCCGGAGGGTGCTTGGCGGGGATCCGAGCCGGCGGCGCGGGTGGGACGAGCAAGGGGAGAGAGGGCGGCGGGTGGGGAGAGGGAGAGAGCCCTAGGGCGGCTCTGATACCATGTTCGAAGAAAAATCAAGATAGATTATTCAAAGAAACCCTAGGCTCTCTTAGTATAGGGAGAGACCTCAAGGGTAAAGTACAAAGTAGTTCAAAGAAAACAAAGAAATAACAAACAGGTACATATCATAATAATATCTATCTCTACAATAACATCACCTAATAAACACCAGAAAACCAAAAGCCTCAAAATTGAACACCAAATTACTCAATAATTTGAAGAATTAATTCTACTATTTTCGGATTTAATTAATTACCCCAATTTACCTAACATAAATCACCACGAAAAAATTTAAACTAAGTCTAAATCATGAGATCCAAGTCCATCCTACCATAACATCACCTAATAAACACCAAAAAACCAAAAGCCTCCAAAATTGAACACCAAATTACTCAATAATTTGAAGAATTAATTCTACTATTTTCGGATTTAATTAATTACCCCAAATTACCTAACATAAATCACCACAAAAAAATTTAAACTAAGTCTAAATCATGAGATCCAAGTCCATCCTACATAAAAACTATTAATTTGTATCTGTATAGTGTTCAGGAAAGTGGCCGAGTAAACCGCATCCTCGATCGCATACTCGTACTCGATAGCCTTGTCACTCCGAGTATGATGAAATGTCCATGTATGCAGGTTGACCCACATACTCAACAAAGTATACCCCCAATGAGGTTGCCTACTCAACCTCTTTTCTAATAACTTTTTTATTTAACCTAAACCCAAATAACCCCACCTGCATAATAACATAAAACCATATAAGGAAATATCGACGATATATCGGCGATATATCGATATCGACATGGAACCGATATGGGCAACGATATGGCGATATATCCCGATTTCCAGGCATTTTCTTCACAAAGGCTCGTCGATATGGGCGATATTTCGATGATATATCGTCGAAATATCGTATCGATGCGATATCGAAACGATATCGATATCGATACGACCTTCCATGCATAAAACTGCATACTCCTCACATAAAGTCGAATACTTTCCCGCATAAAACTGCATAAAAATACACTCTCCTGATTGAGAATATTAACAAATTACTAAATATTTATTCATATTTTTTAAAAAAATACCAAACTGCATAAAACCGCATACTTCCTGCATCCTCTCCTGCATACCGCATGCTCTCTATGCAGTGACCCCTCCGACTGAATGCCTCATAGCGCCTTCCTGATAATTGATCTGTATCCAACAAAATCTAATGCAGATCCATATCAACTTACAAATAGATATGATGATGGGCAGATACAGATATATCTATATTTGATTATGTACAAGTACAACATATAAATGTTAATATTAATAGTGAATTAAATTGCATTTAGATCATATATATTTAATTTTTTATGGATATGAGAGGGTTGAATATATAACATGTAAATATTTAACTACAATGTTCAGAAAGGTGGTATGCGGTATTCAGTCGGAGGGGTCACTGCATAGAGAGTATGCGGTATGCTGGATTATGCGATTTGGTATTTTTTATTAAAAATATAAATAAATTTTTAACATTATGTTAATCTTCTAATCTCTTGATTATAATAACAAAAATTGAATACACAAATAACAAAACTATAGGGATAAAAAGTAAAATAGAGTCAAATAAACAAAAAAACATCAATTGAAAGAGCGTTAAGTTGGGTGTCTGAGTTTGGGTTAGGGTTTTAAAAAATGTTTACTCGAAAATCGGCCTAATAAACAGACGCATTTACGGTATACTTGACCGAGTATGTGCCTGACCCGCCCAGATGACGATTTGATCATACTCGGAGCGCTAAGACTTCTGAGTTTGAGTACGTGGTATACTCGACCAATTTCCTGAGCACTGATTAACTAATGTATTTATATAAATATATTATAGGGTATTGATTGGGAGTTAGAGGGGGGCCAACCCCCCCGGTTACTGAGCTGGATCAAACCACGGGAAGGCCTCAAAGGGATAGATTTTCTATTGAAGTTTCTCAATGAGTACAGAGGGTGTGGGGCTCCTTATATAGTCCTACAAATAGTAGATGGGGGACTAAACATGAGTGATGGTAATTGGATCTTGGAGAGATCTAATTACCCTTCTATTACATACTCCAACTCTTTCCTCAAGCTGGAGTTGAGAAAGCTGTAACTTGCAAATATACAATACATCTTTACTCGATACATCTAAGAGGGGATAGAGACACCACGCTCGGATGGAGATAGAGACAACCCGTTTGAAGTAATTGTTGTTAACAGAAGACATCGCTTAAGGACGGGTCTGCGACGATCAAGTCACCTGGAGAGAACATCAGTCATGCATGTGGTAGTCGTTGTGACAACGAGGTCGTGACGAGAGTAGTCATTGTAAAGGAAGAAAGTCCAGCGTGGAGTAGTAATTAGAGATAGAGACACCCTAACGGAGTAGTCGATGCTCGATGAAGACGGCTGATAGTAGTAATAGTATGGATTGCCGGTCTGTCAGTCGTGAATGAGCAGTAGAATTCATGTAGATACATCATACATCTCAAAAAAAGGAGGGACTTACAGCACCACATCAGTAGATCGCCTTCCTAGATTCTACAACATCTCAACTGCGCCTCATTGGACTTACAGCACCACATCAATAGATCGCCTTCTTAGATTCTACAACATCTGAACTCCGCCGCCGTAAATATCAAAGGAGAGGAGGGACTCCTTGGTTGTCTTCTCCATTGGATCCCTCTCCGAATACAGAACCAAGACATCAGAACCAGCATCAATCAGGGGACGGAAGGGGACAAAGGGGAACAAAATCCATTATCGGATTTTATTATGGTTAGATTAACTCGAGGTTAACACAAGCTATTGAACCAGGTAAAGTTAAAATTAACGGTAGAGTTTGTGGCGTAAGACGAATAAAGTTTACTGAGGTTAAGTGGTAATTATGAAGATTACAGGGTCGAGAAGGTAGTTTACAAAATTTTGAGGGTTTGTTGTGTAAAAATCCTTTGATTAAAACGCATAATTTGTTAAGCATTACACAACACTATTGTTTATGAGACAAACCTTACGCAATCATTACTCAAAAATACAGATTGGCAAAATGGCACTATAACTCCCTCTTGAACGGTTACATACCGAGGATTGAAAAAAATCAACCAAGGCAGCAAGATGGCATTATCAATTTCAAAGCAAGCTATAAATATAACTGGAGTTCAATCCAAATCAGAAGAAATAACAAATTAAATCAACTTAAGGTGGAAAAATTAGAGTAAATACAATGCAAAAAAAGTGGCATCAACCTTTGATAAAAAGATGGCATCATCTTGGTTACTTCTGATGTGCCCAGTGCAGTCACCACCAGCACCATCCTGAAGCAACCCATCAACAATTGCTTCCGCAGTAGAGTTTTCATTTGCATTTTCATCAGGGGAAAGGGTGTCATCTGCAGAAGCCACTGCATCATAAAAGCTAACAGAAGGTTCAGAAAATGAAAGACCAACTTCAGTTGCAAAAATTGTATCAGAAGTTTCACCAATTTTGCATATTGATAGTTCACTTTCAAGGCCTCCAAGGGCATCTAACAAAAGAGGCATTTTTTCATTTCCAGGAGAAGCATCTAACTTCTGACGCTGGTTCAGTTCCTCTGCAGATATACCTAGAGGTATATTGACTACATCTTTAAGCATTTGGCACTCAACACTGTTGCAAGCCCCTTCTCCATCACTTGAATTAGAACTTTCCAAAAATGTCGACGATGATGGAAGTGATCTTGATCTTGCCAGTTTTACTGGCTGGATATCTTTCCACCCATCCCTACTGCTTATTCCCAATGGAAAACACTCCGTAGGATGCACATCCAACAGATTGCTAACATAAGTTTCCCCATCAGATAGGGCCAACATTTCTGCTAGTGTGCTTGGACCTTGACCTACATATCCCACTCCCTCATGGCAATTAGACATTGACCATTTCCTACAAAGATGCCTTCTAGCCTCCCTGCTTACAAAAGATTCCGCTGAATGAGATGACGATGGCATATGACCTCTTTCCAAATCCCCGGAACTGTCCAAGTTGCCATATACTACAGCTTTATCAGCAGAGTAAGATTTCATTTGCCTCCACCCAGAATCAGCTCCACCTTTAAAGGAGTCCTTTCTTCTACTCTTTCTTCCGGTTTTTAACAATTGTTTTGAACCTTCACCAGAACAGTGGACTTTATGTACGGGTACTTCATTGCTATGTATTAGCTTCTGGTGCTCCCTATTCTCAGACAAGAAGTTGCAACTACCACTACTTTTGTGCCTTCGATGACCAGGCCGAGAGCCTTCATTGGAATTTTGCGATGGTAAAAAATCATGTGCATTAGAAATCTTCCCTAGGTTTGGTTTAAGAACAACAATTCTAGTAGGAAGGCTGCAAGTGGAAGATTCTGATTTCCGCCCAACCTTTGGCCTTGCCAACTGAGGGGATGCATTGGCCGCCTGATAAGTAGTTAACTGTGCACAAAGCGCAGAGTCGCATTTTTCTCTATAAGTTCCACCACTCAGTCGACCTCTACTATAGCGTTCATATTTTTTGTCTGATTCCCAATATAACTCACCATTCTCTGCCTTTTTTGGCTTGGATGATTTTAAAACAGTTATGTGGGTCGATTCGGGACTGGACAAAACAGAATCAAGATCCACGAAGTGTCTTGCAAGCAGAGAATTGGGTTCCTGAAGAAGTCTTAGAAAAAGATCTTCTTTGGTGCCCAACATTTCAGACACATCATGTGGCTCCTTGAAAGGTTTTGCCTGATTATTGCAGTTGCAGGATTGACATTTCCTGCTGGGAAATTTGCCTCCCTTAAAATCCTTTCCTGTATCAATTTTGCTGCATTTAGGTATTGTCTGATAGGTAGGACGTGCATCATTCTTGCCAATCACCGTCTCCACAACTTCGAAGACATCTTTGCATTCGGGTTCTGCAGATAACAGGCTTTGGGAACAATCTTTATTTAATGATTTTTGGGAACATACTCCTGGTTCGCATACACGAAAAGGTTCTGAAGCAGGTAATGAATCAAGCCCCATCAAACGAGCAATTAGGCCAGGAGAATTGTGTCTTGCTTTCCCATCTTTTGACAATTCTGCTTTAATTAACATTTTCATAGGCAGTCCATTGGCCTTTAATGAAGAAGTTTGCTGTAATTCAAAAGCATGTTGAATTATATAAAAGAAATTAAAGTTGTCATTATTTCCAATACAGAGCATGTAATATTTATAGCAAAGAACAACTCTGGAAAAGTCGATACTGCCATGAAAGATTATGTAAATCTAGCGATATATCACATATTTCAAATTGCATCTAGTAAGAAAAAATATCACTGACTGATTTACAAGAGTAGTGTTTACTTGCATGTGATTGGCATCTTACTTTTCAGCTGACCTTGGAGAAAAAAATTATATGGGCATTTTGTTTTCAATGACTCTGAGTTATGACTTTCTTTAATAACTAATCCAGTACATTGTTAACTGATTGAACCCCTCCTAGTCCTAGGTCATTCTGTTTTTACTTGGGTCGTCCTTCCCCGATTTAAGGGCTCACTTGGGTTTGCATGCTTCTATTCCACCCCTATTCCCTTGCCCTCAATCCCCCAGTGAAGTACAAGGGACATAACCCTTCCATCCAGTGAACTGATGACTCTAATGCTCCAATAGTTTGAACAGCCAAAGCTATTGAACCAGAGATGTTCCTTCGCTGTCTACCTCGTGAGGGATGTACCATGTGGTTTTCTTCATCCTTGGAGGATCTACCATCATAGCATCTTCCAAGCTAGGGTTCGATTATGATAGACCTCTACGGTTCCAATTCTAAGCCCCATTTTGATCAGTACATGGGATTATTGCTCCGTATTACAAGTTTCTTCCTCAGAACAACCACTTTTTTCTAGCTTTTTTGTTTGTGTTATCAGTTCCCTGATTACAGTACTTGAGTAACCAAATGATGCAATTTAAAATTTTTTTTTGCGGTTGTATTGTAATTTTTGAATTTTGTAAAAATCAAGGGTAACAACCATGGTTTTAAAAAGCATCGCCTCGAGGCGGGCCAAAAGCGCCCCGAGGTGCACGTCTCATGTCTAGATCGGGGGGGGGGGGGGGGGGGGGGGGGTGTTGAACAAAACCCTCGCCTATGTTCTCTGCAGCCTCCAGGTTCGCGAGGAGGCCTAGGGCCATTGCGACCTAGCCAGAATCGCCGTGTCGCCGCCGCCAAACCTCATGCAAGCGTCGTCGAGAAGCCCTGCGCCGCAGTCGCCTCCAACAGTTGAACTTGGAGTTTTTTTTAATTTTTTTCCTTTAATTTTTTTATGTTTTCCTTGTATTCTTCTTTATTGATTTTTTCTATTGGAGGGTTTCGTTATGTTGGAGGCTTCCGTTATATTTTTTTGAGGGTTTTATTGATGTGTTCTTTATGGATTTTCCTATTTTTTTGGGTTAAATTCTGATCCACGATGAAAGATGATTACATGTGTGTTTATCTTGTACTATAAGTATATACGGATGTTATTATATAACTTGTAGATATGGGAAGGAAAGGCCAAAGTGGGGGCGATTGGATCATGGATGGAGATACTACTGAGAACTTGAAATGGATGAGCATCACAAAGGGAAAGGCTATGTATATGTTGAATGTAATTTTTTTGGTGAAGATCACTGATGGGGTGAAGCGACTAAAAGATCATCTTGCAAAGACACGCAAGAATGTGAGAGCTTGTCCAAGCGTTACAATTGAAGTTCAACAAGAGATGAAGATGTTCATGGAAAGCAAGGATAAAGAGAAGAGAAGATGATTTGAAGAAATGGAAGAAGTTTGTCGAGTTGGGATGCAAGGGCTATCGGGAGGTGATGAAAATCAACCATCACAAAGAGCACCGACAGATTCTAGCAGTGTCAAGCAAGCTCGAGGACCGATAAATTTTTTTCTTACACAAGGAGGTAGGGGTACAGGTACTTCGGATCCTCCCACACAACAACTCACTTTGAATGCAAGCTGTAAAAAAAAGATGAGAGGAGGATTTGCATGAGCATTAGGATTTTTTTTAGAATTCAGTGTCATTCAACATAGTCAATAGTTCTTATCTGACGATGATGACCGATGTATGTGGGTATGGAAGGGGTTTCAAACCATCAACCATACATGAACTACGAACTTGGAATTTGAAAGAAGGGAAGCAGGTCATAACCACTCTTGTTGATGAGGTAAAGGCTTCTTGGATTGCCACCGGTTGTAACATCATGTTTGAAGGTTGGACTGACACGAAAGGACACAGAATGATACATTTTTTGGTGAATAATCCCAAAGGCACTTACTTCTTGAAGTCAGTTGGCGTATCCGATCAAGTTAAAGATGGCAGGATGCTTTTTAAAGTATTGGATGAAGTTGTTGAGGAGGTTGGAGAGAAAAATGTTATCCAAGTGATAACAGATAATGCATCAACTTATAAAGCAGTTGGACAAATGTTGATGGAAAAAAGGAAGAATCTTTATTGGGCACCTTGTGTAGTGTATTGCATAGATTTGATGTTGGAAGATATCCTCATGTGTGTGTGTGCGCGCGCGTGCGCGCGCGCGTGTGTGTGTGTGTGTGTGTTTGCAGGTTGTGATTTGGTGAAACCTGCCGTTACTCGATTTGCCACTGCATTTCTTACATTACAAAGCTTGGTTAGAGCCAAGGATTCACTTGAATCCTTCTTTACTACAAGACCATGGAAGGACAGTTTTTATGTGAATCAACCCTTGGAGCAACGTGTGGTAAACATAGTTGTGAAGAGCAAGTCTTTTTGGCCCGGTGTTGCATATGTTCTCAACACCACGAAACCTTTGGTCGCTGTTTTGAGGTTGGTGGATTCTAAAAAATATCCACCGATGGGATTTATTTATGAAGCCATGGACAAGACCAAGGAAGAGATAGCTCGAAATATAGAAAATGACGAGATCAGATATAAGATTATTTGGGATATCGCGGATAGTCGTTCGGATCATCAACTACACAGGCCTTTACATGATGTTGCTTATTTCCTCAGTTCCCACATTGATTATGGACCAACATTCTATAATCACTTAGTGATCGAAATGGTATTGTTTTCGTGCATGGAAAGATTGATCGTTTGATCAAGATGCGATGGTGAAAGCAGATTTGCAACTTGTTCTTTTATGCATGCCAGAGGATTTTTTGGATGGGCAAATGCTGTTAATGAAAGGAAAACAAGAAGTCTCGGTGATTATTGTAAATAAATTTAAAGAGTTTTGCATGTACTTTAACATCATTACTAAAATGTGTTGACTACAGCGGATTGGTGGATGTTGCTTGAACGTAATTGGAGCTCGTTCAATCAAGTAAGTGGTTAAAGCATTATATATTTTTATGTTAGTGTTTTTGTTTCATGTTAAACACTTAAATCTTACATATGTCTATATATGTCCATACAAAGAGAAGAAATTGTTTGTCACAAGCGAAGCTCAATGATTTGGTTTACATCATGTTCAATCTCAAATTGAACTATAGTGAATTAAGGAAGAAAACAATAGAAGATCCTTTATTTTGGAAGACATCGACTCCGGTGATGAATGGATTTCAGAAGCTCAAGATGTCGAGGTCTATCAGGATCTTGATGCAAACATACCCCTTGAGGATGATCCTCTTGAGGAGGAAGGAGGTGAAGGAGCTCAAATCGCTCGACGTAAAAAGAAGAGGAAAAAATATGACAAAGGTGCAATACAATATTACACATTAAAAGAATGTTCGATGCTTTTTTGCAATTAACTTTCAAATAAATGACTATGCATATTACTTTCTTGATTAGGTAATGGAAAAAGTCCTATTAATGTTGAGGAGGAGGAGTTCTCCAATTCTGAGGATGGAAGTGATGATGAGGCCGATGATGATGTGCACTTGAATTATATGGATGACTCTGATGAGTATCCAATGAGTAGGAGCAGCAGTGCCGACGATGGGGGAGACAACAATGATGAGGAGCGAGATGACTGATGTTGATTCATTGAATTAATGTCGATGATTAGTGATTTTCGATGTATCACATAAATGTGATGGACGGTATGTTGCATTAGATTTATGCTTATGCTGAACCTTATTTCCTACTTTATGTTTTCTTTTTTATTTGCAATCGTATTTGAATTTTGAACAATCATAGTTGTAGTTTGTATTGGGCAATATATTGCAATAGTTTGTGTTGTTATTTATTCCAATATATTTTGCTTTAGTTTTATTTTTTCTTTCCAAAAAATTGAGCCTGATGCATCGACCGCCTCGAGGCTTACGCCTCGCCGGCGCTTTTTTAAACCTTGATCACAACCTTTTGAGGTGCCTTTTGAACTTGGATGTATCTTTTAGGTGAAAGGTTGCATCTTTTATCAGGTTAAATCCCTATATAAAGCATCATACTCATTTGTAATAGGAACATGAAATGAAGTAAAAGTTTATTACCCAATATGACATTAAGACAAATAATAAAGTTTGGGTACCATATTGTTAATTTTCAAAATTCATACATGACATTGAAATCAAGTGTATATTTCAGGGACTTTTTTTAAATTAATCTTTTTACTTTGTTGTATTTGTAACTTATGTAATTTTGATTTTATCATCTATTGATAAATTTAAGCTTTACAAAAAAATTTCTTAATATGCATTAGAAGACATCAGTCATCCATAATCTGTATACATAATCTTATTCGAATTATGCTTATCAATTTTCATATACGTATCCATATTAAGGATATAAATTGCGTTTTTTTAATATTCTCAACATATTTGTTTTAATAGATGTATCTACATTTTAAAGGGGACAAGAATATGGTAACACCTATATTTATGTATGCATTCCATTTGCTTGCAACCTTATTTGTTTCTGTATGTATTTTAAAATGGATACAAATATAAAATATCAAAATATGTAGAACATATATGATAAGGGATTCATACATATATCTATATTTTTTGCATCACAATCGGTAGAGCACTATAGTATTACTTATTTAAAAATGTTAAATTAATGATATTACTTCACATCACACAAATAAATGCGTTTTTCAATGAAACGAAGAATTTTGAGAGGATCTTTTTTTCAATACAATATAGCGATTATTTACATGAGATCCTACATTTACATGGGTATTTTTGCAAAAATACCTTCTAAATAATAGTGTCAATTAATTATGCAACCGTCAAAATCCCAACAAATGCTAACAACTAGAATGACTAAATAAATTGAATAAATAATGTATAACTAATTTAGCCCCCAAGTAAAATTTTCTAGCTTTGTCCCGGATCCTGCTTCTTATGGAGTATGGTTCCACCTAAAATCTGAGCGTTCCATGTTTCATATTTCTTTCTTTTATTCATTCTTGTTCTGATTATGCTTCTGTATTTTATTTTTCAACATTGATGAATATGGAATTTCTAGAACACCAACGGGAAGAATCGTTGGTTGCGGGCTTTATGGCTTGGACTCCTCTGATGGCTAGAGTATTGGTCGACATGCATCGAATCTCTCTTGAAGAAGGTGATCTTGCGGATACATGTGCTTGGCTTTGGAGGGGCTCCAATGCTCTTCGAATTTTGTGCGAAGATATGCTACCCGGATGATTGGTAATTGTTTGAGGAAGGGCCCCCCCACGTCAAGTTAGATAAGATTGGTGATTGCCCGAGGGGGTTGTTTCTTGTTGTGGTAGGTGGTTCCTGATGGCTGCGGGTGATATCTGTATGAAGCCCTTTGTTCGAGCATGGACTTTGTGTTCTTGCAGGGGACGGAATGGGTAGGCTTGAGCCCTTGCAACACGACTATGCATCAAATATAATCAGAAGGATGAATGGGAGCTTCACCGCGAATGATGAAACGAAGCTTGAATTCCGACCAATGGCGTAACTAGAGATGGATAGATATGGGGAGTCATAGAATGGAAACAAAAAGACATGAAAGGGGTACTAATGTGGTCGAGGTTCGAAGTTGAGTTTCTATTGGGATTTGAATGGGTAAGATAAGATATGGGGGCAGAGATTAGGAAATACAAGATAAGAAAAATGGATAAGTCAGAAATATAGGGAGAAGAAGGCAGGAGACGGTTGGTTGCTTGGGAGGGGTCGGAGTTGCATGACTTCACCGATTTTGGCCTTGTTCTGGTGGCAAAGGCAACATGACGGAGGGGAGGGGTTCTCGGTGGACTGCGACAGAGGGGAGGGGGTTTCGATGGAGGTGACACGATGGAGGGGAGGTGAATTGTGCTGGGCAAGTGTTGGATGGGGAGGAGGATGGTTGGAGGGAGAGATGTTGGGAAAAATGAGCAAGTTGTTTATTCCATAAGCCCTAGGCTCTCTTATATAGGAGAGTAGCCTATGGGTAAATTACATAAAGCATACAACTGAAAATAAAAATAACAAAGGGATACAGGCACTACTATATGCGTCAACACTCCCCCTCAAGATGGAGCATAGATATCAATCATGCTCAGCTTGGACGCACACTTCTGGAATGGGCCTCGAAGTAAAGCCTTGGTAAATATATCAGCAGTTTGATTCTCTGAGGTAACATGAGATATAGCAATGAACCCCTTCTGAATCATGTCACGGATGTAGTGACAGTCAACCTCAATATGCTTGGTTCTCTCATGGAATGCTGGGTTGTTTGCAATAAACAAGGCTGTCTGATTATCACATTCCAATTTCATAGGAAGCGGTATATCAAGACATAGATCTGTAAGAAGAGCTTTCACCCACAGCATCTCTGTGCTAGCATGGGCCATAGCCCTATATTCAGATTCAGCACTGGATCTAGCTACCACTGTCTGTTTCTTGCTCCTCCATGAGACTAGAGCATCTCCAACATAGACTGCAAATCCTGAGGTGGACTTCCTGTCCTTGGGACATCCTGCATAGTCTGCATCCGCACACGCTGAGATAGAGATCTCCTTTTCCTTCTTAAATAGCAAACCTGCACCTGGAGATGATTTTAGATATCTAAGAATCATGTGTATTGCATCCATATGGATCTGACGTGGTTGCTCCATGAACTGGCTCACGCGACTCACTGCAAATGATATATCAGGCCTAGTGATCGTGACATACAATAGTTTGCCTACTAGTTCTCTGTATCTTCTCCTGTCCACCTCCTCTGTGTCATCATCATAGAGCTTCATGCTAGGATCCATTGGTGTCGTAGCAGGCCGACACCCAAGCATACCTGTTTCACTCAACAAATCTGTAACATATTTCCTCTGCGACAGTACTAGTCCATATGGATTTCTAGCAAATTCCAGTCCCAGAAAATATCTAAGGACTCCCAGGTCCTTGGTGACAAATTCGGTTCCCAGTTTTTCTTTCGCCTGCTTTATGCCCTGCTCATCATCTCCTATAATCAAGATGTCATCTACATAAACCATGATTACAATAATACCTCTAGCAGTCTTCTGTACAAACAAGGAATGGTCAGCATTGGAGCGCTTGTATCCTTGTTTCTCGAAGAGGTCTGAGAGCTTCTGAAACCATGCTCTGGGGCTCTGCTTAAGGCCATAGATAGCCTTACGTAATCTGCATACCTTGGAACACTCCCCCTCAACAGCAAAATCGGGTGGTTGTTGCATATAGACTTCCTCCTGCAAATCTCCATATAAGAATGCATTCTTCACGTCTAGCTGATGGAGCGGCCAGTCTCTAGCAACTGCAACTGACAACAAAATCCGGAGAGTGGAATGACGGGCCACAGGCGAGAATGTGTCAAGGTAATCCACCCTGTATGTCTGTGTAAAGCCGCGTGCAACAAGACGTGCCTTATACCTATCAATAAAGCCGTCTGCAGTGTGCTTCACTGTAAACACCCACTTACAGCTCACCGGGTTCACATCTGGAGGTATAGGAACCAAACTCCAGGTTCCTCTGGACTGAAGTGCTGCCATTTCTTCCTCCATTGCTAGCCGCCATCTGCTATCCTGCATAGCATCTTGATAACTCCGCGGAATATCTACAGCTGACAGTGCCACCACAAATGTCCTGAAATCTCCAGATAGTCTCTCAAAAGATACAGATGCCGACAATGGATATGTAGCACAGCTCCTCTTCGATTTGCGTAGAGCAATGGGAACATCTAAATCTGTTGTAGCCTCATCTGGCCCCTGCAACATATCCTGCTCAGAAATGTCGTCAGATCCATCAATAGAAATATTTTCATTACATACCATAGGCGAGCTAGGAGACGAGTCATGACCATGAGCGGGAGGAAGCCTGCGGGTATAATGGAACGGTAGTGGTGAGATAGGTATATGTGGTGGTGGTGGTGGTGGTGGTGTTGGTGACGGCATTTGAGGTGGTGGTGTCATGTATATGGCATCAGTAGATGGAGGTGGTAGCTGCTTGTCTCCCGAGGCTGAAAAATACATAACAGATTCAAAAAATATAACATCTGCACTGACCATATATCGCCGACGCAAAGGATCAAAACACTTGTACCCCTTTTGAGTTCTGGAGTACCTAACGAAAACACATTTGACAGCTCTAGGAGAGAGCTTCTCAGTACCAGGCGACAACTGATGGACAAAGGCAACCGACCCAAACACACGAGGAGTAAGGGTGAACAGATCCTTCCCGGGATAGATAAGGGAAAACGGAATCTGTTCATTCAAGACAGAGGAAGGCATACGATTGATTAGGTAACATGCAGTGAGAACTGCATCATCCCAGTAGGTGTAGGGAACATGACTCTGTATATGAAGTGATCTTGTGACATCAAGAAGGTGACGGTGTTTCCTTTCAGCAATTCCGTTTTGTTGAGATGTATGAGCACAAGATGTTTGGTGAACAATCCCTTTTGAGGAGTAATACTTGGCAAGAACATTGGTGCAAAATTCTAAAGCATTATCACTTCTCACAAACTTCACAGATGTGGAGAAAACATTTTGTATTTCATTCAGAAAATGGATAATGATATTTCCTGCTTCAAATTTATTTTTCATCAAAAACACCCATGACACTCTAGAAAAAGCATCCACAAATACTATATAAAATCTGTGTCCCTGATGATCAGATACACGACTCGGACCCCAGACATCAATATGAAATAACTCGAACTTGGTGGCACTACTCCGACCTGGACGACTGGGAAAGGACGACCTGTGATGCTTTCCCAACTGACACGCCTCACATTGAATAGGTGTGTGAGGAAGACCATAAGGTAACACGTGACGCAACTTCTGAAGCGGTAAATGTCCAAAGCGCAGATGCCACAATAAAGTAGATACTTGTCCAGTGGGAATGGATGAGGTTCCAGCGAAAGGGGTCTGATTCAGGCGGTAGAGGCCTCCTTGCTCATAGTCACGACCAATCACGTTGTCCGTAAGGATGTCCTGAAAAATCAAAGAAGATGGATCAAAAATTGCCCGACAATGTAGGTCCTTCGTAATCTGACTAATTGACAATAAATTCATTGAAAAGTCAGGTGCATGTAGCACATTCTTGAGCTGCATAGAAGATGTCAATCGAATCTCCCCCTGACCAGTGATGGGGGAATGTGTACCATTGGCGATCACCATTGTTCGGTCTGGAGGAATCTGAGTGTATCCTGTAAGTAAATTCTGGTCGCCGCAAAGATGATGTGTAGCGTCCGAGTCCATAATCCATGGTAATGTATCTGATCTACTACTGGTGAATGCAAGTATGCTACCTGAAGCACTGGTCGACGCAGAGGCAGAGGCGGCAGCATCATATTGACTCTCAGTAGTCGGTGCTGGACCAGATGGGGGGATAATGCCCCTCAGACGGGCAACTAGATCGTCGAACCGCTGACCCAAAGTAGCAGCAGATGGAGGCTCTATCTGCTCAGCGACTCGTGCAGATGCAGGAAATCCATGCTTCGAATAGCATGTGTCTTCATTGTGTCCTACACGATGACAGTAGGTACATGTTGGCCTAGTACGGCCACCTCTTCCACGGGGTCCACGTCCACGTCCCTGATGATGAAATCCGCGACCCCTGTTGGCTGCCATGGCTGAAGTGTTCTGATTCGCAGCCGTGGAAGGAACTGTGATCCGACTCAATCTATGAAAAGCTTCCTCCATGGGAGGAATAGTAGAGTCAGCCAAAATATGTGATCGTGCCGACTCATACTCTGGATCGAGTGCAGCCAGGAACACACCCACCATAGTCGCGTTCATGTATGTCTTCTGTTGTTCGAGCGTGGTTGTAAGGGGCATGAAGCTATAGAGCTTCTCGAACATCCCTCTCAGTGATGTATAGAGAGAATGTAAAGGGCGACCATTCTGCTTTATTGTGAATATATCATGCTGAAGTTGCAGAATCTTTGTCTCGTTCTTCGCCTGCGAGTATGTAGCCGCCAGAATGTCCCACATATCCTTGGTTGTGGGTTGATGTAGGATGTCATTGGCAATTTCAATAGCCAACGTACCATATAGCCAAACCTTGGCATATGCATCATCAGCCTCCCAAAAGGCATTGGCTCCAGTCTTCTCAACAGGCTCTGGTTCGGTAAGGATGTGCTTCTTGCTTGTTGACTTCATCATGCTCATGAACTGCATTGCCCACAGTTCATAATTTGTACCATCCATCTTTACTATAGGCACTGGACCACGAAAGGCGCCAATAGATGGGATATCTGACTTGTTTTCTGACATCCTGGAGACTGAAGACTGGAGCGATTGACCAATGATGAACTTCGTCTACAACGACATTGACGGGTTTAGTTGCACGTGTAGACCTCAAGCAACTAAACACATGAAGATGATTTTGTGTGCTTTAGGGCTGAGCACGCGCACGCGTACAGGAGGCACACGCGCACGCGCAAACTCGACCGGGAGAACGCACGGTCACTCGCGCATTGGTGCGCGATGCACGCACTGGTAGTGTGTTGTAGTGCGCACTGGTGGCACGCTGGATTGGTGCAGTTCGCGCGCATCGTGGAGATGCTACAGCGCAACCGCACAGGTTGTGCGCAAGGGACAGGAGCACCGTGGAGATGCTACGGCGCTATAGCACGGGGAGATGCCCACGCAGGAGATGGGAGGCGTGCACGGAGGAACAGCCGATCGGAGAGGCCCGCACGCGTGCAGGGGCTCGCGCAGGCGAGGGGAGCGCCACCGCACGTGTTGCGGAAGGGAGGGCGGCGCCCGCTGCACTTGTTGCGGAAGAGAGGGCGGTGCCGATCGGGAAGAGAGAGGAGAGGTCGGCGGGTGGGGTGGGGTAGGGTTAGGGTTTCGAGAACTCCGGTCTAGGACCGTCGCTCTGATACCATGTTAAGAAAAATGAGCAAGTCGTTTATTCCATAAGCCCTAGGCTCTCTTATATAGGAGAGTAGCCTATGGGTAAATTACATAAAGCATACAACTGAAAATAAAAATAACAAAGAGATACAGGCATTACTATATGTGTATACAAGAGATAAGGGAATGATATTGTAAATTATTTGAACAATAAGGGTTCATATTAACGATTATAAGGATGTGAGTTAACTCCATGGGTTGTGGTGTAAGAGTTCGCAAGTTTGTGGGGTTTAAATGATAGTTATAATGAATACAAGGCCAAGAAGATAATTTACAAAGTTTTTAGGGTTCATGGTGTACAGATCCCTTTAATCAATGCCAAAGTGATACTTAAATTGCATCCCCTCCAATATTCACACGATCAACTATCAATCGAGGAAGTACGTCATGTGCAAGTACATTATCTGAACATAGTTCAAAAAGAGTACACGACTTGAATATAAGCCTCTCTGTGTGTGTTTTTCTTGAATTATGGCATATATTTTTTCGTTTGTCTTTCATCAACACTTATACTTTGGTGTTAAATCAATCAAGGTTTTAGATCTCATTTTTGTTTCGAGATGGCGGAAAAATGAAACAATTTCGAAATTTCGACGAAATTACACCAATTTCAGCCAAAATCGGTCCAGATTTGTGAAGGAAGGGTCCATATCGATATTTCGATTTTGGCAGAGTGTTGAAACCGAAATTTCGACGAAATTTCGCCGAAATTTGAAACACTGAAATCAACAATTGGACTCATGCAACAAGGTCGATTAACTAGTTGAATTTTCTCTCATGGATTGTCTTTGACGACTATGTGGTATGTTTCCTTCTTTTAATTTTTGAAGTGCATGTTAGAGAAGCAACTTTTCGTTCACATGGTTTGGGTGGTTTGTTTCCTTTTAATTTTTGAAGTGCACGTTAGAGAAGCAACTATTTGTTCATGGGGTTCGGGAGCGTATTTACTTTGTGGAGGTTTTGTGTGAATTAATTTATACGACCTCAAAGTTGATTCATATAACTATTAGTGCCAAGTAGTTGCCTTGTATCACTACACATTACCTTAGTGAGCTTAGGAATGTTTCCACGATTTTGAGTTTTTAAGGGTTTTTCTCACTTGTGCCCCTCTTAGATATTGCAATATTAGTTATGCCCTCCATTTTTTTGAATATCAGTTGTACCCTTGACTTCTTGCATTGTTATCACTTGTGCCCTTTTGTTATATTGTCCATCAAAGAGTTGAAATAAACCATAATTTATTTAAACTATGGTGAGGTCAAGAGGGACATGATGGTCAAAATGAAACCCTCCCCCTACCATCTGATCTAAGTTAACTGAACGATTGGATGTCCTCCTCAATCAGATGACTATGTTTCAATTTATTCGAGTATGATCGAATGGATATAATCAAATATGGAGAAAAGAATGTCTTCTGCTGCGATCTTCCCCAATTTGTAAAGATGCAAGCGATGTGTTTGATTCAGGCACGGTGCTTCGTTCAACATATGGTGGATATCGATTTGATCAATACGAAACTTATGTTGCTATGCCTGGGCATGTACACATGCAACAAATCGAAGGTGGTGTTATCGGATCAGTTTCCAGAATCTCCTAATGCAGTTCAAGGGCTCGCCTAAGGATCTTGATGGACTGGAGCTTGATGAGATGGAGGGGGTGGTGGAGGTGGGAGGGGATCGGTGCTCGAGGTTGGGGAAGAGGGCAGAGTAGGTGGAGGGCGGCGCTAGAGGTCGGGAGAAGGGGCGACGGAGGTGAGGGTGGTGCTGGCGGTCGAGGGAGGGGGCAGATGATGTGCGTTGCGACACTAGATGTGGAGGGAAGGGGCGACACAGGTGTAGGTAGTTTTGGAGGTCGGGGGAGGGGCGGAGGATGTGGGGGAGGGGTGGCGAAGGTGTGGGGCGGTGTTGGAGGTTGGGGGAGAGGTCAGGAGTGGGGGCGAAGGAGGTGGGGGCGGTGTTGGAGGTTGGGGGAGAGGGCAGAGGAGGTGGGGGCGGTGTTGGATGTCGGTGGGGACGGACAGAGGAGGTAGGGGGCGACGTTGGAGGTCGGGGGAGGGGGTGACAGTGGTGGGTGGCATCGCTAGAGGTCGAGGATGGGGCGGAGAAGGTGGGGGCAGCTTTGGAGGTCGAGGGAGGGGGCGACGGAAGTAGGGGCAGTTCTGGAGATCGGGGAAGGTTGTAAAGAAGGTCGAGGGAGGGGGGCTTGGGTCGGAGTAGGAGGTGTCGGAGGATGTGGAGGGCGATGAAGGTGGAGGATGTGAAGAAAGAAAGTGTATAGAGGATGAAGATGATGACGAAAAAGACATATCTATCTTAGCTATTTATTTTAATTACGCATGTGTCCCAAAAGTTAACGTCTGTTTATGTTGGGAAAAATGAATAGCTTGATTATTCATGAGACCCCATGGCTCTCTTATATAGGAGAAACGCCCTGGGTATGTACAATAATCTCAACACTCCCCCTCAAGCTGGAGCATATATGCATATCATGCTCAGCTTGGAACAACATCTTTGGAAAGGACCTATAGTAAGAGCTTTGGTGAATATATCATCAGTCTAATCTCCAGTAGAACATGAGAGGTGGATATGAGACCCTTCTGGATCATGTCTCTGATATAGTGGCAATCCACCTCCATATGCTTTGTGCGTTCATGGAATGTATGATTATTTGCAATAAAAAGTGTTGCTTGATTACCACATAGAAGCTGCATAGGAAGAGGTACATCAACTGCAAGATCTGTCAGAATCGATCTCACCACATCATCTCTGTGCTTCCTTGAGCCATGACCCTGTATTCGGACTTTGCACTAGATCTAGCAACCACAGTCTGCTTCTGCCAACAAAAATAGCATAACCAAACATAGACTTCCTGTCCCTATGGCATCCTGCATAATGTGCGTCTGCACACGCTGTTACATCAAGAGAAGTGCTTTTGCTGAATATAAGACCACTACCTGGTGAAGACTTTAAATATCTCAAAATCATACAAACGACATCCATATGAACCTTCCTAGGCTGCTCCATGAACTGGCTCACCTTGCTCACAACAAAGGATATATCTGGCCTGGTGATGGTAGCATATAGAAGCTTCCCAACCAGCTTTCTGTATCCAAGGCCCTAAATGTCGGTTTCGATCACCATTTCTCCGACAGACCGAAATAGAATTTCGGTGGAATTTCGATCGAAATTCAACCGAAATTTCGACCATTTCGGTCATTTTTATACTAGGCCCCCATATTTCGATCATTTCGACCATTTTGGTCAAATTTCGATTTTGACAAGATATTGATATTCGACAGAAATTCGACCGAATTTCTTTGAAATTTGTGGCCATGTATGTATCTCCTATGATCTACCTCCTCAGTATCATCATCATATAGTCTCATACTTTGATGCATAGGAGTAGTAGCAGGCTTGCACCCTGTCATGCCTGTCTCTGAATATCAATAACAAACTTCCTCTGGGTCATCACAAGACCACACTGGTTCCTAGCGAACTCTAATCCAAGTATCGAAGATTGCCATGGTCCTTGGTCACAAACTGATGACATAGGAACTCCTTAGCCACCTGAATGCCCCGCTCATCATCATATGTGACAATAATATCATCAACATAGATGAGAATATCAATAACACCTCTCTGTTTCCTCTGAACAAAAAGTGAGAGATTCGTAGTGGATCGGGCAAACCCATGATGCTCTATCAATTCTGAAAGCTTATGGTACAAAGCTCTGGGACTCTGCTTCAGGTCGTAAATCACCTTGTGGAGCCTACACACCTTCTGAGACTCCCCATCAGCAGTAAACCATGGTGGCTGCTGCATATAAACCTTCTCCTGTAGATCAGTATAAAGAAATGCATTCTTCACGTCAAGTTGGTAAAGAGACCAGTTCCGTGAAACATCTGATAGGAGAATGCATAATGTTGAGTGTCTGGCCACTAGAGAGAAGGTATCCTGATAATCCACCCCATAAGTCTTGGTGAATCCACGTGCTACAGGACTTGCCTTGTAGCGATCCACACTGCCATCTGCTCGCTGCTTCACCGTAAATATCCATTTGCACCCCACAACAGATGCATCTGGAGGGGCAGAAACAACACTCCAGGTACCACGAGACTGCAAAGCGGCCATCTCCTCCTCCATATCAAACCGTCAATTGCTTTCCTGTATGGCTTCCTGATATGTTTGTGGTATAGTAATAGCTGAGAGGCATATAACAAACCTCCTTTACTCCTCTGAAAGATGATCCAAGGAAGCATGCACAGCTAGAGGGTACATATTGCGACGGGGTTTCCTCAAGGCAATAGGAACGGCGAGGTCATCGGCCTCTCTGTTCTCTGGTATCAGCTCCTCCTGTGTAGTATCATGTGGATCAAGCATAACACTAATGCCATCAGTAGAAACAATGTGTTCGCTACATACCTGAGGCGTACTAGATGACGAGGAAGGCGTAAGAGCAGAGGGGCGAGTAGAGGACCTGCGAATGTAAAATCGATGTAGGAACTGAGTTAGGGTAGATGGAGGTGGAGGTAGTGGAGGAGGTGGAGCTGTAGGTGATTGAGACTCAATGTGATGAGTTCTTGGTGGAGACGATGAGGGGTGGTGGAACAAATATGTCCTCACCAGAGTCAACATAGACAACATGTCACCTGTAGGAGAAAAATACATAATAGACTCAAAAAATATGACATCAATACTCACATAATATTTTCTCCCAACATGATCAAAACATCTATACCCTTTTTGAATATGAGAATAACCAACAAACACACATTTGACAGCTCTAGGAGAGTGTTTGTCACAACTAAGAGAAAATTGTGGACAAAGGTCACAGATCCAAAGACTCTGGGGGTAAGTGAGAATAAGTCCTTCTTGAGAAACACAATCAAGAAAGGAACTTTTTCTCCAAGCATAGTAGACGACATGCAGCTCACCAAGTAACATGCAGTGAGGACCGCATCACCCCTGTTAGAGCAAATGAAACTCTGATCCATTATTCCATAGAGCCCCCAGGTCTCTTATATAGAGAGAAAACCCTTGGGTAAATTACATAGACATACATTATATAAATAGGAAATGCGGAACAGTCATAACATAATATAAACCTCTACACTCCCCCTCAAGTTGGAGCATAGATATCAATCATGCTCAGCTTGGAAGAACATCTCTGGAAAGGTCCTCTGAGCAATGGCTTGGTAAATATATCAGCAGTCTGGTCCTCTGAACTGACATGAGAAGTGGAAATGAAGCCCTTCTGGATCATGTCTCTAGTATAACGACAATCCACCTCGATGTGCTTTGTTCTCTCATGAAACGTTGGATTATTGGCAATAAACCATGGCCTTAAATTTCAGCGAAATTCGGTCGAATTTCTGTCGAATATCGATATCCAGTCGAAATCGAAATATGACCGAAATGACCGAAATATGGGGGTCCTAGTACAAAAAATGACCGAAATGACCGAAATTTTGGTCGAAATTCCACCGAAATTCTATCGAAATTCTGTTTTGGTCAATACCGAAATGGTGGCCGAAACCGACATTTAAGGCCTTGCAATAAACAATGCTGTCTGATTGTCACATTGAAGATTCATAGGCAAGGAGACATCTACATTCAAATCCTCTAAGACTGTTCTAACCCACATCATCTATGTGCTTGCTTGCGCCATGGCTCTGTACTCGGATTCAGCACTGGATCTCGCCACAACAGTCTGTTTCTTGCTTTTCCAAGAAACCAAAGAGCTTCCAATGAAGATAGCAAATCCAGAAGTAGATTTACGATCCTTTGGACATCCTGCATAGTCTGCATCTGCACAAGCGGAAATAGACAGATCTGTATCTTTTTTAAACAGCAACCCTGTGCATGGGGAAGACTCAGATATCTCAATATCATATACAAGGCATCCATATGAACTTGCCTAGGCTGCTCCATAAATTGACTCACCCGGTTTACTGCAAAGGCAATATCCGGTCGAGTTATAGTAATGTATAAGAGCTTACCCACCATCTCTCTGTATCTTCTTTTGTCCACCTCTTCGGTATCATTGTCGTACAGCTTCATGCTTGGGTCCATAGGCGTGCTCGAAGGCCTGCATCCAGTCATTCATGTTTCAACTAGCAAGTCTGTGACATATTTTCTTTGAGTCATAACCATTCCTTGTGCATTCTTGCAAACTCTACCCCCAGAAAATATCGTATGGTGCCTAGATCCTTCGTAATAAACTGACTTCCCAACAGAGATTTGATTATCTCAATTCCCTGAGCATCATCTCATGTAACCAAGATGTCATCAACATATATCATGACAACAACTGTACCTCTAGGGGTCTTCTGGATGAATAGTGAATGGTCTGCATTTGACCTCTTGAACCCATGTCGTTCAATCAGCTGGGAAAGCTTCTGGAACCATGCCTGGGGACTCTGTTTGAGGCCATAGATAGCCTTATGAAGTCTACACACCATCTGAGTCTCCCCCTTAGCATCAAACCCTGGTGGCTGCTGCATGTAGACTTCCTCCTGTAGATCACTGTACAAGAAAGCATTCTTGACATCAAGCTGAAAAATGTTCCAGTCACGTACCACAGCAACAGATAGGAGGATGCGAAGAGTGGAGTGTCTAGCCACTGGTGAAAACGTGTCCAAATAATCTACCCCATAAGTTTGGGTAAATCCACGTGCAACAAGTCTGGCCTTGTATCTGTCGAGACGCCCATCTGCATAATATTTCATCATAAACACCCACTTGCAGCTCACCACGAGGCACCTGGAGGAATGGGGACTAGAGACCAAGTCCCTCGAGACTGTAAGGCACGCATCTCCTCGTCCATAGCTTGACGCCAGCAATCAATCTTCATGGCTTCTTGATAGGTCCTAGGAATCTCAACCGAGGAGACAGCCGCTGCAAATCTCTGGAAATCCCCATTGAGACGATGAAATGATACTTGAGACGCAAGAGGATATGATGCACATTTTCTTCTTTGCTTCCTGTGAGCAATAGGCTGATCAAGATCATCTATCACTGGCGGATCCTCCTCCTGTATTAAAGGCTCTTGCACTGGTGCATTATCTAACCCATCAATAGTGATAACATCAGAACATACCTGAGGCGTGCTGGATGGTTGGCATGTAGCTTGAGCAGGGGCGGACCGCCTAGTATAGAACTTAGAAAATGGTACAATCAGAGGTGGTGGTGGTGGTGGTGCTGGTGTTTGTGGTGTAGTGGAGTCGGATTGACCCAGGGTTGGAGGCGGAGGCACATATACATTATTATCCGTGGGTGTGGAGGAGACCATTCTGTCACCTGCAGGGGAGAAGTACATGACCGATTCGAAAAATGTAACATCGGCACTCACATAGTATTTGTCATGAATGGGGTCGTAGCAACGATATCCTTTCTGTGTCCTCGAGTAGCCCACAAACACACACTTGATAGCTCTAGGAGAGAGCTTATCAAGTCCTGGAGATAACCGGTGGACAAACGCAACTGTGCCAAAGACGCGAGGTGTAAGCGAAAACAAATCCCTGTCAGGAAAGAGAACAGAAATAGGAGGCTTTTCCCCAAGAACAGTAGCAGGCATATGGTTGACCAGATAGCATGCTGTAAGTATAGCATCCCCCCAAAAGGCTAATGGGGCACAACTCTGAACAAGTAATGTGCGAGCAATATCAAGAAAGTGTCGATGTTTCCGTTCTGGAACACCATTTTGTTGAGAAGTGTATGCGCATGTGGTTTGGTGGATAATGCCCTTAGAGGAAAGGAAGCGAGCCAGGGAACGAGTGCAGAATTCCAATGCATTGTCAGTACGCACATACTTAACAGTAGATGAAAAAACATTTTGAACTTCATTGATAAGATTTTCAATTACACTTCCTGCTTCGGATTTATTTTTAAGAAGAAAAGTCCAAGACACGCGAGAGAAATCATCAACCACAACTAGATAGAACATGTGCCCCAGATGGTCTGGGACACGACTGGGACCCCAAATATCTATATGAAATAACTCAAATGGGGAGCGACTGCTCCGACCCTGACGACTGGGGAAGCTGGACCTATGGTGTTTCCATAACTGACACGATTCACAACGAAATGACGAATTCGGAGACATCTGAGGCAGGAGGTGACGCATTTTCTGTAGCGGCAGGTGACCAAATCGAAGATGCCAGGTGTATGGAGATACAGAACCCTGAGAATGTAGTGAGACACCACCATAGGAGTTCCGTACGAGACGATAGAGACCATTGTGCTCAGAGCCACAACCAATCACCCTGCCCGTTATGTCCTGAAAAATGACAGAAGATGGATCAAATATAGCACGACAGTGCAAATCTCTTGTAATCTGGCTAATTGATAATAAATTCATAGAGAACTCTGGTGCATGTAAAACATTCTGTAAGTGCATAGAAGGCAGCAAAGTCGTCTCCCCCTGACCGACAAAAGGGGAATGAGTGCCATCAGCTATGAGTACAGAGCGACCAGGCTGAACAGCTCTATAGGACTGCAGGATATCTCTATCACGACAGAGATGATGGGTGGCTCCAGAATCAACAATCCAACCTGTGAGATCATGGTTATGACAGGAGACTGAAGTACTACCTGAGGTACTGGCAGTAGCAAAGGCACTCGCTGACGCCGAAGCCGCAATGTCAGAAGCGTCAGCACCCTCTGAAGATGACTGCGGCATAATATCACGAAGCCGTGCTACAAGCTCCTCGAACCTGTGATCTGAGGTAGCTGCCGGTGGACCCTGAACATGATCAGCAACACGTGCGGAAGGAGGAAATCCATGCTTTGAGTAGCATGTCTGATCAGAATGGCCAGTACGACGACAAAAAGAGCACGTCAAACGCGTCCGACCTCCACGTCCATGGCCTGCACTTCCTCTGCCGCGAAAGGAAGACGAACCACCTCTTCCTCTGGAGACCGCCATTGCCGAAGGCGGTGGGGTTGCTACACTGGAGGGAACTGAGATACGATTGAGCCTCCTGTAGACTTCCTCCATTGGAGGAATAGTGGCATCTGCGAGGATCTGAGAGCGGGCTGCCTCGTACTCTGGATCAAGGGCAGCGAGTAAAACGCTCGAACATTCCACGAAGAGACGTGTACAGAGAATGAAGAGGCCTCTCATTTTGCTTCGTGGTAAAAATATCATGTTGCAACTGCAGCATTTTTGTCTCGTTCCGCACCTGAGAGTATGTCGTGGCCAGAATATCCCACGTCGCCTTGGCGGTGGGCTGATGGAGTACGTCGTTTGCTATCTCCATCATGAGCGTTCCTGACAGCCAAACTTTTGCATAGGCGTCGTCAGCCTCCCATGAGGCATATATTCCCGTCTTCTCCGGCGGTTCATCTTCGGTAAGAATATGCTTCTTACCACGTGACTTCATAAGACTGAGGAACTGCATAGCCCACAGTTCGTAGTTTGTCCCGTCCATTTTGACGATTGGTGCCGAACCTTTAAAGGCACCTATGGCGGGCATATCGACCTTCTGTTCTGACATATTGCCGGAGAAGATAACTAGGGATGATAGACAAAAGAACTGTTGTCTACCAAGACCTTTGTGGATTCAAGTGCATATGTAGACGTTATGCACTTGAACCCATCGTCGACGCGGGACCGACCGAAGAAGAGGTGCCGCAACAAGCGGCGTTGATGGCGACGAGAGGAGGCTAGGGAAGCCTCGGTGGAAGATAGGCGGCGGGAGGAGGGGCCCGACGGCGGGGCTGGGGGCGGCTGGCGGGGCTGGCAACGCCGGAGCGGGGCTGGGGGGGCGGCTGGCTGCGCTGGAGCGGCTGGCGGCGCCGGCTGGAGGGACTAGCGGCGTCGGCGGAGAGAAGGGAGGGGGGGCGGGGCGGGTGGAGAAAACCCTAGATTAGGGTTTTGGCTCTGATACCATGTTAGAGCAAATGAAACTCTGATCCATTATTCCATAGAGCCCTCGAGTCTCTTATATAGAGAGAAAACCCTTGGGTAAATTACATAGACATACATTATATAAATAGGAAATGTGGAACAGTCATAACATAATATAAACCTCTACAACCCCAGAATGAATGTGGAGCACGACTCTGAATCTAAAGAGTCCTCGTGACATCCAAAAGATGACGATGTTTGCGTTCAGCAACACCATTCTACTGCGAAGTGTAAGCACACGAATTCTGATGAACAACACCAATAGATTTAAGAAAATCAGACAACTGTAAAGTAGAGAACTCTAAGGCATTGTTTGTGCGAATAATTTTCACATTAGCAGAAAAAATATTCTTAATCTCAATAAGAAAAGTTTTGATAACATGATTAGCTTCTGACTTATTCTTCATCAGAAATACCCAAGATAATCTAGAGAAATCATCCACAACCATATAAAACCGATGTCCCCGATGATCAGGAACACGACTAGGACCCCAGATATCAAAGTGAACCAACTCAAACAACTGACCACTATGACGACTCGGAAAAGAGGAACGATGGTGCTTCCCAAGCTAACACGCCTCACACTCTAAGGTAGTACGAGTAGAGATCTGCGGGAGGACATGATGCATCTTCTGCAGAGGAAGGTGTCCAAAGCGAATATGCTACATAAACGGAGAAACAGATCCAGAAGGGATAGTAGCATCCCCTGCACAAGGAGGATGAACAAGTATATAAAGACCTCTCTGCTCACGGCCACATCCAATCATCCTGCCCACAAGTATGTCCTGAAACGCAAGAGAGGAAGGATCAGATATGGCACGACAATATAAATCTTTTGTATCTGACTAATAGACAAGATTCATCTGAAATGATGGAGCATATAAGACAATCTGCAGATGCATCGAGGGAGCTAGAACAATCTCCCTCTGTCCAACAATGGGTAGATGAACCCCATTGGCAATCACCACTGATCTTCTCGGAGGGATAGACCTGTAAGAAGTAAATTGTGCTCGATCGGCACACATATGATGAAATGCTTCAGAGTCCATGATCCAGTCAGACAAATCTGAACTGCTACTACTGGTAAGGGCATAAACAATACCTGGCGAGCTCGAAGAGACTCTAGCAATATGTGCGACATCTGAAGACCCTACGGGCGAAGTAGCAGTAGTAGTCATCATCTCTCGCACCTTGGAAACAATATCATCAAAGCGTACATCATGAGCCGGAGCAGGAGTAGAAGTAGGCGCGGTCTGCTCAGCAAATCGTGCAGAGGCAGGATACCCATGCTTCTGATAACATGTCTCCTCAGATTGACGAGGACGGTGGTAATGTGGACATGAACCTCGCTGACGTCCTCCTCGGCTACATAGTCCTCGGCCACGGAAATGTGAAGTACCTCCTCTGCCACGAGAGGCTGCCATAATAGAAGGAGTCTGAGCCACACTAATGGAGGACGTAGCAAATTATTCTCAACCTATTAAAGACCTCCTTGGAGGTATCGTCTCTCCAATAAGTAGTTGAATACGTGCAACATCGTACTCAGAGTCAAGAGATGACAGAAATACTCCTGTCATAGTTGCATTCTGATATGCTTGTTGTTGCTCAGTGCTAGTAGTAATAGGTATGAATCTATGCAGACGCTCAAACATGCTTCTAAGATGCGAGACATGTGCATGAAGAGGTCGACCATTTGCTTGGTCGAAAAAATATCAAACGCCAACTGTAAACTTTTGCTCTCATTCTTTGCCTACCCATACATGGCTGCTAAGATATCCCACATAGCCTTTGTTGTGTGTTGATTGACAATATCATTGTCAATCTCCATGGTAAGCGTCCCGAAGGCCAAATGCGAGGATAGGCATCATCTTGTTTCCAAGAAGCATTAGCCCCAATCTTGTCCTCTGGCTCTGGATCTATCAGAATGTGCTCCTTGTTATGACATTGCATCAGGATGCAAAACTGTATGGGCCACAACTCGTAGTTGGTCCCATCCATCTTCCCTATGGGAGTCGGGTTCTTGAAGGCCGGACGAAAAAACATCACCCTTGTTCTCTGGCATGGTAGCAAGAACTTCAAAATCCGAAACAAAATTGAATAGACCGTTCTGAATGAGCCTACACAATCACATATAGAGGATTGGTTGTATTTGTAGACTCATACACCCATCCTCATCTCTTGTTGTTGGAGGCTAGAGTCGGAAGTCATGAGTAATATGATTAAAGTCATGAGAAACCCTAGCAAAATCTGATTTCAGGTTGAATGTGTGCAAGGCATGTGGGGGCACATTGCGCCTGGGCGCAGGTGCACGAGTGCACACATGCACAATTGCGTAGATGCACAGGTACGCGGACTCATAGACTCGCAGTGCACACAGGGGCACATACGTATAGGGGCACAACACTCGTTGTGCACAAACTCGCAGTGTGCAGATGCACAGGGGCGCAGTGCGTGATGCGCGTGGGCGCACAAGCCTGGGTGTGCGATACGCGCGGGCGCAGGTGCACGGCAGTGGTTGGGCGACATGGGAGGTCTCGTGCACGTGGAGAAGAAGAAAACTGTCGGCGGCGCACGCAGGGGGATGTAGGGTTATGGTGGGATACAGGAACCCCGGTCTAGGAACGTTGCTCCGATACCATGTTGAGAAAAATGAATAACTTGATTATTCATGAGACCCTAGGGCTCTCTTATATAGGAGAAAGCCCTGGATAAATAGCAAGAGAGGTACATAAAAAAATAAAATAAGAAATAAGACCAAAGATGTACAGTAATCTCAACAGTTTAGGATGCGGATAGATGTCAACTAACCGAGGGACATTAAGTGATAATTGCAGAGAAGTCGGGGCAAAACTGGTATATCAAAAAAGAGAGGGCATACATGATATTGCAATATCTAAGAGGGGCATAAGTGATAAAAACCCTTTTTTTTAAAGCCAATATTGATTTTCAGCACTTTTTTATCTTTCCCTTTGAGAGATTATGTATACTAATGAAGTATACTATCAGATTGAAAACATACATTACATCCCAGACCGCGAGTCAGGAGCATGACAATTCAGGGCATTGATTGTATTATAAAGGTCTTAAGATCTTACAAGACTGGTAATGTGCATCTGTAGCATATTGGAAAACATGTCTTTGGTACTTTCAAGCATGGAAGGTTGTTTCGTGATATATCGTCGATATATCGGCGATATATCGGCGATATATCGGTATCGATGGGGTCGGGATATCGATATTACCATGTATATCCAAATACCGGGTGTCGGCGATATATTGCTGATATATCGCCGATATATCGTTTGTCGGTGATATATCGCCGACACTTGACATATTCGTTTCTTTACATGCACGAAATGGAGGGCCCATGTCGAATCGCCCCATATCGACAGCACCGAAATTTGGAGCTCCAACCAAGCCTTCCTTCTTCCATCTCCATTGCATTTTGAGCCTTTGAGGTATGAATCCTATGATCTTCTCTCAATTAGTGAGTAAAATTTCAAAATTTCTTAGGGATTTTGTTCTTGATTGGAATGAGTATAGTTTGGTAACTTGTATTACATGTTTTAGGCCTTAGAAAATAATATTTCATGTTGATTTTTGTTAAGTCTTGTTGTGTAATTAATTAAATCCGAAAATATTAGAATTAATTCTTCAAATTATTGAGTAATTTGGTGTTTAATTTTGGGGTTTTTGGTATGTTTGGGTTTATTAGGTACTCATATGGTCGGATGGACTTGGATCTCATGATTTAGACTTAGTTTAAAAAAAATCGTGGTGATTTATGTTAGGTAAATAGGGGTAATTAATTAAATCCAAAAATAGTAGAATTAATTCTTCAAATTATTGAGTAATTTGGTGTTCAATTTTGGAGCTTTTGGTTTTTTTGGATTTATTGGTGATGTTGGCTTTATCCTCATTTCCACTTTGAATTTCTTTCTCCTCTCATCTCCTCTCCCTTCCCATGCAACTTGGCTTGCTCCTCCCTACCCCTTTACCACAATTTCTTCTCTTCTCACCACATAACAATTCTTCCATATATTCTTATCCACATCAATTGGTATCAGAGTGCATGAATTATTCCTACGGTCGACGATCCTGTTGAGCATTGGAAGCAAATATTCAACTTGAAGTCGTCTTGGCCAATGCCCACGGTCCTGAGAGAAAAAAATTCAAGACTCGCATTCCATCAAGCATCAAGGTGCAACTATGTCTGAATTGATGGTTAGAAGAAGACGCACTCAATCATGATGAAGATTCGCATAATACTTTTTTTGAAAGAAGATCCGCATAATACAACATCAATACAACATTCATTCAAAGTGAAAATTTCATTGTTCCAACTGTTATACAAGAAAATAATCAAGATATGGAACACATCTACGATAAATTTCATGTTGATGAAGAGTTTGAAGTTTTCGACTTACTTGCATACAAAGTTGTTGTCCAAATGGCTACTACTTCATTGACACTTTCTTCCTCACAGAAATCTAGTAGCACACACTCCCGTTACGGTACCAGACTCACCACCACTACCCTCGCCAATGTTGGTTGCTTTGCGGCCCCCACTGACGACACCAGTAGCACTCTGTCGATTCACCAACACTTCCATGCATGCGATCCTGCAAAGGACGATGTCAAGCCCTGTCTGACCCTCCAGCGAGGGCGCTATCACCGAGATAACTCTCTCCACCATCGATACAACAGAACCCGAACAAAGTGATACCGCTACAACAATCAATTGAGCAGCATATGATGGTGTAGTGGGAAATTGCAGAGACGCCTCCCAGTGGGAAAGAATTACAAATGTAATGTTGAAAGAAAGTAAAAGTGACTTAAATTGGATACATTGATCCGGCAATTCAGATAAATGTCTTCTCTACCGAACCGCTGATCAAGCAACTCATAAGGAGATGAGTTTTTCAAAGCGGAGGAGAATTGATGCAGTTTAAAATATTTTTTGTTGTAATTTTATTGTAATTTTTGAATTTTGTAAAAAACCAAGGGTCACAACCTTTGGATGTGTCTTTTAGGTAAAAGGTTGCATTTATTAATAGGTTAAATCCATATATAAAGTAACCTACTCATTTGTAATAGAAACATGAAATGAAGTAAAAGTTTATTAGCGATTGGTGTTATCCTCCTTTCCCATTTGAATTTCTTTCTCCTCACAAATCCTTCAATGCAGTTCTCCTCCCTTATCTTCTCCCTTCCCAGGAAGCTTGGTGTGCTCCTCCTAACCCCTTACTCCAACTCCTTCTCTTCTCACCCTTTAACAATTCTTCTCTAAATTTTAACCGCATCACCAAGGTACAGCACCGGGTTCTTTGTGATGTGCATCTGCCTTAAAGGAGCCACAAATAAGCGTAGGAGTTGTGAGGTGATCACCATGTCAATGACTAGGGAGAGCTCCCGTGTCCACTCTATTCCACACTTACATCTTATCAGCATAGAAATCGAAGAGGCAGGACCACCTTCTATAAATTTCAGGTGGCTTCAATTTGGTTCATTTTACAATTCATGTTGAAGAACTTCGTGATGTCTACTGAATTTCTTCGAACAACAACTAAATCGAGATAAAGGTTACACATTCATTTACATTGAAGTATACTCATGTTTGTCTATATTGCAGTATTGGTTTTAGTTATAGTTTCTTTGACTGGTATGCACAAATGGAATAACATCATTGTTCAAGCGGCATATAAAAAACGATAACAGGTCGATTGCCTTGTTGCAGTTTGCGGATGATACAAGGTGGTAAATGAATTCAGAGATGGCAATAGAGGTTTTGAGAAAGTCAATAGAGCTCTTCTTTTTCTGTTGCCCAAGAAGGACAACATTATGACTACAGAGGACTACAGGCCGATTTCCCTTTCCAACGCAATCTATCTCATTGTCACAAAGATTCTGACGAATAGGTTGAAGTTGGTGTTGGACTCTATTATCCTCCAAGGCCAATCTGCTTTTATCCCTGGTAGGCAGATGGTGGATGGTCTGGTTATGGCTTCATAGATTTGCCTCCAATGGAGGCGTTCGGATAAGAAGGGGGTGATATGGAAGATAGATTTTGCTAAGGACACTGATTGTGTTGACTGGAGTTTCCTTTGGACATCTCTGTGACGTAGGAGTTTCCATGAGCTCTGGATCGCTTGGATGAAGAGCTACGTCACGACGGCTTCCTACTCAATCCTGGTGAATGGCAGACCGGAGGGTGGCATGTTTAGCCGCAGCGGGGAGTCAGACAGGGGTGCATGTTGGCCCCTATGCTTTTTGTCTTGGTTGCAGATGCGCTTGCAGTCATGTTCAATCGGGTAGTGGAAGATGGATGGTGCGAAGGTTTCCGACTGGGGAACATTTCGGTCCCCCTGCTGCAGCGTGGATGATATGATTATTTTCCTGGGAGGTTCGGAGGACATGCACAGAAGAGCAATGTAGTTGGTGGAGGCTTTCAGTTGTCTTTCGGGCCTTGACATTAACAGACAGAAGTCAGTGGTGATCGCTATGGGGAGTTTGGAGGCCGACCGTGCTTCCATTGCGGAGGTGCTTGGTTGCCCGCTTGGCGACCTACCGATAAACTACCTTGATCTCCCCTTGGTGACAAGGAAGCTCAAGAGATGTGATTGGGATGTGATTCTTCAAAGATTTGAGCAGCACTTGGCGGGCTGGAAGGCTGTGACTCTCTCTAAGGGGGGAAGCTGGTGTTGTTGAAGCACGTGCTGCCCGCTATACCCGTGTTCTTCTATTCTACTAGACTGATGTCGGTTGTTGTGAGGAAGAAGATTGAAGCCATGATGAAGAGATTCTTCTGGTCAAATGGTACACAACAGAAAAAAGGTTTACACCTAGTGGGATGGGATGAGGTGACGAGAGAACGTAAGAATGGTGGTTTGGGTGTTAGAGATTTGGATTGTATGAATAAGGCGCTTTTGGCGAAGTGGACGGTCCGTATCTGGGGGAGCTCAGAGAAGCTGGTGGATAGACTCTTGTGGCAGCTGTATGACGTGAAAGGTACTCTAAGGGCAGAAAGGTTTCGTTTTGAGTCGCCGTTATGGGCAGGGGTGCGGGCGACTATGCCACAAATAGAGCAGAGACTTCAACGCAAGGTGGGGGGAGGTGAGTGTTTTCACTTATGGGAGGACAACTGGACTGGAGAGGGGAGGCTGAAAGACCACTTTCGGAGACTTTATGTGTTGGTTGCCACGAAGGAAGGTAAAGTGAGGGAGGTGGGGAGTACTAGGGCTTGGTTTCCGATCTTTGTGACGGATCTCTCTAACCAGCGCCTTGAGGAGTTCGACAGAATGCAATCTGAACTTCCGCCGACGAGGTGTTGGACATGCGAGCCCACGGCGAGCCATTATGCAATAAATGTAATTGCAATTCACTCCTTAATCTGAAATAAAGAGTACATAGTTTGCATAATAGGTCCCTTAGTACAATTAGGGTTATGTACCATGGCCATCTTAATGATCATACAGCTGTTGATTCAATTATTGAATCATAGAGGCTGGTGCTTAGATGAATATCTAATGAGTTAGATTGAGGACTCATTAAGCACCGTCAAATGATTATTAAGAGATGATCTCCAGCCTGAGTAGGAGATGGCAATCCTTTCTCAGTTAGGCTGATATCTAACCGACTTCTTGATGCAGGTCCTCTGCATAGGAATAAAGATTCGGAGGTGTCAGATTAGTTAGGTCAAAGAGTTGACTTAACGAGATCGAGATAACCAAAGTCCTATATCATATGCTGTCATGATATAGGCACACATCCTCTGACCGGAGACAGATGTGTTACTATATGTCTGAGTATGTACATTTGGCAGACCAATAGGTTGATGACCAAATCAAGGTCTATACACCGGCGCGCTGGTGTGCATACAAGGGCATATGAGTAATACGATCTCTCAAAGGGATCATACAGGTTCACTACTGAACCGGAAGACATGAGCTCACTCATGAGATATTGGGAAGAATCAAATTCCGTGCGCACGGTCGTCTCGCTTTGGAAGCTTGACTGAATTTGTTGGTTTGATATATACTTTTGGAAAGTATATGATCAAGACCTAGGTATGATATATGCTTTTGGAAAGTATATGATCAATACCGACTCCCAATGATCGAATGAGAAACTTACTGATAAAACCATGAAGTAGACAGTATAAAGTTGATCTAATACTTCGGGTTTATTCTGAGTCTTCCAGTATGCAGGATGTACAGGTATTGGGAATGCCTGAGGGTGATGTGATCATAAACGGTTGTATAACCATGACGCTACCATTCCTAGGGAGTGAGGAAACGGGTCTGGATTTTAGTGACTCCTCTTAATAGAGAAGTAATCTGATCTTAGTCCAAATGTTGGACATTAATCTGAATGTGATTCAGATTCAATGAGAAGATTAGATTTGCGGTCTTGATTTAATCAAGCATCTATGGGAGGCCCGAGATCTGGATTTGAGATGTGATCTCAATATCCATGTCACTATACGTGGAACAATACAATCGCCCTGTCCTTATCTCCAAGTATTCGCGGAGAAAGCGCATTGTCCTTGAAAGAGTTCATGGATAATTCTATTGTTGATATATGTATCCGAGCATTGAGAAAATGGATAATTAAATGTGGTTTAATTATCATGAATAATATGAATTTGATTCATATTATAAGGAGAGTTATCTTAGATAATTAAATGTGATTTGATTATCAAAGATGTGAATAATGTGAATGTGATTCATATTATTTGAACACATGAGATAAAGAGATCCGAGATGATTAAATATGATTTAATTATCAAAGGATAAGAATAATGTGGATAGTAATATCCAATTATTCATAATATATTATAAATGTGATTTATAATGTATTAGAGAGAGTTAATTATAATTTATATGTGTTGATTAATTATTATGTGTATTGGATACACATTGTGTAATTAATTGACAATGTAAATTATATATTGTTTTGGGTTGTGAATTTGATTCACAATTTTTCTATGGCAAGATTGCAATATTCTCAAATATGATTATGAATTATTTTTGAAGAATAAAAAGCCAACAAAAGTTGTTGGAAATAAATAGAGGAGATTTTCAAGGAGATATGCAATCTCATGGATTTCCATGAGATTGTTCTCTCCATGGAAAGAGGGGGGCGGCACATCATTCCCAAAAGGAATGTGTGGCCGTCCACATGGAAAGTGCATGGAGATGAAATCTCCATGCACATTCTCTCCTTATTTATTGGATTGATTTTGGATTAATTTGTATTTGATTTTGTCAAATATATTTTGATCTAAATTTGTTGGTTTTACCAACAACAATCTTAGCCATTGGATTGACATAAATCAATCTCACCCATTGATTTTATATGTCCCATGAATTGAGATCCATGGATCCCAAAACCCTATAAATAGAGAGGCATACCCATGCTCTCTCTTCACACACAATGCTTGAGAAGCATCTCTCTCTCTCTCTTTCTCTCTAGAGGTCAGCCCTCTCTCTCCCTCTCATGGCCGTCCACCATGGATGCCATGGAGAGGTTCTCCATCGTCGCGGCATCGCCGTTATGCTGCCCGTTCTTCTGCTCGTGGATCTCCGTCTCCTTCGGTGCGCCTCGCTCGTGAAGAAGACGTCGGATCTCGTGTGTCGAGATCAGGAGATCCGCTGCTTGGATCATCAACATGGATTGCGAGAAGCACGCGGTTCATCCCCGTGCTCGCAAGCGTCTCCTCCGTCGGATCGGACTTGAGACAGGAGGTCTCTTCGTTTAGAGACTCGATCGCAACCACGCTTCAAGAGGTAATCCTATTACTTGTTTGTGGTTTAGACGAAACGATTCGAGAAGTGTTCTTGGATCATGTGGTTTCGTCGTATAAAATTTTTTAAATTCCGCTGCATTGAGCAACTAGTCCGACTAGTCGCTCCTCGTCGTATTCGATACGACGCTCACGCTTCCGTGATGCGCTTGAGGATCAAACCATATCCTTCACGAGGTGCATTTCCCATGACAGAGATCACTTCGAATGGTGTGGGGACAGATTCTCGATTAAAAAGATCTACGGAAAGCTCAGGAGGGGGGATATGGAGGCGAATGAAGAATTCTATAGGGACATGAAAATCATTTGGGCAAGTAAAATTCCGAGCAGGATCAAGGTCTTCCTTTGGTGTTTGAGAAGAGGAAGGATCTGTGACAAGGATAAGAGGTCTAAGCTGTTGGGTATTGAGGACAACTAGTGTTATAGATGTGGAGAACATGTAGAGGATGTGGAACTCTTGTTCTTCAATTGTCAAAGATCGACGCAGGTGTGGGGGATGCGTACTTTACCTTGGTTGTCGACCACGGGATCTGCGAAGTTTTGGGCTTCGGTGAGGGCCATGGGGAGCAACTCCACGAACGATGTCTCCTTGGCGTTCGCTAGCCTTTGGACCATTTGGGGAGGAAGAAATGATCTCATCTTTAAGGGGCAGTCTTTTTATCCTGAGAATGTTGTATCTCATTGTAACGCACTTTTCCATTTCTAGCGATCTAGGTAATGTTACAACTTTTTAATCTATAAATTTTGTAGTGGATCCCAACTCGGGATCTCACCCTCTTTCAGATCAAAAAAAAATCAAGCATATAAAAGGAATTACCTTGCATTGAGACCGAATGTTCACACAGCAAGTTCTACAAGCGCATATCTTGATTGTATTTGTCAAGTGAAAAGGCAGCAGATCTCAAGGAGAAAGTCTAAACAAATTTAGATAAATTGCAATTTAGGATAGATTGCAAAAATTTTGTTGATAGCCATATATTTGAAAAGTATTGTATTCATTCTATATGATATTTTAGTGCATCTCAAGGAGAAGGTCTAAGCATTCTCTAGAAGTTTAAAGAATTCTTGGTGAACTGGGCTTGACTTGGGTCATAAATTTATTCAATTTATTTGATGAATCAAGTTGAGTTGGTTAAGAGATGACGAGGAAGGCACAAGAATTGTTAGAATGAGACTGTCCGAAGGGATCTTAGCTATTTGGATTTAATCCCAAGAATAACTCAAAACAGGTCAAAATGGAGCAAAAAATCCATGTAGCAAACTCTACTAAATTGTGGGAAAAGGCATTGTTGTTTTTGTGAAGTCATAGATACTCATGTTGTTGATTTGAAGGTTAAAAATTGTTGCATATAAATCAATTCAAGAAATCACTTAAAATAAAAACCTATTATAATAGCATATATGATAAAGTTAGAAATGGATAGAGAAATGGGGGAGTTTTAAACTGTCTACGTGATATTTAGCAGGCTGTAACAGCACCTAACAAAATTGAGCAGAAATAGGAGGCAGTGCATAGTGGGTATATCTTTTTCTACCTAACATTAGCCTATTTGGTGCCACATTAAGTAAATCACTGCAGCTGTGGCACTTGTACAGATTAGTGATCTACTAGGACACATAATGATTTAAAAACTGCTTGCTTAGAAGTGCCTACTTTTTTTCTTGGGTTACTATATTGTGTTTGATCTCATCATGAAACAACACTTGGATGTATTAATGTAAATCGAAGTTCACACCAAGTCATCCATTACTGCCAGGTTTTGAATTACGCTTATATCAAGATTCGAGGGTTTAAGCATCAAGACTCACTGGTTTAAGTCACATTGCTTCGTACCATTATGTTTCATATAAAATGATGATTAAGTCTATCACGAAACATTGTCATACAGTCCTGCTTTTACAATGCTCATATCAACATTATTGGTTCTTATCAAGTGTGAAATGTTTTAATGTCAAATCTTTTCACACACAGCACGTGTCGTACTATTTAACTAGCTTCATTGATATCTTGAATGCAGATTATGGATACCTAATCTTCTTTATCATGTTTAAAAATCTTGATTATTTCCATACAATGCTCCTTTCTGATTTTCTGTATCATGTACATTGTTGTAAAAGTCGGCCGACTAGGACGACTAGTCAAGTCGGGAGGTAGCCGACTCGACTAGGCCTAATCGGCTATTAGTCGGTCAACCTGACTACTCGGCCGACTTTTACATAGAGTTTTTGTATTTTTTCCTTTTTTAAAAGCAAATTTATTCTAATATACTTAATATTATATGCAAAGTCAATTACTTCTTTCGTTTCATTGTGATAGTATAGAAAATGTAAAATCTATGCAAATATATAAGAATATATGTATAAAAATGATTTATTTATTTAAAATATTTAAAAAATCAAAACCGACTAATGGCCGACTAAATCCGATTAGTCACCCGACCGCCGATTAATCCTTAGCCAGTGACCTCGTCGATCGAGTACCGACTACTGATTTCTGCAACCTTGATCATGTATACAACGTTTGCATGGTCATATCCTATATATCTCATGTAGACATCGTATGCTCAGTATAGTAAACTATGTTCGTATTCTTGTTCGTATCTGATGAAGTTTGGCATTTGCTTAGTTCATCCTTAAATATAAACTATTAATTACCATGTCCATTTATTATTGCTTAGTTCTTTGATGGCGCTTTATCAATTTCCGCATCATTTGGAGAAACATTTGGTTTATTCATAACATGTTTATATATTGTCTATCGCATGTACTAGTTGGTATATTATACCGTATTACCATGTTATAGACTTATGTCACTACACTAAGTATATATACCACTCACCATACTTGCTAGCTTATTGTGCATAGTAAGTACACGGAGTAGATATATCAATTCTTGAATCTTGAGTAAAACCTGTTTTATGATTTGATTAGATCATATTGCTGAGTAATCTGATATTGCTAGCTGGTTCTGTATCATTTCCTCAAAAAAAAAAATGTTGAGTAAAACCTACTTTATGATTGGACCATTCCCATATCATGCTGCATAATTAATCGGTATAGTGTTAATTAATTTACATATCATTTTTTGTTTTTAGAGTCAGTATTTGTAGGACTTATTCTGTGGTTTAAATCCACAAACTACATGGTACATATCAAGTCTTAATGAAGTATTTCATCACGCAATTGGATAAGCCCTATCATTGAGTGAAGAACACGTCATTACCTTTGATTGGGGGACAGGATCGTGGAAAATGACACTAGAACAGGAAGGTAGGTCTTCTCTTCTAAGAAGCTTGTGAATACCTACAACGCCCCCTCCCCCCGACTCCTTTTGTTCCAAGACATGATGATGACCCATTCGTAAGTTTGTTCCACCCATATGGAGGAACAAAAGTGGTCGTTGAAGCAATTTATTATGACTTCTTTGTTGCAGTAGTCAGGACTTAAATTAGCACGCAATGGAAGGGGTGAATGTCACAGAAGGTGGCAACACCTCCGCAAGATATAACATTGTAACTCAACGCCCTCAAAGCACAGAGAATATTGGATCGACCTCCTCCTCAAGGCGACAAGATTCAAAAATGTGGCATGCAGTATTTGTTCGACCAGATGGTTTACAACAATTAAGTGGGTAAGTGGTAAAATACATGCCGGCATATGTAGATCATGCGGTTTGTAATATTATAATCAAAAATATTTGAAGTTATAGTAATAAATTTTACATTAGAGATTTTGCTTCAAATAAATATAACATAAACTAAAGATAACAACAACAACAAAGCCTTTTCCCACAATTAAGTAGGGTCGGCTACATAAATAAATAATATTTTTTTGCTTTATCTTAGTTTATTATAACATAAACTAAAGATAAAGCAAAAAAATATTATTTATTTATGACATGATTTCGGGTCACGCATTTGAAAACACTCCATGCTTAAAAAAGAAATCATAACAAAAAAATAGAAAGATTATCCAAAATGAACAAAGGTAGACATATATACACCAAACTCCTAATCTAGGGTGAGTGGAGGCGGGGATGGCAACATCTCAATGAGGATTAGGGAAAGCATAAGTGATGAGAAAGCAACACCGACAACTAGAGGAGGATCGAAGTAACCTTGCAGACGATAGGGACAAGGGAGGAAGAAGAGGCCATGCGATAATCACTAGTAGGACCTGGAGGGTATGCTCGAGATGGGTGGGGGCTAAAATGGCTCATGTAAATTTAATGAAAATGTCTAAATCTTCTAACGTGGTTACGATATAATGGCTGCATATGCGGTTTTTACAGTCCGAATAAGTGCCAAGACTACATAATCAATGAATATGACCCACATTCAATCTGGTAGTCTGACCACATAGGCCGTGTACTGAAGGAGCACCTTAGAGGAATTAACTACCAGTGTTGACACTTGCATAGTGTGATTTCCCATCATGGTGTGCGGGAGATACTGAATCGTGTGGAGGCAGTTCGTTCGAACCTAAATGTCAAAGACATCCTTAAGTTAAAATATATGCTCAAGGACTATTTCAAAATTGCGCTTTTCACACAAGCAAGGACAACCCTATCTAATTGTCTGCTTGGATCAAGAAGTTACGAAAGTAGGATGTTGGTTCTCCCTTTCTTGTGGTTGGTGAATTTTTCCATTTCATTAGGACCTCTAGCATCAATGGACATTTTTCATCTTCCAATGAAGATGGCGTATAATAAAAGCACATCAAATTGCTACGAACCGTCTCAACATTTTTGAAAAAAACCAGGTAACTAGCAAGTAGGTATGGTGAGAGGGTGTTGCAAATTAGAAAATCTTCATGATGTAGACACCCTACCAAGTTTCCGGTTAAGGCTTTTAATTTATTACAGAAGTCAGAATAAACTAGTTCAAGTTTCCAAAATACAAGTGCCATCTACCAAACAGGGAGAGCAGAATTAGCTAACATGATAGGATCCAGAACTTTGTCTCACTAACAAATTGGTATTTTTGAATGGAAAATTAACAAATTTGTAGTTCAGCACTTCATTGAGTATGCTTAAAATTGTAACTTCTTCGTGCAATCATAGGAAGAATGAAAGAAAAAAATATTGCAGTTTCTTTTCTCTAATCTTCTCACCCTATTTTCTTCAGTCTGGTGCTTGGCATTTTTGGTTGTATTCATACTGCCATCCCATATTCCCGGCATACGCCCTGGTCAAAAAAAAAGGTTGAACTCATTTAAAAGACTACTTTAGGATTAAGAAAAAATTTGGCATCCCCATTCTTAAATGAGAAAGGAAGCAATTTAAGAAGATACAAAAGCTAACAAACTGCAAAATAGAGCGTGCACTAAGTCACATTTATGAGCAAAGAACTAAGTAATATATGATAAATATAGATTTACCCTATCCATTAACATGGCTTATTTTTATCAGGGGAATAAACCATCAAGTAAATTCTCTTGAATTTGTTTATGGCTGTCCAGTTTCAGGCATTTTAGCTTTACATAACAGAAGTCATGTTTACAAACCCCACACTTCAACTAAAGTAGTGATATAATATTATAATTTCTCTAGTCAGGGCAGGAAGGCTCCGGTAATAATTTTATAAATATACTTACTAAGGCCAAGTGTGCACGCACGGTGGATGAGTTGTACTACTAGCGTAAAAAGTTTAGGGGATATACAAATACTGAGGCATGCCAGCAGCGGGCCAACATTTCATGATAGTTTTGAATAAGTAAAGCCTGTGAATTATGAATTTCCATCTTTTAGTAGCATGTCCAGTGATTTTAATCATACCGATTTAAATGCAACTGTTTGAAGCATGACAATCATTTTACTTACACCGATCAATTTCGATCACCGAAATCCTGGATTGCGTGAAGTTTTTTTCTATATATTTTTTTCCTGTGCTTAAACAATTGTATGCAAGAAGTCATTATGGTATATATGTCACTCAAAAATGAATGTGAAACGTGTTCGTATCAATTTATGCATTTAACTACGATTATAATCATGTTGAACTTGTCTTTATTTTAAACCATTTCGAAGCTTTTTTCAGGGGATCTTTAAGGCAGCAGCAGTTAAAATATGGTAATGTCATTGGGATGGTTCGATTCAAAAAAAAAAAGATGTTCCACGACTGTTACTGTGCACGGCCTTGGAATCAAAATCATGGTCTGCAGATGCAAGAAAGAAATCCGAATGTGCTCCATTTCCAAGTGTAGCACAAAACGGCCAGCAAAATAATGCGATTCTATTGGGAAAACGAGAGCAGAAAAAAAACTACTTGGAAAAAAGGTTTAACCTTACTGGGTGACAAAAAGTGCATATGCCGAAAAGTTTAAAAAAAAGCAAAAGCAACGGAGTAGGATATGGAAACCAAAAGGAAAGAAAGCAATAAGCAAGAGACTAAAAACAAAAAGCCAAAGCCTTTCAAACGTGTATATACTATATACACACAAACACAAAGCACAAGTTCAAATTTTCAATTTTCAAAAGCAGCAGAAGGCCTTACGAACTCCTAATCAACCTTTCAAACGCTAGTAAAACCAAAACAGGCTTGACCGCGTTGATCCGACATGCTCACAAACTAAAAAGCTCCAAACTTTCACACAGATCTCCACTCGGAACCTCACATTTGACCTCAAAACCTGACTTAAAGCCAGAAAAACCCAGGAACGCCAAAACACGCCCCGAAAACCCTAACAACCAGAGGTGATGCGAGGCTTCACCACGACGATCGGGGGCGATATCCGGCGAGCGCAATGCAGCATGATCAACCCTAGGGCTTCTGGCGGGTGAGCTGGAGTGGCGCCTCCGCTGGCGGAACAAGCGATCAATCTCCATCGGATCCCCTCAGCGCTCTCTATCTGTGAAGCGGAGAGCCGCGACAGAGGTGGATGGAAGAGGAGAAATGGGGAGAGCTCGCTTTTACTCTCGCTCTCTCTAATTATATATCGGTAGAATATAATATACACTGAGGCTGTGCTGTGTTTCGCTCGTTTTCGAACTTTCAAAAACAGGACTGCATCAGAGCCGTCCATCACCGCACAGTGGAAGAGGGGAATCTTGTATTCTAAGCCCCTAACATAATCTTCTTTTTCTGGTATAATGGGATGTTTGGGGGATTCGAACTTTGATTTGTAGTTTGGAGGAGTCACTCCTCAACCACCATACCAATTGATTGGTTCTCGAACATAACCTTATTGTGCCCGTTCCCATAAGGGTTAAAGTAAAATCCACATGAAGGAAATTATGAATTTGAGTTGGCATCAAAGACTTTGACATGTATTTTTAAATAAATTCGTAAAAGATTGACATTTAGATTTTCTAAAAGCATGTGATTTACCAATCTGCGAGCACGGTATTCGAAATAAAATATCTAGAGCGCTTGTCTCCAATAAAGAAAGATGCTAAGATATACGTGATGTAATACATACATACGTATACGGTCCTTTTGGCATTGTTGCTCGTAATGGACATCAATACTACGTAAAATTTAATTTATCTATGATCATTTGCAGTATAGTTTTGTATTCCTACCTCGTCACAAATCTGAAACCTTTGAAAAGTTCAAATAATTCATGCCTTTGGTTGAGAACCTAACAGGAACACAAAACGATTTTGTTCTAACTGAGGTGGTCGGTACCTCATAGTTAAATTCAAGAATACCTTAAAGAGAAATGAATAATTTCCAATCTCTCTCCACTGGGGTACTCCTCAGCTCAACATATTTGCAGAGAGGTGCAAGAGAACCATGTTTGGCATGATTAGATTAGTGATGAGTAAAGCCAATTTACTCATGACTTTCACAATAGCTATTCTAAGTAATTATAAAAATTTCATAAACTATAAACATGATTTCAATGCCGTACATAATTTTAAAAAGGTAACATTGTGGTATATGATCTTTAAGATTTGTTTCAATGTGATTTTGAGTTGTGATTTAAGGTCATAAAGACCAAGCGATCAACTAAATCTCAATAGCCAAAGACCACACTGAGATAACTCTTAAAGATCAGGCGCCACATTGTTACCGTTTAAAGTAGAAGTACGACATTGAAATGGGTTATATTCAAGGGCTTTGCGTAATTTACTCTATAATAAATGATAAGTCAGATTTATGCCCCTTCATTTTTATTATGTGGATTTGAGCTAGAAAGAAATGATGAATAATGTATTTGAAAGCATTTACAGATGATTTAATCACAATGTGATCATATGTTCTAATCTAACATTGTGGATCTTCGCAACCTACATGTCATTTTTTGTATTTTATTTATTTATACCATTGAATTTTGTGTTTTACTCGACGATTCTTTTTCGACAATGGTATATTTTCAACAAATATCATGGATTTTTATGCACGTGTTCTTCCGAGTTTTTCCCGATAAGACCATATTCTTCTAACTTTTTTCAATTACACTTGTGTCTTTATTTTCTTAGAAAATTCATCATGCACCCCTTACTGTTATGGCGTGTTGAGGAATAAAGACGGATATTCCTCCTTGTTCCTCTAATTTCTTATTCCTCTGTATACGATAAACATTTTGGTCATGGATTCAAGATGAATGCTGAGATTTCTCTCTTTATTCTTCCAATTTTTGCCTCTTCCATCAAAAAATACAAATATACTACTTATCTAACAATTTTATCCAACAGAATCCTTTTATCCCTCCTTATCCCCTCCCTTTTACTAAATTGAGAATAGCAAATAACTCCACTTATTTTCCGTATTCTTTCTTATTTTCTCCCTCCAAATAATCAGAAACAATATCTTATCACTTCTTATCATTTCTCCTTATTCCACAACCGAATGACCCCTTTGTAATATAAGAGCAAAAGGAAGGGTACTAATGTAAATTTTGTTAAAAAAACATAAGCACAAATATAATTTTAAAAAGTTGCGTATGTAAGAGTTATTTTGTATTTTACTCTATGATTTTTACTTTGGCAATGAATAAGGATTCTTTATTCGAAAATATTAGAGATTTTTACATATATGTTCTTTCAAGTTTTTCCAATAAGACTTACGCTCTTAATTTTTTGCAATTACATGTATGTCCTTATATTTTACAAAAATCATCATGTGACCCTTCCGTTAATGTAATATAAGGGCAAACAGAAGGAGGATACAATTGTGAATTCTGTAAAAAAAAATATAAAAGCACAAGTGTAACTGCAAAAAAGTTAAGTCTATAAGTGTTATTAACAAAACTCGAAAAAACACAAGTGTAAAAATTCGAGAACATTATTGACCTTTTTGTGTAATAAGTAATAAAAATTTAATAAAGTGGCCACATCATGCCCACACAAAATCAATATCTATTGTCACTTATTATTTCCTTATTTCTTGAACCAACGTAAAAGAATAAAGGATAAATCCTGCTTATTTCATTCCATATTATTTTCATCGCACCGTAAAACGATACTTTTTAGTAAAAAACAACTCTCATCATCCCCTACTCCCTGAGCCCTCAAAAAATACAACAAAATGGGATCACAGTAACGAATCTTCTATACACTATTGCTACATTATATTATTCCATTCCAATGATATTGTGATTGATAATAATATAGTTTTATTATAATTCAATAAACATTCAGAAATAATAACCGAGTTCAATAAACTCCACGGGTAAATATAATACAAAAGATTTAAACGTAAATATTTTCTGTCAAAGTAAGGTTACACAAATACGTCGGAGAGGATTCAGTAGGAGCCCGTTCGGTAGGAGAATAAGCAGGAATAAGGATGGAGAATAAGGGTCTATTCTCCGTTCGGCTGAAGGATATGAATAAGGAGAATAAGGTAAAATAAAGGTAGGTAAGGTGGGATAAAGATGGGAATAAGAGTGAAATAAGATAGAATGAGGAAGAATAATCGTACCATAAAAAATCCGTATCGAAAGGAGAATAGACGCCTTATTTCGGGGCCTATTTTCCAAACGAACAGGCCCTAGAAGTATAACAAAACCACACGTGTTGAAATTCTCGCAACACGGATTATTGTGATAATAAACACCGTGGGGCCCACGATAATACGCTTTTTTTTTCTTGTCAAGAGAAGGATAAAGAAGGCCACCGACATAGATGGAAAGGGTGATGTCTGCCAATATTGCCAATCGAGCGATTGTCTCGATATATAATATTAACTTTGGTATTGGGGAGTACTATTTGGAAGGATCTTTGTGTTTTTGCAGTGGTTGCTGCTTGTGGTATCCAAAGCTAACTCTCCCTCTATTAGTTTCAGAGTTATGGAACACATGCATCTAGAACCACACACCACTTTTGTATAAAAGATGTACCATTATGATATGTTTAGATGTTGGGTTTGTAATGTTCTGGTCTTAGATATAGAAAAATTGGTCCTGACAACTTATTGAGTACGGATCCAATTAGACAAGTAGACGACCACCCAGAATATTTAAGTGTGTATACTTTGTAAGAGTTTCACGTGGGACTATGTTTGAAGTGTTATGTGGTTACTCATTCTTTATCCTCTGAATTTATAGGGATCCAATGGGTTACTTTAGGATTACTCAATTTTGAAAGTCTCTCCGATGAAAGGTACAAGGGCAATCCAGCGGATATCTTATTATTCTATTTGATGAATGGCTAAATGGATCTTGGGTTGGTGAATTTTTTATACTCGTTCATCTTCTTCATGATTTTTTTTCTCCAGTGGTCATGCGACCAGGTGACTACCACCGTTATATCGCGTGTCTTTATCTTTACATGTTTTTTTCTGCTAGTCGATTGCACGTCTATTTTTAATCCTCAACACAAAGTATCCTTATTATGCATCAAGAATGGTCCTCTACTTAGTAATGGAGAGATCAATATCCGCAACGACTTCACTTCACCAAATGGTCAATACTTGTTCTTACATATAACAGTTCTAAAAGTTCTTGAAAGAAAATGTACAATTTAATTATCTTTTAGAAACTTGATTTATTTTGGAAAATTTTCTCATCTAATTTTAGATTTAAGTAAATAGCTAAATTATTTACTTAATTTAGTTATTTTTATTTACTTTAACTTTCAACTGGGCTCCTGATTTAAATAAAAACCCTGGTCACTATGTATCAGTCCTCTAGTTACCCTACTCATATTTCGTAAGCCATCTAAGTGTATTTTAAGTTGTTTCATTACAAACCTACGTGGGAGAGCGATGACTTGTAAAATCGTCTCTAAAAATTGTGGAATTCTGGAGCAAAACTCACCCTTGCGATCCTTGGTTGTTTCCCTGCAAACATGCTCTTAAAAACGAAATATAAAGTACAAAAAAATCAACCATCAAACTAAACAAATATAAAATCACGTCATCTAAAAAAGGTAAATTAGAATAAAAAGCTTCAACTATGTCTTAATTCTCAATTAAGGGCACCATCTTTCAATAACAAATAGGAGCCTAAACTTACAATTTGAGGGTTTAACGTTAACATATAATGGTCGTTGAAGCTTATGGAGGCCTCTATTTCAAACAAATCTAAGACCAAACCCTTATTTGTTACAATTGAAAAATAAGATCTTTAATTGGGAATCGAAGCACGGTTGAGGTTTTTTATAATTTACACATTAAAAAAGAGGCATTCTTTCTAAAAATAAATACAATATATATTAAACCCACTGAATGTACCAGATTAATTTATGAGTGGACTAGGCTGAAAAACCACCAAATTTCTTAGTATTATGTACGAGTGGACTATGCTGAAAAACCCCAAATTTCTTAGCATTATGATAGATACATAAGACAACAAAATCCAATACAATCTGATTCATGTGCACCCTGAAATCAAATTGTTCTACAAACTCATAACCTCACTGACTGCAAAAAGGAATCATGTAAAATCATGAAACTTTACCAGGGTAAACAGTGCAATATGGGAGTTGAAAATGCTCGATCATGTCTGCTATTTTTCTTTATTATCTCAATATAACCTCCAAACTATAAGAAATATTCTTAAGATGTGTTCAGTTCGGGAATAAACATAATAAGTATGAGGAATAAGCTGTAATAAGACATTGTTCATATTCAACTGGAAGGATACGAATAAGGTAGAATAATGGTATGTAAGGTTGAATAAGGATAGAAATATGGATGGATTAAAGGCACATTAAACGCGTATGAGATATAGCCATACGAGGAAAGAGAGGGGAGGGGAGTAGAATAGAGCTCTTATTCTTGGAACTATTCCCCAAACAAACACACCCTTAGGAAAATGATAAAGGACTTCTTTTGAAGGAAGGGTGGGCTAAGTTCGAGAAAGCTCCTTGGACAAGGTTAGTAAATTTCATAACATTTTTATGAATAATGGGTGTTTGGATGGTTGGAAGGATTAAATTGGTAAATGTAACATGATGTCACAATGTTATATGCCATACTAATTATATAATATAATTATATTTATTATGTTGACTTTTTTATTTAGAATGATTAGAAATATTATAGTAAAGAAAACATATCAACCCATTTAATTAATTCATATCCAGAGATTGAAAAATAGAATTAGAGTAATACCGAACCATACATAAATTAAAATAAGGCTAACATATATATGGAGCTGGGGATCTTACACCCGGAGTGTAGGTAACTACCTACATCCGATCTTTTTTTTCATTATTTTGGATTTTTTTGAAGGAAACCTTAAGGGGATTTGATTAATATACTCAGGGGAATATGTGTGTTAAAGTTTCATGCAAAAAAACATTCCTAACACGTCATATAGAAGGGATCAATTTTAGCAATTCTGAGACTATTACAATTTGGTAGTCTTGATGGAGATGATAAAAGTCCCGAATTAAGTTGAATTTGGAATGACTCTATTGTGATATATGGTGATCTAATTCCACAAAAGTTTCATTTCAAAAAAATAAAAAAAAAATATTGAAAAAAGAGCCGAGTGCTGGTAGTTACCTACGTCCTCGGGTGTAGGCTCCGTTTTTCCACACCCATATATATATATATATATATATATATATATTATTACCGTAGCTTGTATTCTTATTACTGGGGATGGAATAGACTCTTACTGGAGCTTGTATTTTTATTACTGGAGTTGTTGGAAATGAAGCGGGCTCATTTCATCTCTAATGAGCACAGTGCCCATTGGATAAAAATCCTATATATACATGTATATATGTATGTATGTATGTACATATATATATATAGACATGACACATGTATCCTTGGAAAAATTAGTAATTGAATGGGATCCTAATACGGGTGCCATATCCGTACCAGCTTTTTAAAGATAAATTTGGATGTCGATATGGATATGGATATCAATATACATGAAAACTATATTACAATATCATTAAAAAATGGTTATAGATGTAAAATATATATTGATCGTATAGGAATAATATGAGAAATATTCTATAAATTAGCTTATACATATATATATATATATGAGGATGGGAGGCGGTTTTGAGTAACAACGAAGTTAGTTGTTACACAAGGCAGTTTCCCCCCTTTTTTATTTTTTTTCGAAAATAAAACCATGTATATTCATATATATATATATGTATGTATGTGTGTGTATATATATATATCCCTCCTATATGCTATTTAAATTTCGTCAGAAACAGAGATCCTATGCCCTCCATCTAGAACATGTCGATTACAACAAATTTCAGACCGTTAAAATTACATGTTCTAGATGGAGGGTATATGAGTCACTGTTTCTCACAAAATTCGAATGACAAGTAGGAGGGATATATAGATGAATATAAATAGTGGAATTTTTGAAAAAAAAATAAAAAATAGGTGAAACTGCTTCGTGTAACAACCAACTTGGTTGTTACACAGAACAACCTCCTCTCTCTCTCTTTATATATATAGGGTTAAATGGGGCTGCCCCCTAGGTGAGCTACTTGGCTCCCCCGCCCCATTTCGTCCGTTTTTTTTATTTTTTTTGAAAATTTCTTCTGTGGAATTTCATCACTATATCCCTATATTATGTCATTAAAATTTCGTACGAAACAGAGACTCCTACGGCGTCCATCCAGACAATCACTTTTTAATGGTAACCGAATTGCTAAAAATGACCCCGTCTGGATGGAGGTCGTGGGAGTCTTTGTTTCGCATGAAATTTTAGGCATAATATAGGGATATATTGATGAAAATCCACGGAAGAAATTTTCAAAAAAAAATAAAAAAAATCGGACGAAATGAGGCGGAGGGAGCCAAGTTAGCCCCCCCATGGGGGCAGCCCCATTTTACCCATATATATATATATATATATATATATATATATAGGATGAAATATATATAAAAATATATTAAATATGCTTGTATCACAATAACTACTATAATACAAATAGTTAACAACGGAGGTCAAAGTGATCTCCTTATCACTATTCTTTTTTAAAACATATACATATGTTAAAATCTGTGTAAAACAAATATAATGACATTAGATTCAGATATATCTTTATATATTTACATCTCTAGCCCCCGTGGATATTAAAGAAGCTAAGGGTTCGTTTGGTTGCAGGGTTGGCATGGTTGAGTTGGGTTGGAGTACTATTCACAGAGGTACCCCCTCCTCACAGTTTACTATTCACCCAGCCCAACCCAATCCAAAACCAACCCTGCCCAACCTTGCAACCAAAGAAGAGTTTGGCAGGTCTGGCCTGAACACGAGGAGCAAATGAGCTGAGCTCATAATCGTCATCGACTAGAACAATCACGAGTGAGGTGGCCCGAGCCGGAGTTTGAATGGGCGAGCTGGAACCAAGGAGGGCTCCACTCCAGCTGCTTCAAGCGAGGAAGAAGATACCCATCTCCGTGTCCATTAATCATCTCTCTACGGCATTTGGGTGTAATAGAAGCCATCATAACTCCACTGTGCTGAAACATCTCCCCTGAGCACCTTGCAGAGATAGATATATTGAGGCGAATCAAGTTGGCAAATTGCCCATGATATTTCTTCTGCATGCCCGATGCAGATATTCCAACAATAAGGAGGACCCACCTAAGATTTCCTTCTGTCCTTGCTCATTCAATGCCTGCCAACTCCAAGGGGGTGTGCTCGATCGTGAATGAAACCACACACGTGTGCATGCTGTGGTGATTGATGGATGCTTCCACTTCTTTATCTTTCTTCTTCTTTTGACCTCGAACACATGTTGTTGTTGGGTTTCTTTGATTCCACGCCAAATCCATTCCGTGGAACACGCCCCAGTTGGTGGCGTGAAACCTGCATCAACCGCAATTCCTTCTCCTCTTTAATAACAAGGGATTTTTTACATAATTTTGAATAGTTTTGTATTTATACAAGTAATCTTCGAAATCACTAATTGTCACGACCCGTCCCTCATATCCGAGATGAGCCCGACAAAAACCTATTTAGAAAACTCTTAGTAAAGTATTATTCTATCATAATCTTTTCCTTATCCGAAAAATTTCGATAGAGTTTCCTCTATAATATGGATCTCCCAACCGCAGCCTGTACCTGAAATATTACCCATCATATCTATAAAATCATCCATCACTAAACTTTAGAATTCTGACCAAGATCTCATCAAACTATTGAAAATAAAGTGACATCTTCTACATTTTTATATTCACAAAAATCCACATGTTCACATCTATCCAACTATCCATACCTTCACATTCATACAAAATCCACCACTCTATTTCTGTCAAACATCCACAAAGGATATCAAAAAGTTACCAAAAACTAAAGTCTTTGATGGCGCAACCTCCAACTAGTGATATGCAGCTATGCACGTTCTTCCCAAGCGTCCTGTTCAAGATTTATCTGTAATAATATAACAATAGAATGGTGAGTCTAAACCCATGGAAGAGCTTAGACCCAGCGAGCGGATCTCAAGCTTTTGATAAACTACTTTATGAACATAATTTGCATTGTATCAAATAACTCATTACTAGGAAACAACATAAGAAATACTATTTGCATGGATCAACATCTATCATAGAATAATTATGACAGGAAATAACATTTAAAAGTCTTGACAGTCTTACCCATATCATATTCAATGTCACACCACCCCAACATGTCGTACTAAGTCAGGAACCGTGTAAAATTTGTCAAGGGAAAGAAACTCAACCCAAGACCGTGAAAAATCTTATCATTTTGCATAGATGGTCCCAAAGACCAAGTACATTTCACATACGGCCCAAAGCCCATTAGTATATGAAATGCGGGCCCAAAGCCCTTCTGAGTCACAAGGAGTAGGCCATAGGTATACCACGAGGATATACCTACCCCAACATGTAGTGACTTGTTCATGACTTTTCTGGGGAGTAGGCCATAGTGTGCATTGTTATAATATTTTATATCATGAAAAATCTTGACAATATATCTTGTAAAACTTGTATCCATATATCTTGACAAATTTCATAAAGCATAAATTGCACCTGTATTGCAACATGCAAATCATAATTGAACTTGGTAAATAAAATGTCATGATAACCTCACATGAACATTAATTATGGTAAAGGCCTTCATAAGCATGGAAATCTTGTAGAATCATTGCTATAAAATTTAGCGAAATCTAACTAGTTTTTATAAAAATATGACTTGGAACCACTCACCTGATAATTTGTTGTTTGCAGAGGTAAACATTTAGAACTCCATGGATCATGATTCAGAATTATGGATATTCCTACAATATACATATTGTAAGCACATCCCCGAATGCCGATAATTATGGGCGTGCCTAACTATCATTCAGTGCCTTGATTGTAAAATGCGACAGGGAGGTGTTTTTTATTTTAGTGTCTACCCCTATGCAAATATAGCATTTTGTGTATTTACATTTTCTTTTCTTTATACGTAAGGCATGATCCCACCTTATCTGCATCTAAATGTAACACTGAACTGCTTCCTTTCAGTTGATTAGGTAAGATGGAAGCAATTATACTGAGTCGTATTCCTCTCGACGATTATAGAAGACTATTCGATTTATTTGGGTATAGTTTAAGAAAAAACTCCTGATGCTATTTTTTCTAGATAAAATATCATCATGAATCCATTATTACATAAAAATACACATATATATGACGTTACCCTTGTTTGACACTTATATAGGCATTGGTGTACAACTACAATTAACTACGTAGTCTCTTAGATCTCAACAATGAAGGATTAAGACTGTTAAGATGCTATACTGCAACAAAATATAGTGAAATAATTATAAGATTGGCAAGAATGTTCTTTCTCCCTTTTTAAATTGTATTGTTCAAACATTAGATCTACCAAATTCGTAGGTACTGGTTTAACTAGGTTGATTCCATACCATTAATAATAATAGCAACTGAAACTTCTTTACCTACTTCTGTCTGTCCACAACCCATCATTAGAATTAGATTAGGTTCTTGATACTTGATTCTTCGTAAGATAGAAGTCGTTAGCATGATTATTTTCAGTTTAACGAAATCTATATGTACATATGCGTGTACACCCCCCTATGCCTACAATAAACCTGTTGTTTTTCGACATAGTTGCATGTATAAAAGCAGAAAATGGTAGTCGCACATGTAAACCTTCTTCTTTAATCTACGCCATGCGAGAAACTTGCTTGCATAAGTTCCTTTCTCATTGATGTCCCGTATCCGAAGAGTTTTCTTTATCTCCCCTTATGAAATTCGAGTTGATACTATTTAACCTTTAGGGGGTCTTCCTCCAACGCTAGATTCCCCTTAATGTTACGCGTGTACAATATGCAACCTTCATTACATTTCTAATAATATCACGTGTCAGGCCATTGAGGCATACATATCCTAAACTAACCTGCATGTTACTTTATATAATTCTAGAACCATCCATCATATTTTCAATTCCCTAAAGCCGTAACTGTGGTGTCCCTTAGTGGGCATTATGATTATATATATAGTGCCAATAGACCTATTAAGTTGTCTACCAATTACAAACTCACGATAGGCTTGGCATTAAAGATAAAATAATTAAACAAGAATAATGGCTTTTGTCTACAATTATAGTATGAGAAGGGTCACCATGTTATTCTCATTCTTCAAATACAAGTACAACCTCTAAGGTTGTATTTACAGAGATATGAATCTACCTCATTCTATATTTATATATATACTATGGTGGAATTATATCTATATCAGATCTTTCATGCATAATGTTCATTCCATCGAATATGGACTTTATAACTCTTCCCTGCTTTAAATAAATTTTGTCCTCAAAATTTACATACCTCAGTCAATTAGAGAATAAATGTGGGTATTGTGATCGCATTTCATCTTCTCTTTCCCATGTTGCTTCTTCTATGGCCTGGCTTCTCCAAAGAACTTTGACCAGCGAAATCGTCTTTGTACGAAGTTCTTGAACTTTATAATCCAGAATTTGTATAGGAACTTCTGTATAGGAAAGGTCTTCCTTTAATTGTATCTCTTGTGGTTCTATAATATGTGATGGATCTTGGATATACTTGCGAAGTGTAGAAACATGGAAAACATTATGTATTTTCGATAATTCTGGTGGAAGCAAGAGACGATATGCCACCTCACCAACTCTTCCCACAACTTCATACGGACAAATGTATCTAGGACTGAGTTTTCCACGTTTTCCAAATCTATTGAGTCCTTTCCAGGGGGAGACTCGCATGAACACCTTGTCACCAACTTGAAATTCAAGATTCCTCCTTCTTTTATCTGCATAGCTCTTCTGTCTACTTTGGGCTGTTTTCAAATACTTCCTAATCTCTTCAACCTTTTCTTGGTGTTTTGTATGAATTCTGACTTAAATAATTTGCGCTCCCCAACCTCATTTCAACACACTGGGGTTCTACACGAACGGCCATACAAGGATTCATATGGAGCCATTTCAATGCTAGCATGGTAGCTATTATTATATGCAAATTCTATGAGTGATAAGTGGTCATCCCAACTGTCTTTGAAACTCAATGCGCATGTCCGGAGCATATCTTCTAAAGTTTGAATGGTTCTTTCAGACTGACCATCTGTTTGTGGATGGAAAGCAGTGCTAAACGCTAACTTTGTACCCATTACCTTATGCAGGCTCGGCCAAAATTTTAAAGTAAAACGAGGATCTCTATCAGATACAATGGATACTGGTGCTCCATGTAGCCTTATTTCATCCACAAAAATCTTTCCCAGACGATCTAATGTATAGGTCATATTGACTGCTATAAAATGAGAGGATTTAGTCAATCTATCAACAATTACCCAAATTGCATCATGATTTCGACGCGTCCTGGGTAATCCAGTAATAAAATCCATAGTAATGTGTTCCCACTTCCATTCAGGTATAGGAAGTGGTTGCAAGGTACCAGCTATTCGCAGATGCTCAGGCTTTGTCTGCTGACAGATCAGACATCGAGAAACATATTCAGCTATTTCTCGCTTCATTCCTGACCACCAGTAGGATGTCTTCAATGTTCTATACATTTTCGTACTTCCTGGGTGCATCGCATACATGGAGTTATGTGCTTCTTCAAGAATCTCAACCCTGATTTCCGGTGATTTTGGGACACACAATCTTTGTTTGAAAAATAGTACTCCTTGTTCATTGATTGTATAGTCTGTCAATTCTCCCTTTTCCACTTTTTCAAGTATCTTTTTGATTTCTAGGTCATGTAATTGAGCATCTCGGATTTTATCATACAATATGGGCCTGACCTGCAATGAGGCTAATAGATTTTCATATTCATCCATGCTCAGAGTAGTACGTAATCCTCTCAGTTGTAATAATAAAGGAGGCGTTCACCTTTGATATATAACAATTGGCCATTAGACTTTCGGCTAAGAGCATCGGCTGCAACATTTTCCTTTCCACGATGATATTCAATGGTACAATCATAATCTTTAATCAGCTCTAGCCATCTTCTTTGCCTAAGATTCATATCCTTCTGAGAAAAAATATACTTTAGACTCTTATGATCTGTGAATATTTGACAAGTTTCACCATACAGATAGTGCCTCCAAATTTTCAAAGCAAAAACTACCGCTGCTAATTCCAGATCATGTGTAGGATAATTAAGCTCGTGTTGTTTCAATTGTCTAGATGCATAGGCAATCACCTTTCCATTTTGCATGAATACACATACCAATCCTTGACGTGACACATCACTATAAACTATAAATCCGCCAGTTCCTGATGGTAGGCTAAGAATGGGTGCTGATGTGAGCTGATTCTTAAGTTCCTGAAAACTTTTCTCACATTCATCATCCCATACAAATTTCACCTCCTTCCTAGTTAGTTTTGTTAATGGTGCCGCAATTCTTGAAAAGTTCTCAACAAATTTTCTATAATATCCAGCGAGACCAAGGAAACTTCGAATTTCTGATATACTTGTTGGTTGTCTCCAATTTAAGATAGCTTCTATCTTGCTGGGATCTACTGATATGCCTTCTCCTGAAATTATATGACCAAGAAATGCCACCTTTTTCAGCCAAAATTCACATTTATCTAGCTTTGCAAACAATTAGTGTTCCTTTAAAGTTTGCAATACAATTTTCAGATGTTCCTTATGCTCTTCCTCTGATCGTGAGTAGATCAAAATATCATCAATAAAAACAATTACAAATTTGTCCAAGAAAGGACGAAATACGCGATTCATTAAATCCATAAAAGCGACAGGGGCATTTGTTAATCCAAAAGGCATTACCAGAAATTCATAATGCCCATAACGAGTTCGGAAGGCTGTTTTAGAGACATCTTCAACTTTGATTTTCAGTTGATGATAGCCGGATCTCAGGTCTATCTTAGAGAACACAGAAGCCCCTTGTAGTTGATCAAATAAATCATCTATCCGAGAAAGAGGATAATTATTATGTACAGCCACTTGATTCAGCCTTCTATAATCAATACAAAGCCTAAAGGAACCATCTTTCTTCTTGACAAAAAGAACTGGAGCTCCCCAGGGTGATATACTAGACTGTATGAAATCCTTGTCCGTTAATTCTTGCAACTGAATCTTTAGTTCCTTGAGCTCAAACAGAGCCATCCGATAGGCTGCTAGTGCTATCGGAGTTGTACCGGGGATTAGATCGATATTAAATTTGATCTCTCTATCCGATGGAAGCCTTGGTAGTTCATTTGGAAATACTTCGGGAAAGTCTTGTACGACAGGAATATTCTCTAGCCTAATAGCTTCCACCTTTGTATTATAAATAAAAGCAACATAAGAAGAGCATCCCTTCCTTATCAATCTGTGAGTCAATATATTAGAGATTATACGAGTAGGATATATTTTCCTACCTCCTGAGTAAATGAATTCAGCTTCCCCTAGTCTTCGAAAAAATGATTTCCTTTTTATAACAGTCCAATAGAGCATGGTATGCAGTAAGACAATCCATTCCTATGATTATATCAAATTCTTTGATCTGCATAGGAATTAGATCCACATAAATCTGGTGTTCCCCTAACCACATCACACAGTGTTTGAAAATGTGGCGAACAATTTTAGGTTCTCCTTTAGGAGTTGTAATTGCTAGAGTGTTATCAAGGTTTTCCATTTCTACATCAGCATGGATGCAAAAACTTCGAGAAATAAAAGAATGACTAGCTCCAGAATCAAAAAGTATATAAGCCTCTTTGCCGAAAATTATTGTAATACCTGAGACAACATCTTCTGAGGCAATGGCTTCTTCAAGAGTCATGTTAAAGGCTTTGGCAGAATTTTGTCCTTTCTAAACTTGGCGATTTTGCTCATTGTGCTTCTTTTTGCCTCTATTTAAGGGCACTTGATTTCTAGCATCATTATTCCGTCATTGATTTGATTCTTGAGTATTTCTATGTTTACTGGTCCAAATAGGACAGTCGCGTCGTATATGTCCAGTCTGTCCACAGTGATAGCAATCTCGCGTACCCTTACGACATTCCCCAGGATGATTTCCCCCACAAGAATTGCACCGCGGATAAGTGTTCATTGTCACTTCCTTTGCCCTTGGTTCTCGTGCATCAACATGGAATTGCTTAGGATTTTTGAAATTTCTGAATGTTTTGATGCCATCACCTTTCCAGTGAGAGATTTCTCCACCTCTTTTCCTTGACGATACATTGCATCTTCTTTGTTCGTAGACAACCTTCTCTGCCCTCCGAGCAGCCTCAACTAGATCAGCATAAATCGTATATCCTGCAACAGCTACCATAAACTTTATATCAATATGCAAACCATCTTCGAAGCGCCGACATTTTTTTCCTCTTTAGCCACTAGTGAAGGAACATACTTGGACAATTCAATGAAATGCTTCTCATACTCATCCACTGACATACTTCCTTGAGTTAAATACAAAAATTCCCGACGACGTTCTTCCTGATAAACTCTTGGATAATATTTTTCATTAAATTCCTTCTGGAAGATCTGCCACGTCGGAGTAATAGCAGGGTCTGCATATTTTACCAATATAGATTTCCACCAATCGTAAGCGTCTTCTTTTAGTAGGAAAACAAAAAATTTTAGACGCTGCTTATCTGTACAGTCCATTAGATTGAACACTTTTTCTGTATTCTCAAACCATACCTTGGCCACTTTAGGGTCAGCCGTACCATAGAATGATTGTGCCCCTAACTTGCGAACATGCTCGAAAGGCAATTGCTGTCCGAAATCATGTGGCCGCATCGATTGGGCAGCCATGCTTCCCAATGTTTGGGAAATCAACGTTAGAGTATCTTGCAAGTTATTATTATTCGTCTCATTCCCGTTGCCCAATTCTTGTGTAGTCCTAGGAGGTTGCTCTGCTGCCATCGTGTCCTGTAGAAGTAGTACCCTAATTAGTCTTCTGATAGAAATTTTAAAAAGAAACCTCCATCAAGTTTCATATGATAGAATAAGATAAATCCTCAACATCCCAAAAATCAATAATCCAATTTTCCTATGTATTCCAATTTCTCGCAATAATTCAATCCCCGAATTCAATTTTAAATCAGAATCCAACTTTGCTCTGATACCACAAGTTGTCACGACCCGTCCCTCATATCCGAGACGAGCCCGACAAAAACCTATTTAGAAAACTCTTAGTAAAGTATTATTCTATCATAATCTTTTCCTTATATGAAAAATTTCGATGGAGTTCCTCTATAATATGGATCTCCCAACCGCAGCCTGTACCTGAAATATTATCCATCATATCTATAAAATCATCCATCACTAAACTTTAGAATTCTGACCAAGATCTCATCAAACTATTGAAAATAAAGTGACATCTTCTACATTTTTATATTCACAAAAATCCACATGTTCACATCTATCCAACTATCCATACCTTCACATTCATACAAAATCCACCACTCTATTTCTGTCAAACATCCACAAAGGACATCAAAAAGTTACCAAAAACTAAAGTCTTTGATGGCGCAACCTCCAACTAGTGATATGCAGCTATGCACGTTCCTCCCAAGCGTCCTGTTCAAGATTTATCTATAATAATATAACAATAGAATGGTGAGTCTAAACCCATGGAAGAGCTTAGATCCAGCGAGCGGATCTCAAGCTTTTGATAAACTACTTTATGAACATAATTTGCATTGTATCAAATAACTCATTACTAGGAAACAACATAAGAAATACTATTTGCATGGATCAACATCTATCATAGAATAATTATGACAGGAAATAACATTTAAAAGTCTTGACAGTCTTACCCATATCATATTCAATGTCACACCACCCCAACATGCCGTACTAAGTCAGGAACCGTGTAAAATTTGTCAAGGGGAAGAAACTCAACCCAAGACCGTGAAAAATCTTATCATTTTGCATAGATGGTTCCAAAGACCAAGTACATTTCACAAACGGCCCAAAGTCCATTAGTATATGAAATGCGGGCCCAAAGCCCTCCTGAGTCACAAGGAGTAGGCCATAGGTATACCACGAGGATATACCTACCCCAACATGTAGTGACTTGTTCATGACTTTTCTGAGGAGTAGGCCATAGTGTGAATTGTTATAATATTTTATATCATGAAAAATCTTGACAATATATCTTGTAAAACTTGTATCCATATATCTTGACAAATTTCATAAAGCATAAATTGCACCTGTATTGCAACATGCAAATCATAATTGAACTTGGTAAATAAAATGTCATGATAACCTCACATGAACATTAATTATGGTAAAGGCCTTCATAAGCATGGAAATCTTGTAGAATCATTGCTATAAAATTTAGCGAAATCTAACTAGTTTTTATAAAAATATGACTTGGACCACTCACCTGATAATTTGTTGTTTGCAGAGGTAAACATTTAGAACTCTATGGATCATGATTCATAATTATGAATAATCCTACAATATACATATTGTAAGCACATCCCTGAAAGCCGATAATTATGGGAGTGCCTAACTATCATTCAGTGCCTTGATTGTAAAATGCGACAGGGAGGTGTTTTTTATTTTAGTGTCTACCCCTATGCAAATATGGCATTTTGTGTATTTACATTTTCTTTTCTTTATACGTAAGGCGTGATCCCACCTTATCTGCATCTAAATGTAACACTGAACTGCTTCCCTTTCAGTTGATTAGGTAAGATGGAAGCAATTATACTGAGTCGTATTCCTCTCGACGATTATAGAAGACTATTCGATGAATTTGGGTATAATTTAAGAAAAAACTCCTGATGCTATTTTTCTAGATAAAGTATCATCATGAATCCATTATTACATAAAATTTCACATATATATGACGTTACCCTTGTTTGACACTTATATAGGCATTAGTGTACAACTACAATTAACTACGTAGTCTCTTAGATCTCAACAATGAAGGATTAAGAATGTTAAGATGCTATACTGCAATAAAATATAGTGAAATAATTATAAGATTGGCAAGAATGTTCTTTCTCCCTTTTTAAATTGTATTGTTCAAACATTAGATCTACCAAATTCGTAGGTACTGGTTTAACTAGGTTGATTCCATACCATTAATAATAATAGCAACTGAAACTTCTTTACCTACTTCTGTCTGTCCACAACCCATCATTAGAATTAGATTAGGTTCTTGATACTTGATTCTTCGTAAGATAGAAGTCGTTAGCATGATTATTTTCAGTTTAACGAAACCTATATGTACATATGCGTGTACACCCCCCTATGCCTACAATAAACCTGATGTTTTTCGACATAGTTGCATGTATAAAAGCAGAAAATGGTAGTCGCACCTGTAAACCTTCTTCTTTAATCTACGCCATGCGAGAAACTTGCTTGCATAAGTTCCTTTCTCATTGATGTCCCGTATCCGAAGAGTTTTCTTTCTCTCCCCTTATGAAATTCGAGTTGATACTATTTAACCTTTAGGGGGTCTTCCTCCAACGCTAGATTCCCCTTAATGTTACGCGTGTACAACATGCAACCTTCATAACATTTCTAATAATATCACGTGTCAGGCCATTGAGGCATACATATCCTAAACTAACCTGCATGTTACTTTATATAATTCTAGAACCATCCATCATATTTTCAATTCCCTAAAGCCGTAACTGTGGTGTCCCTTAGTGGGCATTATGATTATATATATAGTGCCAATAGACCTATTAAGTTGTCTACCAATTACAAACTCACGATAGGCTTGGCATTAAAGATAAAATAATTAAACAAGAATAATGGCTTTTGTCTACAATTATAGTATGAGAAGGGTCACCATGTTATTCTCATTCTTCAAATACAAGTACAACCTCTAAGGTTGTATTTATAGAGATATGAATCTACCTCATTCTATATATATATATACTATGGTGGAATTATATCTATATCAGATCTTTCATGCATAATGTTCATTCCATCGAATATGGACTTTATACTAATTACACTTAGAAAGCTCGAGTAATTGCTCGATCTTACATTTATAATCGTGTGTTAGTTTAGTTCATTAACTCAACCAGAGATCATTAAATTAATCTATGTCGTTCAATCCAACGACTCTTAATAAAACCTAAAAAAGAACCCCCTCCTTCTTATCATCTTCCTCCAATCCTCCTCCCTCCCTTCCTTCTCTGCTAACTATTTTCTTCCAGTTGTTGCGACCACCTCCACCTAGGGAAGAAAACGGTCGGATACGGATGCGAATATAGGAATAATCATATCCTTATCCATTTTAAAATAAGAATACGAATGCGGGTACGAATATTGATGGATGTGAAAAATGTGTTACCATATCCTTAAAAACGAATACGAATGTAAAACGAATACGAATCGAATAAGAATAATAACATAAATATTTAATAGATTGACTAAAATATACATGTTTAAGATGGTTTACACATAAAATAGATATATTGAATATAGTAATTTCATAACAATTATATCAACAATGGTGAATGCAAACATAAAATATTGTTACACACAATTATAAATAAATCTATTACTATATTTATGTACGAAAACGAATATACGAATACAAATGCGAATATTAGCGAATGTCGAAGTGATATCCATATCCACATCCATTTTAAAACGAATACGAATACGAATGTCAAAATATGTATAAAACGAATACGATAGTGGATCGGATACGAATGTATTCGCATTCGTTTTCATCCCTACCTCCACCCCTTCCTCCGCCCACCCCTCCCCTCAATCCCCTCACCCCTTTAGTCAGGACCCAAATCCTGAACATCTCCTCTCTTTTTGCAGGTCTGTAGTAGCAGGACCTTCGTCGAGTTCCCCATTTACCACAAGAACTTCACCTGCATCTCCTTTGCCATGCTTTGATCTCAAAGGAGTTGCTCATCCCATGGAACACGCCCCAGTTGGTGGCATGAAACATGCAACAACCACTGTTCCTTCTCCTCTTTAATATCAAGGGATTTTTACCTACATAATTTTGAATAGTTTTATATTTATACACGTAATCCTTGAAATCACTAACTACACATAGAAATCCCAAATAATTACTCAATCTTACACTTATAATCGTATGTTACTTTAGTTCATTAACTCAACTAGATCATTAAAGTAATCTATGTCTTTCAATCCAACGACTATGAATAAAACCCAAAAAAGAACCCCCTCCCTCCTATCATCTTCCTCCAATCCCCTCCCCCTTCCTTCTCTGCTACTATTTTCTTCCAGCTGTTGCGACCACCTCCACCCCTTCCTCCGCCCACCCCCTCCACTCAAGCTCCCACCCCTTTAGTTGGGACCCAAATCCCGAACATCTCCTCTCTTTTTGTAGGTCTGCAGTAACATGATCTTCGTCGAGTTCCCTATTTACCACCAGAACTGCACATGCATTCTCTTTGCACGCCTTGATCTCAAAGGAGTTGCTCATCCCGTGGAACGACTCTCTACACCCAACTCAAAAGATGAGGACAAAAGAACCATCGTACTTTGACATCTTGCCGATCCGTTCATTGGAGAAAAAAACTCGACACAAGCCCTCTTTCATTCCGCCTTTGGCTTAAGAACATGGATTTGTCGAAGAAACCCTACATCTTCTTTAGCGAGCTCCAGATCCACCATCGTTAATTGTAGGGAGATCCAGCCACCTCCAGCCCCTCTGGCCACCTCCTCCATCTTCCCCTTCCTCCGTAGGAGGGAGTGCTTCTTCACCCACACTGCTGAGCAACTCTGCATTGGAGTCACCGTCAGTCTCACCTCACTTTGGCTCGTTGCATCTATTGTCTAGAGGACCAAGAAGGGTTTCAGGGTTCATGGGTTATCAGCTTCGTCTGTTAATGAGGTATTGGCATCCCTCAGGAAGATGCACATCAGAGAAGTTGGGTTGGGAGGAGGATGAGGATGAAGAATGACCTAGTTTATAACTATGATATGTTTTAAGGGACAAAATTACCAGCATATAACATTTCGGTCAAAGTTAATAGAGAAAAGACATGGAAGTTAACACAGGGTTATGTCATGTAAGAGGTAAGAATGATTCAAGGTTTGGGTATAATTAGTGATTGTCGAGGGTTATATATGAAACTATTTAGGATTATAGGCGTGAAAATCCCTATTAACAAGTGTAGTGTTCGATGCATGGAAAGGATTTTCTTTCTTTCTTTTTAATAATTACTTCTTAAGATCGAATATAGTATTATTATAGGCTATGGATAGCATATCCACGGTTACTTCTCAAATAAGATCCAAGTGTCATTTATCCCAATACTTGGGGGTTGTTTTTACGATGGATGCTACATTTTTACACCATCATAAGGCCTTATTCGGTGGTGGTTTATCCCACCTAAACCTGCTACTCTGCAATCCCAAGTTGTGTCAGAATAGGGCATCTCATGGAGCCCTAGCACGGGATGGGGCAAAGGTTTTCACCCTGCATGGCTTCCACCACTCCAACTGCATCTGCCTCGTACCCTCTCGCTCTGCGCTAGTCTATGGAACTCCCCAAACCCTAGCGTCAAAGTGAGAGCATCAACCATAGTCGTAGGTAAGAAAAAGAGGAATCTCCAAATAGGGAAAAAGAAAATACATGTCAACACAAGAAATAAAGACTCGATCCAACCCAAAGCGTCATGATGTGCGATTTAGAGGTGACTGGAAAACAATTAGGGACCGACCCCATGCTCCCATTCTCCCCGCCCAAGCTACTGATATAGAGAGCTGGTCTTTAACCAGAATCCTGATTTTGACTCCTCTTCTCTTGAGCTTTCGTTCAAGCCTTGTATCGCAAGGATTCTGTTACGAATTGCAAAAGCTGAGTATGTTCAAATGATCAATCAGGCATGCATGAAAAAGCACAGATTTACAAAGTTTGCACTTCATCCTTGGACGATAGCGATCAATTTTCACTTTGTGGAGAAATAAGAAAGTACAAAAGATACGGAGAGCTCTAACCCTAAGGGAGTTTGTATATTATATTCATACAGACAGATCCCTGATGCAAACGAATCCAGTGACAACATCGTCTTATTGAGATATGGTACGATGGTAGGGGCTACATACGATGGTTCTTCAACTTGGATCAGATGGTTAGGATTCAAGGCATATCAATAGATTTGTAAGTGATCTTGGTTCTAGAGTTTTGGGCGACTAGTTGGAGACGCTCGTCTTGGTGCTGTTGTTGATCTCCAATTGTGATGGGGCAAGTACGCACATATCTGGGCTTCCTAATCTGGCTGTGGAGTTTAAGATCAAAGGTGGAGCATCTTCAGTGTTTTTTGGTTTCACTCCATATATCGCAGGGGTGTCTCCAAGTCCTGCTGATGCTACTTGTGGTTCAAGCTATTGTGGATGTGGCTCAAAGCTTCCAAACGGACCAAAAGCTGTCTGTTAGGAAGCTTCTTTTGAGAAGAAATCTGTGGAAATGCCTAAGTTGGATATTGACGAGTGCCTCCAAGCTGTTTGACGAAATGTCTGTCAGACCGACTCCAATGTTATATGAATCCAATTTTCCTTTGTTTGTTCCTTTAACTTTGGAAAGAAATGAGAGATTAAGAAGATGTTAACTTAGAGCTGAGACAATGAGAACGAAAATAATAAGTTCCAAATTGTTTCAACAGAGAAAGTTAATAACTCCAGTGCACATATTATGAAATTGAATCATGTTCCTCTCTCCTTTGGGGATCCCATTCAAGTCCATGAACATGTTTGTTGTGGATGATGAATTTATGCTTGAAATCACTGAGGAGGAAACGAAGATGCTACAACAACCCTTTGTTTCAAGTCTGATTGCTAATTCCAGACCTTAATGGTCGAACTTGCTAAATTTAGAAACTTTTTATGGAAAGAATGATACCAAATGATCCTTAAGTTTTAGAAAAAAGTGATTTATGAACACAACTTCCAATTTTGACAAAATTGTTGTTTTTTAACATGTTTTGGAAACTTGTAAAATTGGGAAGATAAAGAACAAGGTTGATGATAAAAAGGGAGAACCGCTCAATCTTGGTTGCATATGGTTCAAGAGAAATTGAAAGAGGATTTTAATGTTGATTCTTTAGAACATTTGTATCAGCAACAAGTACAAAATTTAGGGCTAAAACACACTAAACACATGGAATCACATATTATAGAGTAGACGAGTTGATATAACATCACTTATAACTTCACAAATCTTATTTTTGTTTCTTGGAGTTATTTTTATCGTTAGCTTGTATGGTGGAATAGGTCTGGACATTTTACTCTGTCTTCTTATAATCGATTAAGTATTCTATGTCTCAGAATAAAGAAAACACATTATATTCCATTTTAGTTTCTATGTCTGCGGATACCTACAAATTATTAATCACATATCAACTTGCAATGTCAGAGTTAAGGCATATATGAAAATCTAGTGTATGTGAAGCGTGTTTCCCAAAGTATAAAAAACTCAACATAAATAACTAGTTTCTATCGCGTATTCTATATCCTTACTTTGCCAACCAAACAGAGAATAACATGTAATTATTTTCTATCCCTTCTTATGCCATAGAATCGTATCCCTACAAACTAAGACAAATGAAGGATACAATAGCTTATTCGCACATTATCATATTACGTATCCTGATACCAAACGAGCTCTAGGACCTGTTCAGTTGGGAAATAGCCTTGGGAATAAGGGATCTATTTCCCGCCTCTCTCCTCTCTGAAATAGTACAGTTATTTCTCTCTCCGTCGACCCTCTTCGAGCGATCGGAAGCTTGGGCCTTATTCCAACCCTACCTCAACGGCTCTCTTTTCATCCCCTCCTGTGTGCACCTCTCAGCATATGCCATTCCCCTGTCCTACGATGCTTTCTCCAATGGGCTTCTCCCATGTTGTGTGTTGTCTACTTACTTCATAATTTGCAGCTCATCCTGGCTAAATGTGAATGGTGAATCTTGTCAGGAAAGTGTTGCGATGGACTGATTTGCTATATTGTCTTTCACACAACCTTCCTTGATAGGGGCATGGTGTCCTTGGGTCTATGTTGTCTTTTCCACCATGTCTTCAGACATGGGATTTAGGATTTCGATGACCCCTTGAAGTCTTATAAAAGGGCATGGAAGATGGGCTCCGATCGCACATCGTGACCAATTGTTGAGATCTTCTTGTTATGCTTGTGCATTCACATATCTTCAATCTTGTGTGCTTTCTAGATTACGAGGTATCCGATCTATTTTTGCTCTTGCTCGATTATTTAAGCCTATGATATGTAGTTTTCAAGCATTGATTTGAAATGGATATTGTTTTGTTGTTGAGCATGATAGATTTCTATATATGATTTTATTGCTTTGCAATATTTGCTTTATGCTTGACTTATTTAATTATTGATGGTGGTGTGATTCGCATTCTTTGTAACCCGTTATGCTGGTTTTTGGATGTCTAAGCCTGATATTTTGACCAGGTTGATGATTGTGGTTTGTTCTTGATGTTGCTTGATGTGATTTAATTGAAAATTATGGGTAATAGATGTTTTTTAGGATCTGCATGACTTGAGTGAGGAATGTAATGAGTTTTATGTAGATCTCTGCAACACTCTTGGATTATGATTGATTCTCCCATGTTATGCAACATAGTTGGATCATTTAACTACACTCTCTTGTGTGTAATGTATTTTCAAGTTCTAATACATTACACACAAATCTCTTGATGTTTTTATATATTTGAGAAAGCTTTAGAGCCGCAATGGTTGTTACTTCTCTCTGAAAATGCGCATTGGCGCCTCTGGACCTGAATGTGTTGTCCTCTTTGTGCTGGATTTGTGGAATGTATCCCTTTTACCTACATGCAACTGAAGAAACACTTGCGACAGAGGGGAGAGTCGTACGCTCCACATAAGGTGAGAGCGGAATTGCTGAACTAGCCTCTCACAAAACCCAAGCAATAATCCCAACAATCAATCCACACTAAATATCGATCAATGAATAAGCAGGTGTAAATCAAAATTTATAATAAACCTTACAAATAAATGTGTATAGTGACAAGCAGAGTAGGGTGTCGAACACATGAAGCACGACGGTGTAACACTTAATATTATTTATTAATAAATAAATAATGAATAAATAATGTCTGTATAAATGTATATATGTATGCGCACAATTACTCAAGGAATGTGGGTTTAATTAATAAAAAATAGTATTTTATTTTTAATTAATTATATATCTTATCATATATATTAAATTTTTTTAATTCTAATATAATTATAAAATATTTATGATAAAAATAATATTATAGCTTATAATTTAGTATTTATAGAATTATAATACTTTATAATTTAATTAATTTATAAATATAAGTAAAAAAATCAAAAATGGAAAAGATAAAATATTTTTGGGTTTTAAATAAATTTTCACCATTTTTGTGACTATACAAGTAATTCTGCTAATTTTTAGAGATTTTTAAAATCCAAAATACACAAAATTAGGGACTCTTTAATTCGGCCGAATCGTTTTGAGATTTAAAAATACTAAATAATGTCAAAAATTCTAAAAACTATTTTTATATATTCTAATATATATGAATAAAAATATTGGATAGAAACAAATATTTTTTGGATTTTTAGAAGAGTTTTTATTTTTTTGTTGGATTTTGGAGCTTTTAAATTTTTCATCATTTTCTTTTTCTCTTTTTAGGGATTTCTGGTCTAGGGATGCTAGATAAATAATAAATACACACTATTTTTTGGGAAATGTTAAATGTAGTTATATAATTTTTGGATTTTTTAAATCAAATAGGGAATATCTGAGATCTTTTTGATTTTTATAAAATAGGAAAAAGTTCTAAAATGATATTACAAAATGTGGCTGAAAGTATAATCAAGTAGGAGCCTAACCCTATTTTTGTGGATTTTTTAGTGCATGGAATATATTTTTAATAAATAGAATACACAAACAAAAATCCTTAAACTAACATGTATGTTTTTATAATTAAAATAAAGATCAGGAGGCACAGTGCAAATACACCCAAAGTTTATAACTAATATCCACACTAAAATAACTCGTGAGGGCTTACATGCAATATTTACAACAATATACGTGCTAATGCACGTGAACCTGATAGGGACCAACTTGCAATATAGGAGAAGTTTAAGGGGCATATCCAATTTGTCCACTACAATTTAAACATGATAGAATATTTACATGGTTACTTATAAGTTATAAAAATGTGGAGGGAGGTCACAAAAAATTACCCATTAACGCGTTGGATCCGGTGGTTGTCACTTTGCCACGTGGCTGATCTTACGATTATAGGTTGGCTTCGTTTCGATTTTTCTCTGATGACCCAGATTATATCTGGGCCCTTCTTCTCGATCCAACTGTTCCTGGATGTTCACGAAGAACACCCAAGAACAACGGGGTTCCCTTGTTTCAATCGAAGAAAGCCGGCGACTCAGACTACCATTCCTCACACCAAGGGGTGCTTCATCTTCCTGGTGAACCTCCACGTCGGCAGGTGGCTTCAGATGTCAATGAGATGACTTGGATAGCTTCGACGGCTCCAACCCATCTGGTTGTGCTCGAGGTGCTCCATAACAGGCAAAAAGGCTCTTCGTGGTTGCACTCCTGCACGAAACACAAACACACGGCTCGAGGGTAAATCTCTCAGCCCAAAAGTGCAGTTGGGACTACGTGGATGATGAAGGCGATAAGGCTTCGACGATGCGGAGGAGGAGAGCCTATGATTGCTTTGATTCAAGTCGAATTGAAGGGGGCAAATGGGTAGGAATAATGGAGAATGCGTCAAGGGTCGATATGGTGGTGAAAGTGGATCGATCACAGTCGGGTCACCGGCGAAATTGACCAGGAGCTCGAGCTCCAAGCCGTAAATGGATTCACTGATTAAGCCTACTCCTAAAGATTAAAGGGTGAAACTAGATGCCTGAATCAAACCTATGAATTATACATTACCTAAAATGCGAAGAAAATAAGGCTCAACCGGTTGGGAAAGCCAGGAGCGAAACATCGCGGCTGAGGGGTGGCCGGAGATGGCGGATCCACTAAACCTCTACTCCTCCTCGCTGCAATCTTCAACCAAAGACCCCCTGTCACAAAGTTTTGGCGATTAGAGAAGGATTGAGGGGCTAAGATTCGATGAAGAATGATCAAAAGATCAAAATGGGTGATGGGGATTATTTATAAGCGAGTTTTTGGTGAGTTTCGAGGGGAGATGGCGTGTAACGACGAGAAGGTTGGTGAGGATTCTAGGAAGGGCGTGGAAGAAGGACAGAGAGGCAACATGAAGGTGAAAGGCTCGAGGTCAAAGGGTGGAGAATGGAGGCGTGAAAATTTGGTGAAGTTGGGGCAACTCGTGATTCTGACACAGGTCAGAGGGACTGGGGTATAGTTGACCTAAGTCAACGAACGACACCTCTTGGTTGGTCCACGTGGACCAACCAGGAAATTCCAATTAGAAATATCTTGGAAAATATAAAAGAAACAATAAATGAATTTATTATTTTTAGGTTATCAAATAAAAAATATGTCTAATTTTGTGTAGAATTTAATGCTTATTTTATTTATTTTTATGAGGTGTTTTATTACATGTTACTTTTTACAAGTAAAAATATAGGTATATTCAATTATATTTCACGTGTTTTATTTTTCTTTTGTATCCTATAGTTTATTATTTTATTAAACATGTTCTATATATTTATAACCTATTTAAATACACTTAAATATATTTTTATTGTATTTCTGATATAATATGTACAATTAAATACATATAGGTATACAATACATATGTATAAGTATAGGTATTTCATCTATTTATTGTGTATACTTATTTTATTTTTGTATTTTTATGGTTTTATTCTACTTTAAATATGTACATATACTATACATAATATTTACAAATTTATAAAAATACAAATTATCAAAAATAATAATGAATAAATAAAATGAATATTTTATTCAGATAACTTGTACAATAGGGGTTCAAAACCTAATTTTCACACCTTAGCTCCAAATTAAGTGAACTTCATTAAATAACATATTAAAAATTATATGTAATTAAAAGTTTTTATTGAGGAGATATGGGTATGGGAATTTTGGATTTTGACTTTTTATTTAGAGTATAAAAGGTACATTGTATATTGTTTCTCTATGGAATCAATTTTGTATTTTTATATGTATTTTTATCTACAAATTTCATGTACAAAGTTTATTTATTTGATGAATAAATAACAAAGAATAAAATAGGTCCCAAAAAGTAATTATTAGCCTATTTTTGCAGGGTTCTCCGTCCGTGTTTTCTGTACAATTTGTCACCCTATCTCCCCCTACTTTATTCCTTATCGGCTAAGTCATCATGATGACTAAGTCTCAGGGGCTAGGATCACTCGACACCTATGGTATCTCGTTTCTTTTTATTTTCTTTTCTTTATTCTTTTATTTTGGCAATAAATGCAGTATTTATACAATATTTTCTACAGTATTTTATACAACATATAGAGTATTTATTTTGGCAAGTTAATGCTATATACATGCATTTAGCTAGGGTTTAAAGACCAAAGTCAAATAATAAAGGTATCAAATGAGGATTTATCACCCCCTATACTTGCCTTTGCTAGTCCCTAGCAAACACTTATGCCTATAAGTGCAGAAAAAAATAAAGAAAAGAAAAGGAGATATCTTGGAATAATTTTTGACTTTTTAAACTTGTCTTAATGGAATCAAAGTTTGAAACTCAGAGAAGACCTTTGGATTAATGGTGTGTTCGGAACCACGTAGAAGTCAGGAAGTGTGACATGACAACCTTTAGGTTCCATATTCCTATTATTCAGTCCAATTCATAGCCAGGTCACAATCATTCACTTAGCCGTATACTCTTGCTACCTTAAAATGATAGAACCAAGTGTGTGAAATCGCCCAGCTCTTCCCAGATAAAATCATTGAACTACCAAGGCATCTGCTTTTATGATAACTCGTCCTCGTGGAGACAGATATTCCCTTCTAAGGTCAGGTGCTCCTGGTCTTTACAACCGAATGAGGTAAGAAGTTTGAAGAATGGATAGAGAAGTGGTAATGGACCAGTGTAGTCTTCATTCCCTTGTGAAGTCGGTCAGTGTAACCGATTCTTCACCAAAAAGTAGGATTTTTTTGAAGCTCGAATTTTAGTGGATTTTTTGGTGTTGGCTTCTTAGGAGATTTTCTTTGACTTTACATAGATTCTGCACTCTTGTTTGTGCCCTGGTGGATATAGCACCTTTTGTTCCACCAACGTTTTTGGGGTCTTAGAAAAAGTTACGGCAGTAGACCGTCCCTCATCCAAAGTATTGTTTCAATCCATCTCCAGTATTTAGATATCATTGTTATCAAAAGAAGTGTATTGGAGTAACGTTGTCAGTAATCCTCAAGAGTGGTTCCTGAGCGACCCTTGACGAAGCAGCCTTACATCATCTCGACTAAGACTCCAAGATTTTTCAACAGTCCATCTAAGTTGAGTTAAGTTCTAGGTGCGAGGTTTTCAGTCAAGTCGCTGTCTCAAGAGTCTTACGGATGATATGAAGTGTTCTATTTAGGCATGAATTGACTCATGAACATAGTCTTATGGAATCTAAAAAATTAAGTCAAGATGACCTGAAATGTCTCTGCTTCCAGTCCTCATTGGGTTCCTCTGAAATTAGGTGTATTAAGGTCTATTCCAAGCTCTAATCTTCAGATTTTATTTGGACTTGTTCAATTGTCTAGATTACTAGGAAAAATGCAAATTCTATATATAATGCAAGAAAATATTTTTGTGATGGAATTTTCAAAATTTAATTTTTATGGATTTTTGAAAAAGGTTTTGAAAATTTTTATGCAATTTTTGAAAAGATTTTTACAAATGTTTTTGGAATTTTTTATTTTTCAAAACAAAAGATTTTGGAAAAGAAAAGATATGTACAAATATTTACACGACTGCATCTTATATTTACAAGAGTTGGGGTTTTAAGAATTTTCAAGGGATATGTTATTATTTATATAGATAAATACATACAGTTGGTGAAAAGTATTTATTAGAAAGATGTACATATTCCTCAAACTTATTTGAAAATGATTTCACAAACAATTTTGAAAATTATAGTTCAAACTAATTTTTGCAAATAATTTTTACAAACATTTGAAAACTAGTTTACAAAAGTTTTTCAAATAGTATATAGATTTTTCAAATATTTTTGCAACCATTTCTAAACCATTTGCAAATCGGTTTTCAAAAAATTTTATTTCAAACAAAGGAAAGAAATTTTTACAAAAAGCATTTTTTACAATGGTTTAAAACATTTTACAAAATATTTTTCAAATATTTTTCAAAAGATTTTTCAAATACATTATCCAACTTCTTTTAAATATTTTTACAAAACATTTTACTTGATTTATTATTAAATATATACAAAAATAGTTTGAGGAATACGATACTTATTTTTATTAGTTGATTTTAATTAATTTTATGTTATATATATATATATATTTTAGCCATACTTATTGAAAATACAAAAGTACGAGTTATGACTAAAATATATACAAAGTATATATTGACCCCCTATACTTAGCTTGAGCTATGTCCTCATAGATTGAAGAGAAAAGGAAGGCATAATTCGTACTAAGTAGAGAGAAGTCTATCCTATAACGACTTGATAAATAATAAGAAGTCAAACGTCCCACCTATACTTAAGATCAAGTAATCCTAAATATAACAGACTGTATTCTTCATGCAGGGAGGGTTGAGGGTGGGAACGACTAAATGACTCAACAAATCATCGGCTCAGTCTGTCTGCCCATATACTTAGGGTGAAGTATCCCTAAGTCTAGACAGATTATTAAGAGTTGAGGAGATAGGTGAGAGACTAAAGAATGAGTAACCCGAGGGTGCTTATCCACTATACTTAGGATGGAGCATATCCTAAGTATAACATATATGAATGGGGTGAGAGCACCGCAAAAGAAAGAATTTCAAGAATGAAAATGAAAAGAAGAAAATAAGAAAAGAATAAATGAAGAAAAAAATTAACTAATCAAAAATGTTTTTGATGGCCTCGTCTGATTGTACTAATGTTGCGGCTGTGAATTCTTCATCATCGACCACTTGAATCGAATCTACCACAGACAAAAACGTACCATGTTCAAGATAATGCTTAAGTAACTATCCATTGATTATAAATGGTTGTGTATCAGCTGACAAATCAGATATAACAATGCTTCCATTGTCATACACATGCTTCACTATGAAAGCCCTGGTCCACTTGCTTTTCAACTTCCCCGGGAATAATTTGAGCTTTGTGTCAAACAACCAAACCTTCTGACCCGGTTTGTAAGTCTTGCAGCATATATGCTTGTCGTGCCACTTCTTGACCTCCTCCTTGTACATCAAGCTGTTGTCATATGCATGATGGGTCCTGAATCACCCTAGTTAATTATCATAAATTATCGTCCGTTTAAATTATGAATGTCGTTTCGTTGTAAGCGAGCAATTGGGAATCGGTCAATAAATAACCATAAGAAATTTAGTCAATTTTAATCAATGCGGTTTTATGTTTATTTTACATGGACAAGTCCCAAAGTCAAACTCAAGGAGGCAAAGGAACAACCTATAATTTTGTATCAAAGTTCGTGCATAGTTTTCGAGGCGGTCTTTTTTGGTATTTTTAATGCAAGTTTGGGATGCAAAATGTGACTTTGGCTAGTTTTAAGGACTAGAAAAATAAATATCAATTAAATGATGTCCGAAAAATATGAAACTTGGCCAAGATAACAATTATGATGAAATTGATGCACTTTATTTTTTTTAAAATTTTTGGATGCAGAATCAATATTTTATGAATTTATGAATGCAAAAGATGCGAATTTCAATATTTAATTATAATAAATATTAAACCTATTTACTTTCAAGAGATAAAATTACCCAAGATCTATCACTAGGTGATCGAACTCAGAAAAATCCTAAACCTCGAAAATAATAGATTTAATACCTACTAAAAATTAATTATTGAAATATGCAAAATGATTTTTATAAGGAAAATGATGCATGCAAATTTAATTTTTTTTGCAAAAAGTAATATACAACTAAATCTACCATCAGTGATCTTTCGATAATTTTCAGAGCAACGGTTAATTAGTTATGAATTTTCAAGCACAAAATGGGAAAAATATGTAATTTTACACAAAATAATTAATTATTAATTAACCACAGATCTCAAAAATGTCAAACTATGCCATAATGTAGAGAATTAATTGACGAACATCATGCTATTTTTGAATAATAAAATGATGCTTTAAAGCAGTTCAAAGTAAGGGGAGAACACATGGGTCTAACTGCAATTATATTAATTAAAAATAAAGGAAATGCAGTGCAGACTGAATAGTAGCTACCAGATCCTAGGGGGGTTACTTTGCAAAAACACCAACAGTCACGTGACAGGAACATGACCCCTGGTCGGAGGAGTTCTATGCAATTAGGCGGATCGGCAGGGGGTTTACTGCAAATTCTCCACCCCCACATGCGAGGGGGTTCTTGTTGAAATTTTGCAAATCTGTGGGGGGCTTTATGTAAGAGTTCCCTCCCATCACGTGCCTCGTACGTGGGGAGGGCCTCGGGCCTCCCGCCCGTCGGTAGCGTGCGGCGGGGAGAGGCGGAGAAGCCGCTGTGGACGCCTTGATGATGATGAACTCAGAGAGAGTATTGGAGAAGCTTCCTGTGGCTGAACGATGCCGGCTGTCTTTGTAGCGTCTTCGTTGGCTATGGTCGATGGCGTGGAAGCGGAAGGCAAAGGAGCTGTCGGTGGATGCAATGCTGGTCGTTGAATAGGTGTTCTTGGTGTGTTGGTGAAGCTTGTTGTGGAGCGGGGGAAGCATGAACGGAGGTTTGGCCAAAGGCGGAGATGGGACCCCGTGAAGTCGGTGCTGCGGTTGTCGAAGATGGGGGATCGGAGGCGGGGGCGTTGGGCGGTAGAGTAGCTGCTGGAGACGAAGCTTTTGGCAGAGCTGCGACGAATGCGGAGTAGCGTTGGCTCGACGATAGAGGTCGGAGCGATGGCAGCAGGGTCGGAGGCCATTCTGCAAAGAGGCCTGGGGCCTCAGATCTCGCTGGAGAATGATGCTGGGCAGTCACACCGGTGATCATTTTAGAGATGAAATCGACGAGTGAAGGGGATGAGGGCGGTTGAGTTGCTTAAATAAGAGATCATCGGTCAGACGGAGATGGAAAGAAACACAAGAGATCAGGGACGCACGGTGGATTAGGAAAGGGGGAAAACGATTGGAGATGGCGGCAAGGAGGAGATCGATGTCGTGAGATTCGCAGGGACGGTTTGATGGTGAAGATCGTGGAGGTGGGTCGGGGCGGTGGCCTGATTGGGAAGGCGGCACCGCTCCCAATTGGGTAAGGGGGATGGAGGAAGGGGACAGACCTGGGATCGTCCGATCGGTCGAGATCGGGCGGCCCAGGTCACGCCACATGGATGCAAATGGGGATGCCGGTGGGAGTCGGGCACGTGCAGTGCGCGTGCGTGATCGGCACGTGCGCTGCACGTGCGTGGCCCTTTTTTTATAACAATGAAATAATAAAAGGCTAAAAAATGGGTGACATGTGACGACTCCAGGAGCTGCCACGTGTCAGCCCCACAAAAATCGAAAAATAAATACCAACAAAAATCTGGAATAAATATCAAACGACCTCGGATCAGAAATATTTCTTCACAAAAGTTGCTCGTCTCGATGAGATCTACAACTTTCATGAAGACATCAAAATCGTTCATTTGTGCAAAGTGATATTTTTGAGGTATCCCATGTACATAGAATACCTTGATTTTTTGGTTTTATATTATTTTTGCCATTTTTAAATCAGATAAAAATCCGGAAAAGTATGATAACATCAAAGATAGATATTTACACATTAATCTAATTTTTTGGATATTTATTAAGTAAGAAAAGGAAGAAATAAAATAAAATACGGAAAAGACAATTTTTATACAAACTGTTAGTGAAGACTCGGACTCAATTAGTTTCTTTGATTTCAAGCTTAGTTTGGATCTGTATTTTTACGTATTTTAATAAAACTTTCATCAAAGAAGACAAATAAAAAAGAAATAAAATAAAATGAGTCAATTATGTACATAAAGTAATAGGTCAAAAATCACTAAAATACAAAATGTACAAAAGAGGCCCAAAACCCAACTTTCACATATGAGCTCTGATTCACTTGAACTTGGTCTTATTTTGAAGGTAATTGAATGTACATTAGTTCAAAAGTGAGTAGGATCAAAACATACACTGGATGAGGAAGATATCAAGGTTTTACTCCGGGAATCCTAGAACTAGGTTTTGGGTTTTTGGTCTGCTTATTTAGGTTAGTGATTTTTTGTAATTTTCATTTATACTTGTTAGTGATATGTACACAATGGAGGTGGTTTCGGGTCAATTGGAGTTAGCATGAATTAGTTAAAAATCAGGGAAGTTAGGCTATTTTACATGTCATTTTGGCTGGGATTTTTGGCTTCTTATTTTGTGCAAAAATAAGTGATAAAATGCAATTCTTATCAAAACATGCATCAATGCTAATTATGCAGAATAAATGAAGAAATGTCAATGATTTTTTAGGGATTAGAGCTTAGCTAGTCATTTTTAGAGTGATGAATATGAGATTCATCAATGCATACTCACGGAATTAGAGAAGGATTCAGATCCAACTTCCTATTCTTTTCGGCCTCTTGAAATCCAAGTTACAGACATTAATTGCCTACCAAGATTTATGAATGAGTTCTACGGGCAAATGGCATGGATTTCCGTACACTAGGCGGTAGAGAGATATTCCCAACGGTGACTTGTACGTGGTCCGATAGGCCCAAAAAATCGAGTCAAGTTACCGAGACCAGTTCTTCCTGTCGGGGCGCACAACTTTCTACAGAATTGACTTTATCTCCCTATTTGAACACTCGACCAGGCCATTGGACTGTGGGTGGTACGGAGAGGCATCAAGATGTTCGATGTAGAATTCATGTGCTAGATTCTTCACCTCTCTATTGATGAAATGGCTACCCCCATATGATATGAGAGTCTTGGGGATCCTGAACCATGCTACGATGTTTTCCCTCAAGAACAGACAGACGGTACGACTGTCGGCAGCTCGGGTTGAGATAGCCTCCACCCAATGGCTTACATAGTCGACATCAAGCGTAATGTACTCAAAACCCTAACTGCTAGGTAACAGGCCCATGAAGTCAATGCCCCATACATCAAACACATCTGAAATCTGAACACACTTCAGAGGCATTATGTCTCTCATTCCAATAGTGCTGCCCAATCTCTGACAGTCAGTGCAGTGTTTAACAAAGTCTTATGTATCTTTGAATAGAGTCGACCACCAAAGGCTGCAATGGAGAACTTTTTCTACCATTCTTCTCCTAGAGTGGTGTCCTCCTGATTCTCTGGCATGACAATGTTAGAGGATACTCTGGAGTTCCTCCTGAGGAATGCACCTCCTCTAGATGCAATCTGCCCCCTCACGAAAGAGATAAGGATCCACCCACTGATAGAATTGAATATCCGATAGGAATTTGTCGACTTTTAGCTTCGAAAAATCTTGTGGATTTTTCTTGGATACAAGTTCACAATATCGAGAAACCAGAGGAGCAAAGTGACTGACAGAATGGGCTCATCTGGAAAAGTGTTTGTGATCGGCAATAAGCTCTGCTCAGGAGTGTATGGCTATGGTAATCTTGACAATGATCGACCGCCACATTTTTTACTCCAGGCTTATCATGAATTTCATTGTCAAATTTCTTGGAGTACAAGGATCCATTGAATTGGCCGTGGTTTGGCATCCTTTTTGGCTCGCAAGTACTTGATGGCTGAGTGGTATGTATAAATTATCACCTTGGATCCAAGTAGATGGGATCTGAATTTTTCCAGGGTAAATACTACCGTCAGCATCTCTTTTTCAGTGACAGTCTAGTTCTTTTGAGATTTGTTAAGATTTTTGCTAGCATAGTGAATAACAAATGGAATATGATCTCTCCTCTATCCTAAAACCGCTCCAATGGCATAATCAGAAGAGTTTGTCATGATCTAAAATGGTATAGACCACTCTAATGGTTGAAGGACTAGGGCCTGAGTGATTATTTCTTTCAGCTGCATAAAGTCCTGGAGGACTCTGTTGTCAACAATGAAATCTGCCTCCTTGCCTAGAAGCTCAGTCAACGGTCGAGCAATTTTGCTGAAATATTTGATGAATCGTCAGTAGAAACCGACATGCCCTAGGAATGCATCTGACTTGCTTCAAATTCGTAGGTGGCTCTAGCTTTGAAATCACTTCCACCTTCGCAGGATCAACCTCCATGACACATTTTGAGATGATATGGCCTAGCACAATACCTTCAATCACCATAAAATGTCTCTTCTCCTACGAGAGCACAAGGTTCACTTCACAGCATCACTTCAGGACTCGGTCTAAATAAGATAAACATTGATCAAAGTTGTCCCTGTAGATTGAGAAATCATCCATAAAGACCTCGAGAAAACTACCAACCATATCTTCGAAAATGGCCAACATACTTCGCTGGAATGTCGTCGGAGCATTGCACAAACCGAGTGGCATTCTACAGAAGGCATATGTCCCAAAAGGACGGGTGAAGGTCGTCTTCTCTTGATCTTCTGGAGCTATTGCAACATGATTCTACCTAGAGTATCCACCCAAGAAACAAAAGTATTCCTTTACAACCAGTCTTTCAACTATCTGGTTGATGAAGGGGAGCAGGAAATGGTCCTTTTTGGTTGCTAAATTCATTCGTCTGTAAGCAACACAGACACGCCATGATGTTGGAACTCTGGTTGCTATCTCCTCTCCTTTTTCATTCTTCACAAGGGTAATCCTGGATTTCTTAGACACAACATGCAAAGGACTCACCCACTTTGAATCGAAGATGGGATATATGAATCTAGCACCACACCATTTCGTGATTTCATTCATCATAACCTCCTGGAGGTTTGGATTCAATCTGTGCTGGAATTCTCGGGAAGCTTGTTGTCTTCTTCAAGGTATATGTGATGCGAGCATAGCGAGGGATTGATCCCATGGAGATCAAAAATTTTCCAGCCTATTGCCTTGCAGTTTCTTTCTAGAACCTCGAGCATATGAGATTCTTGTTCCTCGATTAGTTGTGAATTGATGATCACGGGGAACATGTTCTGCATACCTTCAAGAAAGGCATATTTCATGTTTGCTGGAAGTGGCTTGAGCTCGGGTGGTATCTGGTTCAACTCGGTGGTAACTTCAGCAACCGTGTAGGGAGAAGGTGTAGGATCTTTCAACTGTAATGTGTCCACTATCGGCACTGTAAGCTCTGAGTACAGGTCTGCACAGAATTCTTCAGTGATCGAATCTTGTTTACAAAAATTTGCAATGATGTCCTCTTGCTTAGCTGAAGACAGGTGGCCATAAATGTATTTATGAGGCAACTCAGCAAAGATCTCACTAGCAAGGATATCTGGGAATTCAACTGTGCTGTCTAAGACTTCCTCTGTGGAGAGGAATGCTTGGGTCTCAATATCATCCATAAACAGATTTGTATCACGAATTTCGACTAAAAAGTCACAGTCTTCTATTTGCTGCTATGCTAGCTCACTCTTTTGATGCCGGTTCTGATTGTTTGGGTACTTGAATTGTCTCAATTGGCACCTTGTCGCTGTTCGAGTGGAAGGTGATCTACCCTGTGCCATAATTCACCACTGCTTCAGCTGTTCGAAGGAACGACCGCCCAAGGATTATCAGGGTATGCAGATGAGGAGTTGAGGTGTCCATGTCTAGCACGATGAAGCCCACAGGGAACTGCAGTCCCTGAATGGTTACGATGACATCCTCCAAAACTCCTCTGGGTCGCTTGATGGATGTGTCTGCAAACTGCAGAATCATTCTAATAGACTTTAGCAGTCCCAACCCAAATTCTTTGAGCAGTGAAGTGGGCATCGGGTTAATTGAGGATCCACTGTCGAGTAGAGTTCGATCGAACTCCTGATCGAACATCTGGCATCTGAATAGAGGAGCTCCCATATCATTCTTCTTGGTCGGGAACTTGCTGATTGCATTTACTGTAGCCACAGTGAGAATATGTTTCACATTTCTTTCTCTGGCTATGTGATGCTGTCATTTCGAAGTACATGCCTCTTTAAGACCTTTCTTTGATGCTAGGCATGTACCTAATGGCTTTGAGAAAGGGCATTTAAAACACAAGATTTTGGATAGTGTTAACAACATCAGGATTAGACAAGGTTGATTTCAAATTTTCTTTGGATTTTCTAAAGGCATCCGGAAAAAGAATATTTACATAATCAAAAGCAATAATAGAAATAATATTCTTACTTACATCAAAATTTGTGCCCACATATAGGTTGTATGATAAATCTGTGATTCTTCTCACTAAAAGTTGGAAATAGAGCTTCATTCTTGAGTAATTAGCTGCAATTCATCATTTATTCTGCATTTTTACCATTCACGCACTTAGAATTAATATCTGCATTTAGCATGCATTTTTTGCATTAAATAAGAAGTCAAATTCCCTTGTAAATATCACATGTAAATTCACCATATTTTCCCTATTTTTATTTATTTTTCACTAACACAGAATTGAATAAAATTAACTCTATAGTGTACATATAACTAGTACTAATAAATGAAAAATATCAAGAAAATATTAGCTCGTAAAATTAACCAATAAATCCCAAACCCTAGTTTGAGACTAAGAACCTTAAAGGGTGAATATCTCTCTCATATAGTATTCTATGGGCCCCAACTCACTTTTGAATTAATGTATGTTCAATAATCTTCAAAACAAGACCAAATTCAAAAGAATCAGAGTCCGTATATGAAACTTGGGTTTTGGGCCCCTCCTTGTATATTGTACATATGTACCTGTATCCTATTTTATTTTCTTAATTATTAAAAAATCCAAAAAAATGATTAAGTTGTAAATATTGGTTTATATTTTCTCTAATTTTATTTTATTTTTATCTTATTTTAAAAATGCCAAAAAAGCTGCAAAAGACTAAAATCCGGCATTTTATACCTACGAGATACCCCCAAAACACTTTTTGTACTGATGATTTGTTTTGGTTTTCGATCCTTCAGAAAAGATATAGATCTCGTCTAGATGAGCAACTTTCTTGTTGATCACTTTTTGTTTCGACCCCTTTTGTTATTTCTTTTTGATTTTTATTTATATTTAATTTTCGATTTTTCTGGGAACGACACACGGCAGTTCCTAGAGTCGCCACATATCACCCCCATTATTTTATTTTATTTTATTATTGTTATTTATTTATCTTTATTTTATTTTAATTATTTTATTTTATATTTATATTTATTATTATTACTTATTATTATTTATTTATTATGTATTTACTTTATTTATTTATTTTAATTATTATTTATTTTATTTTAGTATATTTATTTATTACTTTTATTATTATTTATTTTATTACTTATTTTATTTATATTAATATTATTTACTATTTAATTTATTATAAATTTTATATTTAACTTTTAATTTCACCGCCACGTGGCTGCCCTTATGCGCTCCACGTAGCAACCCCCTCTCCTTCCTCGTGTAGGCTCACGCCACATGCCTTGACCGCAGCTCTGCCCTACCCAGCGATTGCGCCCACCGTTCAAGCCCAACCGTGCACCCCCTTATCCTGCATAAGACCCGAGCGCCCACACCCCTTCAACTCGCACCACTCTACAACCTCCTGTCCGCGCCACGCCCCTACGCCTCGCGGTGGGGCGCAACCACCCAACCGCATACCCTCTCCATGTGCTTCCCTCAACTACAACACGTTCCTTTTCCTCTCTCTCCAACGCCGACATGCGGCGGTTTCACCCCATTTTTTTGCAACCACCCACGTCTCTCTCCCCTCCCCGCAAGACCTGCACCTTCATCCTCTATGATCCTACAAACATACGTCTCGCGCCCTTCCGCAACAACCTTCAAAAGGTGACCCGCAACCCCCCGTCATGCTTCTTCCTCCATTCCATTAGGAGAGAGAGAGAGAGAGATCTCAGCTTCTTTGTTTGGTGCCAGTAAATGTTGGGCTTCGAGCGATAACCTCGTTTCTTCCCGGTGTGATCCATCGGTTGTTCGTTGTTGCAGTTCTTCCTTCAGAACGAGCTGTTGAGCTCATCATCTGCCGCACGACTTGAGCCAAGATAGAGGGCTCCTCTTTGAGTCCTATCCCCATGCACTCGTTCATCTACTTTAGGTACACATCTTCTCTCTCTTTCTCTCTTCCTCCTCTTTCTCCTTCGTTGCACCTTTTTCCACACATCTTCGTGCCTTCTCCATTGTCACCGCACCTCCGCCACCTTCACAGTTGATCGCATCGCACCCACCTTTTTGCGTACACCTATGTATAAATTGACTGACCTCGGCTCAGCCCACCGACACCTCGCCAACAACATGCCACCCCTCCGCCCTTCCATACCCCACACTTGGCCCAAGAGCCACCGCCCGCTCCTCTACCGCAATCGTCAGCTCAACCTCAACGGTCCTCCACCTCAGCTCTACCTACCGTAGCCGAACCGCCTTGATCTTCATGTACTCGTTCCCCTGCCCACATCACCATAGGAGCAGTGAGATCCCACCTCCTGTCATGTGTTGATGGAGGTGGAGTGAGATAATGACCACAATCATCTCCCATCGCCGCGCTACCACCTCAGTCTCCAGCAGTTTCTCGCACCGTCTTCGACTGCCGGCCCTCGGTCGAGCCCTCCGCTGGTGAGCCGCCCATCACATAAACTGCATCTTCATCGACTGGGGCCACCTCGGGGCCTATTCCATAGTGCCCTGCTCCCGTGATCGCACCGTCGAGCATCTCTGCTCGTCATCGCCTCAAGCAGTACCACCGACTGCCCTTCGACACGCGCCACCGTAGACTGCTCCACTGCACCTCGACGAGCCTCTGCCTCCTTAGGACCTCTAGGAAATCGTCGATTGCTACCAACCCTCCCCGAGCCATCGTCTCCCGCCTCGAGCTGTGTGCATAGCCATCCACCCCCTCGGTATTATCCTCGCCTCACGTGAGAAGCACGTGGGGGCGGGGAGACATTTACATCCAGCACCCCCACAATTCCAGAAATCGCAAGCCAGTCCCACCGACAGAACCACACATGAGGCGCAACAGCTATATGGAAAAAATGCAAGAAACCCCCCACGAGCTTTAGTATTTAAAGAAGCACGCTTAACGCTATATTTTTTATTTCATTAATTTTCTGATTTGCATGGATACCCTTGTATGAAGTTTTAATTTGGACCTCAATTTCATATCTATATGTTAATCAAAAAATAACATGTTCTTGTGCATCTAATTATGTCCCTTTTGGCTATTTAATTAGAATTTTGTAATAACTAGGTAATTAATTAAATTATTTCAATTATATATTTTATCCAATTCATGGTTTTAATTTTTATTTAATTAATGCTTGCTTCAAAAATCATGAATAAATCAGAAAAGATGTGTTTGAATGTGATTTAGTTTTTTTTCCAAATTTCATCTGAATTGGATATGTCTTGTGTTTTAAATAAATTCTTAAGTGATTTTAGTAAATGATTTTTAGTTAAATCCATGAATATTATTTTTGCAAAATTTTAACTCTCCTGGATATCTTATTAAAATATCTTTTTGAGATAAATTGCTCTCAAGGTAAACTGATTTTTTTGATTAATTAGGAACTAAATACTCACAGTCACTCTATTTCCATTAAAAATTCATAAAAATCATATATTCTCGAAAAATTCCAAAAAAAATAATGTAGCTTCAATTGGTCATGTTTAACTTCTAATAAAATTTTTATTAATTTTACATTCTAAAAAAACACATAAAATCTCCTAAAAATTTTGCATTTTTCATTGTTGCCTTTTAACCCCAAAAATACCAAAAACATATTCCCTGAAAATATAGTCTCTCGATTACCTTGACCTAAGGAGATAGTGGCCTTCGTGAGTTCGATCTTGGGCTTGCCCAAGTAAAAAAACAAATTAACCGCTCACTTTAATTGAATAATTAATTTTAGCAGTTTTTGATTGATCTCGATTCCCCGAATACTACAATAAAATCGACAATTAACATAGGGTAATCAATAGTTTTTCAGATGGCGCCGTTACTAGGGAGGTACGGCTTAGGTTGATTTTTAGAAAATCTAGATATTAAGTTTTATATCCCCGAGTAGTCTGACCCTCGTTTTTCTTGTGTATATTTCTCTATTTATTTTTCTGAATTTTTATTTATTTGCTTTATTTTATTTTATTTTATTGTGTCAATCTCTGTGACCACGATCTTGTTCTTGTGCGAGGGATTGGATGTGATAGAGCATCATGTTAGGTGGCCGGGCAACTCAGGAGCATTGGAGGAGGCTTTTTCTGATGATAAGCCAAATAAAGGAACACATAAAATTAAGATCAAGTCGGGTCATGAGAGAGTGTAGAGTACTTAGGAATTTGTTCCTATATTTACTTTTATTAATAATTGTTGGATTTCTAGCAGATTCCGTTTGGAATCTCGCGTGTGTATCAGGACTGGACATTGGACCCTTCGTGATTGCGTGGTTGATTGTCGTAGACTAGGACCTGCACTTGCAACTCTTAGAGCATTTTTAGTAGATTATTTTATGCTTGTGCTCATACTCTATAGGACCACACATCACATTTAACGAGACGTACTTAGACTGTAGAGCTATTAGTCAAAATTTAATTTTTCATCTCTTTATAATAGAACTGCATGTCTAGGAACGATTTTCCCACTTGCATTTCATATAGTGTAAAATTCAAATTCTGTATTGCTTGCATTCCACATGTAGAGAGCAAGGATCACTGTAAGTCTTCTGAACTGGGCATGCATCATTGATTTTATCATAGCATCAGCTTTTGTCAACTCCATTCCCCTTAGTTTTATAACTTAGGATTAAAGAAAATCAAGACTATTTGTTAGGCGTGCCTTGTGTAGTGGATTAAATTCAGTGAAAATCAAACTTAAAATTGGGTATGCTAATACAATTTGAACCAAAAATTGCATTAAAACTAAAATTATTTTGGGGAGAGCAACCCCTCATTACTTGAATTTACTTGCAAGTGAGAGTGAAAGAGAGACGAACACTAGGATAGATCCAAGCCAGGATTTTCATATTGACTACTGATTCTACAAAAATGATTTGCTACTTCTTAGTGAGGAAATACGGGTAGCCGGTAAACGGTCCGGATTTCCTTAACAGAGTGGATGGTTTAAAGGACACTACGTAAGGCTCAGTACTTAAATAAAGGGTAGACGTTTTACGATCCGTACTTATATCCATACTAGATGAAAGAAGGTGCAACTAGTCGTAAGAGTCGGGGCAGTCTTTAGGGAAATACATGCACTTAACAGCTCGTTAACTCTTTCAAAGTTTGCATTTATCACCAAATAAAATTGAAAAGATAAAAGACCGAACTCTTGCGGTCTTTACCTATGTTGAGTTGGTGAGTTTGGGATTTGCTTTGTGTTTGTGTTCAAGGGCGTGCATTCAAAGACTGCACTCTTAGCACCGTTCCTATCACTCCTTGTTTCACATCGTGCTCTTGATTCAAACCTCTTGACACAGAGAATGGGGGATTGGAGTGAATTTTGCTTGGACTTCGCGAGCCTCTCGTTGAACACTCCAAATCGATACTCCTCACGGGGTAAGGATGACTCGCTTCTTATCCCCCCTTGGCTTCAAGAAAATCCTTTCTTCGCAGCCAAGGTCGATAAGTCACTTTCTTTTTCCGAGGAAGGTCACACCCAGACCTCTCCTCTCTTCCCTTCTCACACCGAGGAAGACCCTCACCTTGGTGTTTCTAGATCAACTTCTTCTACATAGACTACTTAAAATCCTTTTGATTCTGAAGGTGAAGAGATCCAAGATAACAAGATGCCTCCTAAGAAGTGCACATGTGATGAGGGGGATAATGACCCATTGAGGGACATCCTAGCCAAACTTGCACAAGCTGAGCAGAGAGGTGAATTACTCAAGCGAGAGCTTGGTAAGTTGAGAAATTAGGGGGGATGAGAGATGCCTACAATCCCAGTGCCACACAAAACGAGAACTAGCTTAGGCCGGTTGTACCACCAAATGCTGGAGAATTAAATGATCACTTCTTGACACTCCTGCCAATATTCTATGGAAATGTAATAGAGGAACCATACATGTTCCTGCAGAAGTTTGAAATGATATGTGACAATCTAGGACGACTTGGTGTATCTCAGGATTACATACATCTTAGAGCCTTCCCCTTTGTTGTTGCAGACAAAGACGTCTATTGGCTACAGAATTTGGGGACGGTAGTCACCACGCGAGCTGTATTGAAGGACATGTTCCTCAAGAAGTTCTTCCCATTGAGTAGGACTAATAAGATGAGGTCCCTAATATCGAGTTTCATGCAGATGTCCCATGAGCCTTTCCATGAGGCATGGGAGAGATTCAAGGACCTGATTCTACCCTGGTCCAGAAAATGTACAATGGTTTGACTCCTGAGGTTCAAGGACTGCATGTGGAGGCAGCTATCGGAATAGAGGAGCTGACGTGGTTTTGACGATTTTAGAGCAGACGACAGAGGCCAACTGCACCAGGTTATCTAGCAGGGCTTATGACAGGTCACATCCCTCTCGCATACATCATGAGGTAGGAAGAACAACTGTCGTCGATCTGGCAAATGACCTACTAATAAGATGAATTTTGCGAGGGTCTTGCCAATCCATAAGGTAGATCAACAATCATCGAATCGACCGCTCACGAAACGCATCAAAATCAATAATTAACCCACAATTAGAATTAAGTAATGAAAAGCCAAATTCATGGAGTTATAATTTATAATAACTCTATAATAGATGTATATAGTATGCAAGTATGTAGAGGTCGAACACAAGGAGCAAACTGGAGAATAGTGCAAATAAATGCAAAAAAATGCGTGCTTTTGGTTGTTTATGTATTTTTGTGGGTTTTTAATATTTTAATTTTTGTTTTTAAATTTTTTAATGATATTTAATTTTATATTATTTTTTTCTTTTTATAATTTTTGATTTTTGATTTCTTTTTCTTTTTAAATATATAATATAAAAAATGTAAGGCTATATATACAATATATAGTAATATATATAAAAATAACTAAAAATAAATAAAATATAGAATTAAATGTTTTTGGGTTTTAAATATTTTTTACTATTTTGGTGATTTTTAAGGATTTTTGATAACTTTTATGTATTTTTAAAGTAAAAAATATCCCAAATCAGAGATTTAGTAAATAGGTAGAGTTGAAATGGAAATTAAAAATATCAAATAATGTCCAAAATTTTCTAAATCAATTTTAAAAGATAAATAATAATATAAAGATAATTATAAAACATAAAATTATATTTTTGGAAATTTTGAGAATTTTTAGATTTTTATAAAGATTTTTGGGGATTTTTATTTTTTAGAGTTTTCTTTTCTATTTTAATGTTTTTTGGTCTAAAGGTTCAAAATACTTAAATAAACAATATATATTGGAAAATTTTCAAATGATTTTATATTTTATGGGTTTTTAAGCTAAATAGAGAATATTTTTGCTCTTTTTGATTTTTAATAAATAGTAAAAAGTCCTAAATTGCAAATCTAAAATCATGGCGCACAAGTGTGTACAATCAGAAGCTTAACCCTTTTTTGTGATTTTTGGAGCATAATGTCTATATTTAATAAATAGAATAAATGCACAAATCAATGAACTAGCATGTGCATATATGTAAATAACGATAAAGTCGAGGGTCTCTGAATATTTCACAAAAGTATATTACTGAATAAATATTTAATGGATCAAATTGTAATATAAAAAGTTCCAGGGTCTAAGCTACAAAATGCCCACGTTATGTGGGATCGCATGTGAGGTGAGATGACATGGACTATTTTACAAATAAAGAAAGTTCAGGGGTTGTTTTGCAAATTTTACAAAATATATAAGGTAGATGAAAGTTTGAGTTTTGAATATTACATACAAAAAGTCTTCGGGTGTTGAATGCAAAACACCCAGTCAAAGGCGCAATCCAACGGTGTAGAGCGCTTACTTGCTACGCATCACCACCACGTTGCATGATGCCGGTTCGTCGATCGATGTCGGATATTAGATCCTGGATCAGGATCCTACAGTTGAGGCACGTATCGATCGAACGATGGTTGTATCTCACGAAAAACAAGCAAAATCCAACGACTCAGGGCGATGGTGGAGGAATTGAGGAAGAACTCGCTTGGGGCGAGTTTCAATCTACTGCGACGCTTGTCTCCGGCCATCAATCCATCTTCTGAAAGTCTCCTGACGTTGCGGCGATGTAGATAAATCCCCCAGGTGCCTCAAATGGTTCCGAGGACCCTTGGAAGGTCCCTAGAGGTCTTGGGCACTCTTACAAACCTGGAAGCCTTCTCCAGGTCTGATCTTTGGCCCAGATGGGCTCCTATATGTGTTGACCTGTGTAAAACAAAAAGAGGGTTGAGGGAAAATTGCCTTGACCAAGTTAGAGGGGAATGGAAGTTGGGCAAAGCGTGGCGGTGATGAATCCCAGATACATCATTATAGAATCTATTTATTATCCTCTTAACTTAAACAAATCAATAAAAACCACCATAAATTTACAAATATTAACTTGTATTACTTTGTAAATAATATGTATATAATTGGCACTAAATATCTAAACCTAATTTTATTATATCTATCACTAACATTTTCTTTATTTTCTTTATTATTGAAAATCCCTAAAAATTAGGTTAATTATTATGTATATTTATTTTGGTTTTAAAAATAAATTAAAAAGACAAAAAAATTGAAACCACAAATTAAATGTTTTAAACATTAAAAATGCTTGCAAAAATTTTCATTGTATAAATGACCTCTTTTGGATTTTTGACCAACATGAAACTTGTAGATCTCATCGAGATCTAAAACCTTCATGTTTTGACCTTTTTCTAATTCAGTTTCTAATTATTTGTTTCAGTTTATCTTTATTTTTCCTATTTTCTAATTATCTCATTGGGCCACGTGGCGTTCCTTAGGAGCCGCCACACGACCCGCCTCATTGGCCTCCACTCGACTCTGTTTTGCACCATCTGATCCTGCCTTCCCTGCCTTCATCCTGTCCATCCCTCCCCACCTGAATCTCCACCGTTGCATGTGATCATAAAATCTCATCCGAGCCTCTCCTTTTCGCATCTTCCTCCACCACACGATCACCTCTCATCCTACGACCCTACTCGATCAACGTCACCTGCTCCATCCCCCACTGTAGGATCAGACTCCAAGACCCATCTGAACCCTTCACCTGTGCCACGCTATCTCCCCTTAGATCAGATATAACGATCTAATCTAGACGGTCCCCTTGCGCTCCCATCCTAACCGTTGGATCGTAAGATCCAATGGCCAGGACTTCGTCGTCCACCTCTCCCTCATCCTCTTCCCACGTAACTATCGACAAACACCTCACCCCTTCCATTTTTAGCATCATGACCTCTTCACCTCTTCGATTCTTAACACTCGCTCCACGTAGCCCTTGTTGGACATGCGATCCCATGACGAGCCATTATGTAATAAATGTTATTGCAAATATCATTCCCTGATTTAAAATGAAGAATAACTAATTTGCATAAAAGGTCCTTTAGTACAATTAGGGTTATATACCATGGCCATTCTAATGATCATACAACTGTTGATTCAATTGTTGAATCATAGAGTCCGGTGCTTCGATGAATATCTAAAAAGTTAGATTGAGGACTCGTCAAACACTGTCAAATGATTGTTAAGAGAGGATCTCCGGCCTAAGAAGGAGATGGTAATCCTTTCTCTAAATGCCGTTATCTAACTGACCTCTTGATGTAGGTCCTCTGCATAAGAATAGAGATTTGGCGGTGTTAGGTAAGTTAGTTCAAAGAGTCGACTTAGAGAGATCAAGGTAACCAAAGTCCTATGTCATATGCTATCACAATATAGGCACACATCTTCTAACTGGAGACAGATGTGTTACTATATGTCTGAGTATGTATATTTGGTAGACCAATATGTTTATGACCTAACCAAGGTCTATACACCAGTGCGTTAGTGTGCATACAAGGGCATATGAGTAATACGATCTCTCAAAGGGATCATACAGGTTCAGTTACTGAACCGGAAGACATGAGCTCACTCATGAGATATTGGGAAGAATCAAATTCCGTGCACAGTCGTCTCGCTTTGGAAGCTTGACTGAATTTGTAGGTTTGATATATACTTTTGGAAAGTATATGATCAATACCTAGGTATGATATATGCTTTTGAAAAGTATATGATCGATACCAACTCCCAATGATCAAATGAGAAACTTACTGATAAAACCCTGAAGTAGATAGTATAAAGTTGATCTAATACTTCAGGTTTATTCTGAGTCTTCCAGTATGCAGGATGTACATATATTAGGATTGCTTGAGGATGATGTGATCATAAACGATTGTATAACCATGACACTTCCATTCAGAGGGAGTGATGAAACATGTCTGGATTTTAGTGACTCCTCTCAGTAGAGAAGTGATCTGATCTTGATCCAAATGTTAGACATTGATCTGAATGTGATTCAAATGCAATGAGAAAATTAGATTTGTGGTCTTGATTTAATCAAGCATCTTTGGAAGGTCCGCAAGATCTGGATTTGAGATTTGATCTCAATACCCAAGTCACTATACGTGAAACAATACAATCGCCCCATCCTTATATCCAAGTACCCGTGGAGAAAGCACATTTTTCTTGAAAGAGTTCAAGAATAATTTCATTGTTGATATATGTATTCGAGCATGGAGAAATTAGAAAACTAAATGTGATTTAATTATCATGAATAATATGAATTTTATTCATATTATAAGGAGAGCTATCTGAGATAATTAAATGTAATTTAATTATCAAAAGATGTTAATGATATGGATGTGATTCATATTATTTGGGCACAAGAGAATAGAGATCCAAGAGGATTAAACACGATCTAATTATCATGGATATGTATAATGTGGATAGCATTATCCATATTAATTAGATATATTATAAATGTGATTTATAATATTTTAGAGAGAGCCTATTGTGATTTATATTTGTTGATTAATTATTATTGTGAATTGGATTCATCTTGGATGATTAATTGAAAATATAATTTACATTTTATTTTGGGTTGCGAATGTGATTCACAAATTTCCAATAGCATGATTACAATGTTCTCAAGATAATTGAGAATTACTATTGTGCGATAATGTTGGAATGAGATAATGTAATCTCATTGAAAAAAGATTTCCATCGACCAAAGGTAGTGGACAACCACAAAGTCCCAATGGGATTGGGTGGCCGTCCTCCCTTAATAAATAGATGATTATCTCCTTCCAATAATCTCCAAGATAATTTATTTGATTTGAAATTACATATTGATTTATCGATATATAATAAATTAAATTTAATTAATTATTGTTGTGTTTTTACAACAACATCATGGTCATTGAAAGAAACACAAATAAATCTCATCCATTGTTTTTGTGTTGTCGATGGATTGCGATCCATGGATCCCAAAATACTATATAAGAAGGTGCACCCCTTGCTCTTCAAGAGATAATAAGAACAACATCCATATGCTCTCTCTTTCTCTCTCTAAACACCAACTCCCTCCATCTCTCTCATTGTGGTCGTCCACCATGGAGCCCTTAGAGAGTCGCCATCGTCGCATCATTGTCGTTGTGCTGCCGGATTGTTTGCTCGTTTATCTCCATCTCCTTCGGTGCATCCTGATCATAAAGAAGATGACAGATCTCATGTGACGAGATCAAGAGATTCGCTGCTTGGATCATCAACATGGATTGCGAGGAGCACCCGTCTCATAACGCGCTCACAAGCGTCTCCTCTGTCGGATTGGACTTAAGATAGGAGGTATCTTCGTTTAGAGATTCCACCGTAGCCACGCTTCAGTAGGTTAACCTAATACTTGTTTATGGTTTAGATGAAACTATCTGAGAAGTATTCTTCGATCATGTTGTTTCATCGCATTAAAAATTTTAAATTCCGCTGCCTTGAGCAACTACTACGACTAGTCACTCCTGATCGCATGCGATGCGATCCTCACGCTTTTGTGACATGCTTAAGGATCTTAACATATCCTTCAAGTGGTATCATATCCAGGTTGGAGGTTTTGGATGTGATCCATAAACTTAGGAAGACTTGGGATCGTTAGGGTTTGTGAAAAGTTTACCACATTTGGTTCACATAGCCCTATTTTGTGAATATTTTAGGCCCTTTTTAAATTAATTAAACATAAAATTATCACTTGAATTATGTTTCCCATTAATTAAGGAAACCGTGGGATTTGAGTTTTCCTGATTTGGAATCCGATTGCTCAAGATATGATCATTTTAATGAACATATATCCACTATTTCGGGGATGGTGAATCTTGACGTAATTAAAGAGTTAGGTACTATTTTGAAACACCTGAAAATACTTGCTAATCACTTGGTTTCTATTACACATCAAATTGATAAACTTTGTAAACTTATTTTGCATGATTTGGATTTAAATTGATTGAGATATGATAATTTTAGTGAGTGAGGGTCACTGCTGGAAATTACATTCCTAATCAAGAACCTTGTGATTGTCATTTAATAAATTAGTGAAATTAATGATATGTTTCCAAGAGTAATTATGGATAAATATTTTAGAAATATTTGATAATATGATCTAGATCATAAATTGGTTACTTCATCCACTTTCCAACAAACAAAATTGCTTGAATAGGATTGGGCATTTATTTAGCAAATTTCCTTATAATATATCAAAATGGTTTTGATTATTATTATATGGTATAACTTCGATTGAAAGACCGATTATCTTCTCAAGTACAAAATGATCAATTGGCATTATTCTGTCCCGAGAAAGATATGGTGTATAGTCGGCGAGCGTTGGGGTACCAGGTTGCTCCGTGAGCTGTCTGTCCCACTCCTGTCGAAACTGGCCATGACAACGGGTAAGGAAGGGATAATGCTCGAGAGATCATGATGTATTTTTCTAGTTATTAAAATTTGAATAATACATATTTGAGATAATACCATTTTTCAAGTAACAATAAAGAATGTTTGTTGGATATTAATTGTATCATTGATTAAATGTGATTAGATTAATTAGAATCCAATTAAAATTAAAACACTCTATTATGAATAAAGTTGTAATTCTTTTGGAAGAATTAATCGTAATGAATATGATTTGTAATGATTAACTAAAATTTTAATGGGATATGGAGGATCACATAAGTGGCATCCATGGTCTCCTGTCAAGGCAAAGGTTCCATCCCCAGAGATTACATGTAGGAGATGCCTGTCCGAAGTGACAGCTCCGACATACAAGCGCATTTGGATCGGGCTCTTTGCTTCTCAAAAGATTAAGGACGTATGCATAGCGACCCTAATATGGAGTCCTCATATTATTGGGGCCATATTGGATTGCGCATAGTGAGTTGTAATCCTGTTGACGGTTGGTTCAATTAATGATGGGTCAACATCACCTTAGAGGTGGTGAGCCCAGATCTTAAAGAACCAATTGGGATATGAAAGTTGGACTTGCAATGCGGAATGTGTTCCTTTTTCTTTTTATCTGAGTTGCAATTTCTCATATTATTGGGATATAACAAAGATAAGAAAGGAGATCCCAGATCTTGCTTGAAATATGATGGTATGTATATCTCTTACATTGAAAGTGATTAAGGGAATGGACTTTCAGTGTTGACAAGGCAAGACAACTTTGATATAAATTCCTAAATCAAAGTAAAATATGTATAATATATATATGTAATTTTTTTATTTCAGATAATTCTCATTAAACCCACTCAGCACTATACTCAATAATAACCAGTGAAATATCATGGATTGTATCCATGATCAAGATATTGTACTTTCAGTTAAACACATAATGTATGTGGTCGCAATGTGTATGTTTCCTAATAATATTGAGGAATGACAAATAAGTAGACAATAGGACAACAACCTAGGGTTTGTATGTCTCTATAGTCTTGATCTCTCATCGATTGTACTTTGTAAGTGATATGTTGATGATGATCGTAATTGTCAAATAATCCTTGTAAATATCTAAGAAGATGTTCTGGTATACATATGTGCTCTTGACATTTAATCATGAATGACATGGTTCACCGCATCATGTAGAATGGTGGCTCTTTAATAGATGATCCACTCAAAATGTTTGAGTACATGCCTGAACCAAAGTCTTTAAGAGTTAAGATGTATATAGATATGATGAGTGTCATTATTCTACCATCTATACTCTATTCATTCATTAAACTTCATAATATTCATATTGTATGAATTAAATGAAGCATGTATAAATGTTGAAATGCTCTTATATTGAAATCTTTTGAATTCAACATAAGAGATGTTTTGTCTTAAGCAATGGTTGTTTATAGATGAAGGGAGCACAGTGGAAGCATGGGTCAGACTAGTGTGACTATCTAGTGTATCTAGAATCCTTAGAGAAGGACTCGGATAATGCATTGGAATACTGTACATCCACATATAATCATTGAAATTGACTTTCTTATTTGATAAGATCAAAGTCTGGTAATTGTATCTCATTCTTCTAATAACACTTGCAATTGGTTGCATATGTTTTAGAAGACTGAAAAATTTGATCTTAAGGTTTGCTAGTCATCCACATGAATATTGATGCAATTGTAGAATAATCCATATTAGATAGATAGACTTCATATTTTCAGTGGGAGAGCCCTTAGTCTTATAGAATGTCTCTATGACCTAGATATTAGAATACATTCATTGCTTATTTCTAAATGTTGGGAATAAACATGAGTTCTGGAATAGACTAATCATAAAGAGTTATGATGGATATATTTCAGATAGCAATCTGACATCTGGAGGACTCTGCTATATTAGAATATTAATGAATTGTTCATTAACTTTTCTAATACTGAAAATTTAAAACCTTAAAGATCAATAGGAGGATGAAGATCATTTGACAATGATCTAACATCAAGCCTTGAACATGTCTTTTGATGATCAGTAGACTAGTAAGAGATGAAACTTTAGAATATCTGAAATTTCAAATCTTACATGCTTGTGAATATTGTATTCAAAGTAAAAATATCCAATGCACCCTTCACCGGGAATGGTGTAAGATGTCAAGGTATTTAAGATCTCATATATATTGATGTTGGATCATCTATATCATAATGAACAATATTGATATGTGATACCATTTGATGATTATTTGTGATATGAGATTTCTTTCCTTCATATTAGAAACTTTTGAAATGTTTAAAGATTTCACAATTAGAACCAAAGTTTGAAGGAAGATGACATGAATTTGATCTAACCTATGTAGTCAGTAGATGAATTCATGCAATACCTTTTAGAGAATGGAATATTATTCCTATTTCACTCCTCTTGATACACCTAAACTCAATAGAGTTGTAGGGAGATACAATTTATCATGTGTGACATGATTTTAGTATAATTATCTCTTAATTTCCAGGTATATATATGTAGTAGAAACTACATTATCTCAAGCTATGGTTCCATTTAACTGTATTCAAATCCAATAAAAATTAGAAAATAAATTTTGTTGTGTCTCTTCGGTAACCTTTTTGAGTTTTAAGGTTCTCAGAGGCCGCAACAGTTCACCAAATCGCTTCTTGAATTTCCTTTATAAGGTTGTTTTGCCTTAGAGTCTTTCAGAGTTATACATGGAAGAAAGTCTGGATTTTAATTCTATATATTGAAAGATCAAGTTGATAAAGATTTCACTAAAAAGAGTGATGCCGATTGAGGAGAATGATTTATTGATAGATGAATTAGATATGGAATTACCTTTACTATTTCTTGAGGATGTCTAGTCTGTGGATTCTCACTCATCTTGTAAGTGGGGTTACCCTTCTATGTCTAGTTTTTCACTTCTAAGGAAAACCCAAAACTCTGTTGCAGGATTTAAAAGTTTGATTTTTCTTCCCATAATCATGAAGAATTTTGAGGCTTCCCACGTACATATGGATATCACTTTTGAGGAAGAATGACATCATTCTAGAAGGTTGAAATTTCAAGTTGATGAAGATCTTTCATACTCAGATTCCGAAATGTTCTTCATTAGAAAGAAGTAGTTGAAACATAAGGCGGCCTGTGATTTTAAACATCAAAGATACAATTTTTATTTTTAAGGGACTGAAGTTTGTAGTTTTGCGTTGGGTATCTTAGTATGTTCGTGTTGTTCCTCTGTGATGTTCTGTCCCAGTCTGTTGTCTTTATTTCAATAAATCTAATAATTCCTTAATTCTTTTGTAAAATAACTAACTATCTAACTTATTAATTGGTGTCTTTCCCTGACACCTTCACTATGCACTCAAGGCTTGAGATGATCTTTAACACTTTGTTTCAAGAGTCCATAGACTTAGCATTATCATGTATTAGTCATTAGGGTCTTGGACTTAAAATTCACACTCCTCTAGTTTGAAGATATGCATGTTATATTTCATGCTTAATCTCCCTTTAAAGAATTTTACTATCACTAACATGCACGACTGCATTCATGATTGAGATGAGCCAAGGTATCACTGAGGAAACTGAGCTTGGAAGTTTGAGTTTGGACTTGATCTATATGATGCTCGAGGATGAGATAAGATTAATGACGGCTTCATGAAACCTGAGTGTCAACATTTTAGCCAGTATGGGACATGTTCTCATGTTATCTCTTGATTTTGACCTAAAGTGCTAGGGTGTGATGACATTAATTAATAAGTTAATTAGTGCGTACCAATCTTTTGGTAAAAGTAGTGGAGCTAGCCAAAAACAATTAAAGAAAGAAATGTTGAATCAAAAGCTCTCACCTTACAAAGTCAAAATCAAAGAGCTTCCACCAAAGGCAATCTCTCCCTATCATATTCAAAGTAATCACTTGGACCACTGTTATTGAGGCCAGGAGTCGGGATAGCACCCAAAAAAGGCTCTGCATCATAAATGCTATAGGTGTGGGTGTAGAAGGTATATTAGATACTCAAAAAAGGACACCCCAGTGTACTCTTAAGAAAACAAGTGCAGGCTACTCCAACTTCTCTTGACGGACACATTGAATGGCAAAAATCAAAATGAAAATTGTGTTGAGTAATGGCATTTGAGATAATCCTGTTCCAATGAAAAGAAGAGAAAATAAGTACACAATCCTATATCTTCCATAATCTGGCCGTCCATCTATCCCTTTGAAGTCTGACAAACTACAGAGACGGTGGATTGAAGCAAGAATATATTTGTTCCCTAGAGTTGAGGATTGGTTCCGTATGAGAGATTCTGAGATTGGAGTTCATGGTGATATATTGACTCTACTCTCATAATGCAGTCTACACTAAGTCATACTTCTTATATATATACACACATTAAGAGTCTGAAAATTAGAGGAGTTGAAATCCTTTTGATTAATACTTGGATCAACTTAGAGGTCTAGGATTCCTAAATCCTAATGTTTTAGGGAAAATCAAGCCTTGTTTACCCACTTGCACATGTTTGGGATCTCACTAATTAAACTAACTTTCTAACAAATTCTTTATTAGCTCAAGGACGAGCTTAGCTTAAGTATAAGGGGTGATAAATCCTAAATTTATCAGCTTAATTTAATGTATTTATCTCTCTTGCTTAAGTTAATCACAAAGATTCATTGACTAATAACACTAATTACTAATTTATGTCTTGTAAATAATTAACACTAATTAAATATTAATATAACCCTATTATGGTATATTATTTTATGTATTTATTTTTCATTAAAAATCACATAAAATTAGAATAAAATTGTATATAAATAAAATAACATAAAACAAAATAAAAAATCAAAAGAATATGTTCTACATTATTTTTATTAGTATGTAATTTTTAACTATGTACAATTGACCTATGATATTTTTGACTTCTACATAAAAGTTGTAGTTCTCATCAAGTTCTACTACTTTCATGTTCACCATTTTTCTTGATTCAATTCTTAACTATTTTATTTCTAATATTCTTTGATTTATCTCATTTCTTCAATTTTGATTGGGCCACGTGGCATCTTCAGATTGTGCTATGTGGCCCGACTTTTCAATATCCAGCGCCTTTAATTTTAGCCGTTGTTTCCTTCTGATCAAGTGTGATCTCCGCCGTCCATTGGTGCTCTTTTCTCAACCCTTTGATCTGATCTCAAGATCAGATCACAACCTTTCATCTGCCCCACTCTCTCCTTCATTGGATCAGATCAACTGATCCGATCTCATCCGTTCACCAGTGCCTCTCTCACAGTTGTTGGATCCCCAGATCCAACAACTCTCCTATCTCTTCAACCTCCAGCCATCTCTACCAAAAGACGCGACCCTTCATCCCAGTGCAATTTCTCCCAATTACACCAATCTCCATACGCGCCATCTCCCCTCAAAACCTCCACCAATCTCTTTGCCATTCAACCCTAACTCCTACCAACATCCTTTTTCACCCTAACTCTAACCACCCAATCAATGGTGGTGGTTGAAACCACCACATAACTGACTTGAAACTTCCATTTCTTTTTATTCAAATACACCATTACCACTCCCTGTTCTGGCTATCCGCCGATCTATCTTGATTCTTCGATGAGAGAGAGAGATTTGTTGGACATGCGAGCCCACAATGAGCCATTATGCAATAAATGTTATTGCGAATATCATTCCCTGATCTGAAATGAAAAATAAATAATTTGCATAATATGTCCCTTAGTACAATTAGGGTTATGTACCAAGGCCATCTTAATAATCATACAACTGTTGATTCAATATTTGAATCATAGAGGCTGGTGCTTGGATGAATATCTAAAGGGTTAGATTGATGACTCATCAAGCACCGTCAAATGATTGCTAAGATGTGATCTCCAGCCTGAGTAGGAGATGGCAATCCTTTCTCACATAGGCTGATATCTGACTGACCTCTTGATGCAAGTCCTCTGCATAGGAATAGAGATTTGGAGGTGTTAGATTAGTTAAGTCAAAGGGTTGACTTAATGAGATCGAGATAACCAAAGTCCTATGTCATATGCTGTCACGATATAGGCACACATCCTCTGACCGGAGATAGATGTGTTACTATATGTCTGAGTGTGTACATTTGGCAGAACAATAGGTTGATGACCTAATCAAGGTCTATACACCGGCGCACGGGTGTGCATGTAAGGTCATATGAGTAATACGATCTCTCAAAGGGATCATACAGGTTCAGTTACTGAACCGGAAGACATGAGCTCACTCATGAGATAATGGGAAGAATCAAATTCCATGCGCGGTCGTCTCGCTTTGGAAGCTTGACTGAATTTGTAGGTTTGATATATACTTTTGGAAAGTATATGATCAAGACCTAGGTATGATATATGCTTTTGGAAAGTATTTGATCGATACCAACTCCCAATGATCAAATGAGAAACTTACTGATAAAACCCTGAAGTAGACAGTATAAAGTTGATTTAATACTTTGGGTTTATTCTGAGTCTTCCAGTATGCAGGATGTACAGGTGTTGGGAATACCTGAGCGTGATGTGATCATAAACGATTGTATAACCATGACGCTTCCATTATTATGGAGTGATGAAACAGGTCTGGATTTTAGTGACTCCTCTCAGTAGAGAAGTAATCTCATCTTGGTCCAAATGTTAGACATTGATCTGAATGTGATCCAGATGCAATGAGAAGATTAGATTTGCGGTCTTGATTTAATCAAGCATCTATGGGAGGCCCGAGATCTAGATTTGAGATGTGATCTCAACATTCAAGTCACTATACGTGGAACAATACAATCACCCCGTCCTTATCTCCAAGTATCTGCGAAGAAAGCGCATTATCCTTGAAAGAGTTCATGGATAATTTCATTGTTGATATATGTATCCAAGCATCGAGAAAATTGAAATTAAATGTGATTTAATTATCATGGATAATATGAATTTGATTCATATTATAAGGAGAGTTATCTGAGATAATTAAATGTGATTTAATTATCAAAAAGATGTGAATAATGTGAATGTGATTCATGTTATTTGGGTACATGAGAAAAGGATATCCAAGATGATTAAATGTGATTTAATTATCATGGATATGAATAATGTGGATAGCACTATCCATATTAATCATATATGTTATAAATGTGATTTATAATTATTAGAGAGAGCATATTGTGTTTTGTATTTGTTGACTAATTGTTAATGTGAATTGGATTTACATTGAACGATTAATTGAAAATATTATTACATTTAGTTTTGGATTGTGAATAAGATTCACATAATTTCAATGGCATGGATGATATTTTCCACAAGATAATTTGGAATTATTTTTGTGAAAATATTGTCAACAAGAGATGATGATATATATCATGAGATAATGAGATCTCATGATAATTTGAAGAGATGGACCAAGTCCACTAAAGAGGAGTGGACGGCTATAACTCTCCATGAGGAGAAGAGTAGCCGTCCCCTCTTATGGGGAGATTGGTTTATTCTCTTCATTATATTTTCTCTTATCAAAGATGATTTAATTTGAAATTAATTTTGTTGATTTATCAATGAAAATTAATTTAAATTAAATCATTAGTTGTTGTTTTTTTACAACAACATCTTAGCCATTGAAAGAAACACAAATCAATCTCAACCTTTGATTGTGTTGTTCATGGATTGAGATCCATGGACTCCCAAAATCCTATATAAGAAGAGGCACACCTTGCTCTTCAAGACACACAATAATGAATGCTCTCCCTCTCTCTCTTCTCTCTACAAGCCCACTCTCTCTATCTCTCATGTGGCTGTCCGCCATGGATGCCCTAGAGAGATCCTCCATCGCCGCAGCGTCGCCGTTATGCTGCCCGATCATTTGCTCATGAATCTCCGTCTACTTCGGCATGCCTTGCTCGTGAAGAAGACGTCGTATCTCGTTTGTCGAGATCAGGAGATCCGTGGCTTGGATCATCAACATGGATTGCGAGAAGCACACGTCTCATCCACACGCTCGTAAGCGTCTCTTCCGTTGGATCAGACTTGAGATAGGAGGTCTCTTTGTTTAGAGACTCGATCGCAACCACGCTTCAAGAGGTAATCCTACTACTTGTTTGTGGTTTAGATGAAATAATCCGAGAAGTGTTCTTGGATCATGTGGTTTCATTACATAAAAAATTTTAATTTCCACTGCATCTAGCAACTAGTGCGACTAGTCGCTCCCGATCGCATTCGATGCAATCATCACGCTTCCATGATGCATTTGAGGATTTCTCATATCCTTCTAGTGGTATCAGAGCCAGGTTGTCGAAGGTTTTGAATTAGGTCCATGAACCTACGAAGATTTAGGCTTGATTGGGTTCGTGAAGATTTTAGCATTTTAATTTTCGCAGCCCTATTTTGTGATAATTTTCGGCCCTGTTTAAGATGTTTAAACACGAAATTTTAAATTGTATAATGTTCCCCATTAATTAAGGAAACAGTAGGATTTGAGTTTGCATGATTTGGAATCCGATAACTCAAGTTATGATGTTTTTAATAACCATATATCCACTGTTTCAGGGATGGTAGTTAGTGACGTAATTAAAGAGTTAATTATGGATCCTAAACGTCTGGAAATGCATAATTATCACTTGGATTCTGTTTTAAATCTAACTGGCAAACAAAATAAATTTAGTTCGCATTAATTGGATTTAAATTGATACGAGTTATATTGATTTTAGTGAGTAGGGGTCACTGCTGGAAATTAACAAACTTGATCATGAACCTTGTGATAGTCATTCAAATAAATTAATGAAAATTAATTGTTAATTTTCTAAAATGATTGTTGATAAATATTTTTGAAATATTTAAAGATGATAATTATTTCCTTGAATGACATTTCACTAACCAAAATGATAAGATAGTTGATCTTAATCACAATTGGTTAATATGAAATTTCCAACAAACATTATTTTCATGAAAAATCTAGTTTATTCTACAATAGTTGTAGGATAACTTTTACATGCAAAACCTTGTCGCTTGAATAGGATTTGGGATTTGTTTAACAAATCTCATTATAATACTAATCAAAATGATTTTGATTATTATTATTATATGGTATAATCTTGGTTGAAAGATCGATGATCATCTCAAGTACAAAGTGATTGACTCGCTATTGTTTTTTCCTGAGGCAGATATGGTGTCTAGTCGGGGAGCGTTGGGGTAGTAGGTTGCACCGTGTGCGGTCTGTCCCACTCCCATCGGTACTGGCCGTGACAGCTGGTAGGGAACGGATGATGCCTAAAAGATCATGATGTATTTTATAATTATTAAAATTTGAAATAATACATTTTTGAGATAATACCATATTTCAAGTAACAATTAAAATGTTTGTTGGATATTAATTAGACCATTAATTTAATATGATTAGATTAATTGTATTCCAATTAAAATTAAGACACTCTATTTTTAATAGAGATGTTATTCCCTTGGAAGAATTAATCGTACTGAATATGATTCATAATTATTGATTAGAATTTGAATATGATATGGATGATTTCATAAGTGACATCCATGGTCTTCCGTCAAGGTGAAGGGTTCCGTCGCCAGATATTGTATGTAGGAGACGCCTGTCTGAAGTGACAGCTCCTCCATACAATCCATTTGGATCGGGCCGTATACGTAGTGACCCCAATATCGAGTCCTCATATTATTGGGGCGATATTGGATTGCGTATAGCGAGTATTAAGCTTGTTGATGGTTGGTTCAATTAATGACGGGTCAACATCACCTTAGGGGTGGTGGGCCCGGGTGTTAAAGACCGAATTGGGAAATGCAAGTTGGACTTACAAGGCGGAATGAGTTCCCGCTTCTTTTTATCGGAGTCACAAGTTCTCACTATTATTTGGATGTGACAAAGATAAGGAAGGAGATCCCAGATCTTGCTTGAGATATAATGGTAAGTATATCTCTTACATTGAAAGTGATTAAGGGAATGAACTTTCAATGTTGACAAGGCAAGACAACTTTGATATAAAAACTCCTAAATCAAAGTAAAATACGTATATATATAAATATATATACACTTATGCAAACTTCTTATTTCAGATAATCCTTCATTAAACCCACTCAATGTTATACTCAATAATAACCAGTAAAATATCATGGATTTGACTCATGATCCAGATATTGTACTTGCAGTTAGACATATATTGTATGTGGTTGTAGTGTGCAAGTTTCCTCATAATAATGAGGAATGACAATTAAATAGACAATAGATCTACAACCTTAGGGTTTGTATGTCTCTGCAGTCTTGATCTCATCGAATGTACTTTGGAAGTGACATGTTGATGATGATCGCAATTGTCAAATTAATCCTTATAAAATCCTAAGAAGATATTTTGGCATACATATGTGCTCTACACATTTACTCATGAATGACATGGTTCACTGCATCATGCAGAATGATAGCTCTATAAGAGATGATGTATTCAAAATATTTGAATACCTACCTGAACCAATGTTTTGAGAGTCTAGATGGATGTAGACATGATGAGTGTCACCACTCTACTGTCTATACTCTAGTCATTCATGAATCTTCATGATATTCATATTGTATGAATTCAATGAAGCATGTATAAATGTTGAAATGCTCTTACATTGAATTCTTTTTAATTTAACATAAGAGATCCTTAGTCTTAAGCAATGGTTGTTTATAGATAAAGGGAGCACAGTGGAAGTATGATCAGACCCAAGATGAGAAGGATAGTCAAAGAGTTGACCGCACTTCTATATCTTCCACATGACATCCAAAGAGTTGGATGAATGCCAATACTGCAATAAGTTGATGTGTTGATAGTATGACTATCAAGTCTGTCTAAAATCCTTAGTGAAGGACTCAGATAGAGCACCAGAATAATCTACATATAATCATTGACTTTGACTTACTTATTTCATAAGATAAAGTCTTATAATTGTATCTCAATCTTCTAACAACACTTGCAATGGGTTGCATATGTTTTAGAAGACTGGATAATTTGATCTTCAGGTTTAATAGTCATCTACATGGATTTTGATGCAATTGTTGCAACAATCTCTATTGGATAGATGGACTTCATATTCTCAGTGGGAGAGCCCTTAGTCTTAGAGAATGTCTCTATGACCTAGATATTAGAATACACTCATTGTTTGTTTCTAAGTGTTGGAAATAAACATGAATTCTTGAATAAACCTATCATAAAGAGTTATGATGGATATATCTCAAATAGTAATCTGACATCTAGTGGACTCCACAAAATTAGAAAATTAATGAATGGTTCATTGAGATTTCTAAAACTGAAAATTAAACCTTTAAAAGATCAATAGGAGGATGAAGATCATTTGACAATGATCTGGCATCCAGTTTTGGACATATGTCTGTTGATGAGATCAATGGACTAGTAAGATATAAAACCTTAGAACGTCTAAAATTTCAAATCTTACATACTTGTGAATGTAGTATTCAAAGTAAAAATGTCCAATACACCCTTCTCTGAGAATGGTGTTAGATGTCAAGGTATTCAGGATCTCATACATATTGATGTATGTGGATCATCTATATCATAATAAATATTGATGATATGTAATATCATTTAATGATTATTTGTGATATGAGATTTCTCCTCTTCACCTAAGAAAACTTTGAAATGTTCAAAGATTTCATAATTTTGGTTTAGAACCAAATTTTGAAGAATGATGAAATGAATTTGATCTAACCTAGGTAGCTTGTACCTGTTAGATAAATTCAAAGAATACCTTATTTAGATATGAATATCATTTCCATCTCAATCCTCCTAACACACCTAAACTCAATAGAGTTGTAGGGAGATACAATTAGATCATGTGTGACATGATTTGATAAATGATTAATCTTAGCATAGTTGTCTCCTAGTTTCCAGGTATGTATGTAGTAGAGACTACATTATATATCCTTAATAAGATTCCATGCAAGTAAGATGGAATCGAGCACTAGAGTGCTACTTCATTAGGAAAATAAAGGATGGTATTGGATACCTACTTTATGACCTTGAGATTCTTAAAAGATCTCATCTCTGAGAATGTGATTCTTAGTCGTTGAGACTCTTGAGAATCAAGACGAAAATGAAGTAAAGGAACTCATTGAAACTTGAGATGATAATGAGGCTCCTGAAATAGGAAGCTAAAAGGATAATTAAAGATGAAACATTAATACCTCTTCAAATGAGTTTGAGGATGTATTCCATGTGTCAGTTAAGTCTGACAATGATCGGACTTCATGTGATGAAGCTCCTGAGGATCATGACATGGAAAGATGGATGTTAGCAAATAAAGTCTAAGGTAGACTTCATATACAAGTGTTGTATATGGACCCTCAAGGATCCACCTATAAGGGTTAGACACATTAAGGTGTAAATGGATCTTCAAGAGTAGGGAATCTGATGATAAGGTAGAGATCTTCAAAGCTCGTTTCATAGCCATGAGCTACACACCGGAAGAGAATACATTGCTTGCGATGAGACTTGCTCTTCGGTGACCATGCTTAGACCCATCAGAATATTGCTAACTATAACAACACAACTTGACTTTGACATCTTCGAGATAGAAGTCAAGATTGCATTCCTCTATGAATACCTCTCCAAGGATATTCATAAGTCGTAGCCCCATGGCTTTATGATTGAGGAAAGCAAGGTGTGCAAGTTGAATAACTCCATCTATGGACTCAAATAAGCTTCTTGTAGTTGGAACATAAGATTTGATGAAATTATAAATGTTATGATTTTAAATAGAATCTTGATGAACCATGTGAAGCTTAGTGGGAATACCAATGTGTTCATCGCACTAAATGTAAATAATATCCTAAACATTTGGAATGATATAAGGATAATAACAAGTGTTTTATAGACTGGCTATTCCATATCTTGAAATATGATTTCAAGGATATCTCTTAGATCTTAGTTATGAAGTTGTTCAGAAGCAAAGAGAAGAGGATATTGGGACTATCACATTTGTAGTACACCTTGGACATATTCCATTCTTAGAAATTCTAAGAAAGGCTTCCATCCCTTAAGATATGGTACTGACCTATCTGAAAGGATAACACCTCAAAGAGTTGAGAAATTGAATGCTAGAACTGCTTGCACTTGTGCATCAGTTACGAGAAGCTGAATGTATGCTAGATGTGTACAAAAGCCAGATATCTGCCTTGCAGTGGGAGTAGTAAAGTGTTGCTAATCCTACTATGGAGAGAAAACATTTGATTGTAGTAATAACAAAATCTTCATAGAAGACAAGATTTTTTGAGATAGTGATCTCAAAGTCTTATCTTCAAAAACTAAGACTTTATAGATAGAGATCTAAAAGGTCTTAACTGTGGATACCTTAAGAGATAGTGATATCCAAGAATAAGGGTATTCTGATAAGGATTATGGAAATACTGGTTATGATAATTATTAAGCTGTAGTGTCAAGAACACTATAACTAACAAGATTGAGTATCGGTTGCATGAGATGCAACATTCGCATTAGATGCGAGCACTGTTACTCGGGATATGCAAGTGCCGTAAAAGTACTTGGCGTAGTCTTTCGGGAACAGAGTGACTGATCAGCTTACCTATCTATTTTCTAAATAGCCTATGATTGTCACATGAGTGTGAGTTTAAATGATTATCCCATTAATGGCTCTTTGGGATAGTGGGAGATTGTTGTATATACAAGCCCACAACGAGCCATTATGCAATAAATGTTATTGCGAATATCATTCCCTGATCTGAAATGAAGAATAAATAATTTGCATAATAGGTACCTTAGTACAATTAGGATTATGTACCATGACCATCTTAATAATCATAGAGGCTGGTGCTTGGATGAATATCTAAAGGGTTAGATTGAGGACTCATCAAGCACCGTCAAATGATTGTTAAGATGTGATCTCCAGACTGAGTAGGAGATGGCAATCCTTTCTCACATAGGCTAATATCTGACCGACCTCTTTATGCAGGTCCTCTGCATAGGAATAGAGATTTGGAGGTGTCAGATTAGTTAAGTCAAAGGGTTGACTTAATGAGATCGAGATAACCAAAGTCCTATGTCGTATGCTGTCACGATATAGGCACGCATCCTCTGACCGAAGATAGATGTGTTACTATATGTCTGAGTGTGTACATTTTGCAGACCAATAGGTTGATGACCTAATCAAGGTCTATACACCGGCGCGCTGGTGTGCATGTAAGGGCATATGAGTAATACGATCTCTCAAAGGGATCACACAGGTTCGGTTACTGAACCGGAAGACATGAGCTCACTCATGAGATATTGGGAAGAATCAAATTCCGTGCACAGTCGTCTCGCTTTGGAAGCTTGACTGAATTTGTAGGTTTGATATATACTTTTGGAAAGTACATGATCAAGACCTAGGTATGATATATGCTTTTGAAAAGTATATGATCGATACCAACTCCCGATGATCAAATGAGAAATTTACTGATAAAACCCTGAAGTAGACAGTATAAAGTTGATCTAATACTTCGGGTTTATTCTGAGTCTTCTAGTATGCAGGATGTACAGGTGTTGGGAGTACCTGAGGGTGATGTGATCATAAACGATTGTATAACCACGACGCTTCCATTCCTAGGGAGTGATGAATCGGGTCTGTATTTTAGTGACTCCTATCAGTAGAGAAGTAATCTGATCTTGGGCCAAATGTTGGACATTGATCTGAATGTGATTCGGATGCAATGAGAAGATTAGATTTGCGGTCTTGATTTAATCAAGCATCTTTGGGAGGCTCGAGATCTGGATTTGAGATGTGATCTCAACATCCAAGTCACTATACGTGGAACAATACAATTGCCCTGTCCTTATCTCCAAGTATCTACGGAGAAAGCGTATTATCCTTGAAAGAGTTTATGGATAATTTCATTGTTGATATATGTATCCAAACATCGAGAAAATTGATAATTAAATGTGATTTTATTATCACGGATAATATGAATTTGATTCATATTATAAGGAGAGTTATCTGAGATAATTAAATGTGATTTAATTATCAAAAAGATGTGAATAATGTGAATGTGATTCATGTTATTTGGGCACATGAGAAAAGGAGATCCAAGATGATTAAATGTGATTTAATTATCATGGATATGAATAATGTGGATATCACTATCCATATTAATCATATATATTATAAATGTGATTTATAATATATTAGAGAGAGCATATTGTGTAATATATTAGAGAGAGCATATTATCTTTTATATTTGTTGATTAATTATTAATGTGAATTGGAATTACATTGAATGGTTAATTGAAAATATAATTACATTTAGTTTTGGGTTGTGAAGAAGATTCACATAATTTCAATGGCATGGTTGATATTTTCCACAAGATAATTTGGAATTATTTTTGTGAAAATATTGGTAACAAGAGATGATGATATATATATCATGAAATAATGAGATCTCATGATAATTTGAAGATATGGACCAAAGTCCACCAAAGAAGAGTGGACGGCTACAACTCTCCATGAGGAGAAGAGTAGCCGTCCCCTCTTATGGGGAGATTGGTTTATTCTCTTCATTATCTTTTCTCTTGTCAAAGATGATTTAATTTGAAATTAATTTTGTTGATTTATCAATGAAAATTAATTTAAATCATTAGTTGTTGTGTTTTTACAACAACATCTTAGCCATTGAAAGAAACACAAATCAATCTCAACCATTGATTGTGTGTTGTCCATGGATTGAGATCCATGGACTCCCAAAACCCTATATAAGAAGAGGCACCCCTTGCTCTTCAAGACACACAAGAATGAATGCTCTCTCTCTCTCTCTCTCTCTCTCTTCTCTCTACATGCCCATTCTCTCTATCTCTCATGTGGTTGTCCACCATGGAGGACCCAGAGAGATCCTCCATCGCCACAGCATCATCGTTATGCTGCCCGATCATTTGCTCATGGATCTCTGTCTACTTCGGCATGCCTTACTCGTGAAGAAGATTTCATATCTCGTTTGTTGAGATCAAGAGATCCGTGGCTTGGATCATCAACATGTATTTCAAGAAGCACGCGTCTCATCCACGCGCTCGCAAGCGTCTCCTCCGTTGGATCGAACTTGAGACATGAGGTGTCTTTGTTGAGAGACTTGATCACAACCACGCTTCAAGAGTGATGAAATCATGTTTCATGCTTTTAATTCACTGAAATTAACCCCCTATCTTAGACTAGGTGTCAATAAAAACTAGAAAATCCTTGTAATTATCAGAGTCATTGAATAAATTAAAGACAACAAAAATAACAAAATTAAAATCCATGGTGTTTTTAGCCTTAAAAATACCCTCAAAAATATTTTCTACCTTGTTTGACCTCATCTCCATTTTTGGTCAACATGAAACTTGTAGATCTCATCAAGATCTATAACTTTCATGTTTTGAGTTTTTCCAAATTCGGTCGTTTTTCCATTTATTTCTTCAAATATTTGTCGCAATAATCTGATTAGGCCATGTGGCTCTTTCTGGTTGAGCCACGTGGCCCAATCCCTTTGCTCCTGCCGCCCTCTTTCCCTACCGTTGGATCTCTTCTTGTTCCAACGGCCCCACTTTCTCCATGCACCCTCAGCGAACCCGCCGTCCGATCAAGCTCCTGATCTCATCGCCGCTATCCGCTAGCGCCGGTCTCTCCTTGCGCCATGCGTCACATCCTCCTCCGCCCAATCATCTTATGGAGCTTAGATCTCCACCACACACTCCCACTGCGATCTCTGCCACCTGATCATTCCATCAATTTCATCATAGCCGCCCGTTGGCGCCGTTCGCTCCGTCCTCCACGTGGCGCTTTGTGCGCCGTTCGATCTCGCAGCCAAGATCTAATCAAGACCGCTCTTCAGTGCCCCGCCCCTCGAACGTTGGATTGTAAAATCCAACGGCCAAGCATCATCATCAACCTCCATCCCTCTCTCTCCCATGTTACACATCGCGGAACCACCTCTCCCTTCCTTTTTTCTCCGCGTCTCCAGCCATCTTCTCCACGATCCCAATATCCCACGATCGAGCCCGATCATCATTCATCCTCGCGGGACTCATAGGTCGCCTCATAACTGCTCTTCGCGCTCCATCTCTCCCACTAAAATCATCACCACCATCACCAGAACTTCAACTGCCAACTTCTTAAATACGTCATCGTCACCCCTAATAAACTTTGTCCACCTGTACGTGGGCTTCGCCCAGCTCCTCTCCTCCTCCTTGTGATAGGGGGAGGTCCGATCGAGGCGCAAAGACAACGTTAGCCCCCGGTGTTGACCCGCCACCTTCCATGGCTGCGTCGCAGAGCTTCGACTCCGCTCGAGCTGCCCCACATGGCTGAGGGGGTCCAGCAAAGACCCGGGGTTCACATCAAACCCCACGCCCAAGCCTTTGACCGCCATTATTCCCCAGGTAAGCTTCCTTAATCTCTCTTGTTTATTCCTCTTTCTTCTCTTAATTAATTAGGCCGCTATATACCCCTTCATCCTCCATTAAACACCTCGTTAGCTTAACCACATCACCCCCATTAGTGCGCTCACTCCGATCACCCAAATCTTCCTCCATAACAAATATCATCTTCGACCCAACTCCTTCGGGCTCGCCGGAGAAGATAGCTGGCCGCCGCCTTCTTTAGCCCATCACGACCAACCATGCCACTTCATATCGCACCCATCATAGCCCTAGAATGCTTCGGCTATTGTTATTAACCATGCAGGTCTTCAAATCCTTCAATGGCTGGAGCTCCATCGGAGCTGACTTCATCAAACTTGTCGCTTTCATACGAGCTCCGATGACTTAATACAGGAGGTATGGCATCTTCCCCAAGCTTCCAGCTTCCTCGACGTACGTCAAGGATGCTCCAGGGAGCTCCACTGAGTCCGAGCAACAGCGACGGAGCTTGGGCCCCTTCGCCGGAGTTCGAAGATCGCCGCTAGCTGCAGCCGAGGAGGAAGAAGCAGCTGCCGTTGGATGCCCATCTCCGGCGTTCATCCAACGGCTCAGAAGAAGCCACATCGCCATCTCGAGCAGCCTACAGGTACCGTCAGATCCTCGTGATATGATGGTCTTCGATGGTCCACATGTCAACGCCAGAGCTTCTCCGAGCCTCAATACCAGACCAGCAGGATCGGGTGCCCCGAGCCTATCCCGAGCCTCCCCAGAGCTTCGAGCCTCACCGAGCCTCATCCGAGCCCAGAGCCTCCTCCGAACTTGGACTGTCACCGAGACTGGATCTCACGTGCCCCGCACGTGCGATCTGGGCAAATTGTAGGGAGGCCCACTAGATTCTTCAAAATTGCAGATAGGTCCCGGAATATAGTGTGTACCACGTGCATCGGGGGTATTTTGCATTTTTACCCTCGCGGGTTTGAATAATTGCAAAAATACCCATGTGTGTATGGGTTATTTATAGGGAAGGTCTCGAACTTTCTTTTAATTGCATTTTAGTCCTTCCCAGGGACCTGTTTGCTATTTATCTTTCATGTTTTCTTGCATTTATGCCCCTGGCTTCACTCGTGTATATCTTGAGCATCCCAGCTCCGATTGAGTCGATTTCAGTGGCGTTTTGAAGCTCTTTTCATTGTCTTCTTTATGGCATGCTTGTCTTTCAGATTTGACACTACTACATTTGATGTATTATTTTATTGGCTAAGTGTCTTGATTTCAATGCTTCTCATGCCTAATTTTTACATGAATGAAAATAGCTTCATTATTTAACCCTGATTTGACTTCTAATTAAATGGCTCAAGTATTTGTGTAATTAGGGCATATTTGCATTGCATTTAATTGCATCTGTTTGCAAGATAAAAATCAAATAAAAAATTTGCATAATTCCATGTTTACTTGATGCATTGTTGTTTTATCCTTATGCATTCATCGACCTACTATTTATTGATCCAACACTTAGTTAAATGAATTTAAGTCCGAATATCACGAGAGAGGTTCGTGTCCCTTAGTTCGACCTTGGTTTCTTACCAAGTAAAAATATAAATATGACCATTTAATTTTATTGACATATTAAATTAGATGGTTTTTGACGGACCGAATTCAGCCCGACTTCAATGACCACTGAGTGTTAACTTCGCACTTTTAAAGGTCTGGATTTGCGGTTCATCAAAGAGGTAATACTATTACTTGTTTGTGGTTTAGACGAAACGATCCGAGAAGTGTTCTTGGATCATGTGGTTTCATCACATAAAAATTTTTAATTTCCGCTGCATCGAGTAACTAGTGCGACTAGTCGCTCCTGATCGCATTCGATGCGATCATCATGCTTCCGAGATGCGCTTGAGGATTATATCCTTCAAGACTGAGATTGAGCGAAGACATGGCTAAAGATCCGGTGAGATCCTTGGTTTTTTTACACCAAGCTACTGTCCAATCCATGGCTGTTCGAGCTTAGTTCCTTAGCCATGGACTTCAAGCAACGATTACGAAGTTTCAAGCTTCGTTATTCAGCTTAAGATTCAACCGCAATTACTTCATCTTCAACCTTCCATTCCAAGTAAAGTTTTGATCATTAATTTATACTATTGTTCTCATTTTTAGCACATCTGTATTACTTCATGAATCTAAGATCATAATTCGTAATCATCTCCACCCTCGATCCATCATCCACGCGTGACCTCCCTCGTGCTAAATCAACTTCTCCATGTATTTGTCCACTTCGATCTTTCTAGGCTTCTTATTAGCATAGAACTCAATTAGGGTTCTTATCCTCCCCTTCACGTGAATCCCCATCTCATCTCATAAACAGTTCAATTAGATTGTATTTGTCTTAGGCTTTTCTTTTGTACTAACATTGCATGGAATTGGAGCTCAATGGTCGGAACTTGAATCCTATCTCCGATCACCCATTTCTTCCCAGGCAGAGCTTCACCATCAGGCATTCACACAACTTCCCTCTCCATCCTCTGCTCACCCATGATCTCGCTAAATCTTCAGGAAGGTCTTCAGACCTTCAGGCAGTGAAGAGAAGCATGGAGGAGCATTATCTATATCGCCGGAGCACAAGCTCTAGCTCCGCCGCGCGCGGAGGAGCGAAAGAACAAGGAGAAGCAACAACTACCGATCTCCCCAATTTGGGGTGAGATCCAACGGTTATAAATCAACCACATCACTAACCCAAAGAAACGATTCACATCCGAGCCTGCAGATCCTAATCTGCGGCCGAGCCTTGAACGAAGCATAGGATCAGGCCACGTGGACCGAGCCTCAGCGCCCGAGCCTAGACGAGTCATGTGTTCTGCGCACGTGATTGGAAAAATTGCAATGCTTGTCCTCCAGTTTTCTGATATTACAGATAAGTCCTCCCGCCTATGTGAAAATTTCATTAAAACTCCTGCGATTATTTTATTTGCATTTTAGTCCATATTTGTCCTGATTTGTAATAAAAACGTGAAGTTTTTCTTACATTCATGCCCTTGGTTTAATTATTGAATATCTTTTTATTTATACATCCAATCAATGTGATTTTGGTCTCGTTTGAAAGCTTGTTTGGTGCTCTATCTTGTGGCATGATTTGTCACTAATTCGGGTTTCAAACTCATGCAAGAATTGTTCTTTGTATTAAGTGCTCATTTATATCTTTTAACATAATTGAAAATGCACTCTTTGTGAGCAATTGAACCTGTTAGTCACTTTGATTTTAATGATTAATTGTTAGTTATTTTTAATTATTATCATTAAGTCATTAAAAGTTTTAATCGCTAGTTGAAACTATTAAAGACCAAAGTGAAATTATAAGTTTTACTCATGTTGAGTAGGTTTTGAGACTTAAATCACAATTCTACCTAATTAAGGTCTTAATTAATATTCAATCAATTCAGGATATTTTTGGTACTTAATACAAGTTATCTTTGTGTCTAATCATATTATGGTTGTCATATTCATGTTGATTGTGCATTATTGTTTGAGTTTAATTTAATTGCTTAAAAAACATGTTAAAAATCTATCTTGTTGTGATTTTGCATCCTCTCATCATTAAGTCCTAGAATTTGCTATGTAAAATATATGATACTTAAAATTAATTAACAAATTGCTTGCGTCCTTGTGTTCGATCATGGACTTCCTAAGTTAAAAATTAAAGCCGAGAACCTCATCACTGAGATTTTTTTTCTCGGTTACTGTATGAGAAGATAAGTGCCCGTGCTACAACGTATCATTTTCAATTCAAGCATTTAGCGCTTCATCATATATGCATCCCAATAATTAGTAATTAGTGTTAATTTGCCAATGAATATTGTTGATTAACTTAAGCAAGGGAGTTAACATTAGTGATTAATGCTGATAAATACATGATTTATCACCCCTATACTTCTAAGCTCGTCCTCGAGCTAATAAATAAAGAATTAATTAGAGAGTTAGTTTAATTAGTGAGATCCCTGAAATGTGCAAGTGAACATACAAGGCTTGATTTAACCTAGAACACTAGGTTTTAGGAATCCTAAAACTCCAAGTTGATTTGAGTATTAATCAAAAGGAATTCAACTCTTCAAATTGTCAGGCTCTCATTGTATACATACATACATACATACATACATATATATATATATATATATATATATAAGAAGTATGATTTAGTGTAGTCTGCACTCATGAGAGTAGACTCTCAATATCACTAAATTTCAATCTTAGAAGCTCTCCTAAGGACCCAACCCTCAACACTAGTCTTGCTTCAGTCCACTGTCTCTTTAGTTTGTCAGACTTCAAAGAGATAGATGGAAGGCTAGATCATGGAGGAAATCGGATTGTGTACTTATTTTTACTTACTCTCATTGGAACATGATTCTCTCCAGTACAGATACTCAACACATTTTTTATTTTTATTTTGCCAATCAGTGTGTCCGTCAAGGAGAATTTGAGTCGTCTATACTTGTTTTCATGAGAATACACCAGGGTACGTCTTCCTTATGCATTTAATATACTTGTACCCAAACTTGTAGCGCTAACGATGCAGAGCCCTTTTTGAGGTACTAGCCTGACTCATAAAAGCCTAATGATTTGGTTCAAGTGGGCACTTAAATGTTGGGAGCACTCGCCTTGAATATAGATCATATGATCTAACTTTGTAATGTGATGAGCTTTTCTTTTCACTTTTCATTTTTTTATTTGAGGGAGCTTCCCTCCTTTTTGGCTAGATCCACTGCTTTTACCAAGGATTGGTGCACACTGATCAACTTATTAATTTAATGTCATCACACCATGACACTTTAGGTCAAACTCAAAAGATAGGATGAGAACATGTCCCATACTGGCTACGATGCTGACACTCAGGTTTAATGAAGCCGTCACTAATCTTATCCCATCCTCGAGCATCATATAAATCAAGTCCAAACTCAAGCTTCAAATGTCAGTTTCCTCAGTGATATTTTGACTCATCTCAATCATGAATGTAGTCGTGCATGCGAGTGATAGTCAAATTCTTTAAAGGGAGATTAAGCGTGCAACATAGCATGCAAATCTTTTAATTAGGGAAGTATGAATTTTTAAGTTGAAGACCCTAATGATTAAGACAAGATAACTCTAAGTCGAGAGACTCTTTAAACCCAGTGTTAAAGATCATCTCAAGCCTTGAGTGTAATGTGAAAATGTCAGGGAAAGACGCCCATTAATAAGTTAATCTTTTTGTGATTTTTCATTTTTTTATTTCTTTTTAAGTTAGAGAGTTAAGTAATTAATTTTACTTAATTACACCCTTAGTTTTGAAAATAATTTTGAAAAACTTTCTGCAAATATTGTCACAAATGAATAGAATTTTTGAAACATTTTACAAAGATTTTCAAAACAAGTAAAACCCCATTTTTCAAACCTTAGTAAAATATTTTTTCAAAACAATGTCACATACATACATACATATATACATATATATAGGTTTTCAAAACATTTTACAAATGATTTTCCAAAACATGTCAATCCGTATTTTCACAAACCATGTAAAATATTTGAAAACCATGTCATATATGTATATAATTTTCAAAAATCATTTTCAAAACATTTTACACAAATTAGTTCCAAAAATGTAGTATGATACCCATAACCCCAATATTTAAAAAATTTAAAAATATGAGCTATGGCTAAAGTATATATGTAATATATACAATATATCCCCTTATACTTAGCTTTTACTATGTCCTCATAGCACAAAGTGATATGAATCCATAGCTCATGCTAAATAGAAAAGAATATACAAGAACTGATGATAGAATCACAGGTGCAAAATGAATAAAAAGAATCAGTTAGATGAAGACAGGGACTTGGGAGCCCTATACTTAAGCAGAGAAATAGCTTAAGTATAAAGATACGAATTAAAAGTAGGTGACATGAGGGGAACACTTAGAATGAAGTTGGACCCCCTATACTTAGGATGAAAATAAGCCTAAGCATAAAGAATAGGAAGATAAGAGAGGGAGGGTTCATGGATGAATCTCTAGATGATTGAATCTTAAGAGATGAAAATAGAGCCTAGGATTTTGGGAGGCTGGAGCATCAAACAAACTCGATTATTTCACCAACACACACAGTGAAGACCATAAATATGGTCTAATTGTCTTGTCTCTTCTATTGGTGATAATACAAATTTCGAGTTCATTACGAGAAGGCTGACTTAGGGTTTGGGCTTTATCCTAGGGATACGTCCCCAACTCTCAACCAATGTATATAGACCTGCAAATAATGAGGGGTTTTCCCTCCCAAAAACAAGGTGAATTTTAGCTCCATTTTAATTACATCAACTTGCATTAACAATCCCATTTTTTAGAGATTAGGTTATCACTTGTGTTAAATCTTTTAAACACATAAATCATCGTCTACCATCCAGTTCCATTTCCTTATTATCCTAAGTGGCAAATATGAAACAGGAAAAACTATGGAAACGCAAAATCATGATGCCATGCTCAAGAGAAATACTTACAATAATGCCAGCTTTTTTCATGCACATGTTGAACTAAATATATAATTATATCTAAATGCAATGCAATTCGATAAAAATCTGTATCTAATCATGCATTCTATTAGCGAGAGAAAATCAATTTAGTTTGAGCTAGGTTGAACGTAGATTAAGTGTGTCTCATGAATCTTAGAAATGAGTGAATCTTATAAGATGAAGTTAGTGTACCCTAACTTACGAATCAAGCACTAAGAATAATACATCAAAAGTAGCTCCATGAATCGTGTGCCTAGATCCTAAATTGAGCACTCAAGTTGAAACATGGGTGAAACAAACTCAACACACCAAACAATCAAGTCCAAGTCCACAAGAATATTTAACAAATATATTAACAAAATAATCTTCGAAAAACTTGATGACATCTTCAACGAATCTTCTCAGCAGGAACATCTTCTTGAACTTCCATCCTCCATTCTCCACGAGCGTCCTTGATGAATGGGTCCTACCACATAAGAGAAGAGTTAGATATTTCAAAGATTATCAGAACATATATAAAAATGCATAAAACATCACATCACATGATCGACCTAGATAAAATAAAAATAAACTTAAAAGCATATTAATGAAGCCGTGACCCCAACAACAATGCCATATGATGAATCGCTAAATGCATGTATTAAAATGTATCCGTTGTAGCACGGGCACTTAGTGTATCATGTAGAACCGGATGAATGATCTCCGCAAGGTGGATTCGGCTTGAATTTATAACTCGAGTAGTCCATGGTTGAACACAAGGGCACGAGCCATAATATGATTATTCAGGTATTAAAATATCTAGGTTAGTTGATCAATAAATTATCTAGGTCAAAACAAATAATGCACGAAATGAATGCATTACAAAGTGAATGCGAAGACCGAATGCAATTTTAAAGCAATTTTATGCATGTTAGAGAATCGACAGAATGAACATAAAGATAAAACACTAACACATGAAAATATACTCACTAATATGCCCTAAAATGATCATTAAAATTAAGCAAATATGAAAGTTAAATCTAAGTCCAATTAATCACTTATCAAAAGTCAAGTTTCATTTCATGTGATTAATAGCATCAAGCATATCCGTACTTAATGAATCAAACAATGAGCATCAAATCGGAGATTAAATAATTCCATATTAAAGACAATGAAGCAATGAACACAACGAAACTAAAATCATCTCAATCGGATATACGATGCTCAAATTATTCAAGTTTGAGTGCAGAGGCATAAATATGATAAAAACATGCATAAAACATAGAACAAACATTACAGAAAGGTCCCTACAAGGACTAAATAGTAAATATGGAAAATCAGATGGACAAATTATGAAATACCCCTCGTACGGGGGTATATTTGCAAATTGGAAAACCGATGCGAGTGGCTTTGCAAATAACCCAGGTCCACACACGTGAAGCGCGTGCGGTATAGGTTCGAATGGCGAATGGCTCGGTCGTAGGTTAGGAGGCCACATGGATCTCTGTGCCTCGGATGTAGGTGTGATCCCATCGAGCCCAGTTGTCTGATGTCGAGGCTGAGATTAGATCCCAACCTTCTGATCAGAAAGATCAGACGGTGACTGTTACTTTATACTTCATCGTTGGCCTCTTCTTGTGCCTCAGAGGAGACTTCTCTCCGACGAGGTCGAGGAAGCTTCGCCTCACTCGAACTCCATGTCAGATGGTTGGAGAAGATCATTTAGGTGATAGCATAGGTACTGACGGAGAACTGGAGGTCCGGCACTGATCGGGAGGCTGAATCCAATCATCATCATCATCATCATCATCGAGGCTCTAGAACTGGTCCACTTCAAGACATCTGACCATTGAAGAAAGTGCGGACATAAAATGTTAATGAAATAGACGAAGCTTGCACATGTGTGAAGTAAAGTGAATGGAGGGTGTGAAGTATAGAAACAGAAGCCCTTTCATGAGTTCTCCTCTGCCTCCGGTGGATGAGAAAGCTTGGAATGGAAGTAGATATGGAAGATAAGAGAAGGTGAGGCCGACCTCTAGCATGCATCATTGATGCACAATGAAGACTTGAACGTGATCAACTCACGATGCATATGATTGTACATACAATGAAAAATCAATGAAGACAACAAAGAAAATAAAGGAGACATACTGGTCATTGAACAAAATCACTTTGGTGAAGGATTTAACATGTGCTTGTGGGTCGATGAGATCCTCAGGTCTTAGCTTGACCTCCGCGACTGAGAGAGGACTCTTGAACAACCACCAAGTTGGTGTTGTAGCATGGCATCTTCACCATGGATTTCACCAGGGCAAAGGTAGTCTTTGCATTGTCGATCCTCCATCTCCCTACAACATAGTGAAGGAGAGACACTCGGCCTTGCCCATGTAATGGTGGACAACCAATGACGGTGGCCGGTATTGAGCTATTTGATGAATGAGGGGATAGTGGTTATAGAACTCAGATGGAGGTTTCATCCCCTCCTAGCGGTTAGGTGAGTTAGGATGTTGAGTGGTTGAGATGTCATCGTGGGAGAAATGAGTTAATCAAAGAGGTTGGCGATGGCAGTTTGCGGAGAGGTTGGATGGAGGAGTTGGAGAAATGAGGAGAAGTTATGGAATTCGACGCATGGAGACTAAGGCTAGAGGTTGAAGAGATCCAGCAACCGTTGGATCTTACGATCCAACAGCTCAAAAAGAAGCGCTAGGTGACGGGTCGGATCAGATCAACTGATCTGATTCAACGACTAGGAATGCGACGTTGTCGTGTGTCTGAGATGAATGCCAACAGAGATATTCGACTGCGGAGATGCTGAACTGGCGGCGGCAAGAGGAACGAGCCACGTGGTGCGCTGAGAAGGCGTCACATGGTCCAATCGAAATTGAGAAATTTAGATAAATCAAAGAATATTAGAAATAAAATAATCATGAACTGAATCAAGAAAACTGGTGAACTTGAAAGATGTAGATCTCGATGAGATCTACAATTTCTTATAGAAGTCAAAGAGATCAGAGGTCATTTTGACATAGATAATGTAACGTCCCGGGCTTAGGTCCCCGGTCCGTTAACGGACCGGGGACTAAGCCCGGGACGTTACAAATGGTATCAGAGCCGAACGCCCTCTGACAGTGGAAAGGGCTACCCGAGAGGTGGAGCTGCCCCTACAAAGAGGTTGGAGGAAATGGCTACCCGGAGCATGCAACCGCCACTGTCACTGGGAAGAAGTGATGTGCCATGTCGCAACGAGGACGTTGTGAATTTAAAGTCAGGGAGGTTGTAACACACCCCAAAAAAAGATAGTCCCATACCGTGGAACATGAAAAGTTCCGGGTGGGATAAATAGCGAGGACGTTACTACCGAACAACCCGGCTTAAGCATTTTGGGGGTGGTTAATCGTGTCCGTATGGGCCCGATCCCAAGAGGTTATTAGGGCCAGTAATGCTCCGTTAACGGACCGGGGACCTAAGCCCGGGACGTTACAGATAAAATTAAATACATAATAAAACATTATAAAATAATTTCCTTTATTTTTATGGGTTTTTTTATTTTATGGTATTTTATTTATATACAATATTATCTAATTTTTATTTTATTTTTAATGAAGAATAAAAACATAGATTATTAGCACTATAATAGGGTTATATTAATACATGTTAAATAGTGTCAAATTTATGCAACACAATAATAGTAATTAGTGTTAATTAGACAATGAATATTGTTTATTAACTTAAGCAATGGAGTTAATATTAATGATTAAATATGATAAATATAGGTTTTATCAAAATGCAATATAGAAGAGGGTTAAATAAGCTTGGCAATGAAACTAAAATCAACTCAATTGGAGTTCGCATGCTCGAGTTATTCAACGAACAAGCCAGGGATTAAGGCAATTATGAAAAAAACCACTATTTTAGTGTATACCCCCTATACGGGGTTATTTTTGCAATTATGGAAATTTAACAGGGTAGCATTGCAATTTTCTCAGAACTACATGCATGAGGCATGCACGATTTTAGGATTGGGCAGAAGTGCATGCGTGCTTCGTCTGGCAGTTCGATGGCGTCCAGAGTTTCATGTTCAGAAGTATTGGACCATCGGATTACCCCAAATTGGGGTAATCTAACGGTATCTGTACACTAGATGCTCCACCACCTCCCCTGTGATGCGACAGAAGACTTTGGGCTCAGGAGAGAGCCCCACTCCTCCGTTGTGGTTATGTGAAGACTCCTAGAAGGCCGACGAAGGTATGTGTTGCTTGAAGAAAGTGTAGGAGGCATTGAATATGACTGACGACACATGTTCGATGGAGGTGGTGCACCAGAAAGGAGGTCTTCTTAAATTTCGATCATTGAAGATGATTCGGACTTGTAGGGGTTAGCATTGCACAATCGAGGCATGCAAGGGCTTGTGGGTGTTGGTGAAGTGAAATGGATGGCTCGTAGAGGTGCTGGAGTTGGAGCCCTAATGGGTTCCTCTACGGGTGAATGGAGAAGAAAGGGATGGAGTGGATTAGGTTCTATAGAAGGGAAGGCGATGGTTGGGACCTCCTGCGTACATCTCCGACATACAGTAAAGGTATGGATGCGATAAAATCATGGTTAAGGTGTGTGTACATGCTGCTAAAAATTCTAAGAACTTGAAGATTACATGAAGCCTAATTAATCTAACCTTGAATATGTTGCGTCAATGGAGGAATTGGCTTGTGCTTGAGGTTGGAGATGGCCTCACAGTCTTTGCTTGATCTCCCCAACTGGTGGAGAAAGTTCGAACGACCATGTCATCGCCGTAACATGGCTTCTCCACCATGGGTCATCATCGAAGGTATCGTCATCACAACCTCCATCTATACCCCTTTTCCTTGTCACGAAGAAGAGGAGAGGGTTGGGTGAATCCTCACGTAAAGGTAGATAACCGATTCATGCAGCGGTGATGGTCTATTTGAAGAAGTTGATGGTGGATGTTTCAAACTCGAGTGGTGTCTTCAACCGCTGATGATGATTAAGAAAGTTAAAGATTCGAGTAGTTGGGAAGTTAGTAGGGAGAAGGGATTTTAGTATTGGAGGTTAGTGGGTATAAGTTAGTAGGGAGGAAGACTAGAGGAGTTAGAGAAAATCAGGGAACATGGAAGGGTTGATGGTTTGCACCATTTGGAGATGAGGGACTTGGAGGTTGAAGATAAGTTTTCAACTATCCTATCTTGCGATCAGACAATTGAAACTTGGCCATTATTTGAAGGTCAGGATGCATTGATCGAGATTGATTGGAGGGTTCGAATTAAGATGTGCTTAATTAAAACACAGTCACATGATCAAAGCGATCAAACGGTTTACAAGATACGAGGAATTAAGAATAAAGCTGGTTATGTGGCTCAATGATAGCAAGTCACATGGACTAATAAAATAATTAAAAAAATAAGAAAAATATTATAAAATAGGTAATAAATAGTTAGATATTTAATTAAGAAAAGTGTTTCAACATGAAAGTTGTAAATCTCATCGAGATCTCGTGTAGAACTCAAGATCTAAATACATCATATCTACATAGTAATATTTTTGGAAGTAATTTTAAAGTACTAAAATTACTTATTTTTTTATTTCTTTTGTTATTTTTTGGATTTTTAATTTATAAACAATGTTAAATTAATGATGCACAATATTATAATTTTTTTATTTTATTTTTAATAAATAAGAAATACATAAAATATAGGCACAATAGTGTAGTTATTTAATCTACAATAATTAGGATTATTTATTTGCAACATAGTTTATATTAATTAAAGTTAGTTGTTAATTGATGTTAGTAAAATACTTAAGTAAGAGAGATAACAATAATAATAAGTAATGCTAATAAATCTACGCTTTATCACCCCCTATAGTTAAGCTAAGCTCGTCCTCGAGCTAATAAATAAAGAATAGATTAGTGAGTTAGTGAATTCCCTGACATGTGCATGTGAAGAAATAAGGCTTAATCAATCGAGAACATTTGGTTTTAGAGATCCTAAAACTCTAAGCTGAACCAAGTCTAAATCAAAAGGAAATCAACTTCTCTAATCATCAGACTCTTTCTTAATACACACACACGCGCACACACACACACACATATTAGAGATATGACTTATTGTGTTGTCCACTTTCACAAGAGTAGAGTCAAGATGTTACTCAATGTTCAAGTCCAAGAAATTCTCCTAAGGACCTAATCCTCAACACCCGGGAATAAATCTATTGTTGCATCAATTCACCATCTCATTAGTTTGTCAGATTTAAAGAAATGTAGATGAAAGGCCAGATGAAGGAGGGTATGAGATTGTGTCATTTCTTCTCTCCCTCTCATTGGAACAAGGATTCTCTCAAGTGCTTTATTAACTCAACATAATATAATTTTGTTGTTGATCAGTGTGCCCGTCAAAAGAAGTTGAGTTGCCTGTACTTGTTTTCCTAGGATTGCACCGGGTTGTGTCTCTTTTGAGTATCTAAGAAACCTTCGATACCCAGACTTGTATCACTATATGATGCATAGCCATTTTTGAGGTACTATTCCGACTCATAAAAGCCTAGTATTTTCGTCCAAATGGACACTTAAAAGTTTGAGAGTACTCTCCAATGGTATAAGCTCTTTGGTTTTGACTTTGTAATGCTTGAGCTTTTCTCTGCATTTTCTTTTCTTTTTCTTTTTGGCTAGCTCCACTTCTTCTACCAAGAATTGACACACACTGATCAACATATTAAATGATTTCATCACATCCTAGCACTTTGGTAAATATCAAGAGATTAGTACAAGAACCAAGTTCTCATACTAGCTAAGATGATAATACTCAGGTTTCATGAATCCTTCATTAATTTTATCCTATCCTCGAGTATCATAAAATCATGTCTAAATTTAAATCACAAGTCCCAGTTCCTTAAGTAAAACCTCATCTCATCTCAATCATGAATGCAGTCGTTTATGTGAAGTGATGGTCATACTCTTTAAGAGACTAGGCATGCAATATAGCACACAAATCTTTCTAACTAGGAAGTATGAATTATTAAGTATGAGATCCTAATGATCAAGATAAGTTAACTCTATGTCTCTAGATCTCATAAACTAAATGTTAAAGATCTCAACAAGCCTTGAGTGCAAGGTATAAATGTCACGGAAACAAAACTGGATAGTTAGTATTTTTGTGATTGTTTAGTTTTCCATTTTTGATTCTTTTAATTAAGTTAGAGAGTAAGGCTTATTTACAAAACATTTTTTAGTCTCAATTTACACCCTTAAAGTTGAAAACAATTTGAAAACTTTTTACAAACCATGTCACATAATTATAGATTTTCCAAATATTTTATAAAGATTTTCAATACAAGAAAAACCCCATTTTCCAAACTTAAGTAAACCATATTCAAGACAATGTCACTTAGATGTATGTTTTCCAAAATATTTTACAAATGATTTTTCAAACGAGTTAAATTGTATTATTACAAAACCATGTATAAATATTTTTGAAAACCATGTCAAATAATATATAAAGTTTTTAAAATCATTTTACAAATCATTTTTTATAAATAAGTTCTAAACACATACGTTACCTATAGCCCAAAAAGTTATTTTTTTAAAATATAGGCTAAAGAATATATGAAATATGTATGGTACACGCCCTATACTTAGCTGGTGCCTCATAACACAAAGATATATGAAGTCATAGCTCATACTAAATATAAAGATATGTACATAACTGACATCAAGAAGAGTGGTTGTATGAAAGAGTGAATAGAATAAGTTAGTAGAATACAATAACTTGGATCCCCTATACTTAAGCTGAGAAATAGCTTAAGTAAAGAGATATAATATAAAATAAGGGACCTGAGGTGAACAATCAAAGACAACTTTGTTCCGCCCCCCATACTTAGGCTGAAAACATGCCTTAGTATACAGAATGTGGATATAAGCGTGGGAAGATCGGGACACGATTTAGGGTTAGTTGAATCTCTATGATGAATGAATCTCAAGTGATGTTAAATGGAGCTCTAGGTTTCCAGGAGATTTTAAAGAAATCACAGTCAAATACAAGCAATACCCAATAGTTTCTGCAACTCACACATGAAGACCAAAATGTATCGTCTAGTTATCTTGTCTCTGTTATTGGTGATAATACAATTTGAGTCCATTACAAGGAGGTTTAAGTAGTATTTGGGCACTATCCTAAGGATGCGACATCACCGCTCAAAATGCAAAATGTACCATGAATAACGAGGGGTTTTCTCTCCCAATACAAGGAGAATTTCAGCTCCATTTTTATTAGGTCAACTTGCATTAACAATCCCAATTTAAGAGATTAGGTTAACACTTGAAAGTAGTGTTGAGCACATAAAACATCATCTACTGACCAATCACGCTTTCTTTAATCCTTAAGTCATAAAGCACACGATAGAGGATTCAGAAAAAGCTAATGTAGATGTAAAATTATGATGTATGTTCATGTTAAGAGATACTTACAGTCATCCAAGCTCTCTTTATGTAGATGCAATGTTGTATTAGAATTAAAAGCAAGTTGATAAAAAGCTGCATCCTAAGCATAATTTATATTAATAGGATCATATTTTATTAAATTTGGCTAGGTAAAACACAGCTTAAGTGTGTCTCATGAATCTTAAGGTCTCTGGAGATGTAGTAGTGTGTCCTAATTTACATTTCAAAAACATGAAAATAATCAATCGAAAGTAGCTCTAAGAGCCGTGTGCCTGAACCCTAAATCGGTCACACAAGTTGAGTCCCACCCAATGAAGGTGAGACAGACTCAACACACACAGTAATAATGTCCAAGTTCAAATATTATAGATTATATACAACACAAGATAATATATGAAAGACAAAAAGACAACTTGATAATCTTCAAGCTCTCGACGGGATCTCCCATGTCTCTTCTCAATTGGAAATCATGTCTTTGAGCACCGGCCACTGTAAGTCTCCAAGAATCCTCGAATCCACATGCCCTGACACAAAAGAGAAATGATTAAAAATAGATTAAAAAATTATCAAGTGTATGCACATCACATGTAAAAATAATGCAACAATTCAATACAAATAGCTTTGATCTAAATAACAAATAACCAACTTAACCGATATATGAAATAAACATTAATTTATTAATGAAGTCGTGTCCCCGACAACGACGCCATATGATGTAACACTAGTCGACTAATTAATTCACTTTTGTTGTAATACGGGCTGATCAACAATCATACAGAACCACGTCAAAGATCTACGTGAAGAGGAGTCGACTTAATTTTATAAATCGGGAAAGTCCACGGTCAAAAATAGGGATACGAGCAATTACATAATTAAATAATCATCAATATGAATGTTAAGTTATTGATAAATTATCTATGTCAAAAGAACAAACATAATGCATCACATAACGATATGAATAAACGTGCATTTTTATTTTATTTTCATGCAAGTCAAATAATGGACAAAATGAATAGAATGAATTAAATATATAACATATATAAACACACTTAAACTATGCTCCTAAATTAAATGTATAACTCCAACTATATAATTAATCACAACCAAGGTCCAATTGATACACGAGGTTAATCTAAATGAATTAATGGCAAATATAATCATGAATGAAAAAAATTATATCTCTAATTAATTAACATAATTAGGTTAAATGAATCATAGATTAAGAAATGTCATATCTCAAACATAAGCACGTGGCTTGGGTCACGTGGAGGAGCTGCATGCTTCGGTTGGCGGTTTGTTGGTGTCCAAAGCTGCAGATTCTGAAGTAGGGACATGGCTGAAATTGGACATTTTGATTACCCCCAAATTTGGGTAATCTAACGGTACCTGTACGCTAGATGCTCCTCTCCCTCCTCTGTGATGCGACGAAATAGCTTAGGCTCCGACGAGAGCCCCACTCCTCCTCCGTGGTTCTGTGCCTCGCCTGACGATCAGGGAAGACTTCTAGAAGGCCAACGAAGGTGTGTGTTTCTTGAATAAGGCATATGAGGCATTGAAGATGGTTGATGACACATGTTCATTGGAGGTGGCACTCCAAAATGGAGGTCTTATGAAATTCCGATCATTGAAGATGCTTCGGACTTGCAAAGGCTTGTGAATGTTGGTGAAGTGAAATGGAGGGCTCATGGAGGTGCTAGAGAGGGAGCTCTAATGGGTACCTCTCCGGGTGAATATAGAAGAAAGGGGTGGAGTGGATTAGATTTTGTAGAAGGGAAGGCGATGGTCAGGACCTCCTGCATACATCTCCAATGTATGGTGAAGGTGTGGATGCGATAAAATCATGGTGAAAGTGTGTGTACATGCTGCTAAATATTCAAAGAACTCGAATAGAAAATGAATCCTAATTAATATAACCTTCAATATGACACATCAATGGAGAAGTTGGCTTGTGCTTGAGGCCGGAGATGGCCACAGGGTCTTTGCTTGATCTCCCCGACTGGCGGAGAAAGCTCTAACTGCCACGATCATGGTCGTAACATGGCTTCTCTACCATGGGTCATTACTGGAGGCATCATCGTCATGGGCTCTATCGATCCTCCTTCTCCATATCATGGAGAAGAGGAGAGGGTTGGGTGAATCCTCACATAAAGGTATACCTTAGGAGACAACGATGGTTTATTTGAATAAGATGATGGTCGAGGTTTCAAACTCAGGTGGTGTTTTCAACCGCTGTTGGTGATTTGGAAAGTTAAAGATTCAAGTAGTTGGGAAGTTAGCACGGAGAAGGGAGGTTAATACTAGAGGTTTGTGGTATAAGTTAGTATGGATGAAGACTGGAGGAGTTAGAGAAAATCAAGGAACATGGAAGGTTTGGCTGTTTGCACCGTTCAGAGATGGGGGACTTAGAGGTTGAAGATAAGTTTTCAACGTTCGATCTTGCAATCAGATGGTTGAAACTTGGGCGCTATTCGAAGGTCAGAATGCCTCTGATCGGGATTGATCGGAGGGTTCGAATTCAGATACGCTAGATTAAACCATAGCCGCTCGATCAAAGCGATCAGACGGTTGACAAGATGCGAGGAATGAAGAATAAAGCAGGTTACATGGCTCAATGACAGTTAGCCATGTGAACCAATGAAGTAATTCAAAAATAGGAAAATATTGCAAAACATAATAAATATTTAGAGTTTAATTAAGTAACATATTCAATATGAAAGTTGTAGATCTCATCGAAATCTACAACTTTCATGGACAATTCAAGATTTAAATACATCATATCTACATTGTAATATTTTCTAAGTAATTTTTAAGTATTAAAACTACTTATTTTTATTTCTTTTGTTATATCTTTGGATTTTTAATTTATAAATAATACTACATTAATGATCTACAATATTATACTAATTTTATTTGATTTTTAATAAATCAGAAAGGCATAAAATGTATGCACAATAGTATAGTTATTTAATCTACAATAATTAGGGTTGTTTATTTACAACGAGGTATTTATTAATTAAAGTTAATTGTTAATTAATGTTAGTAAAATGCTTAAGCAAAAGAGAAAATAATAATAAGTAATGCTGATAAATCTAGGATTTATCATCCTTGATATGGATATCCCCAATCATTGGAGAGATTCACATATCATCCTTGGACAACCTTTCCTTAGGACCGCTAGAGCTTCACCTATTATCAGATAGGGTAGGTGTAGAAGTGGAACGTAGGATGAAGCAGACGAAATGACAATGACCTGACTCAGAATCTAGCTCAAATTTCTCTTCTTCATCAGAAGCAGACTGCAGAGTCGTGAGCACAGTCAGGGTATGGAAACAGAACCTGACAGGACTAAGCGAGACCTTCTCATCGAGAGAGGTCAGTGTACATGATGAAGTTTGCAAGATTCTGCTAGAGTTTCTGAGTTACAGATCATCTATTTATTCCTTTGTTGACTTAGAGATTTTTTCAGCTCTGTCAGTTGCTTCTTCTACGGAATAGTCAATGAATCTATATCTTGATTTAGATGCGGATTTGGCCAAATTACCACATTTCTTTGGGATCCAACTCCTTACAAAACATAGTTGGTGGCAAGCACAATTGAGATAGTTCCACCTTCATACAACATGAAACCCGATTCAGGGATGGTTCAGCCAGATTTGATTGATGATTCTACTTTACAGAGTTGAAGCCATTACCTCCTATACTAAAGTACGCCTTTTTGTGGGACCCAAGGATAGATTTCATGTAATCATTAGTTCTAAGTTGATCGTAGAACAAGATTCTATGCTGTTAGAAGTTTTAGAGAAGAACCACAAGGTTATATGTTGGACTATGTCGGATCTTGTGGATATAAACCCCGCACTCTGTTCGCACCACATTATGTTGAGGATAATGCTAGGCCTTCCCGTGAGTTCCAAAGAAGATTAAACCCTAATCCACGAGAAGTAGTAAAGAAAGAGATTGAGAAATGGTGTGGAGCGGATTTCATTTATCCCATCTCAGATTCCAAGTGTGTGGCCCTTCTACATGTCATTCCGAAGAAGTCAAACATTTAGATGGTCACTAACTAGGAAGGAGTTGAGATCACGATACGAGTACCGACGTCGTGGTACGTCTGTGTAGATTGCATATGCTTGAATGTCGTGACCAAGAAAGATCACTTTCCCTTATGTTTATCGATTAGATTTTGGAGAGACTAGCGGGGAACGAGTTCTTCTATTTTCTTGATGGGTATTTGAGCTACAATCAAGTAGCCATCGCCTCTGAAGATCAAGAAAAGACCACTTTTGCTTGTTCTTTAAGCACTTACGCATTCAGGAACATGCCATTCAGGCTTTGCAATGCCCCAGGTATATTTTCATGGTGTATGATTGCCGCATTCGCCAAAATGGTGGGGCATTTCGTGGAGGTCTTTATGGCTGATTTCTCTATCCATGGTAATTCATACGATTCATGTTTAGCACACTTCGACTGAGTTCTTCAAAGTTATAGGCAAGTTAATACGGTACTCTCCTAGGAAAAAAGTCATTTTAAGGTAAAGGAGGGTATCTTGTTGGGGCACAACTTCTCCGAGAAGGGAATGGAAATTGACCCTGCCAAGGTGGATGTGATCAAGAAACTTGATCTAACAACCATTGTCAAGTCAGTTAGGTCATTTCTAGGGCATGTTGAGTTTTATATAAGATATATTCAAGATTTTTCTAAGATTGCCCGACCATTGACTGAACTCTTAGGAAAAGACACGGAGTTTGTTGTTGATCATATGTGTCTTGAGACCTTTGAGCTATTAAAAAGGAATATTGTGACTCGTCGATTTTGCAAGCTCCTGATTGGTCTCTTCCCTTTGAGATCATTACCGATTCTTCAGATTTTGCTATAGAAGTAGTATTAGGACAACGACAAGAAGGGATTTCGTTTGCTATTTACTACACGATCAAAGTTTTAGATCAAGCACAGAAAAATTATACAATGACTAAAAAGGAAATGCTCATGGTAGTTTGGGACCTTGAGAAGCTTAGGTCGCATATTTTGGGTTCTAAGGTGACAATCTACACATATCATACAACTATTAGATATCTCATGGAAAAGAATGATGTAAAGATGTGTTTTCTTAGATGGATCTTGTTATTCCATGAGTTTGATATGGATATTAAGGATAAACATGGAGTAAGAACATAGTGGCTGATCATTTGTCCCATTTGGAGTTGAAGGATTCCCCTAACTTGGAGCCAATCAGAGAAACCTTTCCAGATGAGTCGATTTATGTTGTCGATTCACTTCTGTGGTATGCCAACATGGTGAGCTATCTAGTCTCCAAGAAAGTTCCCCATGGTTGGACTAGGAGCAGTATTGACCGAATGAAGTGGAATTCGAGGAAATATCACTGGGAGGATCCTATCTTTTTTTTTCAAAGGACCGGATTGTGTATGGACGTGTATTCCTCATGAGGAATACCATAGTGTCCTCATATATTGTCATTCATTAGAAGCTAGAGGATACCATTCAGGAAAAAGAACCACTCATAAGCTACTTCAATGTGGATTGTATTGGCCGACCTTATTTAGAGACGCTATGGATTTTGTATGGTTGTGCCCTATCTGCCAAAGGATGGGAGGGACAATTGGTTATAAAGATGAGATAAACATGCAACCGGTTATTTTCTATGATTTTTCGATGCTTGGGACATAGATTTCATGGGTCCCTTTCCCAACAGCAATGGATTTGAGTACATCTTATTAGCGATGGATTAATTGTCAAGGTAGGTAGAGGCTATCCCAGCTGAGATGCAGACAGTAGGACCATCTGTAAGTTTATTAAGGATCATATCATTTCAAGGTTCGGTGTACCTAAGGTTTTGATTTCAGATGGAGGTAGCCACTTTATGAATAGAGAGATGAAATCTTTAGCTAAGAACTACAAGTTTGAGCACATAGTTACTAGTCCTTACCACCCACAGTCGAACGACATAGTAGAGGTTCAAATAGGGAGACGAAGAGTATTCTTTATAAGTTAGTCCATCCTAATAGGAAGAATTGGTCCTAGCTATTGGACCAAGTTTTATGGGCCTATGATATGTCCTATAAGACTCCACTTGGTACTTCACCTTTTAGAATGATTTATGGCAAGTCATGTCATTTTCTCACTAAATTGATTCACAAGTCTGAGTGGAAAATTAAGAAAATTAATTGGAGTGTCATCTAGGGAAACTTTGACGAGACTTGAACCTCAATGAGCTAGTGAAAATCAGAAATAGAGCATATGACAACAACTTGATCTATAAGGACAAAGTGAAGAAGTGGCATAACATGCATATTAGATGCAAGAACTTTTTCACGGGATAAAAGGTATGGTTGTTTAATGCTAAGTTGAAGATATCCCACGAGAAATTAAAGTCAAAATGAACAGGTCCCTATATAGTGAAGGAAGTGCACAATAATGGAAGTGTACACATAAATGGTGCACATTCTTTTCCTGTCAATGGCCAACTGTTGACGCACTTTGTAGAATCTAAAGAACGTTTGGTTCTAGTTGAAGCAATTAACTCCATGCATGTTTAGTCTCTTGCAAATACTTTTTATTGAACATGAATCCGCATCTTGAAGATTCAGATCTGACAGATTCAACATCTTGTAGACTCATCTCTATTCTTTTTACTGACATTTGAACTTTTCTTGTAGGGTTGGTCTCTTCCTTTTTTAGCTTCTAACTCTTGACTTAGGCTATTTAGAGCATAAGTATAGGGGGAACCCAACCCTAGTTCTGTATATTCTTTGAGGTCATCTTTCATCATCTCCTTGGTCCTTCTATTATTCATTTAATTCTTTAGTACTTAGGCTATTTGCAGCCCAAGTATGGGGGAGACCGATTACATGTTCTTCTTAGTTGACCTGTTTCTATTTCTATTCTTTTGTACCCAATTTCTGTGTGCTTCAGCCCTACACTTAGGCTACTTAAAGCCTAAGTGTAGGGGGTCGGACTAATTTTCATGTCCCTGGTTTGTGTTTTCTCTTTATGCTTAGTACGAGCTATGTCTTTCATTTCACTTTGTGCCATGTGGACATATCACGAGCTAAGTATAGGGGGGTATGTATATATTGCACATATACTTTATTTATAGCTCATACTTTCACATGATTTGTATATTTATTATGAGATATCGGTATGAGATTTCAAAATGTTTGTAAAAATAGTTTGTAAAATATTTGGAAATTTTTTATACACTTGACATTGTTTGCAAAATTATTTACATATTATTTTAATAAGGGTACAAATTGTCTTGACACTATAACATATTATTTTTGTATATATTTACAAATTCTTAAAAAAAGAAAAAAAAGAAAGAATAAAAATACCTCACTCCAGTTTCTCATTTAAGTTTCAATTTTCTAAAGGGTACCTTTGTAGTAATGGTTACTTTTGGAACTGTTGGAGTCTTGAGGCTTTAAAAGGTTGCCAATTCGTATCTCTTGTAGAGTAAAGTATGGAAGAAAGTTTAGATGTGAACTCTATATTTTGAAAGATCGAGTCGAGAAAGAGTTTTTTTAAAAAAGAATGACGCCTATCGAAGAAAATCTGTATTGGAAGAGCTGGATATGGAGGATACCACACCTTTACTTGAGGATATTAAATAGCCTGAAAATCACATCTCTTGTAAGTTAGGTCATCCTCATATGCCCATCTTTTCACTTTTAAGACAAAACATAGGTCTATTGCAGAAAATAAGGGTCAGATACAACTTCCTTCCATTTTAGAAAACTTCAAATATTCTCATATTGATATGGATATTACTTTTGAAGAAGAATGACATCATTTGAGGTGCTTCATTTTTCAAGTCAATGAAGATCTTCCCTATTCAGATTCTGAGGTTTACTCTGTGAGGAGGAAGCAAGAGAAGAAAAAGGTTGCCAGTGATTTTAAACTTCGTGGATTCAAGTATGATGCTTGAGGTTGAGAAGCTAAAGTTTGTTTGTGTTGTGTTGGTACCCTTGTGTTGTTATGTAACATGTTCCGGTTCTTTTATATTGTGTTTTATATGTTTTGTGTTTCGTATCTTTGAAGGGTACATGTTCCATAGTTTGAGTTAACTTACTAAGTTTTAAATTGGTGTTTCCCTGACACTTTCACATTTCACAACGAGACTTGTTGAGATTCATAATACTTGGTTTAGAGGTATAGAAATTCAGAGTTAGCCTATCTTAATCATTAGGGTCTTAGACTCAATAATTCATACTTCCCTATTTAGAAAGATTTGTATGCTATATTGAATGCTTAATCTTATCCTTAAAAATATGACCAACACTCACATGCATGACCTCATTCAATATGAGATGAGATGAGATGAGGTTTCACTTGAGGAACTGAGATTTGAGATTTGAGTTTGGACTTGATCTTATGATGCTTGAGGATGGGAAAAAATTAATGAAGGCTTCATGAAACCTGAGTGTCAACAATATAAATCACTATGAGAACTTGGTTCTCATACTATCTATTTATATTTACCTAAGTGCCAGGTGTGATAAACTAAAAATAAATTATTGATCAGTGTGCACCAACTGTTGGTAGAAGTAGTGTAGCTGGCCAAAAAGAAAAGAAAAATAAAGAGAATCATTACAAAGTCAAATCAAAGAGCCGACACATTGATGAGCGCTCCCAAACTTTTAAGTGTCCATTTGGACCAAAATCTTAAGATTTTTTATGAACTAGTCTAGTACCTCAAGAAGGGCTCTGCATCGTATAATAATACAAGTTTGGGTGTCAAAGTTATCTTAGATACTTAAAAGAGAGAAACACCCTAGTTCATTCTCAGGAAAACAAGTACATACGACTCAATCTCTTTTGACGGACATGCTGATTAACAACAAAAATATATGTGTTGAGTTAATAAGACACTTGAGAGAATCCTTGTTCCAGTGCGAGGGAGAGAAGAAATGACACAAACCACCATCCCTATATCATCCGGCATTTCATCTACATTTCATTAATTCTGACAAACTATGAGATAGTGAATTGTAACAAGAATAGATTTAATCCCTAGTGTTGAGGATTAGGTCCTTAGGAAAATCTCTTGGACTGGATACTTGAGTGACATCTTGACTCGACTCTTGTAAATACATCCAACACATAAAGTCATACACTTTATATATGTATGTATGTATGTATGCATTCTTAGAGAATCCGATGATTAGAGAAGTTGATTTCATTTTTACTAAGAACTGGTTGAGCTTAGAATTTTAGGATCTCTAAAACTGAGTGTTATGGATTGATTAAGACTTGTATCTACACATGCACATGTCAGAGAATTCACTAACTCACTAATCCATTCTTTATTTATTTGCTCAAGGACGAACAAAGCATAAATATCAAGAGGGTGATAAATCCTTGATTTATCATGTTATTTCCAGATTATTAACTCTTTAGCTTGATCTTTTGCATCTAATTAATAATCAATTAACCTTAATTAACACATTACCCTCTAAATAATTAACAATAATTTTTATTTTCTTAATAGCTTGTCTCTATGTTGTATATTTATCTCTATTTTGTTCCATTATTTTTTGTATTTCTTTATTAATAAAAATCCAATAAAAATTAGGTTATTATTATACTTAATTGATTTAACAGTAAACATAAATGAAAATACAAAAAAATAATAAGAAGAAAAAGAAAATAAAATAAGTGTTTTTAATACATTTAAAATACTTACAAAAATATTACTATGTATATATGATGTAATGCCACTTTGAGTTCTACATGGAAGTTGTAGATCTCATCGAGATCTACAAATTTCATGTTTTACACTTTTTCTAGTTTGTTTTGTAAATATTTATTTTTGGAATTTCTTTATTTTTCTTATTTATCTGTTTTCCTATTGAACCTTGTGATGCCTCCTGAAACATCAACATGGCCCGTCCGTTCTTCTCCATGCATCCTCTTCTCTACCGCTCATCAGATCCTGATGGATATGATTAGAGCTGCATGCTTGCACCCATACAGTGGTTGTATGATCGTAAGATCAGACGGTTGAGGTCTATCGTCAACATCCAGCTGGCGTGAGCACTTTTTTCAACCACCCAACTTCTCCCAATTTCCCTAACTTCTCCTACAACCATCCCGACCAACTTCTACCCCCTAATCTCTTCATCTAACTAATTTCTTCCATGAAAACCCCAAACTCCCTCTAACCAAACTCTTTCGCTATGTGGTGGAGGTTGAAAACATCACCTGGGACGCCAACCTCTACTCATCTCTGATCAAAACCCCCACCAACAACAATTGTAGAATCTATCTTCCATTCACGAGATTCCTTCCAGCCCTTCCACCTCATTGTGATAGAGTTTTGGTGAGAAAACGAGCAACAACAGAGAAGAATCTCAGTGAGATCCACGTATGACCAGACGTGTTGCGAACCTCCTTTGAAGGTGTTGCTTGAGCTTGCTTCTCCAACCCAGAGCTTGAGAGACGACTGGAGCAATCCAAGATCCATCGTCAGGCCTAGATTCATCCCAATCCTCATCGTCCTCTTCGTTTCATCTCCAGGTAAGGTTCGATATCCGCTACTTTGAATTTTCTCTCTACCTGTATAACTCTGTCACACTCTTTAACATCCAAACCTTCGTATACCATCGTTAACACTTTGACTTCTTTGTGACATAATCATCTCCTACCTCATGTTTCTCCATACCTTCTTCCCTATCGATCCTTCATTCTTCTTGTAGAGAAGAAGAACCCTATTAGGTTCAAGTCCTTCACTTCATAAGAACCTCCATTTCACCCAAAAGCTTCCCAAACCACCTCATAATTTGCTTGGCTTTTAGTCTAACTTGGTAATGACTTCAATGGATGGAGCCGATTCGAAGTAGATTTGCAGCCTTGGGCTCCGACGACCAGAGATCATAAAGTTCTTATATGAGTCTCAATAGAAACCTGATGGCTCTACTTTCATCGCTTAGACTACAACTTTCTTCTCCGACTTCCGAGCACTTCATACAACAGAGAAGGAGGAAGCTAGGGCTCATCGGAACTCCATCAACCCTCCATTGTTCAAGGCGGCACAAGAAGAACTAGACATGCATGTGTCGTGATATTGGGTTGAATTAGGCATCATCCAACAGTTTGTATGCATCAATGTTGATGTATACAAAGCTTATCTTCGTATCTTGAGGTTCAAAGAAGCGGAGGCACTACAGCAAGCCATGTCAGCACAAGCCTTCGCCTTATTATGAGACTAGAGCATGTGAGCAAACTCACATGTCTGGGTAATTTAGATCTTTTAGATCATTCTTCGGAGAAACTACACCTGATTCCATATCGTGTATGGCATGCAACACTTGGGAAAATTACATGCATGCCCCTTTGACTTCCTCAAATTACAGATAAGTCCTCGCTAGATTTATTTGCACTCTTTTTCAAGCAATTTTGCATATTTGCATTTTAGTCAATGTAGGGACCTTTTTGTAAATAAAGTTTGTTTTATTGTAAATGTGATGTTTCTTGAATAACTTGTGGACATTTTATTCATTTTGAATGAAATCACTGTCATTTTAGAGCTTGTTTTATGCTCTTTAAATTAGTGCAATTCATTTGTTGATTTGGTCTATTATTCCTACATCAAAATTAAAAGTGCATAATTTGTCATTCAACTTTGAAGTTGAATTAAAAATTGATTTTTTAAACATTTATTGATCTCTTAACACCATGTTCTGCATTACATCAATATAAATCTAATTAAGACCTTAAATAAAATCATTGATCATTAATTCCTGATTAGTAATTGATTGAGAATTTGTTTATCAGGTGTTACAAAGAATCCACTTAATAATTAGATTGATCCATTGTATTTAATTAGTGTATTGATTTATGATCAATAACACAAGTTATTTAATAAATAATTTAGAGGTTTTGTTCAGTATGTGCATCTCCTATATATTACGTTTTCATCTTTATTTGTTCATTTAATATAATTGTATAAAAAATCTCTTAAAAATATCATGCATCGGATTTTCTGTATTTGCTTGACCTAGATCACCATTAAATTATCACAATAAATATTTAAGTACGAGATTAAATTGATTAATTTCTCATGTCCATGTCTTTGACCCTGGACTTGCCCAGGATAAATTAAAGTTGAATCCTCTTTGAGAGATCGTTAAATTCAATTCGGATTGAGTGCTAATTAATGGTATTACAACAAATACATTTTTTATTACCAATTAGCTATTCATCACCCATTGACTATGGATCAACACTGGAGGTTCCCTCCGTCAAGGAATCTCGACCTTTCTCGTGCTATCACTAGAGAAAGGGAGACACTAGGGGGAACACTCGCATACAAGTGAATCTAATTGAATGTTGGTCGGAGTGAGGGTTTTATTCAAGTGCCCAGTGGTTGATAGTGGATGTTTCAACCATCTGGAAGTTGGTGTGAAGATGTGGAAATCGGGAATGGAAGTTAGGGCATGAGAGAGGGATGTGAGGAGAACAAGAATGTATTGGATTCGTGAGGAGAAGCCAACTAGAACGACAAAGGGTCACATCCATTGGGGATGCAAGCACTTGAGGTAGGAAATGAACATGTGCCATTGTACACATCCATTGGGGATGTAAGCACTTGAGGTAGGAAATGAACATGTGCCATTGTATCGTGAGATCCAACGACGCTAAATGGGGTGTGCAAGGATGGCAGAGATTTGCTTGATCATCAGATCAATCAGCTTATGAAGAGACGAATGAGATGGCACCATGGTCATATGATCAAAAGATTCGACGGTTCACGTGGCCCAATAAAAATAAAAACAAATGAAATAAATATTATAAAATAGAAAGAAAATAACAAATGTGAGTCAAATGAAAAAGTATTCAACAAGAAAATTGTGTATCTTTTTAAGATAACAACTTTCATGTAAAATCTAAAACCAAAATACATCGTATATACACACTAATACTTTTTGTAAGTATTTTTAAAGAATAAAAATACTTATTTTTTGGTATTTTTATATAATAAATAATTTAAAATATATATAATTTATTAAACTGGTTTTTATTTAGTTTTCAATATTAAGAGATACAAAAAATAAAGGAACCATAAATACATACATTATGTACTTATTTATATACATTAGCTCACCTTAATTATTTGCAAGGTGTTAAATGTTAAATAAGTTAATTCATTGTTAAATAAGTTGATTAATTTAATATAGAGGGATAATTAATCCAAATAATAATGATGAATCTAGGATTCATCACCCTCACACCCCACCCCCATTTACAATAATATGTACCGGAAGTCGACGCAAGCCATCGCATTCTGCGAGAGGGTCTGATGCATGCTTTTGAATTTTGGGGCGATATTCACAAGCACGTTGGTTGGGATTGCCCAAGATAAATTAAAGTTGAATCCTCTTTGCAGATATCGTTTGATTCAATTCTGATTGAGTGCTATTACAACGAATGCATTTTATTATTACCAATTAACCATTCATCACCCATTGAATGTGGATCGACACTGGAGGTTCCCTCCGTCAAGGCATTTTGACCTTCCTCGTGCTATCTGATTAACGCGGGGTCGAGAGCGGTTGTATTGACTCACAAGGCGAGTCAACAGTCGGTGTCTTAACCGCTACAAAATCCTGGTTTAATCAACAAATAACCCACAAGCAAATCAAGCAATGAAAAACAGGTGTGAGTTAAGATTTATTTTTAACTCTGCACAAAAGATGTAAAGGGCAAGTATGCAGAGAGTTCGAACACAGGGAGCAAACAGTGTAGTCCAAGCAAATGAATGCACAAGTGTGTGAGTGGGTGATGTGTGAAGTGTCTACACTAAGCAGGCAAGCAACTACAATTTTTGTGGGTTTTTAATTTTTTTTTTGATTTAATTTTTAATTTTGTATTTTGATTTTTGATTTTTCTGATTTTTATATTTTATATTTTTTTATTTTTTTGTTTCTTTTTTTCAATATTGGAAAGTAAAGGCAATATAAGACAAGGCAAAGTGGAATATTTATAAAAATGCACAAAAATGCTCCAAAATTCAGAAAATAAATGTTTTTGGTATTTTTAAGGTTTTTTACTGTTTTTGTGATTTTTGGGGATTTTTCTAGGTGTTTTTGGGATTTTTATAATCTGAAATAAGGCAAACAGTGGAAATAAGGGCTGGCTGCGAGTAAAATGTAATTTAAAAATAGCAACCAGTAGCAAAAATATTTCACACTATTTTTCTAATAAAAGTAACAAGATAAGGAAGAAACAGAAGCTGAGTTTGCAATTTTTGGGTTTTTCTACTATTTTTTATATTTTTTGAAGTTTTTGAGTGTTTTTATATTTTTTTTAGTTTTTGTTTTGAGATTTTTAATGATTTTTGGACTGACACTAAAAGATAATGAAATAGACACTATGTAATTTTTTTGGAATTTTTAGAGGTGTTTTGATATTTTTTTGGTATTTTCTAAGGTAGACAGTGCACAAAAAGGGGGTTTTTGATTTTTAATAAATACGAAAATAAAATGAAATCAAGAACTAAAATATGGGCGTCAAAGTACACCTATCCAGAAGCTTAGTCCTATTTTTGTGGGATTTTTGGAGTTAAAATGATATTTTAAACAATTAAAACAAGGGTCCCAACATTAAACAGTACTAGCAAGGGCATAAATGCAATTTAAGAAACATCCAGGGACAACAATGCAATTTTCCACAAAAATATACCCGTTATATTTAACTTCTGGGATCAAAACGTAAATACAAGACCCGACTGGGCACGCCTACAAATTACCCACCAGGGCGCGTGACTTGCACGCGCCTGGGAGGGACTGAAACGCAATTTCACAAAAGTCTGGGGGTTAACATGCAAAATACCCAGAAATATTACACGTGCTCTGAAAGTTTTAGGGCTAAAACGAAATAAACAAAAGACCAAGGATACCTCTGCAAAATGCCCACACCCCACGTGAACTGGTCACGTGAGGTGACGTGGCGAGGGACCTAACTGCAAATAAAGAAAACCTAGGGGTCTCCTTGCAAATTTTACAAAATATTTAAACTACAGACGAAAGTTTATAGACTAATAAATAAATACAAAAATCGCGAGGGTTGGGATGCAAAATACCCTCGCTCCGGGGCTCTGATGAGGACGCGTGGCACACATCCAACGGCTGGGACGACGGGAGACGATCCAACGGCTGGGCGCGCTTCACTTATCCACGTGGCAAGCTCTGGACGGCCGATGACGCTTCGAGGATCAGCGGCCGAGATTAGATCCTCCTGAGGTGATCTGACGGTCGAGGCCGAGGAAGAGCCAACGGCCGCTGCTCAATCTGGAGCTCCTCCTCGATCGGACGGCTGGGAAGAGGGTTGCAAGAACTGGAAAGAACGCCGGCGAAGGCGAGCTTCCCCGACCTCAATCTCCCTCCGCCGGTGACGAATGTGCTTCAAAATGACCGTGGAGGCTCCTGGGACGGTCCTCTATCTCCTGGGGGCGTTCAAAATCCACGGGGAAGCCCGTGGTGCTCTCGGGCAGCGGGCGGAGCTGGGAGGCTGCTGCTGCTCCGGCGAGCTCCAAAACTCGCCTCCAGGCGCTCGTGAAGTGGCTTGGACCTGCAAACAAAGTCAAGGGGTCCAGGGCAAAATGCCTAGACCCTCGAATGCCCTTGGGGATGGTCGAATCGAAATGGAGATGCACGGTCGGAGGTGCGCTCCGGCCAAGGTGCTTGATTGAGCGATTTAAGCGATGGATCTTGGAATTTTTTTGGGGGTTTTTAAAGCCTAAGCTACCAGGAAGAAAATGCAATAAAGAAAAACACGGGTGGAGGCCCTCGATGGCCGGAGCCAGAGGAAAAGGGGTACCTCGACGCCGGCACTTGGCGGAGGTGGTGGGAGCTCCCTCGACCTCAGACGCCCTGGCTGAAAGGCTCGCGGCGAAGCTGTCACCTCCGGCGAGCGATTGGAGCACAAGAGAGGCGGAGAGGGGTGGACCAAGGGGACTCAAATTTGATTTGAAAATGGAGGGGTGGTTTTATTTGGTTGACTCAGTGGCTGAGAAGCTCCAAAGATCGAGATTTCTGGGGTGATTCAGCGATCCACGCCCCCATGTAATCACTCGGCGGGATAGAGGGATGAACGAGGAGGGATTTTGCAGAAGGAATCAAATCGAAATGGTGCAAGTCCGCTCCTCGAAAAAATGGAGAAGTTGGGTCAAAGATAGGGCTGTCAGAGGGTACAGGGTGGTAGGCCACCTAGTTGACCGAGGTCAACTAGGGTTTGCACCTGGTTGGTCCACGTGGACCAACCAGGAAAAACCCTGTGAAAATCATTTATTAATTCAATTAAAAATAGTAAATGGCCGAATTAAATAAAAGTTATAAAATAAAAAATGTTCAAAATTTTATGTAGTATTTTATTCTGATTTTTATTTATTTTTATGACATATATTTTTACAAGTCACCTTTGTAACCCTATATAGGTATAATACCTATGTTCTTTTGATATTTTATTTTATTTTATGTATTTTTAATCTTATTATTTTTATTTAGTATTTTGTAAAATTATAACATACTTTTATATGCATAAGTATATTTTTATTTTATTTTTATGAGATGTTTTGTATATTTAATAAAATACAAATGTATTCTATACAGGTATAAGTATATACAGTATACCTATGTATTGAATATATACAATTATTTTATTTTCTATTTTCCTTTACATTTTATTTCAATTTTAACGCACATATATAGTATAAGTAATATTTACAAAATTAAAAAAAATATGAAAATGAATAAATAAAGAATAAATTGAATATTTTATTCAGTACAAGTGTACAATAAGGGTCCAAAAGTCAACTTTCAGACCGTAGCTCCGCCAAATGCGAAACCACCACCATTGGATAGATTATTTTATTCTATATACAATTAAAGGTGAGTACACTGCATTTGGAGTTGTCGTTTGTGAGATACGGGTCTGGGAAGTTGGGCTTTTGGATTCTTATTCAGACCATATCTTTTTATCTGTACCTTCTTTTTCTGTGAAATCAATTTTGTCCTTTTCTTTATGAAATTATCTACAACTTTCATGTACAAGGTTTCTTTATTTGATGTACAAAAAGTGGAACCAAAAATAGGTCCAAAAATAAATAAAGAATGAATAAAAGTATAGGTATTTTTGCTGTGATTCTGACCTTATCTCCCCCTACTTTATTCCTTGTCGACCTATTCATCAAGATGCCTAGGTCTCGGGGGTTTCGGGTCATAAAATATTTACAATATTTTCTTCTTTTTCTTTTCTTTATTTATTCTATAATTTTGGCCTTAATTACAGTAATTTACACACAAACTGAATGCACATGCATGGATGCTAAGATGATGGTTTTAATGCTATTTACAGGCATTTGCTAGGGTTTTTGGTGCCAAAATGATAGAATAAAGATGATGAAATGTGGATTCATCATCCCCCTATACTTTACCTTTGCTAGTCCCTAGCAAACACTTATGCAATAAGTGCAAAAAGAGAAAAGAAAGAAAAGAAAAAGAAGAACTTGGATTTTACTTGATTATCAAACTTGTCTTCGCAAAATCAAAGTTTGGAGCTTAAGTCGGACCCTTGGGAATTTTAGTGCGGTCGGAACCTTAATGAGAACTAAATTTGAAATCCAACAGTCCTTGAGTATCCCAAAACTCTGTCCAAGTCTCCTCAATAGCCAGGTCAGAAATATCTCAACTCATACGCAAACTCTTACGACTATGAGTCTGACTCGTACAGTGTAAGTGATATGTAGCTCCCCACCTCAGAAGTGACAAAGAAACAACCTCCCCCAACCTGGTAACTCTAATGCCTCAGTCTAGCAACTCTTTCCTCGAGAAGCGGGGTATTCCCTTCTAAGTTCAAGTGCAACCGGCTCAAGAAGAGGGGGAAGAAGTATAGACTTTTGGAAGCTCAGCCAGTGTAGCTAAGTCTCCCGCTGCAAGCTTCATGAGATTTAACATGGATACCATAAGCTTTTGCTTTATTGAACTATATACATACTCCGGTGGGATTATTAAATTTTCAATCCGACCCACCACTTTTTTGGAGTTCTTTTTGCATTTTTTTTTTCAATTGCATCTGTACAACATATCTACATGAGCAGCATATACAAGAAATTTTCCTCTTGAGCCAGTAGACTATCCCTCTTTTGAAGCTTTATTGCAACCCACGGCTTCTGTCTTTAGATCTCATCACCACTAAACCAAGTTGAGGTGCACTTCCTTCACTATAAGAAGAAGAGAGGTTCCGCCTAGAAGTACTACCCTCATATGCTACCCCAAGCTAAAGGAAGCTGCCTCCTTACCACCTCATCCGTGGAGAGCTATGTGAAAGGTGCAGGTGTCCAAGTTAGGTCATTATCAACAAGAGTCGTGCGTGTGCTCCGAAATATTCTACTTAGGCAGTCAAGAATCCATTGAACCAAGTCTCGTGATCCTCAAAGAATTAAGTCAACTAGACCTGAAGTACCTCAAACCCAGTTCCTATGAGGTTCCTGTTATTAGGTAGATTTTAAGGTCCAATCAAGCTCCAATCTCCGGATTTTACTTAGACTTGTTCAACTATCAAACTCAATCCGAAAAATGCTCATGCTATGCAATGCAATGCAGAAAATATTTTTGTGATGCAATTTTCAAAGATTTTGAACTTTTTATGGATTTTTGAAAAGATGATGATGATGCATATGCAGATGCATTTTTTTGTCTTTTTCAAAAAGATTTTTCAGATGTTTTTGGATTTTAATTTTGCAAATGTTTTTGGGATTTTTGAAAACAAAAAGTTTTGGCTGAAAACTAGGTTAAAATATGTACACGGGAGTGCTTCATATATATACAAGAAGTGGATTTTAAGCATTTACAAGGGTAAGTGATCAATTTTATACATATATATACAGTGGATTTTTGGTGTGATGTGAATATTCCTCAAACTTATTTGACACCAGCTTTTCTCATAAATTTTGAAAACTATAATCCAAAATAGTTTTTAGAAACATTTTTACACACATTTGAAAACATTTTGCAAAGGCTTTCAAAACAGTATATATAGGTTTTTCAAATATTTTTGCAACCATTTTTCAAACCATTTGCAAATCATTTTTCAAACATTTTATTTCACACAAAGAAAAGAAGTTTTACAAACCACACTTTTTTTTTTCAACGGTTGAAAACATGTAACAAAATATTTTCAAAATAGTTTTCAATAGATGTTCACAAAGATTTTCAAACTATTTTTCAAACATTTTGCAAAAAACATTTTCACCTGATTTATTAATCAGTAAATAGAAAAAGAAAGTGAGGAATAACCACATCTTTTTATTAAGGATTTTTAATGAGTTTTAAAGGATTATTAGCCATATTATTAGGAAAATACGAAAGTACGAGTTATGGCTAAAGTATATACGTAGTATATACGACCCCCCTATACTTAGCTTGAGCTATGTCCTCATAGATCGGAGAGAAAAGATAAGACATAACTCGTACTAAGTATAGACAAGTCTAAAGAATAGAGAATAAATGAATGAATCAATCAATGAGAAGTTGACCGTCCCCCCTATACTTAGGATTAAATAATCCTAAGTATAGCAGACTGTACACAACGCAGGGAGGGTCAAGGGTGGGAATGAACAGATCGTACTCAGATTGTCTCCCCCTATACTTAGGGTAAGATATCCCTAAGTATAGACAAGAAGAGGAGACAATGGAGAGGATCGAAAAGAATAGAGAAACTCGGGGTGCACACCCCCCTATACTTAGGACAAAGTACGTCCTAAGTATGGAAAACTGTCTACAAGGGCGGCACCTTTTTGATAGATAAAGAAAATAGAACAGGAAAAGAAGAAAAGAACAAAATAAGACAAATAGATGAAGATGGAAGAAGAGATCGTGAGGATGTACACGTCACTCCCCCTATACTTAGGGTAAAAGAAGCCCTAAGTATAGGCAACAACAGGAGTGATGACACTGAACGAAGAAAGAACACTCAACTCATCTACCCCTCCTATACGTAGGACAAAGTACGTCCTAAGCAAGGCAAACACGAGAAATGGGTAGACGAGCAAAAACGGGAGATGGAAAGATGAACAAAGGAGAATGTACACAGAGGTGGATGTACATATGATCAAGAAGGTGGAAAGCAGACCTTCTTGCGAGACCGCTGAGGGATAGATCGGATATGGTGTATGTCGACATCGGGGTCCACAGTGGACGGAAGCCGATCAGGGTCGAGACGGTGAAGGCCCTCAGTGGAATCAAAACGGAAAGGGACGAACTGATCAATGGAAGTAGTACGGCTAGGTTCTCCCTTGGTAGTCCTATGGTGGGAAGGCGCAGACTGGTGAGTGGAAGAAGTACGACTAGGTCCGGCCTTGGAAGTCTCGCCGATATCAAAGTGAAATGGGACGAACCCATCATCCTCGGAAGAAGTGTAAGTGGAGTCGTCCTGCGAGTCCTCGTCCAGGTTAAAATCAAAAGGAACGAAATCATCAGTGGAAGTATACGAACTCAGATCGTCCTCAAGAGTCTCACCTGAATCCTTGTCTTCATCAAGAGGTCTGAATTTATCAAAATAAATGGCAGCATCATAACCGACCTCAATCATCTTGACCTGTGAAGGGCCAGGAACGGCTTTATTTGTGGAAGTAGTCAAACTAGGTCCGTCCTGTCTAGTCTTACTCAAGTCATTTGTTGCCTTAGGAGGTCTCTCAAAGTAATGGGCAACATCATAAACATCCTCAATTATCTTGGTGTCTGCCCCCTGATCAAATGGTTCAATCACATAAATACTATGGATCTCATCAACACATCGCCACACACCAGGCGGAGGATTAGTGAGGTCCATGCTTTCCGACTTCCTCCCCTTTCGGGGGATCCGTCGGGTCTTATCAGGGATCGCTAAGGAAGTGTCTCTAGTATCATCAGATCTGTCATGGGCCTCAGAGTCAGCTATGATCGGTGAAGGTGCATCAGGTGCAGGTCTCTGGTCCACTGTGGGTGCGGTGATCGACACTTCATTCCCGTCAACAGGACGGAAACGAACCTCTCCTGATCCATAGTCAATAACGACCCTCGCAGAGGCGAGAAATGGTCGTCCCAGGATGATTGGAGATGGCTCCCCTGTGGAGTTCTCCATGGGCAACACGACAAAATCAACATGGTGGCTTGTGCCCTGAATAGAAATGACGGCGTTTTCAAGGATACCCTTCGGCCTCTTGATAGATCCATCAGCAAACTGAACGATCATCCTGGTCTTCTTGAGAGGCCCTAAGTGAAGAGACTGTACCAGCGAGAAGGGTAGTATGCTAATAGAAGCACCGCCGTCTAGGAGAGTGCGATCACAAGTATGGTCAGAGATGGTGCAAGTGATGAAAGGTGTAGCTGTGTTCTTCCTCTTGGGAATGGGACGGTGTGTGATGGCGAGGGCAGTGGCCATGGTCAGAATGTGACGCTCAGATCTGCTCCTCCGCTTTCTCTTCTTGGGAAGAGGAGCAGATAGTTGGGTCATGGCCTGCTGAAGTGGGGCACGGATAATCTCATGAATAGTAGCCACCACTTCGGGTTCAGATAACATTTTTTTGAATTTTTGGACCTCCTCCATACAAGGGAGGAAGTCGGAATCAGCATATACATGAGGCATGCCAAGAGCAGTCTGTACAGCGGCATCCTCGGGGTCAAGGGTGGGACTAGGTGTGAATGTATGTGTGGTCAAGGGTTCTGGCAAGTGGACTCTCTCCTCAAAATCTTGATCAACCAAGTGTCTCCCGAAATCTTTTTGGATTTTTAAATTTTTCTCATTTTTTGTATTTTTGGCGATTGCAAGCTCCCATGATTCTTCACAAGCAAAGATGTATCCTCAATGAAAAGAGCACTAGTCCGATATTCTCTCAAAGTGTCAAGATTTTCCTTCATCAAATTGATGTGCTCTAGCATTAGGTTCATGACAACACTCATGGAGGTCGTGGGAGGTGACTCCAACAGGTCAGACTCGGGTGGATGTGATGGTGGAGGCGGATAATATATATGTGGGGATGGAGGTGGGTAAAAGTCCGAGGTCTGAAACTGTGGCTGAGGCGGATATGTACAAAAATCAGAAAAACTAGGAGGAGGATCCTCCTGATAAAAGGGAGGTGGACCGGCTGGAGAGAGCGAGGGATCCGCAAAATCCGGATAAAATGCACTCCAGGGATCCATCTCGAAAACAAGAGGAAGTGATTCGGGGGAGCACGAAGGTCAAGTCAAGAGAGTGAAGAAAAAGGCGCATATGCGCAGAGGATGATCTAGAATGCACACAAAACAATCACAAGCAAAAATGAAACAACCAAACCCTCAATTCACCTACTCAACTCGGTGAAGACCACAAATGCGGTCTTTTTATCTTGTCTGTTTTAGAGTTTAGGTGAAAAAGTCAAGAAGTTGCACAAACACTTAGGGGCTCAATGGGATTTGGGTACTAACCTTAGTGTGTGCGCGAGCAAGTAAAACGAAGACAATGAGGGGATTACTCGCCCCAAGACAAAATTTTCTTTTTGGTGGTTTTTAGGGTCAAGTAATATTAGCAGTCCCAATTTTATGGATTATCACTTTTTTTTGGATTTTTAATGAAAAATGCACGATCCTAACGGGGAGTCAATTCCTTTGAGCACCTAGGTTGGCAAAATCAGAGGGAGAGTCGGAAAAGCAATGCAAGCGGCAAATAATGATGGATGCTAAAGCGTAAATGCTCACCTTGCCTCCAGCACTCTACATGCAAGGATGCTCAGCTGAATTGAAACCTATCTATATGCAAATGCAAGCCGATGAAATCGCCCTAAGTTCAGAAATTGCTATTAATGTGAAGCACCAAAAGTCGGCCACTTATCTTTAACCTAAGAGTCCGGTCTTGGCTTACCCCTCCTCTTCTCGACACACTCGAGTTCAGGAGTAGCGCTTGATGGGGCTCGCTCACGGCACACGGGTTAAGAGATAAATGAACAGACTGTTTAAATTTGACTAAGTCCAAACGCGGCTATAGGTACATGCAAGATATATTAGGTGTTTGGCCTTAATCTATCGCAAGTAATCCTAAATCTAAGGGCTCAATCACACAAAGTGAAGAAAACAAAACCGGAAAACAAAGTAAAAAAATGCGATGAAAAACCGACAAAACTGCGGTGAGCCCCCAAGTGAACAAACACTTGGAAATTGGGCTCGAATGTCCAAGAGTCCAAGTACCTGTATTATTACAATTTATCAAAGGTCACTCTCTCACAAAAGTAAATTGCAAGCTAACTAATCACTCTCTCTTACTCCTCCTGCTCTCTCCTGCCGGCGTGACCTAAGAAGGCCGGCTCCGCTTCCCAAGGATGCACCGGATCACCTAAGCAATCCGCCTTGCTCCGCGGTCCCTCGCAAGAAGACAAGAAAAGAAATGGTCAGATAGCTCAACAAGATATATCAAAACTGCAAGAGATAAAAAGTAAGGCTATGGTAGACAATCAACACAATCAAACAAAATGTGAACTACTTGCTGTTGCTCCCCGGCAACGGCGCCATTTGATTCAGCCGAAAAATAGGTGGTCTTAAGTTCACACAAGGCGTGAACTCAGTCGGTGTGTTGACCACACTAAATCCGGACTAAAGTCAACAAATAACCCACAAGCAAATCAAGCAATGAAAAACAGGTGTGAGTTAAGATTTATTTTTAACTCTGCACAAAAGATGTAAAGGGCAAGTATGCAGAGAGTTCGAACACAGGGAGCAAACAGTGTAGTCCAAGCAAATGAATGCACAAGTGTGTGAGTGGGTGATGTGTGAAGTGTCTACACTAAGCAGGCAAGCAACTACAATTTTTGTGGGTTTTTAATTTTTATTTTTTTTTTGATTTAATTTTTAATTTTGTATTTTGATTTTTGATTTTTCTAATTTTTATATTTTATATTTTTTTATTTTTTTGTTTCTTTTTTTCAATATTGGAAAGTAAAGGCAATATAAGACAAGGCAAAGTGGAATATTTATAAAAATGCACAAAAATGCTCCAAAATTCAGAAAATAAATGTTTTTGGTATTTTTAAGGTTTTTTACTGTTTTTGTGATTTTTGGGGATTTTTCTAGGTGTTTCTGGGATTTTTATAATCTGAAATAAGGCAAACAGTGGAAATAAGGGCTGGCTGCGAGTAAAATGTAATTTAAAAATAGCAACCAGTAGCAAAAATATTTCACACTATTTTTCTAATAAAAGTAACAAGATAAGGAAGAAACAGAAGCTGAGTTTGCAATTTTTGGGTTTTTCTACTATTTTTTATATTTTTTGAAGTTTTTGAGTGTTTTTATATTTTTTTTAGTTTTTGTTTTGAGATTTTTAATGATTTTTGGACTGACACTAAAAGATAATGAAATAGACACTATGTAATTTTTTTGGAATTTTTAGAGGTGTTTTGATATTTTTTTGGTATTTTCTAAGGTAGACAGTGCACAAAAAGGGGGTTTTTGATTTTTAATAAATACGAAAATAAAATGAAATCAAGAACTAAAATATGGGCGTCAAAGTACACCTATCCAGAAGCTTAGTCCTATTTTTGTGGGATTTTTGGAGTTAAAATGATATTTTAAACAATTAAAACAAGGGTCCCAACATTAAACAGTACTGGCAAGGGCATAAATGCAATTTAAGAAACATCCAGGGACAACAATGCAATTTTCCACAAAAATATACCCGTTATATTTAACTTCTGGGATCAAAACGTAAATACAAGACCCGACTGGGCACGCCTACAAATTACCCACCAGGGCGCGTGACTTGCACGCGCCTGGGAGGGACTGAAACGCAATTTCACAAAAGTCTGGGGGTTAACATGCAAAATACCCAGAAATATTACACGTGCTCTGAAAGTTTTAGGGCTAAAACGAAATAAACAAAAGACCAAGGATACCTCTGCAAAATGCCCACACCCCACGTGAACTGGTCACGTGAGGTGACGTGGCGAGGGACCTAACTGCAAATAAAGAAAACCTAGGGGTCTCCTTGCAAATTTTACAAAATATTTAAACTACAGACGAAAGTTTATAGACTAATAAATAAATACAAAAATCGCGAGGGTTGGGATGCAAAATACCCTCGCTCCGGGGCTCTGATGAGGACGCGTGGCACACATCCAACGGCTGGGACGACGGGAGACGATCCAACGGCTGGGCGCGCTTCACTTATCCACGTGGCAAGCTCTGGACGGCCGATGACGCTTCGAGGATCAGCGGCCGAGATTAGATCCTCCTGAGGTGATCTGACGGTCGAGGCCGAGGAAGAGCCAACGGCCGCTGCTCAATCTGGAGCTCCTCCTCGATCGGACGGCTGGGAAGAGGGTTGCAAGAACTGGAAAGAACGCCGGCGAAGGCGAGCTTCCCCGACCTCAATCTCCCTCCGCCGGTGACGAATGTGCTTCAAAATGACCGTGGAGGCTCCTGGGACGGTCCTCTATCTCCTGGGGGCGTTCAAAATCCACGGGGAAGCCCGTGGTGCTCTCGGGCAGCGGGCGGAGCTGGGAGGCTGCTGCTGCTCCGGCGAGCTCCAAAACTCGCCTCCAGGCGCTCGTGAAGTGGCTTGGACCTGCAAACAAAGTCAAGGGGTCCAGGGCAAAATGCCTAGACCCTCGAATGCCCTTGGGGATGGTCGAATCGAAATGGAGATGCACGGCCGGAGGTGCGCTCCGGCCAAGGTGCTTGATTGAGCGATTTAAGCGATGGATCTTGGAATTTTTTTGGGGGTTTTTAAAGCCTAAGCTACCAGGAAGAAAATGCAATAAAGAAAAACACGGGTGGAGGCCCTTGATGGCCGGAGCCAGAGGAAAAGGGGTACCTCGATGCCGGCACTTGGCGGAGGTGGTGGGAGCTCCCTCGACCTCAGACGCCCTGGCTGAAAGGCTCGCGGCGAAGCTGTCACCTCCGGCGAGCGATTGGAGCACAAGAGAGGCGGAGAGGGGTGGACCAAGGGGACTCAAATTTGATTTGAAAATGGAGGGGTGGTTTTATTTGGTTGACTCAGTGGCTGAGAAGCTCCAAAGATCGAGATTTCTGGGGTGATTCAGCGATCCACGCCCCCATGTAATCACTCGGCGGGATAGAGGGATGAACGAGGAGGGATTTTGCAGAAGGAATCAAATCGAAATGGTGCAAGTCCGCTCCTCGAAAAAATGGAGAAGTTGGGTCAAAGATAGGGCTGTCAGAGGGTACAGGGTGGTAGGCCACCTAGTTGACCGAGGTCAACTAGGGTTTGCACCTGGTTGGTCCACGTGGACCAACCAGGAAAAACCCTGTGAAAATCATTTATTAATTCAATTAAAAATAGTAAATGGCCGAATTAAATAAAAGTTATAAAATAAAAAATGTTCAAAATTTTATGTAGTATTTTATTCTGATTTTTATTTATTTTTATGACATATATTTTTACAAGTCACCTTTGTAACCCTATATAGGTATAATACCTATGTTCTTTTGATATTTTATTTTATTTTATGTATTTTTAATCTTATTATTTTTATTTAGTATTTTGTAAAATTATAACATACTTTTATATGCATAAGTATATTTTTATTTTATTTTTATGAGATGTTTTGTATATTTAATAAAATACAAATGTATTCTATACAGGTATAAGTATATACAGTATACCTATGTATTGAATATATACAATTATTTTATTTTCTATTTTCCTTTACATTTTATTTCAATTTTAACGCACATATATAGTATAAGTAATATTTACAAAATTAAAAAAAATATGAAAATGAATAAATAAAGAATAAATTGAATATTTTATTCAGTACAAGTGTACAATAAGGGTCCAAAAGTCAACTTTCAGACCGTAGCTCCGCCAAATGCGAAACCACCACCATTGGATAGATTATTTTATTCTATATACAATTAAAGGTGAGTACACTGCATTTGGAGTTGTCGTTTGTGAGATACGGGTCTGGGAAGTTGGGCTTTTGGATTCTTATTCAGACCATATCTTTTTATCTGTACCTTCTTTTTCTGTGAAATCAATTTTGTCCTTTTCTTTATGAAATTATCTACAACTTTCATGTACAAGGTTTCTTTATTTGATGTACAAAAAGTGGAACCAAAAATAGGTCCAAAAATAAATAAAGAATGAATAAAAGTATAGGTATTTTTGCTGTGATTCTGACCTTATCTCCCCCTACTTTATTCCTTGTCGACCTATTCATCAAGATGCCTAGGTCTCGGGGGTTTCGGGTCATAAAATATTTACAATATTTTCTTCTTTTTCTTTTCTTTATTTATTCTATAATTTTGGCCTTAATTACAGTAATTTACACACAAACTGAATGCACATGCATGGATGCTAAGATGATGGTTTTAATGCTATTTACAGGCATTTGCTAGGGTTTTTGGTGCCAAAATGATAGAATAAAGATGATGAAATGTGGATTCATCACTATCACCAGAGAAAGGGAGACACTTGGGGGAACACTCGCATATAGGTGAATCTGGTTGAATGTTGGTCAGAGTGAGGGTTTTATTCAAGTGCCCGGTGGTTGAAAATGGATGTTTCAACCATCTGGAAGTTGGCGTAGAGATATGGAAATTGGGAATGGAAGTTAGGGCATGAGAGAGGGATGTGAGGAGAAAAAGAATCTATTGGATTCGTGAGGAGAAGACAATTGGACTGGTGAGGAGAAACTAACGAAGTTAGACCAATGAAGGGTCACATCCCTTGGGGATGCAACCACTTGAGGCAGGCAACGAATATGTGCCATTGGACCGTGAGATCCAACGACGCTAAATGGGGTGTGCAAGGATGGCCGAGATTTGCTTGATCATTAGATAAAGTAGCTTATGACGAGGCGAGTGTGATGGCACCAAGGTCATATGATCAAAAGATGCGACGGTTCACGTGGCCCAATAAAAACAAAAAGAAATGAAATAAATATTATAAAACAGAAAGAAAGTAACAAATAGAGTTAAGTATTCAACAAGAAACTTGTATATCTTTTTAAGATAACAACTTTCATGTAAAGGCTAAAACCAAAATACATCATATATACACACTAATATTTTTGTAAGTATTTTTGAAGAATAAAAATACTTATTAAATTTTCGGTAATTTTATATAATAAATAATTTACACTATATTATATAATTTATTAATATGGTTTTTATTTAGTTTTCAATATTAAAAGATACAAAAAATAAAGGAACCCTAAATACATATATTATGTACTTATTTATATACATTAACTCACCTTAATTTTTTGTAAGGTGTTAAATGTTAACCACGTTAATTAGTTGTTAAATAAATTGATTAATTTAAGATAGAGGGATAATTAATCCAAATAATAATGATGAATATAGGATTCATCACCCTCGCACCCGAAACCCATTTACAATAATCTATACGGGAAGTTGACACAAGCCATCGCATTATGCGAGAGGGTCTGATGCCTGCTTTTGATTTTTGTGGCGATATTCACAAGCACGTTTGTTGGGATTAGTGTCCCATTAACTGCCCTGATGATATCCTGAAATGACATTCATCAATGTCAGGGCGCAGTAATGAAAGAGGTTGGTGTCTCAAGCAAGGATGTGAAAAGGGTGAACCTTGAAATATGGATAGAAGTTACTACCCTGGAGTATAACATCCGGGACTAGGCAATCGTCTAACGGAATTTGGATTAAATCATCCCTATGGGAGATGATGCCAGTCAAGACATCATTGAGATGCTTAGAAATTATGTCTCTAGAATGCTAGAAACGTTCGCACATGACCCGATTCCTGGCATTGTGACCCATGTAATACAATAGTATACAGGGTGGTTCTCCGACCTTAGGGTGCAACAAATCTTTAAGTTTTGCTCATTCTTTCAGGTGGATGCATAGGCATGTAATGGTGTCAGGGTACATGCGATACACCTCGTATGATCTCCCAACATGGTCATTTAGCATCTCTTGGATCAATATGTGCCATGTACAGGCCGATGTGTGCTTCGCCACACTGGGGATGTATCTACCCCTTTGATTTTCATTATCCTCTTCCTCTTTGAGCAGTGCTCGCATATAGAGCATGTTGAGAATGAACATATTGTATCTCATTATGTCTATGGCTGCTAGATAAGGGGGGGGTGCTCCTGCGTCGTGGGGCAAAGGAATGAAGCAAGATGCTATGGTGTGCCCACTGGAGACGGTAGGCCGTATGAGGCTGAGGGGGAATGTAAAGGGATATGGGGATAGTGATGATGGTCAGATCGAGATTGAATCGAAGAGGAAAGAAAGAGATTTATGGGGACAAAAATGATGAGATAAAGCAAAGAAATGAAGAAGATGGGAGAACGAAAGATACCAAATTATTATATTTTACATTTTTTTATATTTTTTAGATAAGATAAAAAGAAAAATGAAATAATAGAAAACATAAATAGATATTTACACCCTAATATATTATTTTGGTTGTTTAATAATCAAGAAAATAAAGAGATAAAATAAAGTGGACATATGTGTAGACTATATATACCGACTCAAGTGATTTATTTTCTTCCATTTTCCCTCAGATAAAGGCGGGGATAGATAAGGGAAGAGAAGGTTACCTGAATGTGTCGTGCCTTTGGGTGGAGGAGCTCAACTCTCTCCTGATCATTTCCTAAGTTGTGGGAGGTCACGGTGAAGCTCTGCTGGTCGCCTAGAATAGCAGCAACAGACGAGGGTAGGATTCCTCATGGATCACAAGGGTGGAATAGGTCTTCACCGAAGGTCAGGGACAGTTGTCACCAGTCCTCGTCTTCAACTGTCTCTCTCTCTCTCTCATTCATTTCGAAGTATGACAGATGCTTGAATAAGAAGTCGAGGTTTGGTTTAAATAGGGGTAAGAGAGGGTCTCCAGGTGGTTGGGTTTGATGATAAGGATAGATAAGGTGATTGGGGGATCAAGGATTATGCGTAATGAAGAAGAAGAGCGGGGATTAGGCTATTGGAATGGTTGGATATCGAAGGGGATATGATTGGGTTTTGATGGTTGGTTAGACGAGGTGTAGATTGGTTAGAGTAGTGAGGGAGATGGGATTTGGGTAACCTGGACGATTGGGGAGTGGATTCGGTCTGAGATCAGAGATGGGTTGGGCAGAGCGAGGCAACACCGGGTGGTGGTAAGAGAGATGAACAGAGATGGAGGCGATGGTGTAAAGGGTCTAGAGGTAGGAGAAAGCACATATACCATTGGATCATGGAGATCCTATAGTGGGGAGAATGCACGTTGCAATGCACGTGGTTGGACAAAGGGGAGGGTGCATGGTGCAGACGTGAGAGACTAGGTTTGGATAGAATTAATCTGGATCATTGGATCATGATCCAACGGTCCATGATGGATGCAAAAAGACAAACAGAGTGGACCAAAGACAAGGGCGGATTGACCTGTTGTATGAGGTGGCGATGTGGTGGCCAAATGGGGGTTGGATGCGTTGACTCATGTTGACCAAGACTTTGACCATGCATAAAAATGCAAGGTAAATTAATTAAAAATAGCAAATGTTGTCAAACGTTAAAATGCATAAAATAAAACTTGTTCACCTAAATGCAATCTATAATTTTCATGAAGGATCAGATGCTACCGAACTGCATGCAAGATATGATATTTTGCTAATATTTTATAAATATAAAATACCATTTTTTAGTTTTGTACTTTTTATTTTGTTTTCTATAAATGAATAATGAATGTAAAAATCAAATATGATGTGAAATAATGTAATGGATAAAAATTTAATTTTCTTGGGTATTTTTATGAGTAAGAAATAGTTTGAAAATGAGAGGTATATACAGATGAGTTGTCAATGTGCTCAAGTCAGAATATGTATGTTCATTACTTTTCTGATCATTCAGATTTTATTTTTTATGTAATTAGTTAAAACTTGAAATAAAATGAAGAAATGAAAAAGAAAGAAAGAAAAAAAATTTAAATATGTACACAAAATAATAGGTCAAAAATCAGTAAATATGTATAATGTACAGTTAGGCTCCAAAACCAAATTTCACAAATGAACTCCGACTCTTTTGAATTTGGTCTTGATTTTTATATATTTGAATGTACATTAATTCAAAAGTGAGTAGAGTGAAATTGTACATTATATTGGAAAGATATCATCTTTTACGACTTTTGTTCTGAAATTAGGGTCTTGGTTTATTTCAAATATATACAAGTTAATAATTTTTTTGGATTTATCATTCATCAATGTCAGTGGTATGTACACAAAAGAATTAGTTTCATGTGAATTGAAGTTAGGATGAATTATTTAAAAATGGATGAAGTTAGGTGAAAATCTAAAATTAATTATGAATGAAAAATGAAATGCTAATTTATGAAGATTATTTACAAGTGCTTGAGTGTTAATTTTGAGAAATAAATATATGAATGCACCTAATTTCTCAGAAGTAAGCTTTATTTTCAGCTAATAGAGTGATGAATCACAGATGATTCATCAACCCTTATTGATGAATCTCCATTTCATCACCTTAATTCTTTCATTTTGGCCTTTAAATCCTAGCTAAATGCATGAAAATATCATTATTTTGCATTAATTAACATCCATTATTTATTGTATAAATACTGTATAAAATAAATTATTTAAAGCTTAAATAAAATAATAAAGAAAAGAAAAAGGAATAAAATGCCAAACGTATTTTATGACCCTGAACCTCAAGATCAAGTCAAGAGTTGATTTGGTTGATAAGGAATAAAGTAGGGGGGTGATGAGGGCCACATATAGAATAAAACCCATTTATTTATTCATCAATCATTCATTTTTGGGACCCATTTTATTTTTGATTATTTATATCTCAAATAAAGAAACTTTGTACATGAAAGTTGTAGATAAAAATGTATAGAAAAATACAAAATTTACTTTACACAAAATTAATACACAGTGTACATGTTATACTCGAAATAAAAAGCAAAAACCCAAACTTCCCATACCCATATCTTCTCAATAAAAACTCAAAATACATAAAATCACATATATTTGTATATAACTTTTAATAAGCTATTTAATGAAGGTGGTTTCATTCAATTTGGAGATAAGGTATGAAAGTTAGGTTTAGGACCCCTTTTGTACAGTTTACGTGAATAAAATATTCATTTTATTTATTCTTTACAATTTTTAGAATTTTATATTTTTATGATTTTGTAAATATTATTTATAATATATATACTATATAAATACATAGATGAAATACCTATACTTATACCTATATAAAATATACCTCCATTTATTTAAGTGTACAAATAACATCAGAAAAATACAACAAAAATATATGTATGTATATAAAAACAATTTATGAATATATAAATTATGATAACAAAATAATAAAATAAAAAATACAAAATCAAAATAAAATATACATAATATAAAAAATATACATATAAATAAAACCCTAGAAAGTAACCTATAATAAAGTAAGCCATAAAAATAAATAAAAATCAGATTTAAATACTAAATAAAATAATAAGAATATTTTATTTTATAATATAAAATTAATAAATTCAATTGATATTTATAATTCATTTTACAAGGCATTTCTGCCTTGCTTTTTTCTGGTTGGTCCACATAGACCAACCAAAGTCATTCTTTTGTTGACTCAAGTCAATCTATCCTTCCCCGCCTCTAACGTCTGTCAGAGCCTCGAGACCCCCACTTCCTCAAATTTTCCAGGCTGCACTATGCATCCATGCACCTCAAGTCCTTCATATATTTTGTTCACATCACGATCACCATCCTCGCCTACTCGTTAGATTTGTTTGATCTGCATTGAGCAACAAATAAATCTCGATAAAAAAACTGTCTGAACCTCTATCTATAAATAAAACCCAAATTCTTTCCATCCCCTTTTGATCCCTCTCCGAGCTTTGTAATGCCTCCAGCTGTGTGTATGCGAGTTCGCTGGTGACAGAGGCAGCTTCCCCGAGGATTGAAGCATCGCATGAGGAGGAGAGGTAGTCCAGGCGGTGCTCCGGCAACGTCCAGCTCCTTGGTGTTACAACCAGGTTAGATCTACGCACTTTACTTTTTTAGGTAGAACTCTTCGTGCCATTTAAATTCTGTATTTGGTTTCATCATTAGATTAATAGTTTCGGCTAATTTCAAATTAGTTCGATTGCCTGGAGTTCGGCTCCAGGTCATGTTTTGCAGTAATTGCTCTATTATCGATTTGCTCTCCACGTCATCTCACTCCCTGATCATTTCTTGATTGATCTGTATCATTTCCCCCTTGAATCGAGCCTTAATTTGAGGAGATAGAAGCTCCATCTTTCATCCTTGTCAGAGCTGCACCCACATCATTGTTCACAAGGTTTCAGACCTCCTTTTTTGGGCTGAGAGGAACCTCTTGAGACACCGAGTCTTTTATGCAGGACCTGAAGAATATTGAGAATCCTCAAGCCCATCACGGAAGCGTGACGATCGTATCTCATATGATCGGGGCGACTAGTCACACTAGTCGCAAGATGCAGCAGAATTTAAAATTTTTTTTATACAAACGATGAAATCACATGATCACAAGAACATTTCTTGGACTGTTTCATCAAACCACAAAGTATTAGGAATATCTCTCGAAGCGTGGTTGCGATCACAAGATCTCTAAAGTAAAAGATCCTCCTGGCTCAAGTTCGATATATGAAGACTGCACTTGCGGGCACGATGATGAGTCGCGTGACCCCCGCAATCCTTGACGAAGATCCAAGCCTCGAATCCACTGATTTCATCCAACGAAATCCGTCATCTTCCTCCAGAGCAAGCATCCCCAAAGAAGAAGGAGATCCTCGAGTAGTCGATGGCGAAGGCGAGAACTTCTCTCTTTCTCAACAAAGGTGGTCGGCCACCTTGTAGAGAGGGAAAGAGAGAGAGAGAGGACGAGAATGAGAGGGAGAGAGAGAAGTAGAGTAGGCATCTACTTGATGTTGTACTCTTCAAGGGATAGGGTTTCCCTCCTTATATATTAGTTTGGGATCCAATGGATCTCAATCCATGGCTCATATGGATCCAACGGCTATTGTCATCCAAGAGCCATCCAACGACTATGATTGTTGTTGGTTAAAAACCAACAACATTAATCTATATTAAATTAAATATATGTTGAATTATTATCAACACAATTTAATTAACATAAATTAATTATTAAGAGATAATATGATAACAAATAAAGAGAGGCAACAAACCACTCTAGATTATAGGGGGCGTCACCTATGACTAAGTCATAGGTGACGCCACCTTGTAATTTGGTGGTATTTTTGTCTCCTTTTATTTTATCTCATTATTTCTTAATTAATTGCAATAACTATTATTGCAATAATATCCACCAAATTAATTCCAAATTAATTTGTGAGTATTTCAAGCATGCCATTAAAAAATATATGAATCATATTCACATTCCAAACTAATTTGTAAATTACATTTCCAATTAATTAATTATTGTGAATCCAATCCACATTAATAACTAACAAATGCTATTTACAATATTTCTCTCTCTCTGATATATTATAAATCCCATTTATAATATACACAGATATTCTGGATAGCACTATCCATGATCTGCTTATCCTTGATAATTAAATCTCATTTAATTATCTTGGATATTCATTCTCTCAACATGAATCTCATTCACATTGTACTTGATAATTAAATCTCATTTAATTATCTTGGACAATCATTCTCACAATATGAATCTTATTCATATTATACTTGATAATTAAATCTTATTTAATTATCTTGGACAATCATTCTCACAATATTAATCTCATTCATACTATATTTGATAATTAAATCTTGTTTAATCATCAAGACCTTCTTGCTTGGATACTAAATTCATCATAGGAATTATTCTTGAACTCCTTCAAGAATAATGTGCCTTCTCCGCAGATACTTGGAGATAAGGACATGGCGATTGTATTGTTCCACGTATAGTGACTTGGATGTTGAGATCTCATCTCAAATCCATATCTAGAGGACCTCCCATAGATGCTTGATTAAATCAAGTCCGTATACTTAATCTTCTCATTGCATCTGAATCACATTCAGATCAATGTCCAACACTTGGACTAAGATCAAGTTACTTCTCTACTGAGAGGAGTCACTAAAATCCAGACCTGTTTCATCACTCCCTCGAACTGGAAGTGTCATGGTTATACAATCGTTTATGATCACATCACCCTCAGGTATTCCCAATACCTGCACATCCTGCATACTGGAAGACCAATGATCAACCTGAAGATGAAGATCAATTTTACACTGTCTTCTTCAGGGTTTGATCACCAAGTTTCTCAATCTTGGTCATTGGGAATCGGTATCGATCATATGCTTTCCCAAAGCATATATCATACCTTAAAGATCTTGTCATGCTTCCAAAGCACGACGACCATGCATGGAATTTGATCGGTCCCAATACCTCATGAGTGAGCTCATGTCTTCCGGTTCATAAGTGAACCTGTATGATCCCTTTGAGAGATTGTATTACTCATATGCCCATACATGCACACCAGCTCGTCGGTCTATAGACCTTGGTTAGGTCATCAACCTACTGGTCTGCCAAATGTACACACTCAGACATATAGTAACACTTCTGTTTCTGGTCAGAGGATGTGTGCCTATGCTGTGACAACATTCAACATAGGACTTAGGTTATCTCGATCTTGTTAAGTCAACCCTTTGACCTAACTAATCTGACACCTCCGAATCACTGTTCCCATGCAGAGGACCTGCATCAAGAGGTCGGTCAGATATCAGCCTATGTGAGAAAGGATTGCCATCTCCTACTCAGGCTGGAGATCATCTCTTAATAATCATTTGACGGTGCTTGATGAGTCCTCAATCTAACCCTTTAGATATTCATCCAAGCACTAGCCTCTATGATTCATTTAATGAATCAACAACTATATGATCATCAAGATGGCCATGGTACATAACCCTAATAGTACAGAGGGACCTATTATGCAAATTAGTTATTCTTCATTTCAGATCAAGGAATGATATTCACAATAACATTTATTGCATAGTGGCTCGCCGTGGGCTCGCATGTCCAACAATCTCCCACTAGCCCAAAGAGCCATTAATGGGATAATCATTTAAACCCATGCTCACGTGACAATCATAGGCTATTTAGAAAATAGCTAGGTAAGCTGATCAGTCACTCTGTTCCCGTGAGACTACACCAAGTCCTTTTTCGGCACTTGCGTATCCCCAGTAACAGTGCTCGCATCTAATGCGAATGTTGCATCTAATGCAACCAATACTCAATCTTGTCAGTCATAGTATCCTTGACACTACAACTCAAAAATTATTATTATAACCAGTATGTAATTTCTATTATCAGAATACCCTTATCCCTGGAGATCTCTATCTCCTAAGGTATTCGCAGTTAAGACCTTTTAGATCTCCATCTAAAAGTCTTACTTTCTTGAAGATAAGACTTAGAGATCACTATCTCTAAAGTCTTGTCATATTTGAAGATATTGTTATTACTGCAACTAAGTGTTCTATCTCCAAAGTAGGATTAGTAACAGTTTACTACTCCCACTGCATGGCAGACATCTGGCTTTTGTACACATCTAGCATACTTTCAGCTTCTCGTAACTGATGCACAAAAAAGCAACCAGTTTTAGCATTCACTTCCTCAACTCTTTGAGGTGCTATCCCTTTAGACAGGTCAGTACCAAATCTTAAGGTAAGAAAGCCTTTCTTGGAATTTCCAGAAAATGGAACATCTCCACGGTGTACTACAAATGTGACAGTCCCAATACCCTCTTTTCTTTGCTTTTGAACACCTTCAGAACTAAAATCCAAGAGGCATCTTTTTGAGATCATATCTCAAGGTATGGAATAGCCAGATCATAAAACACTTATTATAATCCTTATATCATTCCAAATGATTAGGATATTGTCTACATTTAGTACGATGAACACAATGGCACTCCCACTAAGCTTCACATGGTTCATCAAGATTCTATTTGAAATCATAACAATTATAATGTCATCAAATCTTATGTTCCAACTACAAGAAGCTTATTTGAGTCCAAAGATGGAGTTCTTTAGCTAGCACATCTTGCATTCCTCAACCATGAAGCCCTGGGGCCACTTCATGTGAATATCCTCAAAGAGGTATTCATAGAGGAATACAATCTTGACTCACATCTTGAAGATGTCATAATCAAATTGTGTAGCTAGGGTTAGCAATATTCTGATGGGTTTAAGCATGGTCACTGAAAAGCAAGCCTCATCGCAAGAGATGTCTTCTCTTCAGTGTGTAACTCGTGGCTACAAACCGTGCTTTGAAGGTCTCTACCTTCTCATCAGGTCCCCTCTTTCTCTTGAAGATCCATTTGCACCTTAATGGGTCTAACCCCTATAGGTGGATCCTCGAGGGTCCATATACAACACTTGTATACGAAGTCTACTTTAGACTTTATTGCTAATATCCATATTTCCATGTCATGATCCTCAGGAGCTTCATCACATGAAGTCCGATCATTGTCAGGCTTAACTGACACATGGAATACATCCTCAAACTCATTTGAAGAAGTAGTAGTGTTTCATCTTTAATTGTCCTTTTAGTTCCCGATTTTCAGGAGCCTCATTATCTTCTAAAGATAAATGAGTTCCTACACTTCATTTTCATCTTGATTCTCAAGAGAGTCATCCTCTAAGAATCACATTCTCAGAGATGAGATCTTTTAAGAATCTCAGGTCATAAAGTAGGTATCAAATACCATCCTTTATTTTCCTAATGAAGTAGCACTCTCTAGTGCTTAATTCCAGCTAACTTGCATGGAATCCTATTAAGGATATATATATAGTGTAGTCTCTACTACACATATATACCTGGAAACTAAGGGATAGTTATGCTAAAATTCATCATTGATCAAATCATGTCACAGATGATACAATTGTATCTTCCTACAACTTCATTGAGTTTAGGTGTGTCAGGAGGATTGAGATAGAAATGATATTCATATATCCATAAGATATTCTTTGAATTCATCTAATAGGTACTTGCTACCTTGGTCAGATCAAATTCATTTAATCTTCCTTCAAACTTTGGTTCTAAACCAAAATTGTGAAATCTTTGAACATTTTAAAGTTTTCTTTGGTGAAGAGAAGAAATTTCATATCATACATAATCATCAATAGATATCACATATCCATAATGTTCACCATGATATAGATGATCCACATACATCAATATGTATGAGATCCCGAATACCTTGACATCTTACACCTTTCCTAAGAGAAGGGTGTATTGGACATTTTACTTTGAATACAATATTCATAAGTATGTAAGATTTGAAATTTTAGACATTCTAAAGCTTCATATCTTACTAGTCTATTGATCTCATCAGTAGACATATGTCCAAAACTTGATGCCAAATCATTGCCAAATGATCTTCATCCTCCTATTGATCTTACAAAGGTTTTAATTTTCAATATTAGAAATCTTAATGAACCATTCATTAATTTTCTAATTTTGTGGAGTCCACTAGATGTTAGATTGCTATCTGAAATATATCCATCATAACTCTTTATGATAGTTCTATCTCAGAATTCATGTTTATTTCCAACATTTAGAAATAAACAATGAGTGTATTCTAGGTAATAGAGACATTATCTAAGACTAAGGGCTCTCCCACTGAGAATATGAAGTCTATCTATCCAACAGAGATTGCTGCAACAATTGCATCAATATCCATGTAGATGAGTATTAAACCTTAAGATCAAATTTCTAATCTTCTAATATATATGCAACCAATTGCAAGTGTCATTAGAAGATTGAGATACAATTATTAGACTTTGTCTTATCAAATAAGCAAGTCAATTTCAATGATAAAAAATAGATATAGATTATTATGATGCACTATCCGAGTCCTTCTCGAAGGATTCTAGACAGACTTGATAGTCATACTATCAACACATCAAGTTATTGCAGTATTGGTATTCATCCAACTCTTTGGATGTCAAATGGAAGTCACAGAAGTACAATCAACTCTTTGACTTTCCTTCTCACATGGGTCCGACCCACGCTTCCACTGTGGTCTCTTCATCTATAAACAATCATTGTTCAAGACAAAGAATCTCCTATGTTAAATTCAAAAGAATGTTAAATTCAAAAGAATTCAATGTAAGAACATTTCAACACACTTCATTAAATTCATACAAAATGATTATTATGAAGCTTCATGAATGACTAGAGTATAGACAGTAGAATGATGACATTCATCGTATCTACATCCATCTAAACTCTTAAAACATTGGTTCAGGTAGGTATTCAAACATTTTGAATACATCATTTATTTCGAGCTACCATTCTGCATAATGCAGAGAACCATGTCATTCATGATCAAATGTTTAGAGCACATATGTATGCCAGAGCATCTTCTTAGATTTTATAAGGATTATTTGACAATTACGATCATCATCGACATGTCACTTCCAAAGTACACTCGATGAAAGATCAAGACTATAGAGACATACAAATCCTAAGGTGATGGTCTTATTGTCTTATTTAATTGTCATTCCTCATCATGTTGAGGAAACTTGCACATTGCAATCACATACATTATGTGTCCAATTGCAAGAACAATATCTGGATCATGAGTCCAATCCATGATATTTTACTGCTTATTATTGAGTATAATATTGAGTGGGCTTAATGAAGGATTATCTGAAATAAGAAATTTGCATAAGGGTATATATATATTATATATACATGTTTTACTTTGATTTAGGAATTTTTATATCAAAGTTGTCTTGCCTTGTCAACAATGAAAGTTCAATCCCTTAATCACTTTCAATGTAAGAGATATTCTTACCATTATATCTCTAGCAAGATCTGGGATCTCCTTTCCTATCTTCGTCACATCCCAATAATATGAGAACCTGCGACTCCGATAAAAAGAAGTGAGAACACATTCCTCCTTGCAAGTCCAACTTGCATTTCCCAATTCGGTCTTTAACACCCGGGCCCACCACCCCTAAGATGATGTTGACCCGTTGCTAATTGAACCAACCGTCAATATGCTTAATACTCGCTATACGCAATCCAATATCACCCCAATAATATGAGGACCCGATATTGGGATCACTACATATACGGCCTTACTTATTCGAGAAGCAAAGAACCCGATCCAAAAATTGTATATACGATCTGTCACTTCGGACATGCGTCTCCTATATACAACTTTTGGCGACGAAATTCTTTGCCTTGATGGGAGACCATGGATGTCACTTATGTGATCCTCCACCTCTTATTCAAATTGAAATAATTAATTATCGTGAATCATATTCACATAATTAATTCTTCCAAGGAAAATACACATCTATTCATAATAGAGTGTTTTTAATTGGATATAATTAATTTAATCACATTAAATTAATTATCAATCCAATACTCAACAAACTTTGAGTTTTACTTGAATAGTAGGTATACTCTCAAAGTACGTATTATTTCGAATTTTAATAATTAGAAAAATACCCTTTGATTTCTCCGGCATTATCCAGTCTCTGCCCGCTATCATGGCCAGTACCAACGAGAGTGGGACGGACCACATACGTTGCAACCCGCTACCCCATCGATCTCCGACTACACAACATATCCACCTCAGGAAAGGATAATGCCAGATAGATCATCATGTACTTTGAGATGCTCATCAGTCTTTCAACCGAAATTATACCATATAATATACATCAAAATAATTTTGATTATATTATAAGGAGATTTGCTAAATAAATCCCCAATCCTATTCAAGCAATAGAGCTTTGCATGTAAAAGTTGTCCTACAACTATTGTAGGATGGCCTTGGGTTTTGTATGCAAACCATGTTTGTTGATGATTTCATATTAACCAATGATCAAGATCAACTATCTTATCAATATGGTTAGTAGGATGTCATTCAATGAAACGATTATCATCTATAAATATTTCACAAATACATATCAATAATCATTTCAGAAAATTAACAATTAATTTTATCAAATTAATTTGAATGACTATCACAAGGTTCATGATCAAAAATGTCAATTTCCAACAGTGACCCCCAATCACTAAAATTAACTTATCCTGATCAATTTAAATCCAAAATTCGCAAAATTAGTTCTCTAAGATTGTCAACTTGATTTACAACAGAACCTAAGTGATATTTCACGCATTTTGAGGCGCAACAAAACTGTAATTAACAAATTAATCACGTTCTGTTCTGCAGTTCCCGCAACTGTGAATACATGCATATTCAAAAGGCTATATCTTCAGCAAATTAAATCCAAATTTAGTAAACTCAGATCCTATGGTTTCCTTATTTAATAGGGAACAAAAATCAATTGAATATTTTGTGTTTAAACAATTTAAACAGTACCGAAAAAATCCAATTAGACAGAGGTACGAAAATTGAAATGCGATAAAACTTTCGCGACCTTTTCAAACCCAAGTCATCCTAGGTTCACGGATCGTATCCAAAACCTTTTCCGACCTAAGGCTCTGATACCACTTGAAGGATATTGAGAATCTTCAAGCACATCACGGAAGCGTGACGATCGTATCTCATACGATCGGGGCGACTAGTCGCACTAGTCGCAGGATGCAGCGGAATTTAAAATTTTTTTATACAAACGATGAAATCACATGATCACAAGAATATTTCTTGGATCGTTTCATCAAACCACAAAGTATTAGGAATACCTCTCGAAGCGTGGTTGTGATCACAAGATCTCTAAAGCAAAAGATCCTCCTGGCTCAAGTCCGAACTACGAAGACTGCACTTGCGGGCACGATGATGAGTCGCGTGACCCCCACAATCCTTGACGAAGATCCAAGCCTCGAATCCACTGATTTCATCAATGAAATCCGTCGTCTTCCTCAAGAGCAAGCATCCCCAAAGAAGAAGGAGATCCTCGAGTAGTCGATGGCGAAGGCGAGAACTTCTCTCTTTCTCAACAAAGGTGGTCGACCACCTTGTAGAGAGGGAAAGAGAGAGAGGATGAGAATGAGAGGCAGAGAGAGAAGTAGAGTAGGCGTCTACTTGATGTTGTACTCTTCAAGGGCTAGGGTTTCCCTCCTTATATATTAGTTTGGGATCCAATAGATCTCAATCCATGGCTCATATGGATCCAACGGCTATTGTCATCCAATAGCCATCCAACGGCTATGATTGTTGTTGGTTAAAAACCAACAACATTAATTTATATTTAATTAAATATATGTTGAATTATTATCAACACAATTTAATTAACATAAATTAATTATTAAGAGATAATATGATAACAAATAAAGAGAGGCAACAAACCACCCTAGATTATAGGAGGCGTCACCTATGACTAAGTCATAGGTGACGCCACCTTGTAATTTGGTGGTATTTTTGTCTCCTTTTATTTTATCTCATTATTTCTTAATTAATTGCAATAACTATTATTGCAATAATATCTACCAAATTAATTCCAAATTAATTTGTGAATATTTCAATCATGCCATTAAAAATATGTGAATCATATTCACATTCCAAACTAATTTGTAAATTACATTTCCAATTAATTAATTATTGTGAATCCAATCCACATTAATAATTAACAAATGCTATTTACAATATTTCTCTCTCTCTCTCTGATATATTATAAATCCCATTTATAATATACACAGATATTCTGGATAGCACTATCCATGGTCTGCTTATCTTTGATAATTAAATCTCATTTAAATATCTTGGATATTCATTATCTCAACATGAATCTCATTCATATTGTACTTGATAATTAAATCTCATTTAATTATCTTGGATAATCATTCTCACAATATGAATCTTATTCATATTATACTTGATAATTAAATCTTATTTAACTATTTTGGACAATCATTCTCACAATATGAATCTCATTCATACTATACTTGATAATTAAATCTCATTTAATCATCAAGACCTTCTTGCTTGGATACTAAATTCATCATAGGAATTATTCTTGAACTCCTTCAAGAATAATGTGCCTTCTCCGCAGATACTTGGAGATAAGGACAGGACGATTGTATTGTTCCACGTATAGTGACTTGGATGTTGAGATCTCATCTCAAATCCAGATCTAACGGACCTCCCACAGATGCTTGATTAAATCAAGTCCGTATACTTAATCTTCTCATTGCATCTGATTCACATTCAGAACAATGTCCAACACTTGGACTAAGATCAAGTTACTTCTCTACTGAGAGGAGTCACTAAAATCCAGACCTGTTTCATCACTCCCTCGGACTGGAAGCGTCATGGTTATACAATCGTTTATGATCACATCACCCTCAGGTATTCCCAATACCTGCACATCCTGCATACTGGAAGACCAATGATCAACCTGAAGATGAAGATCAATTTTACACTGTCTTCTTCAGGGTTTGATCACCAAGTTTCTCAATCTTGGTCATTGGGAATTGGTATTGATCATATGCTTTCCCAAAGCATATATCGTACCTTAAAATTCTTTTCATGCTTCCAAAGCACGACGACCATGCATGGAATTTGATCGGTCCCAATACCTCATGAGTGAGCTCATGTCTTCCAGTTCATAAGTGAACCTGTATGATCCCTTTGAGAGATTGTATTACTCATATGCCCTTACATGCACACCAGCTCACCGGTGTATAGACCTTGGTTAGGTCATCAACCTACTGGTCTGCCAAATGTACACACTCAGACATATAGTAACACTTCTGTCTCTGGTCAAGGAATGTGTACCTATGCTGTGACAGCATTAAACATAGGACTTAGGTTATCTCGATCTCGTTAAGTCAACCCTTTGACCTAACTAATCTGACACCTCTGAATCACTATTCCCATGCAGAGGACATGCATCAAGAGGTCGGTCAGATATCTGCCTATGTGAAAAGGATTGCCATCTCCTACTCAGGCTAGAGATCATCTTCTAATAATCATTTGACGGTGCTTGATGAGTCCTCAATCTAACCCTTTAGATATTCATCCAAGCACCAGCCTCTATGATCCATTTAATAAATCAACAGCTATATAATCATCAAGATGGCCATGGTACATAACCCTAATAGTACAGAGGGATCTATTATGCAAATTAGTTATTCTTCATTTCAGATCAGGGAATGATATTCGCAATAACATTTATTGCATAATGGCTCGCCGTGGGCTCGCATGTCCAACAGGACCGACCTCCTAGAGAACCACATAGAGCTTTAATTAGAGGCATTTTGCACCTCCCATGTTGCTTGAATCCCTAGTTGCTCTCCAGATCTCCACCGATGAGATATGGATCTTATGAAGGTCCCTTATGACGCGGAATGGTCCAAGAAATCTACAGAGCCTTTTGGTGTGAAGATTGGTACTCGGAGGCGCGTGGATTCAGAGATCGAAACTCAACCTCTCGGTTGTTCTTCATGTTCTTGCTGATGCTCCAAATGCCATCGGATCAGGAGGCCTCTCCAGTTCTAATCTCAACCGTCCAATCTCCGCAACCCTCGACCATTGATAGACTTCATGATCAGATCTCACGTGTTGATCATCGAAGTGGTATTGTGTGTTGTGCAGTTGCTATGTGTCCAAGTGAATCAACGCCAACCGCACTATCGCACATATTTGGGGATAATTTGCACATCTTTCCCCCATTTTTAATGTATTTCATATTAGTCCTGTAAATAAATTTTGTAGTGTAAATAAATTTGTTATATTGCATAGAGACCCTTAACATTTATGGTTGCAATTAGGTCCAACTCAGCTCACTTGTCATCCCACGTGAGCTGGGAAAATAGCTCATATGTCCTAATGATTTTGTAAATTGTAAAATAGTCCATAAAGTTAAAATATTAGTTATATATGTTCAAGAAATTTCCACATTTGCCCTGACTTTATTTTTAATTACAGATATGCCCTTGCTAGTTCACGTCTTTTTGTGCATATATTTCATTTATTAAAATAGCATCCGTGCTTCAAAAATTATGCAAAAATAGGGTTTGATGCCTGCTAACTTGTACATTCACACTAAATTATGGAGTTGAATTTTAGGTAGTATTTTGAGCCTTTAGACCAAAAATACCTAAAAATATAAAAATAAAAATACTGAAAATTAAAAGCTCCAAAATCCAGTAAAAATAGGAAAAATCACAAAAATCCCAAAATTATTTTTTGTCTCTAATTTTTCTTTATATTATTTCGATATATTAAAATCAACCTAAAGAATTTTGGACACTATTTGATATTTTTCATCTTCAAATCAATTCGACCTATTTATTTAATCCCTGTTTTGGGATATTTTTGACTTTAAAATATATGAAAATTAGCAAAAATCATGGAAAAATAACATAAATAGTTAAAAATTATGAAAACCCCAAAATATGGAATTCTGTATTTTTTTTATTTTTTAGTATATTTATAATTACTATGCCATATATTATGTCATACACATATATGTATACTATAATATATAAACTCTTTTAATATTTCTTAAATTCTATATATATTGGTTTAATTTCATGATATTTCTATAATATATATATATATATATATATATATATATATATAAGGGAAGCTACACCAGGGGGTGCAACCAACTAGCTACACCTAGACATTTTTCTTATTGGTTTTTGAGTTTTTTTGACGGAAACTTATGGGGATTTACTTAGTTTATTGCATGTGTTTCAGATTTCATGCAAAACAAACATTCCTAACATGCCCATATAGATAGGATCAATTTCAATAACTCTGAGACCGTTAAAATTTGATAGTCTTGATGGAGATGATAAAAGGTTGGAATTTAGTTGAAATTAGCATGATATCATAGTGATATATGATGATTTAAATCCCCCTAGGTTTCATTTCAAAAACACAAAAAAACAATGAAAAAAATGGTCGGGTGCAGCTTCCCTAGCCCATATATATATATTTATATATACATATATATTTATAATATACATTTCCTTTTATGTATATATTATAGATATAAATGCCTATATAGATAGACATGTATATAAATCTATTATCTAATATAAAAATTAAGAGAAAGAAAAAAATTTAAAAATTTAAAAAGAAGAAGAAGAAGAAAAATAAAATAAAAATTATAAACCAAAAACCCATATAAAAAATACTTGAAAGACAATTATGTACATAATTTTCATTGATTAGCAATAATCATTAGTTTACCTAGCTTACTCTCCGTGGTTCGACCTCTACATGCTTACATGCTATACATTTTTGTTTGTAGAGTATAATAAATTGTGCCTCACATATTTGGCTATTCATTGCTTATTTATACATCGTGGGTACTTGTTGATTGATTTAAGATGTCTTGTGAGAGGTCGCCTCAGCAATAATCTATCTTCGCACTCCATGAGGATAATTTTTAGACCCTCGCAAGATTCTTGTCTTCAAATGACAGTCGTTTCTAGGGAGCAACTTGTGTAGCCTAATTTGTATATATTTTCTTTTATTTTTATTCTTTCATTTCCTTGTACAAAAGTTCCTATCTCTTTTTTACTTGTGTATACTTCATTTCTTATTTTATTTAAATACATTATTTGATTAATTGTTCTAATACCCTTCTTTTGTTGTGTTTGTTGTGAGGGCTCGCTACGCGAGGACAATCTCTTAGGAGGACAATGCAGCCGAGCAAGGTAGAGACTGGTCTTCCTAACATGACTAGTTGGATAGGTAACAAGTATACCAAGGAAACCAATTAGCATATAATTTAGTTAGATTTTCTTTCATTTTGGTGAGAGAGATAGTGAATAATTTATTCATTTTTAATTATAATAATTATGGACAAGGACATTATACTACTTAACGAGGCCCATTTCTTGGGTGATTGTTCACTTGGGAGCCTCGTCATGGTTTTCTTGAGTTTTCATCGCTTGTTTTATTTGTTTCACAATTTTTTGAGTATTTCTGCCTTTATTTTTATTTGTTTTATGTGCGTGGAGCCCATAGACTTTAAGTTTGCTTGAATCAGTAACTAGGTTCAAACCCTAACAAGAATTATGTGCTTATAGCCTTTGACGTTTGGATCTAGTCAAATTCGTAATTGTTAATTATTTGGATTGAACCCACGCGTCGAGAGAGCCATCATACAACACTGACATTACCTGTTGTGGTAGGCACCGAGATGTCTCGTTGATCAGACTCTCAGGTTCATTTCTGAATAATTAAATGTGGTTCTTCACGACTAATTGTAGTAACTGTTTAGGGTAATTTTGTTGATTGCACATCGCCATGTAGATAGGTTTAAAAGTTCTGCTTTACATACCACATAGAGAGAGCTGGGAAGCACTATAAGTCCTCTAACTCTGCAAGCATTATTAGATTCAATTATGATATTTCCATCATTGAACCAACTTGCACGACTTTTTCGCTATCTCACTCTAATTTTGAGCTCCTAGGACTTAAATGAAAATTTACAAAATCGTTAGATGCTTGTATGTAAAATATCCAAAAAATGAAACAAAAAAACTAAAATAAGAGGACTACTAAATAAACTTTGACCTTAATTAAAATATATAATGGACTTCATTGCCTTGGGTTCATAAAGCCCTCATTGTTTTCGGGTACCTTAGGAGGGGACCGAAACCCTGCCATGAGTGAGGCATGACCCGCTAAGGATTAGAGCCCAAAACCCAGTCTGTAACTCCCTTGTGCATCGCCTGGATTTCCTAAGTATTGGCACTTCTAACATACATGATCGAGTAGGTCCCTGTCATCGATGGTGTTCCCGCCTTGTGTGGAACATCAACTTGGTCCGAAGTACTGAGCTTAGGCCACACCCTCATGGGTGTGTCTGTCTCATCGATTTGCATCTGAATAGGTCCTTGCATGCTCACAGGTGATTCCGTTGTGAGCAAGGTCCGAAGTAGTGGTTTCACCTATTGGCTCCTCCCTCTTATTCTTTGGATGAGTAGGGTTCCAGGAAGGGCTACAAGTACCTCAAAAAGTGCAGATTACAGGTTACAAAGGAGGAGGACAAGTAGGGGATACTTTTCCAACAATACTCTCACTCATATAGGGTTAGCATCTAAGGACTTGTTAAAAGATATGCCTGAAATAACAACTCTAAAAACAAAAAGATTAAATGATCGATCCTTTACGGCTTCACATTGTGTTGAGTTGGTGAATACAATTTTATATTGCGTTTGTATGGATATAGATTAAGGGTTAAAAGATCAAGTCCCACACACTTGCACAAAAATTTTGTTATACGTCTATTCTCTTTAACTCCATGGTTGTTACGAGCCTTTCTACTATTTTACACTCCTTTTTATTCCATGTTGACCATCACATCCTTCTTCTTGTATTGATCATCCTTTGCTTCACGATGTCGATCCATGGATGGGTTTAGTTGAGACTCCATCGATACCTACATCGATTCTATGGACTCAGCATCATCAATAATTCGAGGCAATTCCTGAGAACTCGGTTTGAACCTTGCGAATTGATCTCCAGACTCCTCATCTTCTTTCCACTTTCCTTTATCTCCTAATTAACCTTAACCACTCTTGTCCCACTTCCTCCCATTACGAATGGAGGTTGATTTCAGTCTACATCTTTTACTCCATTGACGACCATCTGGGATTGACCCTAATCTCAGATTCATCATAGCAGCTGGCATTCAATTTCAAGTGGTCTGATTGGGATTCTCTTACATTGCATATAGAAGCCAATCCTAGTCCTGTATTCCAACCCGAAATTCATCTCCTCATATTTAGACCTTGAAATGGTTCCTCTTAGTAGAAAGGGCTCAACGCAGCCACTGCCCCATGCAGAGAAGGGCCAGGGCACCCAACCAGAACTAGGTGAACTATGAGCTGCTGGATTCCATCCAAGCCATCCAACGACAGCTGACAGAATAAGCCCTCACAAAGATTGCATTTTAAGATATGTTGAATGACTTGAGGAAGAAATGAAGGTCCACCCCATGATGATCAAGAAGAGGAAGAAGAGATAGGGACTGGGAACCCCAAATCGACATTGAAGGATACATACAATCCCAAAGATAGTCAGATGACCGAGTGGATTCACATCCCATCGGTACATGCTCACTTCGAGCTAAAGCCTCAATTCCTTGTGCTTCTACCCTCATTCAATGGGAATACCAATGAGGAGTCATATATTCACTTATAATAGTTCTCTCACATCTGTAGAAACACCTACTGCCCTAGCATTCCGTCAGGCGTACTCAAGATGAATGCATTTCCCTCCAGCCTACAAGACAAGGCCCTATACCACATAAATCATTTGGGAAAGGTCGTTGATAAACCGAAATCTGACATACTGTTAATTAAAGAAGGGAGTTGTTGGTTGTAGAAAGAACCACAGAGATAGGATCTCGATCGATCAAACAAAAATCAATAAAATAGGAGAGTGAGAGAATAAACAACTTCTCTCTCCTATCTTATCTACACTTTAATATTTATCCAGGTAAGTGTGCCTGGGTCGAACTCGAGGAGGTTGATGTGGGCTCAGATCCGATTGCGGTTAATTAATTACGTTGTCGGTGTAGAAAACCGCAAAGAGACCCGAGTTTACATCAAACAAAATTCGGTTTTAAAATAGGAGAGAGAGAAAGAAAAGGTGAATTAATAGGCTTCTCTCCTATTTTAAACCTTACACTTTATTTTTAACCAGGTAAGTGTGCCTGGGTCGAACACAAGGAGGCAGAATAGAAATATCTTGATTTTTGAGTGAAAAGGATCTTTTTGTGATTTTTTATCTCTTTTCGAAACAAGTTGATTTTAAGTTTTTATTCGGTTTTATCTTTTTCAATTTTTATTTAATTTTTCAAAGTGATATTTTTCAAACACTTTACATACAATATAATACGTGAGAAATATGTGAAATATAGGTGATATTATATAATAGGTAAATTGAGCGAGCAACGAGCTCGAAAAAGACCAAAAAACAAAGCAAAATGGAAGCGAAATTCAACAAATCAAAACACGATGAAAAACAACAAAAACACACAAGAATTACTGAAAAACCTTGCTAGGGTAGATGTATAACTACCCTAAAATCTAGGAAAAATAATGCAACATTGCGTCCAAAATCCCCCTACAACTCGGGGTAGAAATGCAAGAAAAAAGAAATAAAGTTCTGCAGTTCAGTCCTCTGTCAGGGACTAAATTGTAAAAAATATGAAAGTTCACATTTAGGTCCTCGTGCGGGGACCTAAACACAATTTTTGGAAATGTTGGAGGTGGTCTGGAACTCTGGAAGTCTTCTGGGCTTAGTATGTAAAATTCGCACCGTTTCGGATTGGACGTCCAAGATTATAACGTACGGGTTGATCTGGTGCGTCCACTCTGGGACATATGGCGATAAACTGTAGCCCGACTGTTCTTGAGATTTTCTTCAGGCGGTTGAGCGGCTTCTGAAGGCTCCTCCTTCTTCGAGTTATATCCGGCGATGGTTGCTTCGCTTGGGCCTCCGGCGGAGCTAGAGGGGTAGCTCCTCTACCCCTTGAGCTCGCCCGCGGTGGACACGACCTGAGGTAGCGGAGATCAATTGATGAATGCGGAAGAAAATGATGGTCACACTGCTCTGCTCCTGGGGCTGGGTTTGTTGTTCCCTCTTTGATGGCAAATTACGTGATGATTAAGGGCTCCAGGTGACTTGAAATCGCTCCAGAAGTTAGTTGGATCTGCAACGATGAACGATAAGTACTCAATTTGCGAAGAAATCGGCCAACAAATTAAGTTTTGCAAGATCAAAGACGCCTTTCCAGAATAGATGAAACTAATCGTGAGAATAATGTCGAAAAATAAAACACGAAATGGTTTGATTTGAAACAAACTAGATATGGATTTGAGTTGTGCGTTTAAGATGAAAGATTAGGCTACCTAATTACGTAGTTAACCATGCTAATCGTGGCACGAGGAGCGAGAAAGAAAATTGTAAAGATGGAGGAGTACATGTGAAGTAGCAGAGTATAGGACCACTGCTATTGTCGCTCGACGGGTTAGCTTCCTGGAGCTCCATACGCACACGGCGGCGATGCAAGGCGAGGTTGACGCCTTGGAACTTCTCCCTAATGGTCCTTCTTCCACGCGGGCACCTTTGGTCGGAGTTGTCACCTCCTGAGCAAGAGGAGCGAGGCTAGGAAGTGGGAGTTCAGCCACTGTATCTGAGCTTCAGGTGGTTATGGAAAGTTAGTTGAAATCCGCAAACTTTGAGGGTATTTATAGATTGATTACGTGGGCTTTAAGGTTGATCCAAGGGTGGCCGAGTGAGAAGGTTGTTAGGAGATTAGAATCAAAGGTTTAGATCGCCTGAAGGAGTTATAGCATGTGTGGAAAATTAGGCGAACATAGCCGGTTAGAACAGAAGCTGTACCAGCTTTTTGGAGAGGAAGCACCAGGTGCTGACACGTGTCAGCACCTGGTTGGCCAGATGCATAAATACCTTCTAAATTATATAATAAATAGTAAATAACGTTATTTTAAATAGGTATAAAAACAAGAAATGTAAATAAATAAATTATCTAAATTATAGAATAATTACTTTTTATAAATAATAATTATAATACGAAATATAAATATTATATTAATAAATAGGTATAGATAATACTTAATAAATAGATTGTGGATTTTTTAATTCAATAAATAAATAATTAAATATTAATTTAGTATTTTCTTAATTATTAGAATAATAAATAAAGGTTATGTGAATTTTTAGGGATTTTAATAAACTAATTTATATATATTAATAAATACAGGTATAAGTTAACCAATTCATTTTTATCTATAAATTAGGGTTTTGGATTTTATTAAAATAATAAATAAGCTCCAAAAATTCTGACATAAATTATGATGAAAATAAAATATCATGAAAATAAATAGAAATTATAAAATTAATAAAATTATAAATAGTGTGTTCTACATAAAATAAATAGCCTAGAAACCCCGTTGTCATTAGGTCCCAAAACCGACTTTTTACAAACGGACTCCGAATTTAATGAAATTCTATTAATTAGAGAATATTATTTTATAAACTTTAAAGGTGAGTAGAGCGAAATTGGAGTTCGTATGAAGAAGTTATGATGTTCGGAAGTTGAGAATTTGACAATTTAAAAGTAGGATTTCTTGGTATATGTACAATATAATATTTTTAACTTATTTTTATTTTTTTTCATATTTTTAGAAATAATTAGGAAAAGAGTTTGGTGAAAAATAAGTACATATAAATTAATTAAAAATCAACGAAGTTTTGTATTTATTTGATAAATAGTGAGAAGTGTGTGAAATGTGTCTTAATTTATTTTTATGGTTTTCTTTCCTCATCTCCCCCTACTTATTGGTTTGTCAACCAATCCATGCTGACTTGGTCTCGGGGAGCAGGTTATAAATATACCTTGCAGTTATATTTATATTTATAAGTCATATTGTATATATATACATATTTCCAATCTGTCTTATTTTCTTTCCTTTCTTCTTTATTTATTTATATGTGTTTGATGCTTAAAAGTGTATTTTTATTTATGAATGGAATTTGAATAAAAGATGCGAATTAATGTATATTTACATGTATTTGTTAAGGGTTTTAAGATAAAATGCGACAGAAAAGTTAATGAATCATGGATTCATCAGAGATAAAATAACCGTACGACGGTTTTTGATGAGAGAAAGGAACCTCGAGACTTTTACTATCTTCTTGATTTTACAACTAACTCAAGAAATCACTCAAAAATTATTTGAACTTACAAAAATCAAAGCGACAAAAATAATCGACAAAAATCTACTAAAAATAGCTAGAAATGTCACTAGAGTAGTTGTGTAACTACCCTAAAAAATTCAAGGAAAAATACAACAAAAGAAAGGTCCAAAACACCCCTACAGCACAAGGGTATAAATGCAAAGAAAATATTCTTACCTATTAGAAAAAGGTCCCCAGCAGGGACTGAAATGCAAAGAAAACTGAAGTTATTACATTTAGGTCCCTGAGCGGGGACCTAAATGTAATTCTAGAAATTTGCTAGAGCGGGAACTAATTTCTGGAACTTCGACGGGTTTATTATGCCAAATTTCCACCCCTTTGTAGACGGTGAGACACGATCTGGTCTGTTCGTTCTCGCCACGTATCATCAAACTATGCTTAGCCGATGTTCTTGATGTTCTTCCTCTTCTTACACAGGTGTTGATGGCGCTTCCTTCCCCGATTTTTCTCCGACGAACGACATCATTATTGGGCCTCCAACAGGGCCAAAGGGGTGACTCCTTCACCCCTCAAGCTTGCCTGCGATGGGCTGGCTTCGAGGTCGGCAGAAGTGGCTGGAATAACACGATGAAGAGGGTGGTTCAGCTTCGATAGTTGACTGGAAGGAGGATGATGGAATGATAATCTTTTTGCAAGAAAAGTTCCAGATTAGGGAGTTGATGGCTCCAAATGAAGCTTAAAATTTGCAAGTGAGTTTTATATGCTCGTTTTCTAACGAAATCGGCCAAGAAGTTAAAGATTTGCAGATCTAAATAAGGTTTTTCCAGAAAATATGAAAACAAAGAAAATAGGAGATAAAAAGAGTGTGAATTTGAATGGGTGTGAATCTGATTTGAAGGTTGGAATTGGTAGGCGTCTAAGAATGATAACCGAGGATCCTAATTACGTGATTAAGGTAGATAATCGAGGCACACGATTCGAGCAATAAAAGTGCAATGAATGAAGGATTGAGATGAGGTTTTGAAGGTATAAGACATTCTTGGTGATGGCTCGACGAGGCGGTCTTCTAGGAGCTGGACGAGGCGGCGAAGCTGCGATGCAAGGAGATGCTTCGCCTTGGAACCCTCCTCCGTCGACTCGTCTTCCACGTGGGGTGATCCTCAGGCCTTGTCACGGTCGGAATGAGGCGGAGCACGACAGAAAAGTAGGGTCGACAACCAATTAGTTCTGGAAGTGGAAAGCTTAGGAGGAGTTAGTTGTTGATGATGAAGTTGAGGGGCTTTTATAGATGAATCTGATGGATATTAGATAGGAATCTACAGTGGGCGTGGATATAGTTAGTTAGAAGAAGAGAATCAATGGATTAAATCAGATAAAGAGGTTAGGAGATGGCGGGAAGAATTAAGTGAAGGTCTGCCAGTGATAATAGAAGCAACTGCTTCTTGTTTAAGCTCCCAGGTGCTGACACGTGTCAGCACGTGATTGGTCGGGACTAATAAATACCTTAATAATCACAGAATATATAGTAAATTAGCATTATTTTAAATAGGTATTAAAACAAAAAATGTAGAGATTAAATTATCTAAATTATGGTATAAATTAGTTTTAATAAATAATAATTTTACGTAATATAAATATTATATTAATAAATAAGTATAAATAATACTTCATAAATAGGTTTTGAATTTTTAATTTAATAAATTACTAAATAATACATCATTTTTATATTTTATATATTATTAGGTTAATAAATAAAGTATGTACGAATTTTTATATATTATAATAAATGAATTTATGTATTTTAATAAATATAGATATAAATGATGTAGTTCAAATTTATCTATAAAATTAGGGTTTTTGATTTATTTAAAATAAAAAATAAGCTCCATAAATTATGAAATAAATTAGGATTATAAATACAAAATTAAGAAAATAATTAAAAATTATAAAATAATGAAAATAATAATTAACGTGTTCTAGATAAAATAAATAGCCCAGAAATACAGTTGCGGTTAGGTCCCAAAACCGACTTTTTACAAACAGACTCCGATTTTCGTGAAGTCACTTTCATTAATTAGAGAATATTATTTTATGAATTTAAAGGTGAGTAGAGTGAAATTGGAGTTTGTATGAGAACGTTATGATGTTTGGAAGTTGGGATTTTGACAAATTACAAGTTGAATTTCCTGGTATATATACAAGGTAATATTTTTAACTTATTTTTTTATTTTTCTATACATTTTTAGAAATAATTAAGAGAAGAGTTTGGTGAAAAATATTTTCAAATTAATTAAAATATTTCAAGTTTTGGTATTTATTGGATAATTAATGAAGAATGTATGATATGTCAAATTAATTATTTTTATTTGTTTTCTTCCTTATCTCCCCCTACTTATTTATTTGTCAACCAATCCATACGGACTTGGTCTCGGGGATTAGGTTATAAATATATCTTTCAGCTATATTTATTTTTACAACCCATATTGTACATATTTACATATCTATAATTTGCCTTTATTTTTATTTTCTTTATTTTTATTCTTTTACTTATTTACATGATTTTAATGCATAACAATGCATTTTTATTCTTGAATGAGATTTTGTTAAAAAGTGGAAATTAATGGATATTTATATGTATTTGTTAAGGGTTTTAAGACAAAATACAAACAGAATGTTAATGAATCATGGATTCATCAACCCCATATACTTAAACTTTACTAGTCCCTTAGCAAACACTTATTTGAAAAATAAGGAAAAAGAAAGAAAGTTAGAATGAATTTATTTTCCTAAACCAATGCATGAGAACAGACAAAGGACAGAGCTCGATCGGGCCTGAAACAAGCATTTTGTCAGAGTCTTAACTAGGATTAGGATTTTAGCCTCAACAGTCCTTAAGTTTCACAAATCCTTGTTTAAGTTCACCTCAACAGCCAGTTCAGATCCACTCATATCGCAAACTCTATCAACATTGAAATCAATCTGTACTGTGTGTGAATTGTTTTAGCTCTTCCCGCTTTGAAAGAAGCAAAGAAACCTCCCATCCCAGCTATAGACCCCCATTGGTTCCTCATCCATCTACTCTTTCCTCGAGGAGGGAGGTATTCCCTTCTAAGGTCAGTTCGTGCTATGTTCACAACGAATATAGAGAGAAAGTAGAAGAAGGAGAAAAGAATTGGAGTGCGACCAGTGTAGACGCATCTCCTTGTGAAGCCCAACCGGTGTAACTAAATCTCCAATAAGATGTGCAGGATTTTTGGTAGAAGACCCAAGATATCCTAGAAGAGGATGGGTCTGAGACTTCACTTGGCAGCTCTTCTGACGGTACTCTTTATTTCTGCATAGATGGAGATAATCACATGGAGCAGAGAACTGAGAATTATCTTGCAGACATTTTAGACTCGGAAAATTTACAGAATTCCTCCACCTCAGATGATTCAGAGACTAAGTTTTACTTAGCCGAATTATTCTCCTCTAGTCATTTTGAGGATGAGCACTATAGTGAGTCGGATGATGTTTTAGACATCTTTCGTAGTCTGACTTTAGAACGCATTGTGATGATGGATAACAGTAAAGCATACACATCTACCACCAGCACCGATCCCCTTACACAATTAGAGGATGATAAAGCAGAGTCAGATCTTACCTTACCTGAGCTGAAGACCTTACCACCAAATATGAAATATGCTTTCCTTGCGGGTCCACACCGGCGGTTTCTGGTCATTATCAACGCATATTTGACCGAAGAACAAGAATCCCGTTTGATGGAGATTTTTGAAGGAAATCGCAAGGCTATTGGGTGGACTGTATCCGATCTCCGCAGGATAAATCCTACTTTGTGTTCTCATCATATCTATCTTGATCATGACAGTAGACCCTCCACAGAGTTTCAGCGTAGGCTAAATCCCGTCTTGCGCGATGTTGTCAAGAAAGAGATTACGAAATGGTGTGACACATGCTTTATTTATCCTATCTCCAACTATGAATGGGTTAGTCGATTACATGTTGTCCCGAAGAACTCGAGAATTCAGATGGTTAAGAACGAGAGTGGAGAGGAGGTTCCAAAGAGAGTAACCATGTTGTTGCGGGTTTGTGTTGATTATAGAAAGTTGAACATCGCAACAAAGAAGGACCACTTCCCGTTGCCTTTTATAGACCAAGTGATAGAAAGGTTGGCAAGGAAGGAGTACTTGTGCTTCCTAGACGGTTACTCCGGCAGGTTACAATTTCCCCTGAAGATCTAGAGAAGACCACCTTCACATGTCCTTTCGGCACGTATGCCCTTTAGATTGTGCAATGCCCTCGCAACATTCCAGAGGTGCATGCTAGCCATTTTTGCAGATATGGTTTGTGATTTTCTCGAGGTCTTTATGGATGATATTTCAATCTATGGTGAGTCATTTGACGATTGTTTAGCGCACCTAGACTATGTCCTTCAGAAATATTGTGAGGTAGATCTCGGTTTGTCTTGGGAAAAGAGCCATTTTATGGTTACAAACGGGATCGTGTTGGAGCATGTCATCTCCAAGCAAGGCATGGATGCTGACCCTGCCAAGGTGGATGTCATCAAACATCTTGATCCACCATCCAACAACAAGCGGTTACGGTCTTTTCTGGGGCATGTTGGCTTTTACTAGCGGTTCATACAGGACTTCTCTAAGATTGCCCGATCATTAACTGAACTCTTAGGCAAAGACATCGAGTTCTTGTTAGATTAAAAATGTCTTATTGCCTTCCTCACTTTAAAACAAATGATCATCAGTACTCCTATCCTACAACCTCCTGATTGGTCTCTACTTTTTGAGATCATGACGGATGCTTCAGATTTTGCAGTCAGGGTTGTATTAGGATAGAGGAGGAACAGACTTTCAGTTACTATCCACTATGCCAGCCTTACTTTAGATGATTCCCAGCGCAATTATACAGTGACAGAGAAAGAGATGTTGGCAGTGGTGTTTGCTTTAGATAGATTCAGATCTTATCGTCTTGGCTCGAAAATCACAGTGTACACTGATCACTCAGCTATCTGATTTTTGATGGAAAAGAAGGATGCTAAGGCACTCATTCTCAGATGGATTCTCTTACTCCAGGAGATTGATTTAGACATTAGAGACAAGCTTGGAGTAAAGAACGTGGTAGCTGATCACGTCTTCCGACTACAGATAGAGCAACCTTCAGATGATTACATGCTGGAGATTGCAGAGAGATTTCCAAATGAGAGCATCTTTGCAGTTACAGAGCTTCCATGGTATGTAGACATAGTGAACTTTCTGGTTACATAGAAGAGTCCACAAGGTTGGCCTAAAGATCGAGTCGACATGCTAGTGTCCGAGGAATGATACTACCACTGGGAGGATCCGATTCTTTTTCGTAAGGGATGGGATTATGTTTACAAGCGATGTGCTCAAGAGGAATATAACAGTGTCCTTACTCTGTACCATTCCTTAGAGGCAATAGGACATCATTCAGGGGAAGAGGATAGCACAGAAGTACTTCAGAGCGGATTTTGGTGGCCGACTCTTACCAGAGATGCTTGTACATTCGTAAAGAGTTGCCCATATTGTCAGAGAGTCGTAGGGACAATCGGTGCTATATACGCAATGCCTATGCGACCTGTTATCATTTGCAAGATTTTTGACACACAGGGCATAGATTTTATGGGACAGTTTCCCTCCAGCAATGGCTTTGAGTTCATTTTTCTCGTTGTAGATTATGTTAGCAGATGGGTGGAAGCTATATCCGCACGAACTGCTGACAACAAGATAGTGTGCAGGTTCCTAAGGGAACATATTATTTCATGGTTTGGTATTCCATGTATTCTCATTTCAGACGGAGGTAGACATTTCATTAATAAGAACGTGAACAAGCTAGTAAAGAGCTATGGAATTGATCACAGAGTAGCTTCTCCTTACCACCCGCAAATGAGCGGCATGGCTAAAGTTTCAATGAAGGAGGTGAAATCCATTCTTCAGAAACTAGTACGATCGGATAGGAAGAACTGGTCACAGCTTCTAGACCAAGTTCTTTGAGCATATCGTAGTACATATAAGACTCCCATAGGTACTTCACCATTCCGATTAGTTTACGGAAAGCCGTACCATTTGCCAGTAGAGATCATGCACAAATCCGAATGGGCTATCAGAGAGATTTCATTAGAGATACAGAAAGCAAGATCCAAGAGAAAGTTAGATCTGAATGAGTTGGTAGAAATTCGAAATCAGGCATACGAGAACACCCTCATTTACAAGGACAAAGTGAAGCGATGACATGATAGACATATCCGGCAAAAGATCTTTGTTCTTGGGCAGAAAGTATGGTTGTTCAATGCACGATTGAGAATTTTTCCTGGCAAATTGAAAAGCAAGTGGAAAGGACCGTATATAGTCAGAACGGTGCACGACAATGGTAGTATTGCTATATCAGATGTTTCACCTGGTGCAGAACCGTTCGTAGTAAATGGGCAAATGCTGAAGCACTTCGTGGAGACTACTGATCATCTAGCCTGAGTTGAAGTGATCTACTTTGTACAGGATGCATGACTACTCTTCCACTTCATCTCATCATGTACAGAGACCTATGAAGCCATTCGGTTTTTTTGGAGTACACACCGTATTTTCTCCATAGATCACAATCGTCCTCATTTTTTGTTCATCTTCTATGCTTAGGATACCATATCCTAAGTATAGGGAGACTGATTGCCTGTTGATTCTCGTTATCGATTTTTGATCTTTTTACTTTTCTTTTGGATATCCTTTCTTGTACTCTAATCACTGGTCCCTAATTTTGGCCACACTCTTTTCCATACTTAGGATGCCTTATCCTAAGTATAGGGGGGACCGAGTGATTTCGATGATTTCGTTTTTCTTTCTTCTTTTGTTCCTTTGGTTGTATATTCTCTTCCTCAGTCACCTCATTTTTGTTCCACTATACTTACGATGACCTGATCGTAAGTATAGGGGGGTCGACTGACTTTTATTCTTTCATTCTTTTTTCACCTGCTTTTACTTAGCACGAGTTATGCCTTCCTTTATCTCTTTTGACACTATGAGGACATAGCACAAGCTAAGTATAGGGGGTGCACATATATTGTATATATACTTTTGTCCATAACTCGTACTTTTATGTATTTTCTATATCTATAAAATCCATAAAAAGTGGGTGAGGGTAATTTAAAATCCACCTATTTATTTATTATTATTTATAAAATCCTTGTAAAGAAGTAAAATATGTTTAAAATCCTTATTTAAAATCCTTAATTTAAATGTATATTTAAAATATGTATAATACTTATTTAAAATACTATATATTAAAATATGTGTAAAATTCATTTAATCCTTGTAAAATCTTTTGTATATAAAATTTGTAAAAATCCATTAGTTATTTCATCCAAATAAAATATGAGTAATTTATTCTGTAAAATTCTTGTACATAAACTTGTTTATAAAAATCATGAAATCCATAAAAAATGTAAAGTCTAAAATTCATAAAAAATACAAAATCCTTAAAATTAATAAAAATGGGTAAAATTCAGAAAATATACTTCAGAAAACATGGTTGCATTTACATTAGCATTTTTCAGAATAAGTTTGATTTCTAGAACTAAAGATTGGGAAAAGTCTAAAGGATGGAGCTTGATTACGTCCTTTAACTTTTGTTGGAAGGAGCCAAGTTAGGATCTGCATTTTAGACTTTTCGAGCCTTTGACTTAAATCTTTAGGTTCCATGAGACCATGTTTGGGAAGTCAACTCGAAAAGTGCCTAAGTAGAACACTTGGTGTCATCCGTTTAACACTTCATCAATGAACCAATTTTAGACACATGCCTTGCACTTAGCTCGACTTACATGGGGCGGCAAAGGGCAATCCATCTTGGTAGTGTGTTTCTATCCTTATCTAGAGGCATTGATGTCTAAATACGGGAGAGATTGGGGTTGCAATAATCACTTCAGATGAGGGAATGGTCTGCTAGCACAATTTTTCCAAGACCTCAAAAAATGGACGGAATGAAAAGATGCAATATCTGTTGAGGCACAAAGAGATGAATGCAGTGCAAGCAACATTACAAAGCCAACTCACACAAGAAGTCACCTAATACAAATACGACCACTATGGTCCAACTTGATACCTCTCGAGGTCATCAAAGCGAACCTCATCCATGTAATCAGTGGTGGTCAAGGAACTCAAAGCATCAGAACTGGCTGTAGATGCGGCACTGGATGCATGTGATTCTCTCACCATCTCTATATGTACATTTTCGTCGTCGGTGCAAAAAGATACCTTCCCTGTATCATAATCGAAGAGGGCTTTTGCGGTCTCCAAGAAAGGCCTCCCAAGAATGATCGGGGTAAGGTGTAACTGTGTAGGGCATTCCATGTCCAAGACAGTAAAGTCCATTGAGAATTGTAGACCCTGCATGGTTATGATAATGTTCCTCAAAATGCCCCTAGGTCTCTTTACAGATCTATCAACAAACTGAAGGATCGAACGAGATTTGTAAAGAGCATATAACTCGAGCTTGTCGAGTAAACAAGATGGTAAAATATTGATAGAGGAACCGTTATCTAAGAGAGTGCGATCGAACGCAGCTTCTGAAATCTCACATTTGACATAGTGTACTCCTGAGCCCTTCTTCTTTGGTAGTCTATTCTGAATAACACATGAGGTGGCCTTGGTCAAGATATGCTTTTCTGTTCGTGATTTCTTCTTCCTACGCGTTGTACATCTATTCTTCAACTGTTGCTTAAGCGTAGGGAAGTGATCCACGGCATCATGGAGTGGGATTTTCATAAAGATTTGATCTTTAAGTAATCTATCAGTCTCTTGAGTAACATCATTCTTTTTGGATTTTTTATTACCTTTCCTTTTCCATACAAAGCATCGGGAAAAGGAAAAATTTCAAGAAAAATAAAATTCTTTTTATTGAAATCGGGATCACCTTGTACATCAGGAGTCTCAGAATTATCTACAAGACTCTCTAAAATAGGAAAAGACACATCAGCTTTGGGAGTGTCTGCATGTCCTAGCATGGTATCATCGTCTGAATCGCCCAAGTCCATATCGACTTTTTCAGCATCGCTCCTTTCTCCCTGATTGTCCAGTGGCTGATCCTCATGATCTTGGCTATCCCCCTCCTCAACATTAGTATGTATATCGTGGCCTAGCTCTCACTCTTCACCTCGTGCCATCTCCTCCTCCCGATCAGGTGCTTGTGGTGATCTACTGCTCCTGAGATGAATGAAGTTAGAAAGAAATTCAGGAAAAGAGATCGTACCTATTGTGTTGTCTACCTGATCTGAATGCTTGCTCTTGTTATTCAGATTCTTCTAAGGCTAGGCTGGAAGAGTGGTCTTGGGCATGATTAACTCATCCAGACGATGGTTAACCCGCTCCATCTCAATCTTCTGCGTGGTCTGAAGCGTGCTCAACATGTCCATGATTTGATTCAGTACCAGGGCTTGCGAAGATATCTTAGGTTCAACACGATAATTCTGGTTCTCTACTCTCTCCTACCTTGGCATATGCTACTGCAGAGCGTACGAGTGAGGAGATCTCTGGGGTTGTATGGATTTGCTGCTGCTGCTGTTGGTAATGATTCAACTGTGAGTGGAAGCAGGATGGTGAAAAGAATGTGGTCTCCGATAAACATTCTGGTGAGACTGCTGCTACGTGAAATTCTGCCGGTGTTGATATTACGGGCGTCCATGCTGCGGATGGTTGTAATGTTGCGGCTGCTGCTGGTGGTGTATGCTCTGAGGAGTAATCTGTGATGGTGGCTGAATTGGAGCATACCATATCCCGTTGATCTCAAGAGTGGCTTGAGGCCCAACATCAGTGTTTCCAGGTCTGGTGATTTAGCTAGGATTGGCATAAGACTGGTCCTCATGCCAATCAATCTACAGAGTCTCCGTAGGTTGACCCAGATCGCTTTGGACGAAGTGGATATGTCGGGTGGAATGAGTGGGTAAAGATCTCCGAGCAGGTTGCGAGGTCAAAGAAGCATAAGACTACTGATATTGAAGCTGTAGGTCGGTCACCTTCTTCATCAGATAGCTCAGCTGCTAAAGAAGTGATGAGAGTTTCTCCAACTCTCACAGCAGCTGCAAGTCCTGAACTTGCTTCTGAATCACATGTACCAATGCTAACTTTTCACTGATATATCCCATGTTGGTATTGGATCCAGAATCCAAAATATTCACCACCTTATGATGCTCTCGATGGTGTGGTGGTTGTGGAGCCTTCTGGAATGCCCGAGTAGAGTCAAAGACTCTTGAGTTCTCCGCCATCCCCTTAAAGATGGATCAGACAGACTCGGCATCCCGATTCATATAACTGCCGCCACATGCGGCGCTCATGAGTCCCTGGACATCCGGCTGGAGTCCTCCAAAGTAATTCTGCACTAGTACCTTCAATGGTATCTCATGATGAGGGCATCTCTCAATAAGATCTTTGAACCGATCCCACGCCTCATGGAATGATTCGTTAGACAGTTGTGTAAAATTGGAGATATGTCTCCTCATCATGTTCATCAATCCCAAAGGAAAGAATTTACGCAGGAGCGTAGACTTCAGGTCAACTCACGTGGAGATCTCCCTCCCCAAATGACTGAGCTAGTAAAGTGACTTATCTGCTAAGGTGAAGAGGGAGGCTTTGAGGCGACTGGACACCTGCGTAACACGAGGATAATTAGCCATCCCTTAAATCATCTCAAACTATTGCAGAAAGGTAAACGGCTTCTCTGCGGCATTCCCGTAAAACTTGGTAAGCAATGAAATAAAGGACGGGCATAACTTGTATGGCCCTTGATTCGGTGGTAACCGAATCCAGTGATGTAGCATCTTGGTACGAGGGTCATACTCATCTCTGAGTGTTGCGGGAACCACAACAGGAGGTGGTGGGTTCCCGGCTCCTGCTCTAAGCACAATGGTCTCGGCTCGCAGCTCGTTCTGGACTCTAAACTGATCTTGAATCTGTAGATTCATCTGCTGAAGCATGTCTAGAATCCCTGTCATGACGTCTACGACTGGATCTGGTCTTCCATTAGTGTGCGCCTCTCTAATCTGTCGGTCCTCCACTGCTCTGTCCTTGACTGGTCCCTTCCCACGAACTGTATCCTTAGAATCTTCTGGGAAGGAAAAAGTCTCGTAAGAACTCAGTGAAAATTATGAGGAGAAAGATACGATGATTTGAGGCAGGGGTCTGCCTCAAAAGACAGGCTGGGAGGCGAGGGAGCCTGGGTTTGACTCTCCTCAAGATTAGATGGGACTGACTCAGGAAGAGGGTCATCCCGAGTCTATGAAGATGTGTGATGAACAATGGATCGTCGAGAGCTCACGGAGTCTGAGCGAAAAAGCCATGGAGTGGTCATCTTCGATGTTAAAAGGATAGTCGGGAGAGCACGATGTCAAGTCAAGAGATCGGAAGAAAAGGCGTATAAGACGCAGTAACACATGAATCTCAAGCAAATACAAAACAACCTTGGATTCATCAACACAACCAGGTGATGACCATAAAAGTTAGGTCTTTAATCTTGTTGGTTTTAGGGTTATGTTAGCAAATAGGTATTTTCACAAACTATCGTGAGCTGATAGGTGCCTGGAATTTCCCCGAAACACTTTCCCGAGTCCTTACAGAAACTGCTTATTCTCCGCCAATATGGGAGCAAGTACGGACCGTTTCCGGCTACCCGTGTTACTTGAGGGCTGTGATATTGCAGTGTCCTCTAAACCTCCCACTCTACTAAGTAAACTCGAACCGTTGCCGTCTACCCGAGAGTACCCACTGAAGAACATCGATTAGGTGTATGGACTAAGTAGTATTCCTAGGGAAACTCGGACTTTGGTTCTAACCTTAAGTGTCATTCCTCACTCACAATGTCCTAAAAATGTACCTGCAATCCATGTGTGGGGGTTGCTCTTCCAAATCAAATGATCTTTACTTTTATTTCTAGGTCAAGTAGTTAAGCAGTCCCGATTTTATTTTTAGTTATCTCTTTTTTTTTGATTTTTTCAAACAAAACGTCTAACGATTTTTTCTTTTTATTTATCCTAGAAAAGCATTCACCTAGGTTGCAAGTCCTAGAACTAACTACGAATGCGCAATTAGAGGGAAAAAATCCTAAACAAGCACCTAACCTCGTAAAAAGCCGCGGAAAAACCGTCGATGCGAAGGAAAACTGCGGTGAGTGCCCTGATTCCCCAAATGCACGACATTCGCTGAAACAAACTCTGAGAAAAAGGGAGGGGATGTATAAGTCGGGATGCTCGTACGAGGCCCCTTCTAAGAAAACAAAAAAAACGGGCAAGTGCCCTTATTTTTTTACAAAAATATTACAAATAAAATAAAAATCCAAACTAATTCTGCCCTCTACATCTGACCCGTGAGAGAAGGGGTCGGTCTCTACACTTTCAACTGTCTCGGCTTTCAAAGAACCCAACTGATCCTACAGGCCCTGCAAAAGTTAGTTAGAAAAATAAATACAAAACACCGTAAAAAATGCGAAAAAACCCGAAAGAAATCAAAGGAATAAAAAAGCCGTAAAAAACCTAAGAGACTAGATAAAAGCCGTAAAAATCGAAAAAGAAATCAGAAAACTGTAAAAACAAGAAGATCGGAAAATCTTGAAATTAGGTAAAAAAACCAAGGTAAAGCTAACGCCTTCCCAACAATGATGCCATTTTGATAAATTGAAATCAGACATGCGGTTAATTAAAGAACGGAGTTGTTGGTTGTAGAAAGAACTGCGGAGATCAGATTTCGATCGATCAAATAAAACCCAATAAAATAGGAGAGAGAGAATAAGCGGCTTCTCTCTCCTATTTGAATAAGCGACTTCTCTCTCCTATTTTATCTACACTTTAATATTTATCCAGCTAAGTGTGACTGTGTCAAACTCAAGGAGGCAGAATAACCATACGACAGTTTTCGGTGAGAGAAAGAAACCTCGAGACTTTTACTATCTTCTTGATTTTACAACTAACTCAAGAAATCACTCAAAAATTACATGAACTTACAAAAATCAAAGTGACAAAAATACTCGACAAAAATCCGTGAAAAATATCTAGAAATGTCGCTAGGGTAGTTGTGTAACTACCCTAGAAAATTCAAGGCAAAATACAACAAATTAAAGGTCCAAACATCCCTACAGCGCATGGGTATAAATGCAAAGAAAATATTCTTGTCCTGTTACAAAAAGGTCTCTGGAAGGGACTGAAATGCAAAGAAAACTGAAGTTATTACATTTAGGTCCCTGAGCGGGGACCTAAATGTAATTCTGGAAATTTGCTGGAACGAGAATTAATTTATAGAACTTCGATGGGTTTATTATGCAAAATTTCCACCCCTTCATTTTGAGCGGCTGAGATTAGACGGTGAGACGTGATCTGGACCGCTCGTTCTCGCCACATGTCAACAAATTGTGCTTCGCCACTGTTGCTGTTCTTCCTCTTCTTGCGTAGGTGTCGACGGTGCTCCCTTCCCTGATTTTTCTCCAAAGAACGATGATGTTCTTGGGCCTCCGACAGGGCCAGAGGGGTGACTCCTTCACCCCTCGAGCTCGCCTGCGATGGGATGGCTTCAAGGTCAGCGGAGGTGGCTGGAATAGCGCGATGAAGAGGGTGGTTCAGCTTCAATAGTTGGCTGGAAGGAGGATGATGGAATGATGATCTTTTTGCAAGAAAAGTTCCATATCAGGGAGTCGATGGCCCCGAATGAAGCTTAAAACCTGCAAGTGAGTATTATATGTTCGATTTCTAACGAAATCGACCAAGAAGTTAAAGATTTGCATATCTAAATAAGATTTTTCCAGAAAATATGAAAATTATAAAAATAGGAGATAAAAAGTTTGTGAATTTGAATGGTTGCGAATCTGATTTGAAGGTTGGAATTATAGGCGTTTAAGAATGATAATCAGGGATCCTAATTATGCAATTAAGGTAGATAATCAAGGCATGCGATTCGAGGAATATAAGTGCAAAGAATGAAGGATTGACCTGGGGTTTTGAAGGTGTAAGACCTTCCTGGTGATGGCTCGACGAGGCGGTCTTCTCAGAGCTGGATGCGGTGGCGAAGCTGCGATGCAAGGCGACGCTTCGCCTTGGAATCCTCCTCTGTTGACTCGTATTCCACGCGGGATGATCCTCAGGCCATGTCACGACCGGAATGAGGCAGAGCACGGAGGAAAAGTAGAGTCGACGACTAGTTAGTTCTGTAAGTGGAAAGCTTAGGAGCAGTTAGTTGTTAATGGCGTAGTTGAGGGGCTTTTATAGATGAATCTAATGGATATTAGATAAGAATCTACGGTGGGCGTGGATCTAGTTAGTTAGGAGAAGAGAATCAATGGATCAGATCAGAGAAAGAGGTTAGGAGATGACGGGAAGAATTAAGTGAAGGTCAATCAGTGATAACAGAAGCAACTGCTTCTTGTTAGAGAAGAGGCTCCCAAGTGCTGACATGTGTCAGCACCTCGTTGGCCAGGATCAATAAATACCTTAATAATCATAGAATAAATAGTAAATTAGCATTATTTTAATAAGTATTAAAACGAAAAATGTAGAGATTAAATTATCTAATTATGGTATAGTTAGTTTTAATAAATAATAATTATTTTACAAAGTATAAATATTATATTAATAAATAAGTAAAAATAATACTTAATAAATAGGTTTTGAATTTTTAATTTAATAAATTACTAAATAAAATATCATTTTTATATTTTATTAATTATTAGGTTAATAAACAAAGTTTGTATGAATTTTTTTATAGATTTTAATATATTAATTTAAGTATTTTAATAAATATATATAAATGATGTAGTTCAACTTTATCTATAAATTACAGTTTTTGATTTATTTAAAATAATAAATAAGCTCTAAAAATTATGAAATACTTTAGGGTTAAAATACAAGATCAAGAAAATAATTAAAAATTATAAAATCATGAAAATATTAAATAATGTGTTATATATAAAATAAATAGCCCAGAAACCCAGTTGTGGTTAGGTCCCAAAACCAACTTTTTGCAAACAGACTCCGATTTTAGTGAAATCACCTTCATTAATTAGAGAATATTATTTATAAACTTTAAAGTGAGTAGAGTGAAATTAGAGTTCAGCACCTCTCATTCAGGAGGTGAATGGAGTATGTTCGGCAGCTGGTAGTTCAGCACGTGTACTACGTACAGACTCCGATCAAGCACCTCAGTAGATGTAGTTGGTGGTCTACCAACTAGAGCCCCTATCTTCCTACGATCTCTTCTCTCCTCCACCACCTCTCATTCAGAAGGTGAATGGAGTATGTTCGAATGACACGTAGCTGGCCCGTCTAGACATACCTCAGCAAGGCCATCCTGCCAACTCTCGCCCATTCCCTCAACATCAAGGAGGGAGATTTGTCCAGCCTCAGCCTCAGTATCAGCATCACCAAACTCTACAACACCACAATAATTGGAGACAGTCGCAGTAGTACCTGTAGCCGTCGTACCGTCAGCAACAGAAATACCACCAGTGCGCGGCTGCATCTCAGCAGCAGTATCCTCCTCCATACCAACGGTATCATCTTCCTCTTCCTCAACAACAATATCAGCAGTCCCAGCCTCAGCCTCCCCACTAGCAGCTATAGTGTGTTCAACATGTTGAGCCTTTTGAGAAGGTTCCTGTGAACCCGAGCCTTGATTACTAGGCCTAATTAGTAAAGGGTCTCGTAGAGATGACAAGAAAGCTAGATGACCCGACGACCACCAAAACTCCTATCCCAGCCCATGTCGAAGCTAACCCCAATAATTTTAAAGAGAAAAGAGAAGGTAGAATGTGATGTCTCGTTTGTGCCTATAGAGTCAGATGATTGTGATTTTGCTTTATTTAATGTTGTTACTCTCAATAGCGGAAGGAACTTACCTCAGTCTGCCACAATCAAGGGGAAGAATAAAGCTTCATCGGGTGATTCATCATCTTCTGCATGAGTCATGCCCGCTACAGGTTTGGGTGAGGAAGAATGAGGAGGAGCCATGCCAACTGCTAGTCACCACCATCCCCATCAGTAAAAATAACAAAAAATAGAAAAATCAAATAGACCAAAAAGATGATCGCAGTCGAAGTGAAGTCACACTTGCCATGGAGGGGCCAACACCAGCAGCCGATCCAGCACCAGCTGACAAAGCAGAGACCACAGTTTTTGCATGTCCACTAGCTGCAACACCATAATTTCAAGAATGTACAACTTTTTGCAGTCAGTATGTACAGAATATTATGGATAAGAATTATGTTGTAAATAAGAATAATGCTTTTGATTTTAGTTCTGTAAATAGCCCTTTCCCTGATGCAATAGAAAAATCCAAAACAAAATGCAAAAACAAAAAGTGCATTATCTGATACAAGTTTGTGGATATTCTTAGAAATTTAACTATTGAATTGCCTTTAATGCAAGCCATGGAATACATGCCCACAGTGGAGAAGGGCTTAAAGGAAATGTGTACAAACAAGCGTCAGCCAAATCGCAACAACAAATGCCAGCAAGTCAAGAAGCACGTCCTTACTATGGCTACATGTACAACCATCATCAATCTCCCATAAAATAAACATGACAAAGGAACACATTTGATCAGATGCAAGATCTTTTGACCGAGTCTTCAAGCGAATGCTGCTTAACAGTGGCTCTTCCATCAACCTAATGCCTTCATTACTGATTCAAGAATTTGGGTTGGGTGCACTCAAGAAGATACACATGATTCTTCAGTTCGCTGATCGATTCATCAAGCGACCTCGAGGTCTGTTGAAGGACGTTTTTATAACGGTGCTGGACATGCAGTTTCCTGTCAAATTTGTAGTCCTTGATATGGACTCTTCCACACCCTTACTCCTGACCCCAATTATTCTTGGTCAGCCATTCCTGCGCATCGAAGAGGCCGTGGTTGACTATGGGTCTGGGAAGATCACATTCGTCTCAAGCAATGACAGAGTTACCATAGACAAGGTCAATAAGCCAAAATTCATATATGATGAAATTCATGCATCACTGCCTGAAGAGTACTGTGACTTTGTTGCAGAAATCATATACATAACTCTCTTTGAATGGCACATGGACCCTAGAAATCCTCTCTACACAGGAGGACCTGGAAAGCACAATCAACTCAAGCTTTGATATCACTTGGGAAGCATATTGCAATTGTCCGATGCATCTATTTGATTCAAAAGATTCACACCAGTCCGAAGATGATGTATTCATTACAGACTTGTTCGGCATGTTATTTGTTGAACAACAAGCCACTGAGTGAGCAACACCTAAAAAATCATGGTTGATCATCTATCTACCATCACAATTTCTGAAGTGATCGGGAAGCAGGTCAGATTAGAACCAGAATTAAAGCTACTTCCGGCAGGCCTCAAGTATGCCTTCCTTGTGGGTGCAGAGAATATGCATCCGATCATCATCAACAGCAAGCTGACCCCGGATCAAGAATCTCGACTTGTCTAGGTTCTAGAGAAAAACCGCAAGGCACTAGGTTAGCACGCATGATACCTCCGTGGGATAATCCTACTCTGTGCTCACACCATATTTTCTTGGAAGAAGATGCCAAGCTGTCCCAAGAGTTTCAAGAAGTCTGAACCTAAATTTGCGAGATGTAGTCATGAAAGAAATTGCAAAATGGTGTGATGCAGGCTTCATTTATCCCATCTTCGATTCAAAATGGGTGAGTCCTCTACATGTTGTTCCGAAGAAAGCCGAGATTACCGTGGTTACAAACAATAAAGGAGAGGAGACTTAATCGGGTACCGACATACTGGTGGGTATGTGTTGACTACTACTGCCTCAATGCAGCAACAAAGAAGGACCACTTCCCCTTGCCATTCATCAATCAAGTTCTGGAGAGATTAGCTGGCAAGGAGTTCTTCTACTTTCTGGATGGGTACTCCGGGTACAACTAAGTGAAAATCGCCCTAGAAAACCAATAAAAGACTACCTTCACTTGCCAGTTCGACCCCTTCGCCTTCAGGAGAATGCCTTTTGGTATGTGCAATGCACCTGCCACATTCCAGAGATGCATGCTTATAGTTTTTGCCGAGATGGTTGGCATTTTTCTTGAGGTGTTCATGGACAACTCCTCCGTCTATGGTGACAGCTTCAATGCATGTCTTGAGCACCTGGACAGAGTACTTCAAAAATGCCATGAAGTCAATCTTGTGCTATCATGGGAAAATAGCCACTTCATGGTCACAGAAGGAATTGTGCTGGGTTACGTCATTTCCAAGCGTGGCATGGAAGTCAACTCGATAAAGGTAGATGTTATCAGCACTCTTGAGCCACCTCAGAATGTTAGAAATGTGAGTTCATTCTTGGGACATGTGGGTTTCTATAGAAGATTCATCAGAGGTTTCAGCCGCATGCCCGACCTCTAACAAAATTGTTGTGCAAGGAGAGAAAGTTTAATGTTGATCAGCAGGTTCTTCTTTCATTTAATTAACTGAAGGAGATCATCACACAAGCTCCAGTCCTATAGCAGTCAAATTGATCTCTACCCTTTGAGATCATGACAGATGCGTCAGATTTTACAGTTGGGGCCATGTTAGGACAAAGAAAGGACAAAGCACCCTGCGCCAGCAGGACAGTAGATGAAGCTCACCGTAACTACACTGTTATAGAGATAGAGTTGCTGGTCGTGGCATTCGCCCTTGAGAAGTTCAGACCCTATCTATTTAGATCTAAAGTCACCATCTATACTGACCACTCTGTTATACGGTACCTACAACAGAAAAAGGATGCCAAGCCTAGACTGATCAGGTGGATCCTTCTCCTCCAGGAGTTTGATTTGGAGATCAAAGACAAGCATGGGGTTCAGAATGTGGTAGCAGATCACCTCTCCAGAATTGAACAGCAAGAGCCTCCACTGAGCAATACACCCATCACATACACCTTTCCTGACGAGTCGATTCTTGCCGTGGACTCCCTCTCTTGGTATGCTGATATCGTGAACTACCTTATATCCGGGGTAGTGCCACAAGATTGGACGAAGATCAAGAAGGACAAATTTCTATCCCAAATCTATTTCTACCAATGGGAAGATCTGCTATTATTCAGGGAAGGAGCATACTACATTTGGCGGTGGTGTATTCCTTATGAAGAGCATCATAGTATCCTCGAGCATTGTCACTCGCTTGAATATGGTGGACACCACTCTAGAGACAGAATGGCAGCGAAAGTACTACAGTGTGGCCTATGGTGGCCGACAATATTCAAGGATACCGCAACATATATGAATCATTGTACTGATGGTCAGAGATTGGGAGGCACCCTTACAGCTAAAGATTCTATACCCTTGAAGTTCATTCTGATTTCGTATATATATTCGATGCTTGGGGCATCGATTTCATGGGACCCTTTCCCAACAGATAGGTACACGAGCACATCCTTCTTGTCGTTGATTAGTTGAGTCGCTGGGTTGAAGCCATTCCCGCCCTAGTCGCAGACAGCTGCATTGTGCGCCCATTTATGAGAGAGAACATCACCTCACAGTTCAGGATTATGAAGATTCTGATATCAGATGAGGGTAGTCACTTCATTAACAAAGAGGTCAGAAAACTAGTGAAGGAGTTCAACATTGAGCACCGAGTCGTGCCTCCTTATCATCCCCATACCAATGGCATGCTTGAGTTATCAAATAGAGAAATCAAGACGATCTTACAGAAGCTTGTGAAGTCGGACAGAAAAAATTGGTCCCAACTCTTAGACTCTGTTCTGTGGGCATACATAACCGCTTATAAGTCTCCCTTGGGCATGTTCCCCTATCGTCTTATGTTTGGAAAGTCGTGCCATCTGCCCATGGAACTAATCCACAAATCATTATGGGCAATCAATATCTACAACTTGGACTCACGAAAAGGTGATAAGAAAAGAAAAGAAGATCTTAAGAAGCTCCTTGAATTCCGAGACTATGCGTAAGATAATACCTTGATGTACAAGGATAAGGTTAAAAACTGACATGATCGGTACATCAGACAAAAGACCATCGAGACTAGATAGAAAGTGTGGCTATTTGACGCAATGCTGAAGATATTCCCAGGAAAATTAAAGAGTAAATGGACAGGGCCATTCAAAGTGCAAGAAGTGCATGACAACAGAAGCATCGAGTTATCAGATTTGTTGCCATACGTACAACCATTCATCATCAATGGTCAGTTAATGAAGCCGTACCTTGGGCATGGCACTTTCTTGGCCGTTGTCGATTCTGTTCAAGTGATATGCAATGAAGAAGCATCCACAATGTTAGCAGCATCGAAAGACTCAGAATGTTCCTCAAAACTCTTCCTCTAGTTTTTCTTATTTTCGTCTTTTCTTCTTTTCTAATTTTCATTTGTATTTTCTATTTTCTACCTTGTTGTCCTTACTCATCGCTTCTGTACCTAGGATATGCTTCATCCTAAGTATATGGGGGATGAGCGACCCCATATGTTCATTCTTTATCACATCACCTGTCTCCTCACGTGTTGATACTCCTGTCTATACTTAAGGATATTTTACCCTAAGGGCGTGTTCGGTAGGAGGTTAAGGGGGAATGGAATAAGGGGAATAAGCCCTCATTTTCCTCCCAACACGGTTCCCCGTGGTACGACTATTCCTCATTATTTCATCTTATTTCACTCTTATTCCTATCTTTATCCCACCTTACCTACCTTTATTTCACCTTATTCTCCTTATTCTTATCCTCCAGCCAAACGGAGAATAGACCCTTATTCCCCTTATTCCCCATCCTTATTCTTGCTTATTCTCCTACCGAACGGGCCCTATAAGTGCTGGGGGAGACTGTATGGATCGTTGACGTTCATTCCCACCATTGACCCTCCCTGCATGTAGATATAATCTGTTATACTTAGGATTAATTGATCCTAAGTATAGAGGAGACGGTCGACTTCTAAATGATTCTTTCTTTATTCTTTAGTCATTGTAGTATAGGCTTCTCCGTACTCAGCATGAGTTATGTCTTCTCTTTTCTCTCTGATCTATGATAACATAGTTTAATATAAGTATAGGGGGTCGTATATACGTTGTATATACTTTAGCCATAACTCGTACTTTCGTATTTTCAATAAGTATGGCTAAAATACAATTATTTAAGTGTAATGAACATCCTTCTATAAAATTCATGAAAATTCTTTGTATATACTGATTAATAAATTAGGTAAAAATATTTTGCAAAATGTTTAAAAATGATTTGGAAAAATTCTTTGAAAAATCTTTTGAAAATTATTTGGAAAATATTTTGTAAAATATTTTCAACCCTTGTAAAAAGATTTTGTTTGTAAAAACTTCTTTTCTTTTCTTGAAATAAAATGTTTTGAAAATCTATTTGCAAATGGTTTAGAAAATGGTTGCAAAAATAGTTTGAAAAATCTATACATACTGTTTGAAAAATATTTGTAAAATGGTTTTCAAATTTTTAAAATATTTGTAAAAATTATTTGTCAAGTTAGTTTGCAAAATAAAATTTTAAAAATGTTTGCAAAAATCTTTTCAAATTATTTCGAGAATTATTTACATAATTCAGACAAAAAAGGATTCTTCACGAACCTTGAATATACAATCCTGTAAATTCCTATAAACCAAACCCTGTAAATAAAAGGATGCACACCCGTGTAAATAGTTGCACATACTACCTATTTGTTCCAAAAACCTTTTGTTTTTGAAAACTCCTTAACATTTTGCAAAATTAAAAAACAAAAAACATTGCAATTTTTTTTCAAAATTGCATAAATGTTTGTAAAACTTTTTCACAAATCCATAAAAAGTTCAAAACTAGAAAATGACATCACAAAAATAAATTTCTTGCATCGTACATAGCATTCACATTTTTCAGAATAATATAGACAATTGAACAAGTCCAAATAAAGTCTAAAGATTGGAGCTTGGAATAGACATTAATACACTTAATTTCAGAGGAACCCATTAAGGACTAGAAGTGGATATATTTTAGGTCACCTTGACTTAATTCTTTAGGTTCCATAAGTCTGTATTCACGAGTCAATTCAACGTGCTTAAATAGAACCTTTCATATCATCCATAAGACTCTTGAGATAGTGACTTGATTTGAAACCTCACACCTAGCACTTAGCTCAACTCAGATGGATTGTTGAGAAATGTTGGAGTCTAAGTCGGGATGATGCAAGGCCGCTTCATCAAGGGTAGCTCATGAACCATTTTTGGCTATTGCCAACACCGGTATTCTAACCCACTTCTTTTGGTAACAATGATATCTAAAGACTAGAGATGGATTGAGACAATGCTTTGGGTGAGGAATGGTTTACCGACGTAACTTTTTCCAAGATCCCAAAAATGGGCGGAACAAAAAATGCTATATCCACTGAGGCACAAGAAAGAATGCAGAAGTTGTAAAAAGTAAAATAAAATATCTAAAGAATCTGATACCAAAAATTCTATAAAAATTTGAACTTCAGAAAAAGCCTGCTTCTTGGTGAAGAATTGGTTATACTGATCGACTTCACAAGGGAATGAAGACTGCACTGGTCCATTCCCACTTCCTGATTTCCATGTGGTTCCGAGCACACCATTAATCCAAAGGCCTTCTCTAAGCTCCAAATTCTGATTTCATTAAGATAAGCTTAAAATACAATAATTATTCCAAGTTATTTCTTTTTCTTTTCCTTATTTTTATTTTCTACACTCATTGCATAAGTGTTTGCTAGGGCCAGCAAAGGCAAGTATAGGGGTGATAAATCTCCATTTTATCACCTTTATTCTTTCATGTTGGCCTTTAAACCCTATAAAAATGCATGTATATATCATTATTTTGCATTATTTATTGTATAAATACTGTATAAAATGTATTATTTAAAGCTAAGATAAAAAAAATAAAGAAAATAAAAAAGAATAAAATGCTAAAGGTATTTTATTCTTGATTTGTTAGACCTCAAATAAAGAAACTTTTTACATGAAAGTTGTATATAAAAATGTATAGAAAAATACAAATTTACTTTACACAAAATTAATACACAGTGCACTTGTTAACTCAGAATAAAGAGCCAAAACCCAAACTTCCCAGACCTCTCAATAATAACTCAGAATACATCAAATCACCTTTAATTGTATATAATTTTTAATAAGATATTTAATGAAGGTGGTTTCATTCAATTTTGTGATAAGGTGAAGGTCAGGTTTTGGACCCCTATTGTAGAGTTTACCTGAATAAAATATTCATTTTATTTATTCTTTATAATTTTTTTATAATTTTATTTTTTAATTTCGTAAATATTATTTATAATGCATATACATATTTAAAATAGAATAAAACCATGAAAAAAAACACAAAAATAAAATAGTCTATATAAATACATAGATGAAATACCTATAGTTATACCTATATAAAATATACCTCCATTTATTTAAGTGTACAAATAATATCAGAAAAATACAAAAAAATACATTTATGTATATAAAAATAATTTATGAATATATAAATTATGAGAATAAATTAATAAAATCAAAAATACAAAATAAAAATAAATTATACATAATATAAGTAAATATACATATAAATAAAACCCTAAAAAGTAACCTATAATAAGGGAACCCATGAAAATAAATAAAATCAGATTTAAATACTACATAAAATAATAAGCATTTTTTACTTTATAACCTAAAATTAATAAATTCATTTGATATTTATTAATCATTTTACAAACCATTTCTGCCTTTCATTTTTTGGTTGGCCCACGTGGACCAACCAAAGTCATTCTTTTGTTGACCCAAGTCAACCTGTCCTTCCCCACCTCTGACGTCTGTCAGATCCTCGAGACCCCTACTTCCTCGAATTTTCCAGACCACCCTATCCCTCCATTCGCCTCGAGTCCTTCATAGATTTTGTTCACATCTCGATCACCATCCTCGCCTACTCGTTAGATTTTCCTGATCTGTATTGAGCGATGAATAAATCGTGATCAAAGATCGATCGAACCTCTGTCTATAAATAAAACCCATATTCTTTCCATCCCCTTTTGATCCCTCTCCGAGCTTTATAGTTGCTCCAACTGTGTGCATGCGAGTTCGTCGGTGACATAGGTAGCTTCCCCGAGGCTTGAAGCATCGCATGAGGAGGAGAGGAGGTCCACATGGCGCTCCGACAACATCCTGCTACTTGGTTTACAACCAGGTTAGAGCTGCGCACTTTACTTCTTTTAGGTAGATTTTCTTCGTGGCATTTCAATTCCACATTTATCATCATTAGATTAATAGGTTCGGTTAATTTTTAATTGCTTCAATCGTCTGGAGTTCGGATCCAGACCATATTTCGCTAGTAATCACCCTGTTATCGATCCTCTCTCCACACCATCTCATTCCCTAATCATTTCTCCATCGATCCATATCATTTTCCCGTTGAATCGAGCCTTAATTTGAGGAGATCGAAGCTTCATCTTTCATCCTAGCCAAAGCTGCATCCACCTCGTTGTTCATGAGGTTTCAGACCTCCATTTTTGGCCGAAAGGAACCTCTTGAGACACCAAGTCTTTTATGCAGGACCAACCTACCAGAGAACTACATGGAGCCTCGATTCGAGGCATTTTGCACCTCCCATGTTGCCTGAAGCCTTAGCTGCTCGCCAGATCTCAACCGATGATATCTGGATCTTCTGGAGGTCCCTGCCGATGCAGAAGGATCCAAGGAATCTACAGAGCCTTTTGGTGTACATGTGAAGATTGGTGCCTAGAGTCGTGTGGAATCAGAGATTGAAGCTCAACCACTCGATTGTTCTTCGTGTTCTTGTTGATGATCCAAATACCATCGGATCAGGAGGCCTCTCCAGTTCTAATCTCAACTGTCCAATCTTCGCAACCCTCGGCTGTTGATGAAACTTCACGAGCATATCTCATGCATTGATCGTCGAAGGGGTCTCGCGTGTTATGCAACTGCCACGTGTCCAAGTGAATTAACGCCAGCCGCACGATCGCGCCTATTTGGGGGTAGTTTGCACATCTTTCCCCACATTTTTGATGTATTTCGTATTAGTCCTATAAATAAATTTTGCAGTGTAAATAAATTTGTAAATATTGCATAGAGACCCTCAACATTTATTATTTTTGCAATTAGGTCTAGTCCAGCTCATCTCACGTGTCATCCCACGTGAGCTGGGCAAATTGCACATATATTTTGGTGGTTTTAAAATTGTAAAATAGCCCATAAAGTTTAAATATTAGTTATATATGCTCGGGAAATTTGCACATTTGCCCCTGACTTTATTTTTAAATGCAAATATGCCCTCGCTAGTTTATGTGTTTTTGTCATGTATTTCATTTATTAGAAATAACATCCATGCTATAAAAATTATGCAAAAATAGGATTAGATGCTTGCTAACATGTACATCAAGCTACATCTGTGGAGTTGCATTTTAAGACTTCAACTATTTATTAAAAATCAAAAGAGCATGATTTATTTTTTATTTAACTTATAAAATACCAAAAAATATAAAAACATTTTGAAAAACTCCAAATATATATTGTTTATTTTAGTATTTTGAGTCTCCAGACCAAAAATACCTAAAAAATAGAAAAAGAAAAAGTCTAAAAATTAAAAAGCTCCAAAATCCAGTAAAAAAATAGGAAAAATCACCAAAAATCCCAAAAATATTTATTTTTATCTCTGAATTTTCTTTATATTATTATCTATATATTAAATTAATTTGAAGGATTTTGGACACTATTTTCTATTTTTCATCTTCAAATCTATTCATCCTATTTATCTAATTATTGTTTTGGGATATGTTTGATATTTAAAATACATAAAAATTAGCAAAAATCCCAGAAAAATCACAAAAATAGTAAAAAATTATGAAAACCCCAAAAATGTAATTCTTTAATTTTTGGTTATTTTTAGTTATATATATAATTACTATACCGTATATTATATAATACACATATATGTATATCTATATATTTTCTACAATATAAAAACTCTTTTAATATTTCTTAAAATCTAATATATATATATATTAAGCTGAATTTGAGGATATTTGTATAATTTTTATATATGTTTATATATATATACATATATCTAATATACACTTCCTTTTTGTATATATTATTGATATAAATACCTATATAGATAGACATGTATATATATATCTATTATCTTATATTAAATTTACAGATAAAATTTAAAAAAAAAAGAATAAGGAAAATCAAATTAAAAACTATAAAACCAAAAACCCACATAAAAAGTCTTTAAAAAATATTATGTACATAATTTTCATTGATTAGCAATAATCGTTAGATTACTAGATTGCTCTCTGTAGTTCGACCTCTACATGCTTACATGCTATACATTTTTGTTTATAGAGTAGAATAAATTATGCCTCACATTTTTGGACATCATTGCTTATTTATACATCGTGGGTACTTGTTAATGAACTTAAGATGTCTTGTGAGAGGCCGCCTCAACGACACTCTATCTTTGCACTCCTGAGGATAATTTTAGACCCTCGCAAGATTCTTTTCATCACTTATGCTTAAACCTTGCTCGTCCCTGAACAACTAAAGGACGATGAGGGGAAATGAGATTAGGTTCCATACCAAGATCATGAATAAAAGGTAAAAATGGAGATTGGCTCGACATTCAGATTATTAGTTTGACAAAACTTCTATGAGAATTAGGATTTTGAAATCAACAATCTCCAAGTTCTACACATCATTGTGTAGGTTCGGCTCATGAGTTATCTTAGATCATCGTTCTCCCAAAGCACACCTCATGAACATTGAACAATTGTCTCTTGTGTGTGAAGGGTGTTAGATCTCCCCAGTCGAAATGTCAGACTAGTGTGTTATCCTCCCCTCCAGTAATTTGTCCTCAGGGAGTCAAGTATTTCCTTCTAAGTTTAGGTACGTGCTAGTTCCCAACAAATATGGTGGAAGATGTTTAGATGAATGAGAAAAAACCGGAGTGTGACCAGTGTAGTCACATCTCTTGTGAAGCTTGGCCAATTCAGAAGTCTCCACATAGATATATAGGCTATCTGAAGCTTAGGCCTTCGTAGTCAATGATGTACTTTGGGTATTGGCTTCTTTTGGTATAAATTGTAGACGCTCTGCATTAATAGTTTTGTGCCTCAATGAACATGGAATCTTTTTTCCGCCCATGTTTTGGGATCTTAGAAAAATATGCTAGCATTCTATCCCTCATCTGAAGCTTTATTTCAACCCATACTATGGTATTTAGATGTCCAAGCTACCATAAAAGAAACCCACACAGTCTTCCAACACCCCATCCGAGTTGAGCTAAGTACATAGTGCTAGAATATTTATTAATTCCCTATTAAGAGCCGTACTCAGAATGAGGCGACTAGGTTATACACTTAGAGTCGAAATTTGAACATTGTCATGTGGAACTCAGAGATTTAATTCTAGGACCTGAATCTTCTAAAATCCTATTTTTTGTGAAGTTACCATGAAATTTAAGTGGATTAAGGTCAAGTCAAGACTACTCTTGATTTTTACTCATGATTCGATTCAGAACCCAAGGTCTTTTCATTAATGCATATGCATGGCTGAATGAAGTGCAGATGCCTAAGATGCAAAGATATTTTTTAATTTTTTAATACAAGAGTTTTACACATATTATACGTATTTACAATTATTTTACATATTATACATATTTTAAAATAATTACCCCCACATACCCGTATAAGGTGAATATTTTATACAGAAAATATAATACTATATAGTACAAAGCGATGCCAAGTATAGATGGATGCAAATGAAGAAAAGATTGAAAATAAGTCATCTACCTCCCATACTTAGGCTCTTGCTCAGCCTAAGTATAGAAGAGAGCAAAAACGAGGTGTTTCAGGGAAAAAGGAGAAATGATGGGTATGAACAGGGCAGGCATCGGCCCCCCCATACTTAGGCCTTTGCCTAGGTATTGGAGAAGTATAAAGGAACCGATGGGATTCGGGAGAATGTACAGAGGTTCCAGGAGGTTTTAGGCAAACCTTCTTATGGGTGTGGGGCAGAAGGGAATATGGTTCTAAATAAGAAGAAGATTCCCAGCTATCGTCGGAGTCATCCTCAGAGGATAATACTATACGACAGAGGTTATCCAACTATTTTTATTCTTCAGTTGCTCACCCAATACATGTTTACTCTCATGGTTAACCAACTCAACCTTGGATGATGAATATTCTCATGAAGAGGTATCCGACTGGTTATATCTTATTACTTCAGTACGTCTACAAGAGCCTAGAGAATAATCTTCAGAAAAATCCATGCCGATAGTCATGTACATAGTCAGTTTGCTAGAACCTAAAGTAAGGAGAGAAACAAGGTCATATTGCTTCTTCCCTCCACTAGCAACGAGACTAGGGGATGTGATCCCTTTAAACTGAGTATGTGAGGTGTTGGACATTGGTTCTTCATCGGATGAATCAGGTTATTCGTTGCTCATCTTCTATAAGGTAAGTACATGTCTTTGGTATATGATAGTGCTCTGAGTTAGCTTGGGCTTTGTCAGCTCTCAGATAACAATAATGATCAAGGAAGTCCAAAATGACTGTATCTGGGCCTAGTGAATTGAATGTGTTGAAGTCAGGGTCATTCACCTTGGTGACAGCATTGGTTGTCTTGACAATGGTCTCCTTAGGTGTCTCTCCTTGGTTCATGTCTTGAATCGGTGGTTCATGAGGAGAGGTCTGATCATGTGAAGGGTTTGATGTTGTGGTGTCCTCTTGGTCATGTCTATCGGTGTCTTGTTCAGTTTTCTCATGGTCAGGTGCGGTCCTCAAAAATTTGGTCATTTCAATCCTGGTTTGGAAATTTTATGTCTTGATTCTCATAATCGATTGTCGCTCTAGCAGGCTCTAAGAAAGACTTTCCCAAAATAATAGGAGACAGTTAACTCTCCTCGATGCTCAATGTCCAATATAATGAAGTCCACTCTGTGTTTAATACCTTGGAAGTTAATGACGACAGAAACGATTCCTCTGAATCTTTTTGTGGATCGATCTGGTAGTGATGATCACTTTATTCTTCTTGAGCAGTCCGTGTTTGAGTCAGTCAATTATGGACTTCGATAAGATGTTTAGGCTGGAGCGATCATCTATCCCAATATGAGTAAACTAGGTATCCTCAATTTCGTAATTAACCTTGGACAATCGCTTAACATTTCGACTCTTGGCTTTCTTGGTCATTACCATTGAACTGACCATAGTGATTAAATTAAATTCAGTTCTAGATAATTTCTTGCCCATCTTCTTAGGTGATAATCAACTTTTCACAAATATCTAAAAATTGGGTACGTACTCTATGGCCTTATTTAATGGAAGCTCTAAGATTAGGCTTTTGCAGAATGCTTCCATTTTTGTGTTGTTCATTTTTTATTTTTTTGATTTTTTTGATTTTTTGTTGTTTTTGATAGATTCGGTTGAATAATCAGTGTATTTGTCAATGGTCTCGGATCCATGTGGTGTCTATCTCGGAAAATGTTGCACATGATGTGTCTTGGGCTTGTTTTGTGATATCCCTGGTCCTCCTTTGTTGCTAATCATTTCTTTTATCATCTAGATGATATTATCAAGTTGACCAGTTAGGCATCGACTCTCTGATTAATCCGAGTAATGCCATCCATGATTGCCCATGAATCGGAGAGGAATAACCGTACTCATCATATCGTTTCTCTAACATGCAACCATGACTTGAGTAGAAGTAGTTCCCTGCATTTATTATCTGGTCATGAGTCCTATTTTCTTGACTATGGATATCAAGTGTGTGGTCAATGGAAAAGTAATCGTACTCGGGGAGAGAGTCATCCCTAGTAGGGGATGGTTAAAATAATGAATTGTTAATCGTAATAGGGAATCATTTTTCACTTTCAAATTCGGTTACACTCCGATCCATCCTTGAATTTGCTTGCTCCATTTTGTCCACATAATATTCATTTGATTCATATCTCAAATACTCAAATACTTAACCGAATAATAAGTAAGGTCATGGAATAGAATGGTTGTGAATGTGGAGAGGGAAGACGACTGGGGAGGAACCGTCTCAAAGAGAGGGTTCTGCTAGAATAAACATGATGACAAAGATGGTCGGGTCATGTTCATGTAAGCTCAACCCACGGAGTCTGGGTGTGAATACAAATATTCTGACATCTTCGAAAAGGAAGTTGGAGAACGATTCACGAACCTTGATACGTGTGTGTAGTGCAATGATCTTTTAATGCTATAATACAAAATGCAAACTCCGGTTCGCTAACTTAACTCAATGAAGGCTGCAAGGGTCCAACCAATTATCTTTTCAATTTTAAGTTAGGTGATAGTGCAATCTTGTAATCGGTTACACACAAGTGTGTCTCCTTGATGTCCAGATGTGGTTCTACTACCCCTCAATCAAAGGAGTGATCTACTCGGACTGTCAGGTTATATCACACTCCTAAAGAGAATAGTAGAGTTGCACACCCAAAACATCTCTCTACGATCATAGGTGAGTGCCTGCAACTCCCAAACCCGCAAGAGTCAGATCTAGAGACTTAGGGTGCAGGTCCAGGGTTTTGGTCTCTAACCTTAATGCTACGTCCTTACCCCACTCACAGTCTGGAGGTAAGTACATGTGTATAAGGATGGGGTTGCCTTCCCACAATCAATGATTTTAAATTTTTATCCTATTTAATTAATCGGTATATTTAGCAATCCTGATTTTATTTGTAATCACTTGCTTTGAAGTTCAGAACCAAGCATGTCTACTGAGCAGTTTCTCTTTTAATCCTATGTGGAGAAACACAGAGGGAAGAGTCAGAAAAGCTGATGCAATTCGATAAAACAATGATGCATGCTCAAGTATAAATACTTAAGTGATCCTCGCAATCTACATGCAATATGCTAAATAAAATTGAAATTTACACTATATGCATGCACTGAAAAACTGCTCCTAGACAGATAGTTCTATTAGTGAGTTGGCTAAGTAGAACATCTAGTATGTCTATTTAATATGAAATGTGTAGACCTAAGACTAACTTTTCTTTGTTTTCATGTGGTTTTCTTATACTTAAGCCCTTAGTATTAGGTTCTATTTGATTGGTTGAGCTAGGTAACCGATTAGGTCTACATCCCCTAAATAAGAATATTTGTTCCTATAAGATTAGATCGTAGGATTGAACTTAGACAAATAGTTGGTTCGTACCCGATAATTGAAGTTACTAATATGACATTTCTCTTGTATCATTTAGGTTAGCTTATTTTTTAGTCTTTATTTTTATGTGAGGATCCTTTTGCATGTAGACTATTGCCATAAGGTACGCATCTTCTATCTCTTGTATGCATCATTGATTTCCATCGCATTGGCTTTTTCAATCTCCTCCCTTGTTTTTCTCACTTAGGAAATAAAGAATTTGGAAAAATCATTAGACCGCTTCTTTGAAAAAATCTAAAAAAAAAGTGATAACCAAATAAAAAGGGACTACAAAATCTAATTGACCTAAAACTAAACGTAACGATCAAATTCATTGTTTGGGAGAGTACCCCCACATGATTTGCTGGTACTTACCTCCTGATAGAGTTGGTGAGGATGTTGCCATAAGGTTAGAGCCCAAATCCATGGAATTATGCCCTATGCTCCTATGCATTACTCTTTGGTGTATGGTTGAGATGCAAGCACTTTCCTAAGATCTTAGAATCGTTTTAGTGTGCTCTACCTCCTATCCCCCTTTGGGCCTGATATAACCTGACAACCGGAGTAGATGGTTCCACTATTTGGGGAGATTTGAGGACGTACATTGGGCGATAGGGTGACATTACCCTGTGTGCTTAGTAGTAAGTGGCTTTGTGTAGATTCACTAAACTTAAAATTGAAAAGATAATTGACCGACTTTCACGGTCTTCACTTGTGTTCAGTTGGTGAATCGGGGATCTGTATTGTGTTTGTTTTCTAGTGTTAGAGATCCCTCTGTGCACTATGCACCTTCTTCTCATTTTCTTCTTCTTGTTTGACTTTATGTTCTCACATCTTGCCTTTTGCCATTAAGATGTCAGATTATAGTATTTTGCGCTTGGACTTTGTGAGATTATCTCTATACACTCCATTTCAGTCATTTTCACGATTTGGGATGACTCTCTTCCCGAATTCACTTCTTTTTCTACATCTCCACTTCTATTGCCATAACTTCCTTGTTTGAGATTGACCCTAATCTTAAACTATCATTTGAGACTCCAGATTTTCCGATGACTGATCGAGTGACTCTCACTTTACAAAGACTGATTCCGAGGATTCGATGGAACATCTGAGGGAAAAGGTCCAGTTACTGAGCAACATGAGATCAACTCCACGATGTTGGCATCTATTCAGGCCATCTAGCCCCAGCTGACTGAGCAGGCCAACATCTAGGCCTCATGATATGATCTTAGAGCCGAGGTGGGATAGAGGAGAGAGGAGGATGGATAAATTAGAGGAGGTGGGAATGTGGGAGCTGATTAATAGTAACCTAGAGTGGAGCCGAATCCTACACTTAGAGATGCCAATAACCCTGGCATAGGACACGCTATGACATGGATTCAGATACCTGCGGTTCATGGGATTTCAAGCTGAATCCCACTATTCTTCCTTTGCTCCCGATATTCCATGGACTCATTCATGAGGAGACTTATATACTCCTCCATCAGCTTTATCGCATATGTAGCACCATCCACTACCCTAACATCCCATTAGAGGTAGTGAAGATGACAACCGTCCTGTTCAGTCTCAAGGCACTATATTAGATTAATCATTTGGGAAAGGTCGTCACGTCTTGGCATGAGTTGAGATCCGCATTTCTGAGCAAGTACTATCCCTTGGACGTTTGAATCAAATGCGATCGTTGATAGCCAACTTCTCCTAGTTGTCCCATGAGACTTTTCACGAGGTATGGGAAAAATCAAATATTTGACAGAGAAGTACCCCATCATGATATTCCAAAGACAAGCTTAGTGCAGAACACCTTTGGTGGTTGAGCTTAGAGAATCAGAGATTGGTAGATGTCGCTTGTGTGGGATCACATTTCAACAAGGATGATGATATGCTTTATCAGATTTTTTAGGAGATGGCAGAGAGATTTGCAGCTCTTTTTTCTTAATGTGCTTTACAGAAGCATGCTACACCTTCTTCTTCTTCAACACCCCACAAGGACGTCAACATGATGACATCTCATGATGTGGATAGGGCAGACATTGCTGATCTGACCATTATTGGAAGCCACCTATCTAAAGTATATATAATTGAGAAGCGGTCACAAGAGCTCGATAAATTACAAGTGATCGAACAGAGGATCAAGCGGCTGGACAAGGTGGATAAGATTACCCATTATATGGAGCTTCTATTAGTATCATCAGCTCATGCCAGAGTCAGTGTGAAACATCCGATACACTTGCAGTGGAGAAATCAAGTTCTTCTACTTCTTCAGCACATAGAATACAAGATTTCCTTCTTCTAGCGTCCAATATGTTTACTACATGCAGACGTCAGATCAGGTTCAACAAAAGTCTCCTCCATCATGTGTTGTGACATTATCCAGAGCACTAGTACATTCCTGAGTAGTATTCTCCACCTTTACCTCACATCCAGGAGGTGAATAACATTTGGTTTCACTGAGAGCACAATCATCCTCGTCCATTAGGACAAGGTTAGTTGGGTTCGCAGCCAAGTCAGAGGCCCATCTACCATTTTCATGGAGGGAGACCATATCCTCATCACCAGCAGACTTCACATCCTCACCAGTTTTTGTCTCGGCCTCAGTTCCAGACCTGGAGACATGATTACCAACAGTCTATGCAACCTGCATACTCTTACCAACCATATCCACAACAACATGCATATGGGTAGTATTATTCGCATCCTCGTCCTCCTTACTATAAGCAGCAGTATTCTGGGTACCAGCCTCCACACTACCGGACTCGAAAGCCTGTTGTTGAGCACCCAGAGGCACCTTTGGTGAACCCAGGCCTTGATCAGATTGCCCCGTTGATGAATAATATGACTGATTTGACTCATAGGCTTGACGATCTAACCACGACAAAGACACTTATACCATCATAGGTCTAAGACAATCCCAACAACTTTAGATGCAAGGAGCAGGTAACCCATGATCCATCCACCCCCGAGATAGGTATGACCTTCGATTTTACATGTTTATCTCACACAATTTTTCTCAGGAGAAGTAGGAGATTGCAGCAGCCTTCAAATTAGTTGGGATTGGGGGATCGAGCAGTTGAGAGATCTACACCGACTATATCAACTTCTTTACTAGCTGAGCAGCGATCTAGTGTTGCAATTCCAGAGCATGGAGGATCACCATCACCTTCTTCTTCTTCTTTACCACCACCACTACCACCACCACCATCTTCATTATCCAGAAAATCATAAAAAGACAATAAAGCAAGATGTAGTGTTGGGTTTGCTTCGAGGAAGAACACACTCGTCGTGGAGTCTTCTTCAGCACTAGCAGACCGAGCAACCCGTTTTATTTTCCCTTTTATTTTTATTTATACACCTGTATTGGATGATACTGTACATCCTATTTTTGATCATCCTTTTGTACATGCTGATTTTGATATTAATAAGACAAATGGACAGTTTGATGTTTTACCTAATATAGTTCCATTTCCATGTGTCTTGAATGAAAGAAAATTTCAAAAATCAAAACAATTCTATCTGATCCTGGAGTGGTTGAGATCTTATAGAACATCTTTTTAGATATGTCACTCCTTAAGGCCATGGAGTACATGTCTGTAGTTAAAATGGGAATGAAAGAATCATTTACTAGGAAGCATCGGCTAAAGCAGAATAAATGCCCAACAACAGAAAAGCACATTTTGACCATGGCCACAGTTCACACCATCGGCAATCTCCCACCCAAAAAGAAAGATAAGGGAGCATCTCACATTTATTGTATGATTTTTGATCAGGAGTTCGGTCGTACTCTTCTCAATAGCGGATCCTTGATCAATCTTATTCTATCATTGCTACTTACTGAGTTTGTATGGAGACCTCTTAGATCGACCTGGATGATCCTTCAGTTTGCTGATATATCAATCAAGAGACAGAGGGGCTTTCTTGAGGACGTTATTGTAACAGTGCAAGGCATGAGCTTTCCAGTTGATTTCATTGTCATGGATATGGATACACTTGCACCGTTACTCCATACCCTGATCGTACTTGGTTGGTTGTTCCTTCGAACGACCGAAGCAGTAGTTTATTATGGTACTGGATAGATCATCTTTCACTCTCACAATGATAAGGTGAAGAATGAGATGATCCCAGATCCGAGGCCATCACCGACACCAACAGCAGATGTGAGAGAGCCAGCACCAGATTCCAAGGACTGTGATTTTCTAACTGAGATTCAAGACCCTGATTAGTTTACTAATTTCATAGATACAAGGAGTTCCTCTCCTAGAAGGAACCTTTGGAAAGAACAGTCAATCTTTGCTCCCTTGTTGATGATTCAGAGTTGGTAGTTGATAGATTGTTTGAGTTGTATTCTGAGGATGACACTGAGTTGTCTGAGGTAAATACTAATGCGATTATGAGTTACCTGAGGTACATCTTGAGTTACTTTCAAAGGTACATTTTGAGATCCCTAAGACACATTTTTCTGAGATTACTAGTGACATACCTCCTGCTGAGATATCTGAGATTTTTGTTAATGGGTTTTCTGAGATCTTTGAGCAACCTGATGAGCCATTCTTGTCTTAATAGAGAGCATTTCTTGTAGATCTTTCTGGTACACTTCATGCTGAGCCTATAGTAGCCATGGTGGACAGTTCAGATAGTGCAGATCATATAGCTTCTACCAGTGCAGTTGCAGAGGTTGATGTAGAGCAGATTCAAACATCACCTGAGCTCAAAGTCTTACCTACATCTCTGAAGTATGCCTTCCTTGCAGGTGTCCTCAGATATTTTTGGTCATCATAAGTTTGCAGTTGACCAACGACCAGGAATCTCGCTTGCTAGAGGTTTTGAGAGAAGCCGCAAGGCTATTGGATGGAGTATTTTGGATCTCCATGTGATTAGTCCAGCTTTGTGCTCACATCATATCTACTTAGAGGATGACAACATGACGACTCTTGAGTTTTAGCACCGTATGAATCCTAGTCTCGGGGATGTTGTCATAAAAGAGATCAGGAAATGGTGTGATGTTGGCTTCATTTATCCTATTTCATATTCCTAGTGGGTCAGTACATTGCATGTGATCCTAAAGAATATGATTTACAGTTGTGACGAATGACCATGGTGAGGAGATTCCGACTCGTGTACCCACTTCATAGCACGTCTGCGTAGATTATTGACACTTGAACTCATCGATCAAGAAAAATCATTTTCCACTACCCTTTATTGATCAGATTATTGAGAGGTTGGTAGGAAAGGAGTTATTTTATTTCTTGGATGGGTACTTAGAATATAACTAGGTAGCAATCTCTCCTGAGGATCCAGAGAAGACTACTTTTACTTTTCCATTTGGCACCTATGCCTTTAGATGGATTCCCTTTGGATTGTGTAATGCTCCCGCTTTATTCCAGCGGTGTATGTTGGCTGTTTTTACCGACATGGTAGGTATTTTCCTCGAGGTCTTCATAGATAATTTCTTGGTCTACAGGGATAGTTTTGACACTTATTATTTAGATCGAGTACTTCAGAGATGTTGTGAGGTAAAATTAGTGCTCTCGTGGGAGACAAGTCACTTTATGTCGATTAATGGGATTGTACTGGGCCATGTTATCTCAAAACATGGTATGGAGGTTGATCCAGCAAAGACAGATGTGATCTTCAAGCTTGAGTTGTTGTAGAATTTATAGTAGTTGAGATCTTTTCTTGGTCACGTCAGATTTTATAGGCTATTCATTAAAAACTTCAGCAAGATCGCCAGGCCTTTGATTGAGCTTTTGTGCAAGGAGAGTGAGTTTATTGTTGACAAGAGCATCCTCCTTGCCTTCCATCAGATGAAAGATATGGTTGGTAGTGCTTATATCCTTCAGCTACCCAATTGGTCTCTCCCATTTGAGATCATGATGGATGCGTCAGATTTGGTAGTTGGAGTTGTTTTAGGGAAGAGATGTGTTGGGAAGCCATTTGCCATACACTATGCTAGCAAGACTCTAAATGAGGCACAACACAATTACATTATTACAGTGAAGGAGATGTTAGCAGTAGTGTTTGCGCTAGAGAAATTCCGCTCCTATCTTTTGGGTTACAGAGTGATTTTTTACACGGATTGTACCGATACAGTACTTATAGGTAAAGAAGGATGCCAAACCACATCTTATCAGATGGATCCTTCTTCACCAAGAGTTTGATTTAGAAATTTGAGACAAACCTGGAGTGAAAAATATTGTGGCATATCACCTTTCTCGGATTTCAGATGTTGAATCCCCTGAGCAGTTAGTACTTCCCATATCAGAGACCTTTCCAAATGAGGCTATCTTGTCTGTTGCCTCACTCCCATGGTACACTGATATTGTGAACTTTCTTGTCTCCACAAAAGTTCCACAAGATTAATTCAAGCTTAAAGTAGGCAGATTTCTGTTAGGGATTCATTTTTACCAGTGGGAGGATCTGTACCTATTTTATGAGGGTGCATATTGTATCTGGAGGAGGTGCATTCATCGGGAGGAATACACCAGTGTGCTTGAGCATTATCACAGGTTATAGGCTGGTGGGCATCATTCGGGGAAGGGTACGACAGAGAAGGTTCTTCAATGTGTCCTATGGTGGCCAACTCTGTTCAAGGATGCTACGAATTATGTTAGACATTGTACTGATTGCCAAAGAATGGGAGGAATCATTGGTTCCAAAGATACCATGCCCTTGAGATATATCCAAATTTCTAATGTTTTTCATGCTTGGGGCATAGACTTCATGGTCACATTCCCAATTAGTCATGGATTTCAGTGCATCCTACTTGTCGTGGATTATGTTAGTCGTTGGGTGGAGGCGATCCCCACCCGAGTCGCTGATAGTTGTACGGTTTGCTCCTTTCTCAATGACAACATTATTGTACGATTCGGGATATCCAAGATACTCATTTCGGATGGGGGAAGCCATTTCATCAATAGAGAGGTCAGAAAGTTAGTTAAGGAGTACACCATTGAGCATCGTGTCGCATCTCCTTACCATCCACAGACTAATGGCTTGGTTGAGATTTCAAATAGGGAGATCAAGATGATACTTCAGAAACTTATATGTCCAGATAGGAAGAATTGATCCTAGATGCTTGACTCAGTTCTATGGGCTTATTAGACGACGTACAAGTCTCCATTGGGCATGTCTCTCTATAGAATGGTTTATGAAAATCTTTGCCACTTACTAGTTGAGATGATTCACAGATCTTTATGGGCACTCTGTGTATGCAGTTTGGATTATGAGAGAACATGCTAGAGAAGAAAGTGGATCTGAACAGATTGCTGGAATTCCGAGATTTCGTATATGACAACACACTCATGTATAAGGAGAAAGTCAAGCGTTGGCATGGTAACCATATTAGGAGAAAGGCTTTCATCCCTGATCAGAAAGTATGGTTGTTTGATGCGAAATTGAAGTTATTTATCAGCAAACTCAAAAGCAAATGGTCAAGACCGTTCATTGTTAGAGTTGTGCATGACAATGGTAGTATTGTCATATCTAGGTTCTCATCTAATGCACAACCATTTGTTGTGCACGGACAGTTGCTGAAGCCATATCTAGATCATAATACATTCATGTCCGTGGTTGATTCCATCTACTTGGTATAAGATGACGATCCTTTGACATCTTCTCTGTCTGATACATGAGCTGCTATTCTTTTGTATATACTATTTTTTTATTCTTTCTCCTTCCGTTTTTATCATTCATCTCTTTTCCGTTTGTGTGTGCTATACTTAGGGTGTACTCTATCCTAAGTATAGGGGAGGTGAATGACTTGAGCTATTATTTTCTTTTTGTTTCATCACCCTTGTTGTTTTTGACTATACTAAGGGATCCTTTACCCTAAGTATAAGGGGAGTGACTTCGTTCATTTCATTCTTCTTTCGCATTTTTATTTCTTCTATGCACTCGCTTGTCCTTCAACTTGTTGATATTCTCTTTCTATACATAGGGATCTTTTAGCATAAGTGTAGGAGAGGACAAGTCGAGTCGGTGAGTTCCTACATTCTTTCCCACGGTCTTCCTTGTTTGTACAATCTCTATATTTAGGATTATTTGATCCTAAGTATAGGGGGATCACCGACTTTTATTCTTTTCATTCTTTATTCTCTGAGTCATTGTCGTACATATTCTTTTTCACCTTTCTATACTTAGCATGAGTTATGTCTTCCTTTATCGCTTCTTTGTTACTATGAGGACATAGTTCGAGCTAAATATAAGGGAATCTAAAAAAATTTTTGTAAATAGTTTTATAAAATATTTATAAAATTATTTGCGTATATTCTTTGTAAAATATTTGTAAAAATTCTATGTAAAGACTTTGTAAAATTATTTTTGTAAAAAGTGATGTAAAATTATTGTGTTAGTAAAATCTTTGTAAATTATTTGTAGCAAAATTATTTATATTGTAAAAATGTTTGTAAATAAAATATTTGTAAAATTGATTTGTAAACTTATGTAAACTAGTTTTGGAAACCCTTTAGTAAAATGTTTGTAAAATGGTTTCGTAAAATTTTGCAAAAAGGCTTTGTAAAATATTTTTGTAAAATATTTTATAAAGGTTTGTAGAACTTTTGTAAAGGGTTTGTAAATTCCTTCGTCACCTTGTATATAAATAACTTGTTTGTACATATAGTTTGTATATATTAGTTGTAAAAAAATGTTTGTAAATACAACTTTTTATCACCTTGTAAATATGTGAATAAAATTATTTATGCATAAAATTCCTTTCATAAAAGCCTTGTATAAAACTTGTATAAAGTGTATATAAAATTTTTTATTAAAACTTGTAACTAAAATTCTTTTGTAGATAAAATACTCCTTGTAAAGTTTGTGCATTAAGATGGTAAAGATTCTTTTTGTAAAAATCTTGTATAAATTGTGTATAATCTTGTATATATTATTCTATAAAATTCTTTCTAATATTGTATAAAATCCCTGTAAATTATTGTAAATGTGTATAATTATGTCTATTAAAACCTCTATAAATTTTGAAAAATAAAAATCCATAAAAATTGCCAAACTCTCTGAAAAACTGTTAAAAAATACTTGTCTTTTATTTCTTTTATTTCTTTTCTTTTCTTTAAAAAAATGCTTTGTATATATTTCTTGCATTTGCATTCGTATTTTTAGAATGATATTAATGCATAAACTAGTTTGGAATAAAACCGAAGAATGGAGCTTGATTAAGACCTTAATCAACTTAAGTTCAGAGAAGCCTTATAGGAACTGGAGTTGAGACTTTTCAGGTCTAGCGATTTAATTCTTTGTCCACAAGACTATGTTCACATGTCATCTTGATTGATCTAAGTAGAATATTTCATATACACGCATAGTTATTGTAGACAGTGACATAATTTGGACATGCATTTTACATGTAGCTTTTCACCGATGTGTTGGTGAGGCTTAGAATCCTCTGGCAAGAGATGCACACGAATGGAAACATACACAAAGATGGGAGTTATGCATTGAAATAAAGCTTCGGATGAGGGATGGTCTGCTGGCACATTTTTTCTAAGACCCCAACATGTATGAAAAGAAAAATTCAATATCTGTAGGGACACAATAAGATCTATGAAGTACAACAATTATTTCCACCAAATAGAAGCAATATGTATTCCAATAAAAAATCATTCATGTATATATTTGACCACATTGCTACAGCTTCAGAGCGACTGCAGATCTTAGCGGAGATTTAGCTACACCGACCATTTTTACAAGGAGATTTGGCTACATTGTCTACACTCCGGTTCTCTTCTTATTCTTCTACTTCTCCCCCTTCACTTGTGGACACATCACGTACCTGAACTTAGAAGGAAATACCCGTCTCCTCGAGGAAAGTGTAGCTAGACAAGGGAATTAGAGCTACATTGCTAAGAGAAGGCAGGTCTTTGTCATTTTTGATGTGGAGAGATATATTTCACATACACAGTACAAGTAGATTCATAGTCATCAGAATTTGTGTTTGAGGACTTGATATGACCTGACTGTTAAGGCGACCTGAATAGGAATCATGTGGAACTTAGAGTCTGTAAGGTATTAACTCCACTTCCCAATAAGGTTCCGCCAAACTAATAATCCAAAGGTCTGATCGAGCTCCATACTTTGATTTTATGAAGAATTATTTTTTTGATTGTTATATATATATATATTTACCCTATTTTTAAAAGGGATATTTACACCCATAACCTTGAGTAGTTTCTTAATTACACCAAGAACCCTTAATAATCGCGAATTACACGAGAATCCCCGAATAGTTACTCCATCTTACATCCATAATCCTCCATTAGTTTAATCTTTGAAATCAACCACACCACCGAGTTAATCTAACTCATCTAAAATCCTATTGCTATGATATAAACACCGGAAAAAAAGGGGAAACAACCACCACCCCTCCTTCCTCCACCCACCCTCTCCCTCTCGGACCACAACCCATCCCCGTATGTCCATAACTCCTCCCCCACCGACGACCTCCTCCCTTCATCAGCCCCCTCCTCTATCTCCTCCTCCATCCCCTTCCGCCCTTGGGATTTCGTAGCAGAAGATCGAGTGTTGTTGGAGTTCATCAAGACTCTTTTGATCGGAATGCCATCGGAAAAGAAGAAGACTATTCCTTTTGTGCTCCAACTCGGGGAGAGGGAACTACATTAGAATAGGAGTTAGCAAGTTCAACTTCAGATCATCTTGCAATATTTGAACACCACAACAACCTCACTGCAACACCTCTTCCATATTCAGCACCCATTATTCGTGAATCTCCGGTTGAGCTGTTTGTACCCAACTACTAGAGCTCAACCTCCAAAGACAACAACCTCTCCGGCAGCTTCCCCATTGCGACACTCTCCATCACTGCCCTCACCCACCTCGTCCTTGCAGGGAACAACCTATCCGGACCCCTCTCAGCCTCCTTGACCTACCTCAAGAATCTCATCCCGCTCGACCTCGAATACAACCGAACCTCCAGTGAGCTCCTCAAACTCGATCTCCCCTAACTCGACTAGTTCAACATCTCCTTCAAACACCTCAGTGGGTCCATCCCCACCAGCCTTAGGGGGAAGATCAAGAATGCCTTCCTTGGGATACCGCTCTATAGTGAGCCCCTTTTGGCGTGGAGCGGTTATGAGAAGAAGGTGAAGGTGCCATGAAAGGCGATTGCAACGATATAGGTATAGCAGTCCTAGTACTGTTGATGGTCATGTTGATGTTGCTCGTCCACTCGTACAATCGGGAAAATAGGGCGAAGGAGAAGGACCAAGTCAGAAACTCAGCTCTGGGGTTTTATTTGACGCCATTTCAAGAGAGATCTCATCATTACTGACTAGTTGTAAGAACCAAGTTCAAATTTTTTGTGACTACTAAAGGGGAATCTAATTTTCGATGTATTGATGCTAAGAAAATCCCCATTATTTTAACTGTATCTGCTAATTTTGACCGGCAAATCACATTTTTGATGTTCTTCCTATATTGTTTTGAAATAATTACGCCGAAGTTAATCTGCTGCATACTATCCTGTGTAATTTATGTGAAACCCCCAAAAACCGAACAGGGACTAAAATGCAAAACCCAGCTGGGTCTGGGCTTAATTGCAAATCTGATTTTATTCCAGTGTCTAAAAAATTTATTTGAGTAGTGCATTGCGTAGGGCTCGTCTATAGCTTTCCAATGAGTCCAGGAATGCGAAAATCCGAATTCGGAAGCCCGAGTTACGACCATTTTGGCGAGGAGGGGTCAGAGTCCTATTCGGATCCGAACCCGGATCTGAATCCGGGTTTTACCCTTAAACCCCATCACCCTCTCGCCCAAAACGCCCAAAACCCTCCTCCCCTTCGATCAGCCCTCTTCCTCCTCCCCTTTCCCCTCACCGGAGCTCGCCGGAGTACTTTGCATCGGCGATCCAAAGCCGAAATCACGTTGGGAAGGTCCGGACCATCCTCTTGCACGCTTTCATCTCGCGATCGGAGTGCCAAGCGCGGTGTTCTTCACGGGTGAAGTCACCGAGGTGACTCATTTTCTTGAGGTACGATCCTCCTTCCTCTTGCTGTGAGCTCCACACGATTTTCCCCTCTTGTACGATACTTCCCCTCCCTCCTCGCTGTGGAGTCCATGCGATTTTAACCCTGTATGCCTAATCATTTATAGATCAAAGTGGTTGTAACGATGTCCCCTTTCCCACATTGTCTTTGGCTTATTATGATTTTGATATCTCTCATATATAATCAAGCCTTTTATGAATATCGTTACTCAAGATCTTGTCGTCTTCAGTCTGGATCGTGGAAACTAGTATATATTGCAACTGAGTTTACCTGAATATATTCCTACAATCGTTTTGACAAGATTCGTAGAAGGTAGTTGACCTGGCGATGCCTCTACTAGTGTGTCTAGATGAACTGTATTCTATCGATATGCAGGTTTGCCATATTAAGCTCTCGGTCAATTGTATGAAGAAATTAGGTCAACTATTCAGAGGGTATACAGATCTCATTTCCATCCTTACGGATTTTCAAATTTAACATTTCCTCTTAGTGTACAGAAAACCCACAATGTGCTTCCTTTTGAAACCCCACCTGAGGTGGAATTTAATCCTGAGAATATGCTAACCAGTGAGATTCTCACCGGTTCTCAGTCTCTCAATACTTACTTTTCTTACTCAATTCCATCTATTCCCATCGAAACCTTGCTCGTACAAAGCTTGAATATGACCCCTTCTCTTAATTACATCTGTTCCATTCTCTCCATAGGACTATGGGTTCCTTGGACAGAAACGTGAATAGGCTCTGGAGTTGCATAGCATTGACCATGCTAAAAGTTGATGGATATTAGTAGATTTGTTTAATAAATACGAAGTTAAGATTATAGGAAGGGTGGCTGAGGTATGGATGTGATGGTCAAAAATGGGAAGGTGTCAAGGATTGAGTACGAGATACTAATAGACATGCTAGGAACTGTGGATTCGGATCAATTGAAAGGAATTTTGGGATATGATTTTAGTGTCAAGGATAAAACTACAACCTTCATTGGTTGTAAATGTGCTTGGACCCCCAGCTCAGGTGTCTACTGCTGGGAAGCAGCCAAAACATTGGCCATTTTGCAGGAGGCTGTCTCTAAATCTCAGATAATGAAGAAGAATATATTGGGAAGGGGTCCGTAAAATACTAGTTTTGTACACTTAATATGTTGGGCATCTTAGTACAGAATGAAGGTTTTAAGTTAAGAATTGGTTTGAGTTGCACTTGTGTCGATTTGTAAAGTTTCTTAAGTACAAAGGATTTCATCTTTACTATGCTAAGTGCTTGATTTAGATGACTACTGAAATGATTTTATAAGGTTGCTTCTAAGGATAAAATTTGCATGTTTTCTCTTAGATGGTATTAAATGAATGAACATTATTGGGTTAAGATCACATTAGAATCACCATTAAATCATGATGATCAATAGATAATTTCTCAAGTTTTAATACACCTCTTCTTGTGGGACCTCCAGTTAACGGGGATGCTTGAGCTAAATATTATTCCTTAAGCTGGTGCCTCTAACTATATTTCCAGATCCAGTTATTACGTCTATGTTCAACAGATGTTTCTCTTGCTGAGTTATATTTGCAATGATGCATCAATTTGATTTTAAATGGCTTGTGGGTAGTGGAGTAGTTGCCACCAAGGGAGGGGCATGCACCCTTGGGGGCCCCGGAGAGAAGCCTAGATGACCGCGATCCCAACTGCTATTGTAGCTGCGATGGTTAGGGGACATGTTTCTTGGCACACCGAGGTGCTAGTCTGACGGTGTTGGCCTCGGCACTTGCGTGCTTTAGCCCAGTGCTCGAGCGCGGGCCAAGCAGTCATGGTTGGTCGGCAAGTGTTTCGCTTGTCACTTAGAGTTAACACTCGTGTACAAGCCAATGTAGGCCACATTGGTTGGTATTCCGAGTGGGAGCGCTAAGAGGGGAGTTCCGGGAAATGTGGTTAATGCAGTTGGGAATGAGATGTGACTCTCTGGTGCATAAGGAGGATTGGGCTAGTCGCGAAGATTCGCGGGTTGGAATCTATTTTGTGAATCAGAAGTACAATAGTGAAGTGGAGCTAAGTGGACGTGTTGGGAACTTAGTAGGATGCATTGTACCCCACCGCATGCCTACGGAGGCACCCCAACCCTAAGGTATTCTTTTTGCCTTAGAATCATAGTGTGAGGTCTCATCCAGACCAAGACCACAGACTATCCACGAAGCTTGGTTACTTATATCCATATCTAATAACCATAATAAAAATGTGATTCTTTGTGAGATCTGGTTACCTAGTTTCTTTCTCTTTTGCACACATTTAAATTATATCCTGCTTGTTGTTTTATAGTTTTATCTAATTCGTATTGGGCAACTTTGCTCATAACATACCTACGTGTGGATCCGCAGGTCCTCAACAGTGAGCAGTTTGGAGACATCACTTTTAGTGCAGCTTCACTACACTTCTTGTAGCACAGTTGGTAGTAGTTTTTACTGTCTTCTTTACTTGTAGTTTCTTTCTCAGAGACATGGCATGTAATATATAATTGTTGACTCTATATTTATCCTTACATGTATTTTTTTGTGGACATGGAAATGGATAATAGAATGTAATGGAATTGGTGAATGGAAATACATGTGCTTGTGAACTGGATGAATGCCATGGGAAGAAAAAAAATTCCCTTGCATGTTTCTATTTTCTCCTGCTTTTGTGAATGTCAAATATTCGAATGTGGAATATATGTGCGTGGATTGGTTTGCCGAGTACCCGGATCCTAGGGGCGTCACAATTTACGATTGGTTTGGTTGCTTATGCGACCTTTCCTGTTTTGAACATTAAGTGGATTTCTTTGGACTTTCCGATGTAATCATCGAACCTGGAGACGTTGTTGACTCTTGAAATTTTTCTCTATGTTGGATCTTCCGAAGGATCAGTAGCTCGATTCGAAGTGGAGCTTTTCCATCCTCCCCCAATCAATACCGAGCGGATCTTGAACCACCAACCACTTCGACAACCACATAGCAGAACCAACATCAGCAACCACAAACAACAACAATAGTGGCTGCATCGATGGTGCTGAAGGTGAGACCCGTCACAAGGCTAGAGGGCGACGACGTGGCAATGATCTTGCATCACGACAACAACGGAGGTGATGTGCATCACGACAACGACGGAGGTGGCATGCAATTGATGGATGTGTTTCAGCTGCGTCCATTCCCTCATGTAGTGGGCGAGCTCTAAGGGGGTGGAGGAGGAAGGAGAGTGGACTCATTTGTAAATAATAGAATTTAAAGGGTAGAAAATACAAAATATTTGACGGATACTATCGAAAATAACGAGAAATTTGATGGAAGTAAACACAGGGTTATGGGTGTAAGAGTTAAGCAGTATTGAAGGCCTTGGATGTAATTCGTGATTGTTGGAGGTTTCCGGGTAATTATGAAATTACTCAGGGTTATGGGTGTAAATATCCCTTTTATAAAAAAAAGATCCCTTTCTTTTAGTTTGTTTATATTGCTTTATTTTAGTTGTTTTAAAAATAAAAATACAAAAACATTCGAAAAATTAAAAATAATTAAAAATATAAAATCAGAAAAGCATAAAAATTACAAAAATAAAAAATCCATAAAAAAATAAAAAGACAAATTCATTGAAAAACGAAGAATTGTCATAAAAGGAACTCCTCTTTTATTTCATTGATTTTTCTTTGATTTAAATGACCTTCTTGATTATTGTAGTCCCCCTCAGTTCGATCTTGTATGCTATACAGGTAAATAAATAGGAATTTATTCTTGTGATTACATTCCTCTTTTTATTTGCTTGACAATTGAATAAAAATTAATAATTTTTGTTTGAGGGAGATTAGGGTTACATCGACATTTCACTTGCTTAATTGCATTAAATAAATCCCTAAATTCTCTGTTAAATAACATTGTTCGATCACCCTCTCCCCTTCTTTAGCATCTCCTTCACACCTCGACCATCTTCCTCCTTCTAGAAGGAGGGGGAATCCACTAGGTTTCTGCCTTCAAGATGAATCTATGATTCATTGCCTTTATTCTTTAATTTTGGCTAAAATCCTTGGTAAATTACATGTAAATATTCACTAATTCTCATTAGTTAACAATCTAACCATAATTATTAATATTATATATTTAACGCTTATTTTATCCAAAATAAAATAATAAAGAGAAAAATGAAAAATAAAAGAGGAAGAATGATATATATATAAAATATACATACTGATCCTAACCCTAGGACTGGGTCAATATTGACTTGGTCGACAAAATAAATATGTAGGGGGAGATAAGGATCATAAATTATAAAAATGTCAGCAAACTTAGATCACAAAAATACATTTATACATTTTTCACCTTGTAAATATATCACCTATTTTATTTATCATCAAGAAAATCTCAAATAAAAATCTTTTATTCACAAAAGTTGTTCACAAAAATATATATTAATTTATAAAAATATCATAAAAATTATTCAACATAAAAAATTAATTAAAATGAACCGCAAAAGCTGTAAAAGCCGACTTTCAAGGTTCATAACTTTTTATAGAAAACTCCAAATTGACCAAACTAACTTTTAAACTTCATTTTATAACTAATACTATTTATTAAAAATATCAAAAAATATTAGAATAAAACGGGTGAGTTTTGGCGTTTGGGCCCCTTTGTTTATATGTACTATATGTAGAAATTTGCCAATTTTCTAATTAATTATTCCTAACTCTGTTTAACTTAATTTCTTTTCCAAAATGTTTCTAAAAATCTGTAGAAAAATATAAAAATAGAGCTTAAGCCAAAATGCCAATAAATACTAAAGCCACGAAACCGTGACATAAATTTTCTGGACCTCATAACTCGGCCATATGGACTTTGAATAGAGAAAACTGCTTTCAAAGTTTATTTCCTAGAATTATCTGTCAAATGACACTGGTTTTACTAAAATCAGAGTTAATATGCGAAACGTGGGTATTGGGACCAAATTGGTATATAATATACAATGTACCTTAGTTCTTATTATTTAATATTATATCATTTCTAATTTTTTTATACTTTATTAATATTTTATTATTATAATAAATAAATAAAAATCTATTTATCTATTTGTTAGTTTACTTATTATATATGTATTTACTTATTTATTTATTATTTATTTTTTTATTAATTTAATTAATTAATTTTATTTATTTATTTCCTTTTCTCTTTCCTCATTTTTTCTCTTCCCCGTCAACTTTCCTCTTCTCACGCTCGCGCACCTTCTCTTTCTTCTCCTTCTCCTACCTCATGCAAAACGCCGCCCTCCACCTTCTTCCTCTCCTCCGGCAGCTCAACATCCTCAACATCCCTTGCTGTTAGGTCGGTGGCCTAACGACTCCGCGATCATCGGACTCGCTCCCGGTGACCGGACCCCCTTTCTTGCCCTTAACGAAACTTCCCCTATTTAAGGAGCCTAGGAACCCCAACTTCCAGCATCCGCCATATTCACCTCCTTCCCCACATTTAAGCTCGGAGAGGAGTGGCGGTCCTCCACAGAGCGAGTGCGGCAGATCGGGTCAGCGAGATCGCCACCGACGTTGAGGAACTCCTCCGTTGTGCTCAACCTATGTGGTGCACAACGCATCGAGGCGACGACATCCCAGAGTCCTTCCGAGCTCCGCCCACGGGCGTACTATATATCATGAGCGATCATTTCCAGGTACCCCTTCCTCATCTATTCTCTTCCTTCCTCTTCTCTCTTCAATTCCTCCGATTTCAATTTAAGATGAGTCAAATCTGCTTCAATTTAAGTCATTTTCATTTGATTTGATTTCTGTTTCTTTAGATTTCTTATCATCTCAGATCAGATATCACCTATATTTTCCATCTCTGATCATTTCTAATAGGAGTCAATCCATTCATTTTCATTTGTCTTCCATTCGAATTCGGTTCGGTTTCATTTCGATCATCGCCTGTGTTTCACCGATTGTTCAACTCCATATCCATAACATTTTTTATCATCATCTTTTTATATCCTCTAACGATCGGTTGAGGATTCCATCTTCGAGCTTGTTGGATCTCATCTTAGATTGGTGGGAATGAGTCATTGTACACATGTATGGCTGTGGGTGCATGAATAAGTCTCTAACAAATTGAGACTACGTGGGTGGTCCTCCTTGCATGGAGGAGTCTCTATTATTTTTTATTTATTTTATTTGCATTCTATGTTTAGCACATTGAGATGCTATAAATTCATGTAATTGCACTCGGTAGAGAGCATCGAATAGCATAGTCGTTTATGAGTGCACGAGCACTTCATTAGTTCTCCTCCAAAATTCGAGTGTCTCCATATTGCTTGTGTTGTGTGAGATTCCTTTGTTATTTCTTTCATCTGGTATCAGAGCCTAGGTACATCCGAGTCCATGTCGATCGTGTCTCAGGACGAGGCGGCGCGGGAAAATGGCGGAGGGTTGTTCCGCTACCCGCAGTTAACGACAACGAACTACACCAGTTGGGTGATCAGAGTGCAGGCCATGATGGAGGATCAAGGAGTATGGGAGGCTATCGACTCGGTGGCTGGCGTGGCTGGCGATACAAAGAAGGACAAGAAGGCGAGGTCGCATCTTCTCCAAGCTCTCCTGGAGGATCTCCTAATGCAAGTGGCGAACAAGAAAACGGCAAAAGAGGTATGGGACTGCCTCAAAACCAGGTTCATTGGCGCAGATCGTGTCAAGAACGCACGGTTACAAATGTTGAAAAGTGAATTCGACGCTATGCGGATGCAAGAGACGGAGACCCTGGACCAATACGCCGGCAAACTGAACAGCATGTCTGTTGGGTATGCGAACCTTGGGGTGACTCTCGACGATGCCGCATTGGTCAAGAAGTTATTCGACACCGTGCACGATCGCTTCCTTAGCGTGATTGCCGGGATCGAACAATTTTGCGATCTCAACACCATGCCATTCGAGGAGGCTGTGGGACGCTTGAAGACCTGTGAAGAACGAACGTGCATGCAGAAGCCTAAGAACAATGGCAACGGTGAAAATCAGCTCTTACTCACTCAAGCCGAGTGGGAGATATGGCAAAAGAAGATTGATGGTGATTCAACATCGAGCAACAAAGGTAAATCTCAAACTCCCTCAGATAGAAATAACCGTGGCTGGGGAGGACGAGGAAGAGGACGCGGCAGGGGAGGCCGTAATGGGCCGTCGCGAAAGGAGGGTGCAGGTGGCTCCAACGGCGGTGGCCGTGACAAAAGCCACATCCGGTGCTTCAACTGCAACAAGATGGGCCACTATGCATCAGAATGCAGGACTCCAAAGAAAGAGGCAGAGGCACACTTTGCTTGTATCAATGACTACGAGGCAACCCTACTGCTCGCGACATCAAGCAAGGAGCAGGAAGAGGTCATCCTGCTGAACGAAGAAAAGACGAGGCCGGAGCTGCGTAGCGCGAAGGAGGTGGGTGCCCCCTGTCACGTCTGGTATCTGGACAACAGGGCAAGCAACCACATGACCGGTGACAAGTCTAAGTTCCATGAGCTTGACGAGAATGTCACCGGTGATGTCAAATTCGGTGACGGGTCGAAAGTGCAGATAATGGGCAAGGGGTCAATCTTGTTCAATTGCAAGAACGGAGATCAGTGGCTCCTACATGAAGTATACTACATCCCGAGACTCCGTAGCAATATAGTGAGTCTCGGACAGCTCACCGAGACTGGTCACAAGGTGATCATGGATGAGGAACTCCTACAAGTCTTTGACAAGACTTCTGCGCAACTACTCATGAAGGTAAGACGCACTCCAAACCGTCTTTATCGAATTGAGTTTCACCTGGCGGAGGCGGTGTGCCTTCTCACGAATCTCGAAGATCCAACATGGTTGTGGCATGCAAGACTTGGGCATGTCAACTTCCACTCAATGAAGATGCTCGTCGAAAAGGAGATGGCGGTAGGAGTGCCGCTTATAAAACACCCAAATCAATTATGCAAAGGGTGTTTGGTGGCAAAGCAGGCTAGACAACCATTCCTGATGGGTACAAATTATAGAGCCAAAAAGGCACTCGAGCTGTTGCATATGGATCTCTGTGGACCAATCACTCCATCAACTCCCGCCGGTAACAATTATTTTATATTAATTGTTGATGATTTTTCCCGATGGATGTGGGTCTACATCATCAAGTCAAAGGACCAGGCATGCTCCACCTTTGCGAAGTTCAAAGCACAGGTTGAGAACACGAGCGGGTGTCGCATAAAGACGCTCAGGACTGATCGTGGTGGTGAGTTCATCTCCACGGAGTTCTCCAAAGTATGCGAAGAAGCAGGGATTGTGCGACACCTCTCCGCGCCATATACACCACAGCAAAATGGTGTGGTGGAATGGAGGAACAGGACCGTGATGGCAATGGCGAGGTCCCTTCTCAAAAGCATGAACGTGCCGGGAAGAATTTGGGGGGAGGCAGTTCGGCATGCGGTGTATCTCTTGAATCGCTTGTCGACAAAGGCGCTCGAGAATCGTACTCCATTCGAGGCTTGGAATGGAAGAAAGCCCCATCTAGCACACCTTCGAGTGTTTGGTTGTATAGCGCATGCAAAGGTAGCAACACCAAATCTGAAGAAACTTGACGATCGAAGCCATCCGATGGTATATCTTGGAGTTGAGGAAGGTTGCAAAGCTCATCGCCTGTTTGATCCACATCGCGACAAAGTTCATGTGAGTCGTGATGTAAAATTCGAAGAAAATATGGAATGGAAATGGAATGTAGGTACGAGCGATGGAAATGCATCAGATTTCATCATCAAGGAGGAGTACAACACGAAGATGAACGAGGGTGATTATATACCATTCACAGGTGTCCTGATAGGCGAGCCAATGCCTGCAACACTGATAACGCTCCCGCACCCTATGTTAATTCGATCAAATTAATGTCCAAATTAATTAATGTGATTCGTTGCAGTCGGATACGAGGGGTTAATCAAAAACCACTTATCGATTAATGTGAAGTTAATTTTAAGCGGCAAATTTTTTTACTTGGTGGAGTCCAAGGTCGATCTCAGGGAGGCATCTGTCTCCTTAGGTAAATTTAAGCAAGGATCCGAGTGTTGATTTACGAGGAGTAATTTTTTTTGGTCTTTTTAATTTTCTATGCAGACATATGGAGACAACGCAGGCCAATTTAATGTTCAATTTAATTATGATATCAAATGAAGTCCAAAAATTATGAAAATTGACCAGATGATTAATGGTGATGAAAAGACCTACACTAATTTTTTTGGAATTTTTCGACACTAAATAAATTTACTGTGAATTAAATGAACAGACAGGGTGATTTTCAGCATTTAATTTTTAATAAATATCAAACCACAATTTTTCCAAAAACTAAAATTATCCTAGGTGGCTCTAATGATAAGGGACCTAGGAAAATTAACAGAACTTAATTTCACTGTGAAATGAATTAATTAAAATTAATCCAAAAAAATACTTAACAATTTATTTAGGCCTCGATATGCGTGCAAATGCCATGAAATTTTTATGGTATGCTAAGAATAATGTCCTTAAGCTACTGTGAATTTTTGATGATTTTTGAAGGCACAGAGAATTAACTATAAATCAAAAGGTGTCACTGGACAAAATATGTCAAAAATTCACCAATTAATTCATTAATAATTCATCTGAACTTACAAAAATATGACACGTGGACCAATAGACAGAGGACAAAATTCCCAACAATATGCAATTTTTAAATTTGCAAAATGATATAAAATGCACCCTAGGGATGCGTGCAAACACAAGGGTATAAATGCAATACAGGAAATTAAAATTACAGTAAGCAAATATGCAGACAGGGACTAAAATGCAATTACCTATAATGTGGGGGACACTTGTGCAAAATCTCCACAGGGCACGTGCTCCTCACGTGGGGTCTGCTTCACAGGGGCCTTTTTGCAAATATGAAAAGGTCCAGGGGACTCTGTGCAATTTACCCAGGCTGCACGTGCTCCTCACGTGGGCGGCCTAGGCTCGGATGGCTGCGGCGGCTCGGAGCGAGGATCGGGGGCTTTGGAGGTTCGGAGCGAGGCTGGGGTCGACCGAGCCTAGGCTTGGGGCCGAGGCTCGGTCTTCGTCGACGTGGCGGCCTGCGGGCCTTTGGATCAAGATCGATCCAAAGGATGGCGGTGATGACGCGTGGCGACGTGAGGAGCCATCAGATCTGGATAGATCTAACAGTTGTCGATTGGGGCTGAAGATGTCAACATGGCGTTCTCCTGTTCGTGGGATCAAGGATGATCCTACGGTCTTTGGCAGCTCCGGTGGTGAGTGACGCGGCTGATTGTGGGTTGTTCGATCAAGGTGATCGAGCGGCTCCTGGAGCTTCTTCCTCGACGGCCCTCCGCCTCCTGCGGAGGAGAAGGCGGGGCTCCGGCGATCGGGCTGCTGCTCTGCCCTTCCTTCCCGTCGTCAGTGGAGGTCGATGGCGAGTCGGAGGTGCTCCAGAAGATGCGCGGATGGTCGACGAAGCCTCCGGTGGCCTCAGGAGTGAGCGAGGTGGTCTGGGGCACGGTGCCGGTGAAGCTCGAAGGGAGCTCCGACGAGCTTCCGGCCAGTGAGATGGGTGTACGTGCAGGGGGTTAGCGGAGATAGCCGAAGCGTGCGCGTGCTCGTGGAGTCGTGCTAGGTGAAATGAGAGGCCTAAGGCGAGGCGAGATGGATCCGGTGATCAGGCTCCACCCAGGTGGCGGAGCTGGCGTCGAGCGAAGGTGGGGTATGGTGATGGACGAAGATAATGGCAGCGCGAGGATCGGAGCTCCGTTGCGGAGCTCGGAGGGACGGAGGTGGAGCGAGAAAACAACGATGGAGGGTGAATTAAATCAAAGAAATCGAAGAAGAAAGTCAGAAGAAGATCAGAGAGAAGTGGAGGAATCTACCTGGGGAATGGAGCTCAGGTTTGAGCTCCAGGTCGTCGCTCGAAGGTCGGTAGATGGCCTGAGCTCACGCAGCTCGCGGATGGAGGCTGCAGCACGGCGGTGGCGGCCCTGGATCTCGCCGGAGATGACACCCCTTCTTCGCTCAACGATTCAACTAATCGCTGTCACCAATTGGTAGGTCGGAGCTCAGGGAAGCTCTCTGGAGTGGCGGATGGGGGTGAAGTCGGCCGGAGGTGGCGTATTTATAAGTTGAAGGTGGTGGGTTGGCTGGTGACGAGGCGAGGTTGGTGGTCGACGTGGGGCGACTCTGGTGGGGGTGGTGGAGCGTGAGGTAGACGGCGAGGATGAGGGACGAGTGGGTGACATCGTGGGAGTGTTGGCGGTCGGAGAGGATGGATGACGTGCATCCAAGAATAGGAAGGGGGCGCCCCTCCCGCAAGGCAAGGGACGTGGGAGAGAGGGGCGCCCGGATGTAGGAGACGAGGTCTCCACCGTTGGATCTTGTGATCCAACGGTGGTGATCAAAGCGGAAGGGGATGTGTAGGATTCGATCCGGGGCTCGGAGATGATGGGCTGTGGTGGAGCCATGTGGCGCGCTCTGCGCGAGGCGTTGACGTGCGGTTAAGATGGAGCACGGGGAAGATCTGACGGCTATGGAATTAGGCGCGCATGGGCAGAACTGGGCCGTTGGATCTGAAGCGAGATCCAACGGCTGAGGACGCAGGCGGATGAGGCGAGGGGAAGCGGGCCGCGTGGCGCAACCAGAGGGCGCCACGTGGCCTGCTGTGAGTGGCTGGAAGAAGCGACACGTGTAGAGAGAAGAGGGAGCCGAATTTGGAAAAACTCAAAACATGAAAGTTGTAGATCTTGATGAGATCTACAAGTTTCATGTTAACCAAAGACGGAGATGAGGTCAAATATGATATATAAATACAAGGATACATAGATATACATATGTAGTATACAAAGTGGCCCAAAAACCCAACTTTCTCATACGAGCTCCAAATTCAATGAAATTAGTCTCATTTTGAAGGTCTTTTAATATGTAGTATTCTAAGAGTAAGTAGACCCAATTCGGAGTTTGTATGAGGCCTTTATGTGTATTTTAGTGTACAAGGGGCCTAGGGCTTTATTGACTAATTTACAAGGGGGATTTTTGGCATTCTTCCCTATATTATCAACTAAGGAGTATATATTATAGAGAAGAGGTTATTTTAGGGATTAGGTATTTTACAAGGGATTTTGGCTTCTTATTTAAATGCAAATGAGCTGCTAAAATGTATGATTTATGACTGCATGCATGAGTGCTATTTATGCAATATAAAAGGAAATATGCCTCTATTTTCTCGGGAACAAGGCTCTATTTTTTACTTTTGAAGCGATGAATCACAGATTCATCAACCCCCTATACTTAAACCTTGCTCGTCACCGAGCACTAAATGAAATGCAAGAGTGAAATGATTTTGGGTTCCAAACCAAGGTCATGAACAAAAGTTGAAAAATGGAGCCTGACTCGACCTTTGGATTAATTGTGTGGCGGAACCTTATTTGGACCTGCACTTAAGACCTAACAGACTTCAAGTTCCACAAGTCTTCTATTCAAGACGCCTCAATAGTCAGGTCAGAACAAATCCTCAAACGCAATTTTCTGATGACTATGATTTTTACTTGTACTGTGTAAGTGATTTGTAACTCTCCACATCAGAAATGGCTCGGAACCAGCCTCCTCTAACAAGGTAACTCAATAACCCGGTACAGTAACTCTTTCCTCGAGGAGCGGGGTATTCCCTTCTAAGTTCAAGTGCGACCAACTCAACAGGAGGGGGTAGAGAAGAGAATGGACGGTAGCCAGTGTAGCTACCTATCCCGGGATGCCTGACCAGTGTAGCCAAGTCATCCAGCTGCATTTCTTTACTAGTATACAGGCTCCGACAGGTATTTTATTTTCTCTTGGACCTGTCTGATTTTTTTGGAGTTTTTGCATTTTTTTTCAACAAAAAGCAGCATGTACATCAGGATTTTTTCCTCTTGAGTCAGTAGACTATCCCTCTTTTGAAGCATTATTGCAACCCACAGCATCCTGTCCTTAGATGTCAACACCACCAGACTAGATTGAGATGCACTACCCTCCCTAGAGGAGGACGGATGTTTCCACCCGTGTGCTACTCCAAGCTAAAGGATTCTACCTCCTCACCACCTCATCAATGAAGAGCTACGTGCATTGTGCTTGTCCAAGTTAGGTCACTGTCTATAAGAATCATGCGTGTGCACGAGATATTCTACTTAGACTAATCAAGATGACATGTGAACATAGACATGCGGACTCAAAGAATTAAGTCACTTGACCTGAGAAATCTTAACTCCAGTTCCTATAAGGTTCCTCTGAAATTAGGTGGATTAAGGTCAAATTAAGCCCATCCTCAATATCTACTCATAACTTGGTCCAGAACCCACTAGCTTTTCACTTTGCATATGCAAAGTATGCAGATGAGATGAGATGTCATGCTATGAAAATGCAAGACTCTTTTTCTTTTTCTTGGATGCAGAGATGATATGCACGAGTAAATAAGAAGCCTTTATTCATTTTTATTTTTCATTTTTATTATTATTATTTTTTTTTGAATTTTTACCCACCCGTAATTATTGTAAAATATATACAAAAATACGCGAAAATACGCGAAAGTACGAGCTATGGGTAAAGTATATATGTAATATATACACGCCCCCCTATACTTAGCGTGTGCTATGTCCTCAGAGCACGAAGAGCGAGGAAAAAGACATAGCTCGTGCTAAGCGTAGGAGAGCCAAAAGGAACAAAAAGTATAGAAGTCGTCTCGCCCCCCTATACTTAGGCTCTGGCAGCCTAAGTGTAGAAGAAGATCAGAAATGGGGCGGACGAGGGAAAGATGAGAAATGGATGAGTATACGATGCGGGCATCGGTCTCCCCTATACTTAGGCTCAGGTCTGCCTAAGTATCGGTAGGAAATGAGTATGATGACCAATGTGATCTGGAGAATGTACGGTGAACCGACTCGGGTGACCCCTCCCCCCTATACTTAGGATTTGGTCATCCTAAGTATAGTCCAAGATAATGGTTCGATGATTGTGGGGATGGGTTACTAGAATCGCAGGGGTAAAGGATAGGATGTACAAGACTGAAGGTATACACAGATGAGTTGGTCTGAATCTTTCAAGATGCTGCTGATGGCTGGAGTTCATTGCTGCAAGGTCTCTTGTGCGGCTCGATGTGAATCTGCTGTATCTGTCTCGCGCATGAATACAATCTCCTCCACATGGACTAACTGTTCATTAGATTCGACGAAGTGCTTCAACAGCTGCCCATTCACTAGGAATGTCGGTGCATCATCTGCGAGATCTGAGATCTCAACACATCCACTATCATGCACCGTACGAACGACAAATGGTCCCGTCCACTTAGACTTTAACTTGCCTTGGAAAATCTTCAGCCTAGCATTGAACAACCATACCTTCTGTCCAGGAACAAAGGTCTTTCGTCTGATATATCTATCATGCCAACGCTTCACCTTGTCCTTGGACACCAAACTGGTGTCGTATGCTCGGTTTCTGACTTCCACAAGCTCATTCAGATCCATGTCTCTCTGTTTCCGACCCAGGTGTGTGTTCCAGTTGACCTTCTTTATTGCCCATTCTGATTTGTGCACTAACTCTGCGGGCAAATGGAACGGCTTTCCGAATACCATTCGGAATGGGGAGGTGCCTAACAGTGTCTTGTAAGCCATCCTATACGCCCAGAGGACTTGATCCAAGATCTGAGACCAACCCTTCTTGTCCGGGCGGACAAGCTTTTGCAATATGGTTTTAACCTCCCTATTCGACACCTCAGCCATACCATTGGTTTGTGGGTGGTAAGGACTCGCGACACGGTGTTCGATGCTGTAGTCCTTCAGGAGTTTCTTCACCTCCTGATTCACAAAGTGGCTACCCCCGTCTGATATCATCATCTTGGGGATCCTGAACCTAGAGATTATGTTCTCTTTGATGAATTTACAGACAGTCCTGCTGTCTGCGGCTCGGGTCGGGATAGCCTCCACCCATCTGGACAGATAATCTACCGCAAGGAGGATATATTCGAACCCGTGGCTGACAGGGAACAGGCCCATGAAATTGATGCCCCAGGCGTCAAAGACATCACAAATGATGACCGGCTGCATTGGCATCTCATCCTTGGAACCAACGGTTCCTCCCATTCTCTGGCAAACTGGGCACGACTTCGCGAAGGCGGTGGCATCGCGAAACAGAGTCGGCCAGTAAAAGCCACACTGAAGTACCTTCCATGTGGTCCTCTTCCCGGAGTGGTGTCCTCTTGCCTCTAAGCTATGGCATAAAGAAAGGACACTCTGGTATTCCTCCTGAGGAATACAACGTCTCCAGACACAATCCGGTCCTTCAAAGAAAAGGATCGGATCCTCCCAATGGTAGTGTCTAGCGTCCGACTTTAGTCGGTCGATTTGGCTCTTGGGCCAATCCTTGGGAACTTTCTTGGAGACAAGATAGTTCACGATATTGGCGTACCATGGGAGTGAGTCGATAACAAAAATCGACTCGTCAGGGAAGGAGTCTCGAATCGGGGAAAACTCGGAAGTATTAAGATCTTCGAAACGAGAAAGATGATCGGCCACTACGTTCTTCTTTCCAGGTTTATCACGGATGTACAAATCAAACTCCTGGATAAGTAAAATCCAACGAAGAAGACGCGCCTTCGCGTCCTTCTTCTCCATCAAATATCGTAGTGCCGTGTGGTCTGTGAACACAGTTACCTTGGATCCGATTAAGTGAGATCTGAATTTGTCCAAGGCAAACACTACCGCAAGCATTTCCTTTTCTGTAACTGTATAGTTACGCTGAGCAGAATCAAGCACTTTGCTTGCGTAATGAATTGCAAACGGGACGCCATCTCTTCTTTGTCCCAATACAGCCCCAACAGCATAATCTGAGGCGTCAGTCATGATCTCAAAAGGTAGAGACCAATCTGGGGCTTGTAGGATGGGTGCGTCCATGATCATTCCTTGTAAAAGCTTAAAGGCCTCCAGACATTTGTGATCTACAATAAACTCCATGTCCTTGCCTAAAAGATTAGTTAGCGGTCGGGCAATTTTAGAAAAATCCTTAATAAATCTCCGATAGAATCCGACATGCCCAAGGAACGACCGCAACAGTCTTACGTTGGTTGGTGGCTGGAGTCGTCTGATCACGTCCACCTTGGCAAGGTCAACCTCCATTCCTCTCTTGGAGATGACATGCCCCAACACTATGCCCTCCGTCACCATGAAGTGACTTTTCTCCCAGGAGAGCACCAGATTAACCTCACAACATCTTTTGAGGACTCGGTCCAGATTCCTAAGACAGGAATCAAAAGAATCGCCGTGGACCGAGTAGTCATCCATGAAGACTTCCAGGAATTCGCCGATCATTTCGGCGAATACAGCAATCACGCACCTTTGAAAAGTACCTGGAGCATTGCATAGCCCAAAAGGCATGCGCTTGAAAGCATAGGTACCAAAGGGGCATGTAAACGTGGTCTTTTCCTGGTCCTCCGGAGCTATGGCTACTTGATTGTAGCCCGAGAACCCATCAAGGAAGCAGAAGAATTCTTTCCCCGCTAATCTTTCTAGGATCTGATCAATGAACGGTAGGGGGAAATGATCCTTCTTCGTCGCGGCATTCAAGCGTCTGTAATCCACACAGACGCGCCACGACGTGGGTACTCTCGTCACGATCTCCTCTCCGTCCTCGTTGGTGGTCGTCTGAATTCCCGACTTTTTCGGGACAACATGGATTGGGGCCACCCACTTAGAGTCGGAGATTGGGTAAATGAAACCCGCGTCGCACCATTTTTCTATCTCTTTTTTCACAACCTCTCGTAAATTTGGATTCAACCGGCATTGGAATTCACGAGAGGGTTTGGCTTCGTTCTCCAAGTAAATATGGTGCGAACACAGAGCGGGATTTATCCCATGGAGATCGGAAATGCTCCAGCCTATTGCCTTGCGGTTCTTCTCCAGGATCTCTAGCAAGCGAGATTCCTGCTCCTCGGTCAATTGTGAACTGATAATGACCGGAAATTTCTTGTCTTGGCCCGCAAGGAAGGCATATTTCGGGGTTGTGGGTAGAGGTTTGAGCTCAGGAATAGTGTGATCGTCTAAGAAGTCTGGCTCAATCTGCTCTGGTTCAGTGTTGCAAGTGGCTGGATCGTCTTCTGTGATAGCTGCCACCAAGCGCGGCTCTGGAGTCGGATCGTCAAAGGTTTCCATACAATCGGCAAACGCCTCGTCCGACTCGTCATCCTCATCTTCCGATTGTCCTAAGGATGTAAGGACTGACAGGCCCAACTGGGCCTCTATGTCATCGAAGATGTAGGGCGATGCAGGCTCAAAGCTGTACTCATTCCTGAGGATCTCGCAGACTGACTCATGCACTGGATCGTCTTCAAAGGAGATGAACACATCGATGCTGGCTGGGTTCTGTCTCCATGGCCCAACTATGTCTTCATGCTCACAGTCTGTTCCGGTAGAAGAGTACTCGGTGTTGGATTCAGAGTCCGATCTCTGCCATCTTGTCTGCTTCATTTCAAGTTCCTCATCTCCGCCTGGAGTTTGGAACTGAATCTTCCCATTCTTATAATCAAATAAGGCCCCCGCTGTTCTGAGGAAGGGCCTACCTAAAATGATCTGGGAATCTCTCCAATTACGAGGGGTTTCCATATCTAGGACAGTGAAATCCACCATGTATTCTTGTCCCTCGACTTTGATCACAATGTTCCTTAACTCTCCTTGGGACCTCTTAGTAGATTTGTCAGCAAACTGCAGAATAGCTCTAGATTTCCTAAGAGGTCCGAGATTAAGCCGCTCATAGAGGGCTGTGGGCATCAAGTTGATCGAGGAACCATTGTCCAGGAGAGTGCGTGCAAACGCGATGTCATCAACATGACTCACTACATAATGTGCACCCATGTCTCTTCGTTTCCAAGGAAACAAGTTCTTTATTGCACAAGTCGTGGCTATTGATAAAACGTGTTTCTCAACACGGCTTTTGGTCTTCCTGCTAACCCTAGTAGGTGTGCATCTCACCTTAAGGTATTTTTGGAATGCAGGGGTCATTTCCACGAACTTGTCAAAAGGGATTGTGACCTTGATGTGTTTATTGCAAAATTCAGCCATCTCAGGGTCATCTTTTTGGATTATTTTTGATTTTCTTCTTTCCACCCTTGAGAGCTCGGGGGAAAGGGATTATTGACTCCAACTCAGGTTCTGGAACTGAAATATTCTCATTAACTGCTGGAACTGAGTTCTTAACATGACTCTGACTCTGACTCTGATACATACTCGGACTTGGACTCTGACTAAAAGGAAAATGCTGAGGCGAAACCGGTGACGCTTCTTCCGCTTCTTCTGGACGATCCTCCTCAGATGGACGTGCGGGCTCTTCATCGGTGCCGTCTGACTCTATGTGACTGCGAGACTGATGCTTCGAGGACTCAGATGTCCTCTTCTTCCGCTGGCGATGGTGGTGGTGATGCTCCTCCTCTTCTTCCTCCGATTTCTCCTCAGGTAGAGTCTCGGAGGCTCCTTCCTTCTGCGCCCGTGCACGATCAGGTATGGTCACGGTCATTCCGCTCCTGAGGGACATATGATTAACATTATCGTACGAAAGGATCTCATGTTCAGATAAGTAATTATCTGAATAATATACCTGATCTCGAGGTCGGTTCTGGCCCTGGTGTATGCTGTTCAGGTTGGCCTGAACCTGTGCGGGAATTGGGGTCCTTGGCTCCATTTGTTGGTCCTGGGCACGAGAGACCCGATTGATGTCGGTCCCCATGTCCAGGTAGTCATTCTGCATCTGTTGGACCCTATCAGACAGGGTCTGGATCGCCAAGGTGAGGGACTCCAATTCGGTGGGCTGGGCTGGCTGCGGTGCAGATGTGGTCCTGTATTGGCCCTGCTGGCCGTGCTGATACTGCTGCTGATGGGGCGGTGCTGGCCCCTGCTAGTAGGTGCACTGCTGCGGCTGGTACCCCTGTTCTGGCCTGTACTGGAAGCGCGGGACAGTGACGGGCCTGGTCTCTTGGTAGACTGGGGATGGGCGGTGTGCCTGATCCTTCCTCATCTCGATTTGCCAGACTAGCGGGTCACGGCTATACCAAAGCCCGTTGATTTCGTATACTGGCGGAGGCTCCTCGTACTCCGTTTCCACTTGTGGGGGTGCATGATGGTTCTGCTGGGTGTAAGTCTGATCCCAGCTGCTCTGAGGCCCCGGTGCCTGTTCCTGTACAAGATGGACTCAGTGTACAGGTACAGGTGGTGCAGAAGGGGTAGGTAGCTTGATCTTAGCTACCTTTTCAGAGAGTTCCTCCACTTTCTTCGGAAGGCTCGAAAGAGACTCCATCTCCGCAACTCTCTTGTGGATCTGCTCGACCATGGTAAGCTTGTCTGCAATCATCCCCATGTTGGGGATGAGGTCCTCAGTCAGATCTGCAACAGTCCTTCTAGTTGTCTCATTGGATAGGATTGAGGGAGACAACTGATAGGCCCTTGTGGCCTATGACCTGCCGGTTTCTGCCATCTGTTCTAGGATCTTCCATACATCGTGCTCGTTCTTGTTCAGATAGCTTCCTCCACAGGCGGCGCTGACTAACCCCTGCATCTCTGGGGTTAGACCACAGAACAAAGTCTGGACTAAGATCACCTTCGAAATGCCGTGGCATGGGCATTTCTGTACTAGATCATTGAACCTGTCCCAAGTCTCATGGAAAGGTTCACTGGGTCCTTGAGCGAAGCTGGCGATCTTCGTTCTCATCTGATTAGTCCTACTGAGAGGGTAGAACTTCTTCAAGAAAAGGTCCTTGAACTGCATCCAGGTCGTACATACCACCCCTAAGTTTTTCAACCAATGAGCAGCCTTATCTCCTAAGGCAAACGGGGTGGCCTTCAGCCGGATATAATCTTGGCCAACATTGGGATGGCTAAGATTGTTGCACACTAGTTCGAAGTCACGGAGGAAGGTGTATGGTTCTTCACTGAGGTTTCCGTTAAACTTCGGAAGCAGACTGAGGAAGTGGGGCTTCAGCTCAAATGCCTGGTCGGGAACTGCAGGTGCTAACCAGTTTTGGATCTCGTTCTCCGCCGGGTTGTAGGTGTCGACCATTGGTCGGTCGATCCCTTCAGCTACTATGATATGTCCCATCCGCGCCGTGAGATCTGCATTTTTCTGTTCGGCTTCGGCGAGGCGTCTAAGAATTTGTCGCATCTGGTCCTCATCTGGCGGCATCCTTGGCGGCATTTCGCCCTCTAGTTCTGGGGATTGGAAAATAAGATCGGTGTTAGAGGGCGAATCAAGGAAGGGATTACCGAGGCGATGGTCTTCCTTGGTAATCTTGGAGGAGATAAAAGGGTTGGTTTGAGAGTAACCACCCTGAGCATGAGGGAACCAGGACTCAAGAGGGTCATGAGTCCTGGGTGGTCCAAGGTGCGCTCGGACCGATAAAGATGGGTTACTTGGGGGAATCATAGAGAGATCAGTGAATAACGCGTCGAGATCTCCCCAGTCACTCATCTTGATGAAGCGAGAAGAAGATAGGATTTTACTCCTACCTGAAGCAAGCAAAAAGAACAATCCAAGACCCTGGGTTCACACTCAACACAGTGAAGGTCTCGAAGTCGAGTCCAATTAATCTTGTAGTTTTTAAGTGTGATATTCAAGCAAAATAGCAAGGATTACGTGGCCAAAAGGGAAGTCGGCTCAGAGCCGGATGCGTCTTCCCTGTTTATCCTGTCGCCTAAGATACCGCCGCTCCTTCCTTTCTTCGCTCCTATCCCAAGCCGATGGATTCAGTGACCACGCCCCTATCTACCTGCAAGCAGGCGGAGGCTGACAAGGCCGGAACTTCACCCCGGGGGGGTTACTGGCAGCTTGTCGCAAAGTACCGCAATTTCGCCCCTATCTACCTGAGACAGGCGGAGGCTACTTGGTACTAGTCAAAGAATCTTAAATTATTCGGCCTGTGATATTTGCTAGGATCAGTTAGAACGTGATATGGAAGACGGGGATTTGGGCTTACCTTAATGTGTTCACACACTCAAGTACCCTCACTAAGCCTGAATACAAGGTCGGGGATTAATCTCCCGCAAACAATTTTCAGATTTTATTCTTTTTTTGGTTAATACTGTTAGCAGTCCCGATTTTTAAAGTTAAGTTATCACTTTAATTAGTCCACCACAAAGCACGCCTATCGGACAGTCCCAATATCCTGTTTAATTTAAGTGAGAAAATCAGAGGGGGAAATCGAGAAAAGCCGATGCACGAAAAATCGATGATGCTATGCTGAGTAGAGAATACTTATAGTGATCCCTTCACTTTTTTATGCAGGATGCAATACAGAATTGAAATCTTTTTACTCTACATGCAAATGCAAGCGATGAAAAGCCGCTCCTAGACAGGCAGTTCTATTAGCGTGAAGAACAGTTTAATTTTGACTAAGTACTGTGGTCTAGGTGCGTCTTTTAAGTGTATTATGTGGTCCTATTGATTACGAGTACAAACAATTCCTAGAATGGCTCGAGGAGCCGCTAGTGCAAGCTAAGTTACAATTCACCCACACAGCACACGGGACACAGTTTCACTATCTTTACACATGCGAGATCCCAAACGGGAACCGCTGGAAATGATGCGAAAAAAAAATAAAATAAAATGTAATTACAAAGCCTCTCTTTCACTCAACAAAAATTTAATTGCTAAGTCCTCGAAGCGTCGCCGACTCCTCACGGTCCTCGCACAAAAAATAAATGGAGGTCAGAGAGTTACACAAAAATAAAATAATGTAAAAATAAAGGAGAGAAAATAATTACAAGAAAAACCGGGGGTCAGACTACCCGGGGAATGAAAATCAAACACTCAATAATTTTGCTAAAATTTAACCTAAGCCGTGCCTCCCCGGCAACGGCGCCATTTTGATAACGCTCCCGCACCCTATGTTAATTCGGTCAAATTAATGTCCAAATTAATTAATGTGATTCGTTGCAGTCGGATACGAGGGGTTAATCAAAAACCACTTATCGATTAATGTGAAGTTAATTTTAAGCGGCAAATTTTTTTACTTGGTGGAGTCCAAGGTCGATCTCAGGGAGGCATCTGTCTCCTTAGGTAAATTTAAGCAAGGATCCGAGTGTTGATTTACGAGGAGTAATTTTTTTTGGTCTTTTTAATTTTCTATGCAGACATATGGAGACAACGCAGGCCAATTTAATGTTCAATTTAATTATGATATCAAATGAAGTCCAAAAATTATGAAAATTGACCAGATGATTAATGGTGATGAAAATGACCTACACTAATTTTTTTGGAATTTTTCGACACTAAATGAATTTATTGTGAATTAAATGAACAGACAAGGTGATTTTCAGTATTTAATTTTTAATAAATATCAAACCACAATTTTTCCAAGAACTAAAATTATCCTAGGTGGCTCTAATGATAAGGGACCTAGGAAAATTAACAGAACTTAATTTCACTGTGAAATGAATTAATTAAAATTAATCTAAGAAAATCACTTAACAATTTATTTAGGCCTCGATATACGTGCAAATGCCATGAAATTTTTATGGTATGCTAAGAATAATGTCCTTAAGCTACTGTGAATTTTTGATGATTTTTGAAGGCACAGAGAATTAACTATAAATCAAAAGGTGTCACTGGGCAAAATATGTCAAAAATTCACCAATTAATTCATTAATAATTCATCTGAACTTACAAAAATATGACACGTGGACCAATAGACAGAGGACAAAATTCCCAACAATATGCAATTTTTAAATTTGCAAAATGATGTAAAATGCAACCTAGGGATGCGTACAAACACAGGGGTATAAATGCAATACAGGAAATTAAAATTACAATAAGCAAATATGCAGACAGGGACTAAAATGCAATTACCTATAATGTGGGGGACTCTTGTGCAAAATCTCCACAGGGCATGTGCTCCTCACGTGGGGTCTGCTTCACAGGGGCCTTTTTACGAATATGAAAAGGTTCAGGGGCCTCTGTGCAATTTACCCAGGCTGCACGTGCTCCTCACGTGCGAAACTGGAGACTTGTGGAAGGCGAGTAGCGGTGATGGATGTCGTTGACTCAACGACTGCGATGGTTGGCAGTGGAGCATTGAGGTTGCAGTCGATGACTCAACGGAAGAGACCGGAGCGAGGAGGAGACGAGGTGAACAGTGGTGTCGAGCGTGCGGCAGCATATACGACTGACGAAGATGCAAAGTGGCGGAGGAACATAGGGTATGTGAAACGAGTGCGACGGGGGTGATGGATGAGTATAGGTGGAAGGGGAAGTACCTGGGGGATGATGCTCAATGGCAGAATGCGAGAAGGCCGGAGCAAGTAGCTACTTTGTGGAGCACGCTGTGGCGGTCGGAAGGACCAGATCTCGCCGAGGTGAAATGATGTGGTGGCTATGTCACCACCGCGCTCGGAGTTCCTTCGACTGCTGGAAAACGATGGATGTGGCTCAACAGAGGGGGTGATGGAGTTTTATAGGGTTGGCTAAGGGACCGAAGTGGAAGGGGAATGGTGTGGATTCGAGTGGAGGACGTGATCAAGTGATCGGTCGGGGGAGGATTGCAGACCAGAGAGATTGGGAAAATTGATGGTGATTCGGAGATGGGGAAATTAGGGGGCGACGACGGTGAATTTGGAAAGAGGGGAGAGAAGGCGGAGGCGCAACCATGTAGATGGAAGGTGGAGGAGGACACGGATTCACGGGCGGCGGCGCCTCCCGATTAGGAAAGGGCTATTGGAGACGAGACACATGAACCGTCTGATCGACCGAGATGGGGCGGTCCTGATCTCGCCACGTGGCGTATAGTGGGAAGAGGCACGGGTCGAGCACGTGCAGGGCACGTGCGCAAGAGGCACGTGTGCTGCACGTGCGGAATTTTTATTTTTTTATAAATACGAAATTAAATATATAAAAAGGCTAAAAATTGGTGACATGTGGCAGCTCCAGGAGTGGCCACGTGTCAGCCCCAGAAAAAATCAAAAAACAAAAAGGAAAGAAAAATAAAAAAGAAATAGCAAACAACCTTGGATTGAAAAATTTTCTTTACGAAAGTTGCTCTTCTCAATGAGATCTACAACTTTCATGAAGAGACCAAAACCAAAATTGATCATTTGCACAAAGTGATATTTTTGGGGTACTCTATGTACAAAGAATACCTTGATTTTTAGATTTTCTATTTTTTGTTATTTTTAAGCCAGATAAAAATCTGGAAAAAATATGATAAAATCAAAGATAAATATTTACACTCCAATTTATTTTTTTATTTTTATTAATTAAAAAAAGAAATAAAATAAAATACGAAAAAGATCATTTTTGTACAGACATTTAGTGAGGACTTGGACTCTGTTAGTTTCTTTGATTTCAAGCTCATTTTGGATTTGGATTTTTACACATTTTAGTAAAAATTTTATCAAAGAAAACAAATGAGAAAAATAAAATAAAATAAGTTAATTATGTACATAAAATAATAGGTTAAAAATTGTTAAAATACAAAATGCAAAAGAGGCCCAAAACCCAACTTTCATGTATGAGCTCTGATTCACTTGAACTTGGTCTTGTTTTGAAGGTAATTGAATGTGTATTAGTTCAAAAATGAGTAGGATCAAATCAGACACTGTATGAGGAAGATATTAATGTTCTAGTCCAAGAATCCTGGAATTAGGGTTTGGATTTTTAGCCCACTTATTTCAGTTAGTGATTTTTTTTGTATTTTTTATTTGTTCTTGTTAGTAATATATACACAATGGAGGTAGTTCTAGGTCATTTGGATTAGCATGAATTGGTTAAAAATCAGGGAAGTTAGGCTATTTTACAGGTCATTTTGGCTGAGATTTTTGGCTTCTTATTTTATGCAATAATAAGTGATAAAATGCAATTATTATTAGTACATGCATGAATGCTAATTATGCAATATAATGGGTAAAATACGGATGAATTTTGGGGAACTGAGCTTATTAATGATTTTTAGAGTGATGAATCTGGTATTCATTAGGTATCGACTTCATGGGCACGTTCCCTAAGAGTTAGAGATTCGAGTATATTCTTTTAGTTGTATATTATGTGAGTCGTTGGGTAGAGGCTATTCCTGCCCGAGCCGCTGATGTGAATAAGATTTGCAAGTTCCTGAGAAAGCACATCATTGGTCTCAGCTTTTGGGCTCGGTTCTTTGGGCCTATAGAACATCCTTCAAAACACCATTGGGTACATCTCCCTTTCGACTCATTTATGGCAAGCCATGCCACTTACATGTGGAAATCAAGCATAGTTCATGGTGGGCAGTGAAAGAGTTGATTCGGTCTAGATGATGTGGGAGATCAGAGGCAAACATAACTGGAAGCCCCGGAGGAATTATGAGATGAAGCATTCACGAGTAGCCTACACTATAAGAAGCAGATGAAAGAATGGCATGATGCTCACATCAGCCATAAGCAGTTTGAGCCTGATCAGAAAGTTTGGTTATTCGATGTAGACTGAAAATATTTCTAGGGAAACTCAGAGCAAGTGGAAATGCCCATATCTCGTGCAAAAGGTGTATGACAACGGTAGCATCGATATATCCGAGTTGTCTTCTGAGTCCACCTATTGAGTCAATGGTCAGCGTTTGAAACCTTTCACTGACCATGAACTGCTGACCATTGAGGTTGCCCCTATTCATTTTGTATGAGATGTGTTCTTCATTTTTTATACTCTACATCTCATACCTGATTTTCACGATCACTTTGTACATAATTTTGATTTTATTCTTTCTTTCTTTCGTTTGTCTTACACCCCTAGATATCGATAAGGATTTTTGCTATACTTAGGATGTACTTTATCTAAGTATAGGGGGTGTAGACATGATGTTGTTCATATCATCCTGTTTTATTATCCATGTTGTCGCTTATACTTAGGGTGTGCTTTACCCTAAGTATAGGGGGTAATATCGCTCATGTCGACTTTTGATTATTTTCGGTTTTTGTATCGTCTGCTCTCTCACTTGTCCCTCAACTATTGATGTTCTTCTATATACTTTGGAATATTTTACCCTAAATATAGGGGGACAAGCCGAGTCTTTGATTGTGTACATTCTCTTGACCTCGATCAACTTCGGTTTTAAGTCTACTATCCTTAGGATTAGTTGATCCTAAGTATAGAGGGTATGATTGACTTATATTCTATAATCGTTATTCTTTTGAGATGTTGTAGTACAGAATTCTTTTCACCAATCTATACTTAGCCCGAGTTATGTCTTCCTTTGCTGCTTCTTTGGTCACTATGAGGACATAGTTCATGCTAAGTATATGGGATGTCGTATAGATATTTTATATATACTTTAGAAGCCATAACTCGTAATTTATTGTATTTTTAATAATATGTCTCTATAAAAGTATGGGTGTATATATTTTGGATTTTTAAAAGCTGAAAGAAAACCGTAAATATGACTTACAAAAAGAAAAAATGTCTTAAAAATTGTATATAAAATATGTTATAAAATACTTAGATAAAATCCTTAATTATTTAAAACATGTAAAATCTTTTGTAAAATCTTGTACAAAATCCGTATAATCTTGTCTATATAAAATATGTAAGATCATTTGTAAATTATACAAAATTCTTATAAAATTTGTGTAAATTGAATTAATCCACTAATATTTTATCAAAAAATTCCTAAAAATTAAAAAGTTTAAAATTCAATAAATATTTGAAAAATTCTTTAGAAAATCACATAAAAAGTTTAATATGAATAATCCACTTCATAAAAAAATTGTTACATTCATTCATATTTTTCAGAATAACTTTGATTCTTGATCCGAATGGATCCAAGTTTGAGAGATGGAGCTTGGTTTAGGACTTAATCTATATAATTCTAAAGGGACTTTATTAGGAACGGGAATTAAGACTCTTCAGGTCATTCGAGTTAATTCTTTGGGTTCCATGAGACCATGTTCGGAATTCAACTGGAATTTGCCTAAGTAGGACACCTGGTGTCATCCGTTTAACTCTCATGCACTCTATACTTAGCTCAACTTGCATGGGGTTGAGCAAAAGTACACCTTCCCTGTACCATAATCGGAAACGGCCTTGGTTGTCGCCAGAAAAGGTCGTCCCAATATGATTGGGGTATTGGTCACACATTCAGGGACTGCCATGTCCAAAACGACGAAGTCCATGGGGAATTGCAAACCCTGAATGGTGACGATAACGTCTTCAATTAATGCTTTTGGCCTCTTGACAGATCTGTCAGCAAACTGCAAGACCGTTCTACTTGGTTTAAGAGGTCTGAACTTGGACTTGTCGAGTAAGGGAGAGGTATTCCATTTCGGAGGTTTGTTTCCATCCTTGTCTAGTGGTGCTGAAGTCTAAAGATGGGAGATTTTAGGGTTGAAATAAAGCTTCAGATGAGGGAAGGATCTGTTGGCTTAATTTTTTCTAAGACCCCAAAAAATAGATAGAAAGAAATGATGTTATATCCATCGGGGAACAAAAGATCTATGTAGTGCAACAATCATTTCTACCAAAAAGGAGACAAATACACCAAATATAAATTTGACCACAATGGTTCAAGCTTCAGAAAATCCTGCATTATCTTAGTGGAGACTTGGCTAAACTGGTTGAGCTTCACAAGGAGATGTGACTACACTAGTCGCACTCCAGTTCTCTTCCATTTCTTCTTACTTCTATCTACTCGATTGTGGACACATCATGACCTGACCTTAGAAGGAAATATCCCCTCCTCGAGGATCGAGTAGCTAGACGAGGACCCAATGGGAGTGTATAACTGGGATGAGCGGTTTCTTTGCTTCTCTAAGAAGGAAGAGCTAACAACCTTCACACGGTACAAATTGCTTTCAAAGCCGAAACGTTTACGTGATGGATGGGTGGATCTAAGATGGATGTTGAGGTGAACATGGATAAGGATTTGTGGAACTTGAGGGTTTTCGTGGCTTAAATCCTAATTCTAGTAGAGTCCTGACATACTAATAATCCAAAGGCCTACTCCAAGTTCTAAATTTTGGGTGATGTGAGATTCAGTTTAAAGAAACAAGCATGTTCTACGTTCCTTTATTTTTACCTTTTCTTTTTCTTTTTTGCTTGCACTTATTTATAGAATAAGTGTTTGCTAAGGGAGTAGCAAAGTTAAAGTATAGGGGAATGATGAATCTATGATTCATTGCCTTTATTATTTCATTTTGGCTAAAATTCTTAGTAAAATACGTGTAAATATTCACTATTTCTCAGTAATTAACATTCTAACCATATTATTGATATTATATATTTAACACTTATTTTATTTAAAATAAAATAATAAAGAGAAATATGAAAAATAAAAGAGAAAGAATGATGTATATAAAATATACAGACTGATCCTAACCCTGAGACTGGGTCAATATTGACATGGTCGACAAAATAAATAAGTAGGAGGAAGTAAGGATCCTAAATTATAAAAATGTCAGAAAACTTAGATCACAAAAATACATTTTACATTTTTCAACTTGTAAATATTTCACCTATTTTATTTATCATCAAGAAAATCTCAAATTAAAATCTTTTCTTCACAAAAGTTATTCAAAAAATATATATTAATTTATAAAAATATCACAAAAATTATTTAAAATAAAAATAATTAATTATAATGAACCGTGAAAACCATAAAAGCCGACTTCCAAGGTTCATAACTATCTATAGAAAATTACAAATTAACCAAACTCACTTTTAAACTTCATTTTATAACTAATGTTATTTATTAAAAATATCAAACAAATACTAGAATAAAACGGGTGAGTTTTGGTGTTTGGGTCCCTTTGTTTATATGTATTATATGTCGAAATTTGTCGATTTTCTAATTTATTATTCCTAACTCCGTTTAACTTAATTTCTTTTCCAATATGTTTCTAAAAAAATTATAGAAAATATAAAATATAACTTAAGCCTACCAATAAATCCCGAAGTTGTGACCTAAATTTTCTGGACCTCATAACTCGATCATATGGACTCCGAATTGAGCAAACTCACTTTTAAAGTTCATTTTATATAATTATCTATTAAATGACACCGATTTTGCTAAAATCAGAGCAAATATGTGAAAAGTAGATTTTGGGATCATATTTGTATATAATGTACAATGTACCTTAGTTCTTATTATTTAATATATATTATTTCTAATATTTATATGCTTTATTAATATTTTATTTATAAAAATTATAAATAAATAAAAATATATTTATCTTTTTATTATTTATTTACCTAATTGATTATTATTTACTAATTTTTTAATTATTTATTTAATAAAAAAATTATTATGTATTTAAATAAGTATATATTCATATTTTATTATTAATTTTATTTATTATTAATTAAATTTATTGATTACTTATTTTAATTTAATTTCTTTATTCATTTTATTTTTATTTATTCTTTTTTCTCTTTCCTCATTTTTTCTCTTCCCCAACGACTTTCCTCTTCTCATGCCCACATCCCATTCTCTTTCTTCTCCTTCTTCCTCGCACAAACCGCCACCCTCCACCTTCTTCCTTTCCTCAGGTAGCTCAACATCCTCAACAGTCCAGCCGTTAGAATAGTGGCCTAACGACCCCGCGGTCACCGGACACGTTACCGCTGACAGGATCCCCTTCCTTGCCCTTCACGAAACTTCCTGTATTTAAGGATACCTAGAAACCCATCTTCCAGCATCCGCCATATTCACCTCCTTCCCCATAGTTGAGCTCAGAGAGGAGTGACTGATGACACGAAATTCCGAGAGACTAAGGTAATCAGGTGTATCTAAGATGGTCGTTGCGACCTCGGTCACTCAGATGTGTGAATCAAGAAAAATGAACCACTCAATAAAGATAAAATCGATCAGAATACGAAGTAGCGGTCCTGCTATTGGATTAACCTGGTATAGCACCCAGGGTCGAACTCAAGGAGCACGGGTTGGCCTCTCGGCCTACGAAGTAGTAAAAAGAAATAAAATAAAAGAAGAAACTATTTTTAGTGGTTTTTAATTTAGTTTTATAATTTTTTTTGGATTTTTGATGTATTAAGAAAATAAGAAAAGTAAACAAGTACACACTTCCACAAATTATTAAATGCACTAAAAATCAACCAAAAATTCAAACAAAAATATTTTTATGTGTTTTATAATTTTTTAGTGTTTTTGTGAATTTTTGAGAATTTTCTGATGTTTATTTATTTTATAAAAATCAAAAAGTAAACCAAACAGTGGGTACTGTCCAGCCGAGCCAAAAAGGCCTAGATAAAATATCTAAGGGCCCCAAAATGGCTGAGAGGTAATTTTCCTGTAAAGAGAACAAAATGAGGAAAATTTAGGTACCAATTTTATTATTTTTGGATTTTTAATTTAATTACTAGAATTTTTATAATTTTTATGTGTTTTTCAATATTTAGGTGTTTTAGAAAATGAAAAATAGCCAAAATTGGCTAGAAAATCAAACTAAGCAAAATAGACAGTAGCTAAATTTTGTGGAAATTTTAAGTGGGTTTTAATATTTTTTTGGGGTTTTTAAAGTTAGACAGTGACAAAATTAAAGGTTTTTGATTTTTTAAAAATAAAAAATGAAATCAAAAATGTCCTCAAAAATCCACGAATATTTTACACCATGGCAGGAGCCATGTGTCCAATTTTCGTTGGATTTGGAGGTGTTTTGCTATTTTAATCAAAAATAAAGAAGGGCAACAGTGCACAGGGACCTTTCTACAATTAAAACAAAGTTCTGGGTCCCTGGAATAACAACCCTAGAAAGTATACGTATAGGAGTGCAAATTACCCCCCAGGCCACGCACGATACGCGTGACTCATGCCTGGAGGGACCAAATTGCAATTCCTATTTATAAAAATACCAAGCGTAACAGGGCGAAAAGGCAGGGTCAAAAATGCAAATACACCACATAACCACGTGTCGATGCACGTGTCCACAACTGGCAGGGGTATAAATGCAATTGAAATAAACATAGAGGTCCACAGTGTAATTTTTACAAAAATAAAATAACTACACTAAGCATTTACAGGATTAAAAACTAAATGCATAAAGTAAAGGGGCCTAAGGACAATTTACCCCTTTATTGCGTTGATGGCCGGATGTGTGACGCGTGGCTGATCTGACGACTGAGATAAATGGCGCCTTAACCCTTGGAAGGCCTGGCCTGATCGAACGTCTGAAAGCCCTCCACGTGGAGATCGGACGGTGACGGTTCGCTGGAGGCTAAACTCTTGGTGTATCGACGGAGGAGAGGAGGACGCGTGACAGATCTGACGGACGACGCTAGCTGGTGCCTCTCCCTCAGCGCGGATGGTCGAGATCGATCCTCGGGATGATCAGACGGTGACAGTGCGCCTAGATGGATGGATCAGATTACAACTGGGGCGCGGAGGAAGATCCGACGGTCGACGAGGCAGCTGGAAGAACTGGCGGCCAGCGAGCTTCGCCGGCCCTCTGCGTGTACGGTAGACCTCGTCCGGTGCTCCGGAGATGCGAGAAAGCTTCGCCGTGAAGCTCCGCACCCGATGCACTGCTCCGATGAAGGCGAGGAGCTCCAGAGAGCTCCGGCGACGTGAACGAACTGGAGCTGCTGTGCTCAGAAGTGTCGACCTCCAGATGAGGTCGATTAGCCTTGATACCTGCACAGGAAAGAAGCTGGGTCGAGGGCAAACTGCCTCGACCCGTCAGAGCGGGCGGAAGGTGAAAGATGCGTCGGTATGGTGGGTCTTCGACGAGCGGCGGAGGTGAAGACCCAAGATCCTACTCCGGGACGAGACAGGAGGAATGGCTTGGTGGAGAAGGTGGAGAGGAGTCAGGCGAAGGTGGTGGAGTGATCGGACTGGCGGATGGGTGGTCGGAGTCGGCAGGCGGAGGTGGCGGAGCTGAACTACCAGAAATCGAAAAATCCTATTCTACGCTAAACTAGAGGCTAAAGCAGCTACCTGATGGGTGTATTCGACTGGGCTGGAGCTCAAGAAGCTCCCGGTCGTTGCCTGCAAGGGGCCGTCGAGTCCCTGAGGCTGAGCGCGCTCGCGGCGGCACACGGCGGAGTTAACCACCGGATCAGTGGATTCCTTGGAACTCGGGCCTCGCTTCCACTCCAAAACACGCAGTTGTCACTCGGGTGCTCTGGAGGAGCTCCTTGGCGGCGAGCAGGTATCCAAAGATGGAAGAATTAGGTCGCCGGAGACGACATTAAATATGGTGCGGGGTCCGAGAAGAAAGGGGTCGGGCGAGTCACTCGAGCCTCGGATCCTCCAAACCCACCCCGGGCGAGGGTCCAGGATGTTCAATGATCAATCGGAGCCCGGGGTTTAAGGTGAATGGTGATCGGGTCAACCGTGAAGAAATTGGTGAAATCGGGTCAGTCAGAGCAGACCCGGCTCTGGTGGTCCTGGGGGGAGAGTTGACCGGGGGTCAACAATCCCCGTGGACCAATCAGAGCCCGCCAAGCATAATATTTTTGTTTGTTTATTTTAAGCTAGAAAATGATTGAATTACTAAAAACTTAAAACATGAAATATTTTTATTTTTTCCAATTTTTTGTGATTTTTAATTAATTTTTCAAAATAAAAATAAGCTATATACAATATAGTACTATACATAGGTATATATACAATATATAGGGTTTTGATTTTTGATTTTTAATTGTTATTTTTATGCAATTTTATTCCTATTTTATATTTTATTTATTTTCATTATAAAATAAGGAATACAAAGGTATTTTTATTTTGATTTTATTATTTATTTACATAGGTAAAATAAATATGTATGTACATCTATATACATGGTTTATGTACAATGTATTTTTGTATTTTTAATTTTGCTATTTTTATTTGATTTTTGTTTTAATTGTTTTTATTTTATTTATTTACAATATATAATATAGAATATTCACAAAAATTATAAAAATTGATTTTATTATTTACAAGGTTAGATAAATACATAGAAGTGGTTTATGTACATGATGAAAGGAGTGTTTTAATTCTTTTTTATTTTTAACTTTTTCTTTTGTTTTTATACTTATAAATATGTACAAGTATTTACAAGCATATTTTTGGTGAGAAAAATATCTTTATTTTATTTACATAAATATGTACACACATGAGCCCCTATCTCCCTCTACTTTAGCTTTTATGCGGTCAGGCCCATGCTGAGCCCTCCCTTGGGTTAGATTGCTCAATATTTATTCTAAATATTTCCTTCTTTTTCTTTTTAATCTTTATTCTTTTATTTTTGCACAAAAACATGCTAATTATAGGTTTTTACACAATGCATGCTTTTGGTAATTATTCCTATTTACACATATCTACATGTATTTGCAAAGGTTTTTGTAGCTAAAATATAAGAATAAAGAGTGATGAATGAGTATTCATCACCCCCCTATACTTAACTTTGCTAGTCCCTTAGCAAACACTTATTTGAAAAAGAAGTGAAAAAGAAAGAAAGAAAAAGAAAAAGAAAAAGAGGATGTACATGGATCAAGGTTGATTATTAAACTTGCCTTCATTAAATTGGGGTATGGAGCTCGATCAGATCTTTGGATTATTAATGTGTCGGAACCTTATTTGGACTTAAGTCTAAAACTCAACAGCCTCTAAGTTCCACTAATCTATAACCAAGACTCCTCAATGCTCCAGATCAGAACAAGTCATCAATCACAAACCCTGAAGACCATGAATCTTTTCTTGTCCTATGAAAGTGAGGTCTAAGCTCTCCACCTCAGAAATGGCAACTTGACAACCCTCCCCAACAAGGTAACTCTATGACCTCAATCTGGCCACTCTTTCCTCGAGGAGCGGGGTATTCCTTCTAAGTTCAAGTTCAACCGGCTCAAGAAGAGGAGGAAGAAGAAGAGAATGGGTCAAGGCCAGTGTAGACAAGTACCCTTGGGAGCTTGACCAGTGTAGCCAAGTCTCCCTGCTGCAAGCTACAACAGGTGGATCATGAAACTCAAGCTTTGCTTATTGTACTCTATATACATACTCCGGTGGGATTATCATTTTCTATCAGACCCACCACTTTTTTGGAGTTCTTTTCTTTTTGCACATTTTTTTTTCAAGTGCATCTGTACAACATATACATGTGCAGCATATATACAAGGAGTTTTTCCTCTTGAGCCAGTAGACTATCCCTCTTTTGAAGCTTTATATATTGCAACCCATAACTCCCGTCGTTAGACCTCATGGCAACCAGACCAAGTTGAGACGCACTTCCTTCACTAAAAGAAGAAGAGAGGTTCTGCCTAGAAGTACTACCCTCATATGCTACCCCAAGTCAAGGAAGACTGCCTCCTCACCACCTCATCCGTGGAGAGCTCGGTGCATAGTGCTGGTGTCCAAGCAAAGCCATTGTCTATATAAGTCATGTGTTGTTGTTAAGTGCTCTACTTAGGCTCATTGAGATGACATGTGCTCATAGCCTAGTGGACTCAAAGAATTAAGTCACCTTGGACCTGAAAAGCCTTAAACCTAAGCCCTATAAGGTTCCTCTTAGAAGTTAGGTGGATTAAGATCTTAATCAAGCTCCATTTCTCAATTTGATTCCAGGCTAGTTTAAATGTCAACTATCATCCAGAAAAACTATATACATATGTACAAAAGATGCTTATTTACACAAATTTTACAAACATGCAAAATTTTTGAAAAATGTTTTGAAATCATGAATGGATGATGCATGAAGTGCAAGTTTTGCAAAAAGATATTTACACACATTTACACAAGATTTTTGCAAACTTTTGATTTTCAAAACATTTTGGAAAAATTTTGTACTATATACATAATTTTGATAAGAAAATATTTACACAAACTTTACACAAAAGATTTTTGAAATCATTTTTACAAAAATAATTTGTACACTAGCTATTTATGTGCAAATAAAAGAATATTATGTACATGAAAAATTTTTAATTTTTGTGATTTTTAGCCGTTTTATTTATTAACACTCTCACACAAAGTACGAGTTATGGCTAAAGTATATATGAAATATATACACACCCCCCTATACTTAGCTCGAACGATGTCCTCAGAGTCAAGAGCGATGAAGAAGACATAACTCGTGCTAGGTATAGAGAAGTGAAAAGAAAGGCTATATACAAGGAAGAAGAAATGAAACAGACAAGAGGATCTCGGGTCTTCCCCCTATACTTAGGATTAAATAATCCTAAGTATAGCAGGCTCTACACTAAGGGAAAACTGAGTGGAGAATGTACAGGGTCTACCCCCCCTATACTTAGGGTGAAATATCCCTAAGTATAGGCAGCAAAACAGGGGTAGCAAGACACGAAGAAAATCACGAATATATACAAGAAGGAGGAGACATCACTCCCCCTATACTTAAGGTGAAGAACCTTAAGTATAGGCAACAACAGAAGCGATGGAACAGAACGAATGAACAACCCGGTATTTTCACCCCCCCTATACTTAGGATGAGCAATATCCTAAGTATAGCAAAGATAATCCTAAGCGAGACCTGGGGTGAAAATAAGAACGGAAGAAAGAAAGATCAAAATGAGACGAAACACGTATATACAAAAGAGTACAATGTTGAGGTGCCTCTCAACAAGCGCTAGATTTTACATCCCTAGCTGGGCACAAAGGCTAGGACAACGCAATATCAAGGTTCAGGACGGCATCGGTGAGGCGAATGTCGTACTGTCGTCGCAGTCTCGGTATGAGAACAACGACAAACTCAACAGTGTAAAGTAAGACACCCATGTATACAATCAGGCGGGGGTCTGCTACCGGCCAATGATATGGAAAGAAGTGATCGGGATCCAGTAGCACAAAAGAAATCATCGGCTCTGGTTCAGACTGGAGTGAGAGTATAGAGCCGAAGAAATCAAACGTGGAGAATGATGGATCAGTAATAAAATCCTCCACGTCAATCAGTGTCTCAAGCAGGTGTGGACAATCAAGATCAGGAGACTCTCTAAGCAGGCCGATATCTGATGCATGAAATAGAATCAGATCAGGAAAATCATCAAATATCTCCAGAATGGGCTCATCCTCGCGAGGGTCGTCGAGGTGAGAAGACTCAGAATCAGAATGATCTAAAGACTCGGTTCCATGTTCCGCCAGATCGGAAACACTCTCAGCAGGTGAAACCGAGTACTCATCGAGTGCGGCATCCTCCCGCAGATAACCCTCGGGGAGAGATGCCAGATCAGAAGTGACTAGAAGAGGATCAGGATGTAGATCGGCATCTGCGCTGCTATCAAGTATCCACTCAGTGCACCAGGCTGCATCATCATCGGAAGTGTAGCTCTCGGCAATCTGGAAACAGGAGAAGGTACTATTCAACACCACGGAAGCTGGCAAAGTGTCTGCGACTGATCCTCGCTCCACGGCTATGCTGGCTGTCAGCTGGTCCTCAGGAAATGTATCTAGCTCAACAAAGTGGAGGACAAAAGGCTCGAAGACGGGACTCTCTGTGTCTGTACTCTCGAAGTGGTGTCCCTCATCGAGCTGTGGCTGCTGGGCTGAGTAGTGGTGACTGTCTGCATCCAAGAAGTGTCTCTGCAGGAAGGAAACTGACTCCTCTGGGACTGGAAACTGAAGTAGCTGAGTCAATGGCTGTAAAAGCTGGGGCTCCTCTGGCTCTTGGAGTATCAGAAGATCTGATATCCAAGACTCGTCAACGGGGAACTCTGGGGCTGACTCGAACTCCAACTGGAAGGCCAATGGAAACTCAAGTAGACTCTGGGTCCGAACCTCTGCTATCACAGTCATCTCCTCTATCGGTGGTGCTGCATGCTCCACGTCCTCGTGCTGGTGTGTAGAAGCTGACTCATCATGTAAAGTGACACACCACACTGGTACTGCTTCGTCCTCATGTGTTGTCCCGACCGAAGCATCTCGTGAAGAAGAACTCTGTGAAAGTAGCCTTGAGATGGTTTCCAGGAAGTGAATGTCGGAACTGCGGTGTGAACCACCACATGTGGTAATCACCAATGCAAGCTGCTCTGCGGTCATCCCCCGCATGGAGATCTCAATCAAGTCTGTAAGTGGAAGTCCGTGCTCAGGAAATCTCCTCAAGAGGTCAAGAAACCTCGGCCATGCCTTGTACAATGGCTCCTGGGGGTCAACTGAAAAGTCCATGATCAAAGACCGCATGAAATCTGCTCTACGTGGGGGAAAGTATCTCTGTAGAAACTCTCGGCGTAGCTCTCCCCACGTCTCAAATGTCCTTCCCAATCGTCGGTGCCATCTCATGGCTCTGTCGTGAAGCGTGAATGGGAAGGTCCTACTCATCATCTCCTCTGCAGTGACGTCTGAATATCTCTGTGCTCTACAAAAACTCCTCGAAAGCGGACAGGTGAAGATACGGCTCATCGTGCGCCTCTCCTGAAAATGTCGGCAGTCGTTGAATGTAATCCAAATCCAAGACGAATGGACCTAGTGTAGAAGCTGATTGAGCTCCATGTGCTATGTGCTCCTCCATCCCTCTGGAATAGGATATGTCTGCTGATCTCCACTGCTCTCTCTAGTCCCCAATGGAGTGCGCTCTCAACTCAGCAACAACATCGTCCGGGTCTCGCATCTGCTCTAGCTGGTATCCTCGGACGTCTAGCACAGCATGCCCAGGGTGATGAGATGAAAGGGAGGGAGGGAGCGGGAGGTTGGTCGGAGATCCGACCTCCCTAGAAGGTGGACTGGAGTGATGGTCAGAAGATGGAGAAGAAGCCGTAAGAGTCGGCTCGTAGTGAGGGGAATCCATCATCCAGGGATAAGGAAGAAGAAGAAAGGAGAAATGAAGGGAGGTGAGGGAGGGAGAGAGAAAGGATCGAAGGGATTTGGCAATCAAACAAGATGAACAAGCAAACCCCCAATTCACCTACGCACACAGAGCTGAAGACCGAAGGGATCGGTCAATTATCTTGTCAATTTTATTTTAGGTGATCATCCAGTCTATCAGAGCGATTACGTGAGGTCAATAGGTATCCAAATCTTTCTCAACCGACTGTCCCGTATTGAAAGCCGGTAATCAGTCAAGAAAAGATCGGAGGCTCTATCCTAATGTGCGGATTACTCTCTCGCTCATCCAAACCAGACAGGAGGGGGTTACTCTCCCAAGACAGATTTTTAGTGAAGTGTCTTTTAGGTCAAGTATGATTAGCAGTCCCAATTTTATTGTTTTTTTTTTAGATATTTTTCAATAAAAAGAAACGCCTAACGAATTTTTCGTTCTCCTGATTATTAAGTCAAAAAACAGGGGGGAGAAGACGAAAAAGCCGATGCGCGATGAAATCAATGATGCATGCTGAGTCAGAATTGCATACCTTGTCTCCAGCACTCTACATGCAAGTGATCCGTGCAGAATTTAAAGACTGAAAGTAAACTACCTAAATGATGCAACGGGAAAACCGAGTCCTAGATGAGCAATTTCTATCGCAGAACCGTTTAATCGGTCACCGACCTCCAAGCTAAAGGGTCCGGTCTTGGCTCACCCCTCATCTGTCCGACAAATCGGGGTAGGAGAAAGCGCTTTACAGGGTGAGCTGCGACACGTAGGCTACGAAGGAGATGAGTCGATTATTTTTATTAATGATTTTTAGTAGGTCCAATTAACGCACTATAGGAGCAGGCAATCAATTAGGTGTGGGGATCCTACTAATTACGGCACAAGCAAGAGAAATTCCTAGATCTAGGGGCTCGATGAAACCGCGTAAACACCGAAAAAGGCAGAAAAAAATGAAAATAAAACCAAAACCGCGAAAAAGCCGCGAAAATCCTAAGGGTCCCCCGAGCACACCGGTGCTCGGCGAAACAGACCCGCTAAGTCCAATCACAGTCCAAGTTCAGTCTCTGAGAGTCCCTGTATTATTACAATATATAATGAAATAAAAAGAAAGCCTAATCTAACCTCACCCACTCAACTCTCTCTCCGCTCTCTCCTGCGGCTTCGTAGAGAAGGAAGCCGCCTCCAAGCTCCTCGGTTGCACCTGCTCCTCGAAAGTCGCCTCCGCGGTCCTCGGACCCTCGTAAGAAAAAGAGATGAGTGATCAGACCAAGATAATCAAATAAAATAAAAAGAAAATAAATGAAACTGAAAAAGAGGGTATATGTGCAAAAATATAAAATAAAATAAACACTCAAAATGAAACAAAAATAAAAATGAAAGAAAAAGAAAATAAAACAAAATAAAGCAAAAATAAAATATAAACAAAAGCCGCGAGAAAGCCGCGAGTTCTGAAAGAGCCGCAAAAAGCCGCGAAAATAAAAACGAAAATAAAAGGAAAACTACTAAGCCGTGCTCCCCGGCAACGGTGCCATTCTGATGACACGAAATTCCGAGAGACTAAGGTAATCAGGTGTATCTAAGATGGTCGTTGTGACCTCGGTCACTCAGATGTGTCAATCAAGAAAATGAACTACTCAATAAAGATAAAATCGATCAGAATACGAAGTAGCGGTCCTGCTATTGGATTAACCTGGTATAGCACCCAGGGTCGAACTCAAGGAGCACGGGTTGGCCTCTCGGCCTACGAAGTAGTAAAAAGAAATAAAATAAAAGAAGAACTATTTTTAGTGGTTTTTAATTTATTTTTATATTTTTTTGGATTTTTGATGTATTAAGAAAATAAGAAAAGTAAACAAGTACACACTGCCACAAATTATTAAATGCACTAAAAATCAACCAAAAATTCAAACAAAAATATTTTTATGTGTTTTATAATTTTTTAGTGTTTTTGTGAAATTTTGAGAATTTTTTGATGTTTATTTAATTTTATAAAATCAAAAAGTGAACCAAACAGTGGGTATTGTCCAGCCGATCCAAAAAGCCTAGATAAAATATCTAAGGGTCCCAAAATGGCTAGGAGGTAATTTTCCTGTAAAGAGAACAAAATGAGGAAAATTTAGGTACCAATTTTATTATTTTTGGATTTTTAATTTAATTACTAGAATGTTTATAAGTTTTTATGTGTTTTTCAATTTTTAGGTGTTTTAGATAATGAAAATAGCCAAATTGGCTAGAAATCAAACTAAGCAAAATAGACAGTAGCTAAATTTTGTGGAATTTTTAAGTGGGTTTTAATATTTTTTTGGGGTTTTTAAAGTTAGAAGTGACCAAAATTAAAGGTTTTTGATTTTTAAAAATAACAAATGAAATCAAAAATGTCCTCAAAAATCCACGGAAAAATTTTACACCATGGCAGGAGCCACGTGTCCAATTTTCGTTGGATTTGGAGGTGTTTTGCTATTTTAATCAAAATAAAGAAGGGCAACAGTGCACAGGACCTTTCTGCAATTAAAACAAAGTTCTGGGTCCCTGGAATAACACCTAGAAAGTAGAGGTATAGGAGTGCAAATTACCCCCCAGGCCACGCACGATACGCGTGACTCAGGCCTGGAGGGACCAAATTGCAATTCCTATTTATAAAAATACCAGCGTAAGAGGGCGAAAAGGCAGGGTCAAAAATGCAAATACACCAAATAACCACGTGTCGATGCACGTGTCCACAACTGGTAGGGGTATAAATGCAATTCAAATAAACATAGAGGTCCACAGTGCAGTTTTTACAAAAATAAAAGAACTACACTAAGGATTTACAGGATTAAAAACTAAATGCATAAAGTAAAGGGGCCTAAGGATAATTTACCCCTTTTATTACGTGATAACCCGAAAATCCCTAAGACCCGGGTGAAGGTAATAAGACAAGGGTCGTTGCGACCCGGATCTCAGAGGATGGGTAATATCAAGAAAAATCAACCACTCAAAACAGGTAAAATCAATCAAGCACAAAAGAGAGCGGTCTAGCTATGAGATTAACCTGGTATAGCACCCAGGGTCGAACACAAGAGCACCGGGTTGGCCAAAGGCCTACGAAGTAGTAAAAATAAAATAAAGTTAAAAATACAATATTTTTAGTGGTTTTTAATAATTTTTATATTTTTTTTTGGATTTTTAATATGTATAGAAAATAAAGGCAACAAAAACAAGCACACTTTATCTATTTATTTAAAGCATCAAAAATCAAGCAAAAATTCAAGAAAAATGTTTTTTATGTTTTTTAGGTTTTTTAATGTTTTTGGTGAATTTTTTGGGATTTTTATAAGGTGTATTTTAATTTCTAAAAATCAAACAGGACTAAACAGACAAGGTACTGTCCAGCCAGGACCAAAATCCAAAAATAAAATATTTAAGGATCTCAGAGGGACCTGGAGGTAATTTTCCTGTATACTAGAGCAAACAAGGAAAATTTGAGCATCAAAATTATTGTTTTTTGGGTTTTTAAATTATTTACTATAATTTTTATGAGTTTTTAGGTGTTTTTTTGAATTTTTAGGGTTTTAAGCAATGAAAAATAGCCAAAATTGGCTAGAAAATCAAAACACAAAAAAGAAACAGTACCTAATTTTTATAGAATTTTTTAGAGGGTTTTTATATTTTTTGGGATTTTTAATTCTAGACAGTAGCTAAAATAGAGGTTTTTGAATTTTTAAAAATAACAAATAAAATCAAAAATGTCCTCAAAAATTCTCAAAAATTCTACAACATGGCAAGAGCCATGTGTCAAATTTTTATCGAATTTGGAGGTGATTTGATATTTTATTCAAAAATCAAAATGGGGCACTGTGCACAGGGACTTAAGTGCAAATACCCGAAGATCTGGGGGTCCAGGTGCAATTTTCCCAGCAAGTCACGCGCGTGGCGCGTGCCTGGGGCACTCAGGGACCTTCTGGTAATAAAAACAAGTCCTAGGACCTTTTGGTAACTCGTACCAAAAAGTCCAGGGGCTATGTTGCAAATAACCCACTCAAAAGACGCACATGCGCAAAACAACACTCACAGGGCATATATGCAATTACCAGAAAGTTTCTATTCATTCATAAAGCAACCAGAACTACAGGATAAGAGTTGCAAATAAACCAAAACTACACGTGACGAAGCACGTGGCTCACACATGCAGGGGCATAAGTGCAAATATTAACAAGCACGGGGTCCAATGTGCAATTAACCCTATGTAAATAAAAGGCCTAAAATATTTACAGGACTGACACATAAAACATAAACTAAGAGGGGGCCTAAGGTAATTTACCCCTTTATTACGTCGTCGGCTGGATGGTGGACGCGTGGCGGATCTAACGGTGCTTGTGAATGGCCGCCTCTCTCTCCTTCCGCACGTGGGCCGATCGACGGCGCAGAGGAGGGCACGTGGACGATCGAACGGCTGGCGGGTGCTAGTGCCTCTCTATCTGCTCTGACGGTCTCGATCAACCCTCGAGATGATCAACGGTGACTGCTCCTCCTGGAATGGACGGACGGGATGCGAACTGGGGAGCTGCGGGTGATCGGACGGTGCTCGAGGACCTTCGAAGAACAGGTGGCCGCGAGTTTCGCCGGCCTCGTGCACGTGCTGTGGTCCTCCTCAGCTGCCTCTGAAGATCGGGGAAGGTCGGCGATGACGTCCCGTAGCTGGTGGTGCCCTCCGATGGCCCAGCCGAGCCCTGGAGGGGCTCCGGCGAGGTCGGCGGAGGGAAGCTCCTGGCTTGGATGTAGAGAAGCCTCAGATGGCTTCCTCTTGACCTGCAAAGTAACCCAGAAGCTTCGCGGGTCGAGGGCAAAGTGCCTCGACCCGATGAAGCGGCGTGAGGGTGGACGATGCGTCGGGATGAGCGAGCTCCGGCGAGCGAAGGACGGTGGAGCTCGAACCCCAGCTCCTGTGCGAGCTGGGTTGAACGAAGGGGCGGAGAAGGTGCGTGGAGGGATGGCGAAGGTGACTGGGTGTTCCGATGATCGAGAAAGATACGCAAGATGGCCGGAATCGACGGAACTTGGCGAAACTATGATTTGGGGGAACAAGAAATTAAACGAAATAGGGAAGCTAGAAGGTTACCTGGGCGGTGTGGTAGACTATGCTGGAGCTTAGGTAGCTCCTGGTCGTGGCCTCGAAGGTCGTCAAGGCCTGAGGCTCGAGCTCCTGCACTGGGCGGAGCACGGCGGCGCAAAGTCGCCGGATCAGTGGTCCGGCCACCCCCTCCTCGCTGCGACACCGGCAATCGAGAGCTGTCACCTCAAGGGATGCAGTGGAGGTCACGGGACGAAGGGTGGAGAGCCAAAGATTGGAATGGAGTGCGGCGAGCTCAGATTTTATATGATGGAAGGTCCGGGAAGAAGGGGTCGGGTCCGGCTCGATGGAGCACGGACCCCTAGGTAAGGTGTCGGGCGAGGTTCCCGGATGCATGGGGAATGATCGGAGCTCGAGATTTGCGGATTTGGAAGCCGGGTCGTGACACGAAAAATCGGGGAAGTCGGGTCAGGCGTCACGACCCGTGTGAAGTGGTCCACAGGGGGAGTTGACCGGGCGGTCAAA